>CM041199.1:9251866-9867520 GCA_023078555.1 Ulva prolifera
TGTCGGGCACTACGTCGGCACTATGTCGGCATGGTTCCATGTCCATGCAGTGTGTCGGGCAGTATGTTGGGCACTATGTTGGGCACTATGTAGGCATGGTTCCATGTCCATGCAGTATGCCGGGCACTATGCCAGGCACTATGTAGGCATGGTTCCATGTCCGTGCAGTATGCCGGGCAGTATGTTGGGCACTATGTAGGCATGGTTCCATGTCCGTGCAGTATGCCGGGCACTATGTCGGGCACTATGTAGGAATGGTTCCATGTCCGTGCAATGTGTCGGGCAGTCTGCTGGGCACTATGTTGGGCACTATGTAGGCATGGTTCCATGTCCGTGCAGTGTGTCGGGCACTACGTCGGCACTATGTCGGCATGGTTCCATGTCCATGCAGTGTGTCGGGCAGTATGTTGGGCACTATGTTGGGCACTATGTAGGCATGGTTCCATGTCCATGCAGTATGCCGGGCACTATGCCAGGCACTATGTAGGCATGGTTCCATGTCCGTGCAGTATGCCGGGCACTATGTCGGGCACTATGTCGGGCACTATGTTGGGCACTATGTAGGCATGGTTCCATGTCCATGCAGTGTGTCGGGCAGTATGTTGGGCACTATGTTGGGCACTATGTAGGCATGGTTCCATGTCCATGCAGTATGCCGGGCACTATGCCAGGCACTATGTAGGCATGGTTCCATGTCCGTGCAGTATGCCGGGCACTATGTCGGGCACTATGTAGGCATGGTTCCATGTCCATGCAGTGTGTCGGGCAGTATGTTGGGCACTATGTTGGGCACTATGTAGGCATGGTTCCATGTCTGTGCAGTGTGTCGGGCACGACGTCGGGCACTATGTCGGCATGGTTCCATGTCCGTGAAGTATGTCAGGCACTATGTTGGGCACTATGTCGGCATGGTTCCATGTCCGTGCAGTGTGTCGGGCACTATGTCGGGCACTATGTCGGGCACTATGTAGGCATGGTTCCATCTCCATGCAGTATGTCGGGCACTATGTCAAGCACTATGTAGGCATGGTTCCATGTCCGTGCAGTATGCCGGGCACTATGTCGGGCACTATGTAGGCATGGTTCCATGTCCGTGCAGTATGCCGGGCACTATGTCGGGCACTATGTCGGGCACTATGTTGGGCACTATGTATCATGGTTCCATGTCCGTGCAGTATGCCGGGCACTATGTCGAGCACTATGTAGGAATGGTTCCATGTCCATGCAGTGTGTCGGGCAGTATGTTGGGCACTATGTAGGCATGGTTCCATGTCCATGCAGTGTGTCGGGCACTACGTCGGGCACTATGTCGGCATGGTTCCATGTCCGTGAAGTATGTCAGGCACTATGTTGGGCACTATGTCGGCATGGTTCCATGTCCGTGCAGTGTGTCGGGCACTATGACGGGCACTATGTTGGGCACTATGTAGGAATGGTTCCATGTCCATGCAGTGTGTCGGGCACTATGTCGGGCACTATGTAGGCATGGTTCCATGTCCGTGCAGTATGTAGGGCACTATGTTGGGAACTATGTAGGCATGGTTCCATGTCCGTGCAGTGTGTCGGGCACTATGACGGGCACTATGTTGGGCGCTATGTCGGCATGGTTCCATGTCCATGCAGTATGTCGGGCAGTATGTCGGGCACTATGTTGGGCACTATGTTGGCATGGTTCCATGTCCGTGCGGTATGTCGGGCACCATGTCAGGCACTATGTTGGGCACTATGTCGGCATGGTTCCATGTCCGTGTAGTATGTCGGGCACTATGTCGGGCACTATGTAGGCATGGTTCCATGTCCGTGTAGTATGCCGGGCACTATGTCGGGCACTATGTAGGCATGGTTCCATGTCCATGCAATGTGTCGGGCACTATGTCGGGCACTATGTCGGGCACTATGTTGGGCACTATGTTGGCATGGTTCCATGTCCGTGCAGTATGCCGGGCACTATGTCGGGCACTATGTAGGCATGGTTCCATGTCCATGCAGTGTGTCGGGCAGTATGTTGGGCACTATGTAGGCATGGTTCCATGTCCATGCAATGTGTCGGGCACTATGTCGGGCACTGTGTCGGGCACTATGTTGGGCACTATGTTGGCATGGTTCCATGTCCGTGCGGTATGTCGGGCACCATGTCAGGCACTATGTTGGGCACTATGTCGGCATGGTTCCATGTCCGTGCAGTATGTCGGGCACTATGTCGGGCACTCTGTAGGCATGGTTCCATGTCCGTGTAGTATGCCGGGCACTATGTCGGGCACTATGTAGGCATGGTTCCATGTCCATGCAATGTGTCGGGCACTATGTCGGGCACTATGTCGGGCACTATGTTGGGCACTATGTTGGCATGGTTCCATGTCCGTGCAGTATGCCGGGCACTATGTCGGGCACTATGTAGGCATGGTTCCATGTCCATGCAGTGTGTCGGGCAGTATGTTGGGCACTATGTAGGCATGGTTCCATGTCCGTGCAGTATGCCGGGCACTATGTCGGGCACTATGTAGGAATGGTTCCATGTCCATGCAGTGTGTCGGGCAGTATGTTGGGCACTATGTTGGGCGCTATGTCGGCATGGTTCCATGTCCGTGCAGTATGTCGGGCACTATGTCGGGCACTATGTAGGCATGGTGCCATGTCCGTGCAGTGTGTCGGGCACTATGACGGGCACTATGTTGGGCGCTATGTCGGCATGGTTCCATGTCCATGCAGTATGTCGGGCAGTATGTCGGGCACTATGTTGGGCACTATGTCGGCATGGTTCCATGTCCATGCAGTATGTCGGGCAGTATGTCGGGCACTATGTTGGGCACTATGTTGGCATGGTTCCATGTCCGTGCAGTATGCCGGGCACTATGTCGGGCACTATGTAGGCATGGTTCCATGTCCATGCAGTGTGTCGGGCAGTATGTTGGGCACTATGTTGGGCACTATGTAGGCATGGTTCCATGTCTGTGCAGTGTGTCGGGCACGACGTCGGGCACTATGTCGGCATGGTTCCATGTCCGTGAAGTATGTCAGGCACTATGTTGGGCACTATGTCGGCATGGTTCCATGTCCGTGCAGTGTGTCGGGCACTATGTCGGGCACTATGTCGGGCACTATGTAGGCATGGTTCCATCTCCATGCAGTATGTCGGGCACTATGTCAAGCACTATGTAGGCATGGTTCCATGTCCGTGCAGTATGCCGGGCACTATGTCGGGCACTATGTAGGCATGGTTCCATGTCCGTGCAGTATGCCGGGCACTATGTCGGGCACTATGTCGGGCACTATGTTGGGCACTATGTATCATGGTTCCATGTCCGTGCAGTATGCCGGGCACTATGTCGAGCACTATGTAGGAATGGTTCCATGTCCATGCAGTGTGTCGGGCAGTATGTTGGGCACTATGTAGGCATGGTTCCATGTCCATGCAGTGTGTCGGGCACTACGTCGGGCACTATGTCGGCATGGTTCCATGTCCGTGAAGTATGTCAGGCACTATGTTGGGCACTATGTCGGCATGGTTCCATGTCCGTGCAGTGTGTCGGGCACTATGACGGGCACTATGTTGGGCACTATGTAGGAATGGTTCCATGTCCATGCAGTGTGTCGGGCACTATGTCGGGCACTATGTAGGCATGGTTCCATGTCCGTGCAGTATGTAGGGCACTATGTTGGGAACTATGTAGGCATGGTTCCATGTCCGTGCAGTGTGTCGGGCACTATGACGGGCACTATGTTGGGCGCTATGTCGGCATGGTTCCATGTCCATGCAGTATGTCGGGCAGTATGTCGGGCACTATGTTGGGCACTATGTTGGCATGGTTCCATGTCCGTGCGGTATGTCGGGCACCATGTCAGGCACTATGTTGGGCACTATGTCGGCATGGTTCCATGTCCGTGTAGTATGTCGGGCACTATGTCGGGCACTATGTAGGCATGGTTCCATGTCCGTGTAGTATGCCGGGCACTATGTCGGGCACTATGTAGGCATGGTTCCATGTCCATGCAATGTGTCGGGCACTATGTCGGGCACTATGTCGGGCACTATGTTGGGCACTATGTTGGCATGGTTCCATGTCCGTGCAGTATGCCGGGCACTATGTCGGGCACTATGTAGGCATGGTTCCATGTCCATGCAGTGTGTCGGGCAGTATGTTGGGCACTATGTAGGCATGGTTCCATGTCCATGCAATGTGTCGGGCACTATGTCGGGCACTGTGTCGGGCACTATGTTGGGCACTATGTTGGCATGGTTCCATGTCCGTGCGGTATGTCGGGCACCATGTCAGGCACTATGTTGGGCACTATGTCGGCATGGTTCCATGTCCGTGCAGTATGTCGGGCACTATGTCGGGCACTCTGTAGGCATGGTTCCATGTCCGTGTAGTATGCCGGGCACTATGTCGGGCACTATGTAGGCATGGTTCCATGTCCATGCAATGTGTCGGGCACTATGTCGGGCACTATGTCGGGCACTATGTTGGGCACTATGTTGGCATGGTTCCATGTCCGTGCAGTATGCCGGGCACTATGTCGGGCACTATGTAGGCATGGTTCCATGTCCATGCAGTGTGTCGGGCAGTATGTTGGGCACTATGTAGGCATGGTTCCATGTCCGTGCAGTATGCCGGGCACTATGTCGGGCACTATGTAGGAATGGTTCCATGTCCATGCAGTGTGTCGGGCAGTATGTTGGGCACTATGTTGGGCGCTATGTCGGCATGGTTCCATGTCCGTGCAGTATGTCGGGCACTATGTCGGGCACTATGTAGGCATGGTGCCATGTCCGTGCAGCATGCCGGGCACTCTGTCGGGCACTATGTAGGCATGGTCCCATGTCCGTGCGGTATGTCGGGCACTATGTCGGGCACTATGTAGGAATGGTTCCATGTCCATGCAGTGTGTCGGGCACTATGTCGGGCACTATGTAGGCATGGTTCCATGTCCGTGCAGCATGCCGGGCACTCTGTCGGGCACTATGTAGGCATGGTCCCATGTCCGTGCGGTATGTCGGGCACTATGTCGGGCACTATGTAGGCATGGTTCCATGTCCGTGCGGTATGCCGGGCACTATGTCGGGCACTATGTAGGCATGGTGCCATGTCCGTGCAGCATGCCGGGCACTCTGTCGGGCACTATGTAGGCATGGTTCCATGTCCGTGTGGTATGTCGGGCACTATGTGGGGCACTATGTCGTGCATGGTTCCATGTCCGTGCAGTATGCCGGGCACTATGTCGGGCACTATGTAGGAATGGTTCCATGTCCATGCTGTGTGTCGGGCACTATGCCGGGCACTCTGTCGGGCACTATGTAGGCATGGTCCCATGTCCGTGCGGTATGTCGGGCACTATGCCGGGCACTATGTAGGCATGGTTCCATGTCCGTGCGGTATGCCGGGCACTATGTCGGGCACTATGTAGGCATGGTGCCATGTCCGTGCAGCATGCCGGGCACTCTGTCGGGCACTATGTAGGCATGGTTCCATGTCCGTGCGGTATGTCGGGCACTATGTGGGGCACTATGTCGTGCATGGTTCCATGTCCGTGCAGTATGCCGGGCACTATGTCGGGCACTATGTAGGAATGGTTCCATGTCCATGCTGTGTGTCGGGCACTATGTCGGGCACTATGTTGGGCACTATGTGGGCATGGTTCCATGTCCGTGCAGTATGCCGGGCACTGTGTCGGGCACTATGTAGGCATGGTTCCATGTCCGTGTAGTATGCCGGGCACTATGTCGGGCACTATGTAGGCATGGTTCCATGTCCATGCAATGTGTCGGGCACTATGTCGGGCACTATGTCGGGCACTATGTTGGGCACTATGTTGGCATGGTTCCATGTCCGTGCAGTATGCCAGGCACTATGTCGGGCACTATGTAGGAATGGTTCCATGTCCATACAGTGTGTCGGGCAGTATGTTGGGCACTATGTTGGGCGCTATGTCGGCATGGTTCCATGTCCATGCAGTATGCCGGGCACTATGCCAGGCACTATGTAGGCATGGTCCCATGTCCGTGCGGTATGTCGGGCACTATGTCGGGCACTATGTAGGAATGGTTCCATGTCCATGCAGTGTGCCGGGCAGTATGTTGGGCACTATGTTGGGCGCTATGTCGGCATGGTTCCATGTCCGTGCAGTATGTCGGGCACTATGTCGGGCACTATGTAGGCATGGTGCCATGTCCGTGCAGCATGCCGGGCACTCTGTCGGGCACTATGTAGGCATGGTTCCATGTCCGTGCAGTATGTAGGGCACTATGGCGGGCACTATGTTGGGCGCTATGTCGGCATGGTTCCATGTCCATGCAGTATGCCGGGCACTATGTCGGGCACTATGTAGGCATGGTTCCATGTCCGTGTAGTATGCCGGGCACTATGTCGGGCACTATGTAGGCATGGTTCCATGTCCATGCAATGTGTCGGGCACTATGTCGGGCACTATGTCGGGCACTATGTTGGGCACTATGTTGGCATGGTTCCATGTCCGTGCGGTATGTCGGGCACCATGTCAGGCACTATGTTGGGCACTATGTCGGCATGGTTCCATGTCCGTGTAGTATGCCGGGCACTATGTCGGGCACTATGTAGGCATGGTTCCATGTCCATGCAATGTGTCGGGCACTATGTCGGGCACTATGTCGGGCACTATGTTGGGCACTATGTTGGCATGGTTCCATGTCCGTGCAGTATGCCGGGCACTTTGTCGGGCACTATGTAGGAATGGTTCCATGTCCATGCAGTGTGTCGGGCAGTATGTTGGGCACTATGTTGGGCGCTATGTCGGCATGGTTCCATGTCCATGCAGTATGCCGGGCACTATGCCAGGCACTATGTAGGCATGGTCCCATGTCCGTGCGGTATGTCGGGCACTATGTCGGGCACTATGTAGGAATGGTTCCATGTCCATGCAGTGTGCCGGGCAGTATGTTGGGCACTATGTTGGGCGCTATGTCGGCATGGTTCCATGTCCGTGCAGTATGTCGGGCACTATGTCGGGCACTATGTAGGCATGGTGCCATGTCCGTGCAGCATGCCGGGCACTCTGTCGGGCACTATGTAGGCATGGTTCCATGTCCGTGCAGTATGTAGGGCACTATGGCGGGCACTATGTTGGGCGCTATGTCGGCATGGTTCCATGTCCATGCAGTATGCCGGGCACTATGTCGGGCACTATGTAGGCATGGTTCCATGTCCGTGTAGTATGCCGGGCACTATGTCGGGCACTATGTAGGCATGGTTCCATGTCCATGCAATGTGTCGGGCACTATGTCGGGCACTATGTCGGGCACTATGTTGGGCACTATGTTGGCATGGTTCCATGTCCGTGCGGTATGTCGGGCACCATGTCAGGCACTATGTTGGGCACTATGTCGGCATGGTTCCATGTCCGTGTAGTATGCCGGGCACTATGTCGGGCACTATGTAGGCATGGTTCCATGTCCATGCAATGTGTCGGGCACTATGTCGGGCACTATGTCGGGCACTATGTTGGGCACTATGTTGGCATGGTTCCATGTCCGTGCAGTATGCCGGGCTTTATGTCGGGCACTATGTAGGCATGGTTCCATGTCCATGCACTATGTCGGGCACTATGTTGGGCACTATGTTGGCATGGTTCCATGTCCGTGCAGTATGCCAGGCACTATGTCGGGCACTATGTAGGAATGGTTCCATGTCCATACAGTGTGTCGGGCACTATGGCGGGCACTATGTTGGGCGCTATGTCGGCATGGTTCCATGTCCATGCAGTATGCCGGGCACTATGTCGGGCACTATGTAGGCATGGTTCCATGTCCGTGTAGTATGCCGGGCACTATGTCGGGCACTATGTAGGCATGGTTCCATGTCCATGCAATGTGTCGGGCACTATGTCGGGCACTATGTCGGGCACTATGTTGGGCACTATGTTGGCATGGTTCCATGTCCGTGCAGTATGCCGGGCACTTTGTCGGGCACTATGTAGGAATGGTTCCATGTCCATGCAGTGTGTCGGGCAGTATGTTGGGCACTATGTTGGGCGGTATGTCGGCATGGTTCCATGTCCATGCAGTATGCCGGGCACTATGCCAGGCACTATGTAGGCATGGTCCCATGTCCGTGCGGTATGTCGGGCACTATGTCGGGCACTATGTTGGGCGCTATGTCGGCATGGTTCCATGTCCGTGCAGTATGTCGGGCACTATGTCGGGCACTATGTAGGCATGGTGCCATGTCCGTGCAGCTTGCCGGGCACTCTGTCGGGCACTATGTAGGCATGGTCCCATGTCCGTGCGGTATGTCGGGCACTATGTCGGGCACTATGTAGGAATGGTTCCATGTCCATGCAGTGTGTCGGGCACTATGTCGGGCACTATGTAGGCATGGTTCCATGTCCGTGCAGTATGTAGGGCACTATGTTGGGCACTATGTAGGCATGGTTCCATGTCCGTGCAGTGTGTCGGGCACTATGTTGGGCACTATGTTGGGCGCTATGTCGGCATGGTTCCATGTCCATGCAGTATGCCGGGCACTATGTCGGGCACTATGTAGGCATGGTTCCATGTCCGTGTAGTATGCCGGGCACTATGTCGGGCACTATGTCGGGCACTATGTTGGGCACTATGTTGGCATGGTTCCATGTCCGTGCAGTATGCCGGGCACTTTGTCGGGCACTATGTAGGCATGGTCCCATGTCCGTGCGGTATGTCGGGCACTATGTCGGGCACTATGTAGGAATGGTTCCATGTCCATGCAGTGTGTCGGGCAGTATGCCAGGCACTATGTAGGCATGGTTCCATGTCCGTGTAGTATGCCGGGCACTATGTCGGGCACTATGTAGGCATGGTTCCATGTCCATGCAATGTGTCGGGCACTATGTCGGGCACTATGTCGGGCACTATGTTGGGCACTATGTTGGCATGGTTCCATGTCCGTGCGGTATGTCGGGCACCATGTCAGGCACTATGTTGGGCACTATGTCGGCATGGTTCCATGTCCGTGTAGTATGCCGGGCACTATGTCGGGCACTATGTAGGCATGGTTCCATGTCCATGCAATGTGTCGGGCACTATGTCGGGCACTATGTCGGGCACTATGTTGGGCACTATGTTGGCATGGTTCCATGTCCGTACAGTATGCCGGGCACTTTGTCGGGCACTATGTAGGAATGGTTCCATGTCCATGCAGTGTGTCGGGCAGTATGTTGGGCACTATGTTGGGCGCTATGTCGGCATGGTTCCATGTCCGTGTAGTATGCCGGGCACTATGTCGGGCACTATGTAGGCATGGTTCCATGTCCATGCAATGTGTCGGGCACTATGTCGGGCACTATGTCGGGCACTATGTTGGGCACTATGTTGGCATGGTTCCATGTCCGTGCAGTATGCCGGGCACTTTGTCGGGCACTATGTAGGAATGGTTCCATGTCCATGCAGTGTGTCGGGCAGTATGTTGGGCACTATGTTGGGCGGTATGTCGGCATGGTTCCATGTCCATGCAGTATGCCGGGCACTATGCCAGGCACTATGTAGGCATGGTCCCATGTCCGTGCGGTATGTCGGGCACTATGTCGGGCACTATGTTGGGCGCTATGTCGGCATGGTTCCATGTCCGTGCAGTATGTCGGGCACTATGTCGGGCACTATGTAGGCATGGTGCCATGTCCGTGCAGCATGCCGGGCACTCTGTCGGGCACTATGTAGGCATGGCCCCATGTCCGTGCGGTATGTCGGGCACTATGTCGGGCACTATGTAGGAATGGTTCCATGTCCATGCAGTGTGTCGGGCACTATGTCGGGCACTATGTAGGCATGGTTCCATGTCCGTGCAGTATGTAGGGCACTATGTTGGGCACTATGTAGGCATGGTTCCATGTCCGTGCAGTGTGTCGGGCACTATGTTGGGCACTATGTTGGGCGCTATGTCGGCATGGTTCCATGTCCATGCAGTATGCCGGGCACTATGTCGGGCACTATGTAGGCATGGTTCCATGTCCGTGTAGTATGCCGGGCACTATGTCGGGCACTATGTCGGGCACTATGTTGGGCACTATGTTGGCATGGTTCCATGTCCGTGCAGTATGCCGGGCACTTTGTCGGGCACTATGTAGGAATGGTTCCATGTCCATGCAGTGTGTCGGGCAGTATGTTGGGCACTATGTTGGGCGCTATGTCGGCATGGTTCCATGTCCATGCAGTATGCCGGGCACTATGCCAGGCACTATGTAGGCATGGTTCCATGTCCGTGAAGTGTGTCGGGCACTATGTCGGGCACTATGTCGGGCACTATGTAGGCATGGCTCCATGTCCGTGCAGTATGTCGGGCACTATGTTGGGCACTATGTGGGCATGGTTCCATGTCCGTGCAGTATGCCGGGCACTATGTCGGGCACTATGTAGGCATGGTTCCATGTCCGTGTAGTATGCCGGGCACTATGTCGGGCACTATGTAGGCATGGTTCCATGTCCATGCAATGTGTCGGGCACTATGTCGGGCACTTTGTCGGGCACTATGTTGGGCACTATGTTGGCATGGTTCCATGTCCGTACAGTATGCCGGGCACTATGCCGGGCACTATGTAGGAATGGTTCCATGTCCATGCAATGTGTCGGGCAGTATGTTGCGCACTATGTTGGGCGCTATGTCGGCATGGTTCCATGTCCATGCAGTATGCCGGGCACTATGCCAGGCACTATGTTGGCATGGTCCCATGTCCGTGCGGTATGTCGGGCACTATGTCGGGCACTATGTAGGAATGGTTCCATGTCCATGCAGTGTGTCGGGCAGTATGTTGGGCACTATGTTGGGCGCTATTTCGGCATGGTTCCATGTCCGTGCAGTATGTCGGGCACTATGTCGGGCACTATTTTGGGCACTATGTCGGCATGGTTCCATGTCCGTGCAGTATGTCGGGCACTATGTTGGGCACTATGTAGGCATGGTTCCATGTCCGTGCGGTATGTCGGGCACTATGTTGGGCACTATGTAGGCATGGTTCCATGTCCAAGCAGTATGCCGGGCACTATGTTGGGCACTATGTAGGCATGGTTCCATGTCCGTGCAGTGTGTCGGGCACTACGTCGGGCACTATGTCGGCATGGTGCCATGTCCGTGCAGTATGTCGGGCACTATGTCAGGCACTATGTAGGCATGGTTCCATGTCCGTGCAGTATGCCGGGCACTATGTCGGGCACTATGTAGGCATGGTTCCATGTCCGTGCAGTATGCCGGGCACTATGTCGGGCACTATGTCGGGCACTATGTTGGGCACTATGTAGGCATGGTTCCATGTCCGAGCAGTATGCCGGGCACTATGTCGGGCACTATGTAGGAATGGTTCCATGTCCATGCAGTGTGTCGGGCAGTATGTTGGGCACTATGTTGTGCACTATGTCGGGCACTATGTTGGGCACTATGTAGGCATGGTTCCATGTCCGAGCAGTATGCCGGGCACTATGTCGGGCACTATGTCGGGCACTATGTCAAGCACTATGTAGGCATGGTTCCATGTCCGTGCAGTATGTCGGGCACTATGTTGGGCACTATGTGGGCATGGTTCCATGTCCGTGCAGTATGCCGGGCACTATGTCGGGCACTATGTAGGCATGGTTCCATGTCCGTGTAGTATGCCGGGCACTATGTCGGGCACTATGTAGGCATGGTTCCATGTCCATGCAGTGTGTCGGGCACTATGTCGGGCACTACGTCGGGAACTATGTTGGGCACTATGTAGGCATGGTGCCATGTCCGTGCAGTATGCCGGGCACTATGTCGGGCACTATGTAGGAATGGTTCCATGTCCATGCAGTGTGTCGGGCAGTATGTTGGGCACTATGTTGGGCGCTATGTCGGCATGGTTCCATGTCCATGCAGTATGCCGGGCACTATGTCGGGCACTATGTAGGAATGGTTCCATGTCCATGCAGTGTGTCGGGCAGTATGTTGGGCACTATGTTGGGCGCTATGTCGGCATGGTTCCATGTCCGTGCAGTATGTCGGGCACTATGTCGGGCACTATGTAGGCATGGTGCCATGTCCGTGCAGCATGCCGGGCACTCTGTCGGGCACTATGTCGGCATGGTGCCATGTCCGTGCAGTATGTCGGGCACTATGTCAGGCACTATGTAGGCATGGTTCCATGTCCGTGCAGTATGCCGGGCACTATGTCGGGCACTATGTAGGCATGGTTCCATGTCCGTGCAGTATGCCGGGCACTATGTCGGGCACTATGTCGGGCACTATGTTGGGCACTATGTAGGCATGGTTCCATGTCCGAGCAGTATGCCGGGCACTATATCGGGCACTATGTAGGAATGGTTCCATGTCCATGCAGTGTGTCGGGCAGTATGTTGGGCACTATGTTGTGCACTATGTCGGGCACTATGTTGGGCACTATGTAGGCATGGTTCCATGTCCGAGCAGTATGCCGGGCACTATGTCGGGCACTATGTCGGGCACTATGTCAAGCACTATGTAGGCATGGTTCCATGTCCGTGCAGTATGTCGGGCACTATGTTGGGCACTATGTAGGCATGGTTCCATGTCCAAGCAGTATGCCGGGCACTATGTCGGGCACTATGTAGGAATGGTTCCATGTCCATGCAGTGTGTCGGGCAGTATGTTGGGCACTATGTTGGGCGCTATGTCGGCATGGTTCCATGTCCGTGCAGTATGTCGGGCACTATGTCGGGCACTATGTAGGCATGGTGCCATGTCCGTGCAGCATGCCGGGCACTCTGTCGGGCACAATGTAGGCATGGTCCCATGTCCGTGCGGTATGTCGGGCACTATGTCGGGCACTATGTAGGAATGGTTCCATGTCCATGCAGTGTGTCGGGCACTATGTCGGGCACTATGTAGGCATGGTTCCATGTCCGTGCAGTATGTAGGGCACTATGTCGGGCACTATGTCGGGCACTATGTTGGGCACTATGTTGGCATGGTTCCATGTCCAAGCAGTATGCCGGGCACTATGTCGGGCACTATGTTGGCATGGTTCCATGTCCATGCAGTATGCCGGGCACTATGCCAGGCACTATGTAGGCATGGTCCCATGTCCGTGCGGTATATCGGGCACTATGTCGGGCACTATGTAGGCATGGTTCCATGTCCGTGTAGTATGCCGGGCACTATGTCGGGCACTATGTAGGCATGGTTCCATGTCCATGCAATGTGTCGGGCACTATGTCGGGCACTTTGTCGGGCACTATGTTGGGCACTATGTTGGCATGGTTCCATGTCCGTGCAGTATGCCGGGCACTATGCCGGGCACTATGTAGGAATGGTTCCATGTCCATGCAGTGTGTCGGGCAGTATGTTGCGCACTATGTTGGGCGCTATGTCGGCATGGTTCCATGTCCATGCAGTATGCCGGGCACTATGCCAGGCACTATGTAGGCATGGTCCCATGTCCGTGCGGTATGTCGGGCACTATGTCGGGCACTATGTAGGAATGGTTCCATGTCCATGCAGTGTGTCGGGCAGTATGTTGGGCAGTATGTTGGGCGCTATTTCGGCATGGTTCCATGTCCGTGCAGTATGTCGGGCACTATGTCGGGCACTATGTAGGCATGGTGCCATGTCCGTGCAGCATGCCGGGCACTCTGTCGGGCACTATGTAGGCATGGTCCCATGTCCGTGCGGTATGTCGGGCACTATGTCGGGCACTATGTAGGAATGGTTCCATGTCCATGCAGTGTGTCGGGCACTATGTCGGGCACTATGTAGGCATGGTTCCATGTCCGTGCAGTATGTAGGGCACTATGTCGGGCACTATGTAGGCATGGTTCCATGTCCATGCAATGTGTCGGGCACTATGTCGGGCACTATGTCGGGCACTATGTTGGGCACTATGTAGGCATGGTTCCATATCCGTGCAGTGTGTCGGGCACTATGACGGGCACTATGTTGGGCGCTATGTCGGCATGGTACCATGTCCATGCAGTATGCCGGGCACTATGTCGGGCACTATGTAGGCATGGTTCCATGTCCATGCAATGTGTCGGGCACTATGTCGGGCACTATGTCGGGCACTATGTTGGGCACTATGTTGGCATGGTTCCATGTCCGTGCGGTATGTCGGGCACTATGTCAGGCACTATGTTGGGCACTATGTCGGCATGGTTCCATGTCCGTGTAGTATGCCGGGCACTATGTCGGGCACTATGTAGGCATGGTTCCATGTCCATGCAATGTGTCGGGCACTATGTCGGGCACTATGTTGGGCACTATGTTGGCATGGTTCCATGTCCGTGCGGTATGTCGGGCACTATGTCAGGCACTATGTTGGGCACTATGTCGGCATGGTTCCATGTCCGTGTAGTATGCCGGGCACTATGTCGGGCACTATGTAGGCATGGTTCCATGTCCATGCAATGTGTCGGGCAGTATGTTGGGCACTATGTTGGGCGCTATGTCGGCATGGTTCCATGTCCATGCAATGTGTCGGGCACTATGTCGGGCACTATGTCGGGCACTATGTTGGGCACTATGTAGGCATGGTTCCATATCCGTGCAGTGTGTCGGGCACTATGACGGGCACTATGTTGGGCGCTATGTCGGCATGGTACCATGTCCATGCAGTATGCCGGGCACTATGTCGGGCACTATGTAGGCATGGTTCCATGTCCATGCAATGTGTCGGGCACTATGTCGGGCACTATGTCGGGCACTATGTTGGGCACTATGTTGGCATGGTTCCATGTCCGTGCGGTATGTCGGGCAGTATGTCGGGCACTATGTCGGGCACTATGTAGGCATGGTGCCATGTCCGTGCAGCATGCCGGGCACTCTGTCGGGCACTATGTAGGCATGGTCCCATGTCCGTGCGGTATGTCGGGCACTATGTCGGGCACTATGTAGGAATGGTTCCATGTCCATGCAGTGTGTCGGGCACTATGTCGGGCACTATGTAGGCATGGTTCCATGTCCGTGCAGTATGTAGGGCACTATGTCGGGCACTATGTAGGAATGGTTCCATGTCCATGCAGTGTGTCGGGCAGTATGTTGCGCACTATGTTGGGCGCTATGTCGGCATGGTTCCATGTCCATGCAGTATGCCGGGCACTATGCCAGGCACTATGTAGGCATGGTCCCATGTCCGTGCGGTATGTCGGGCACTATGTCGGGCACTATGTAGGAATGGTTCCATGTCCATGCAGTGTGTCGGGCAGTATGTTGGGCACTATGTTGGGCGCTATTTCGGCATGGTTCCATGTCCGTGCAGTATGTCGGGCACTATGTCGGGCACTATGTAGGCATGGTGCCATGTCCGTGCAGCATGCCGGGCACTCTGTCGGGCACTATGTTGGCATGGTTCCATGTCCATGCAGTATGCCGGGCACTATGTCGGGCACTATGTAGGAATGGTTCCATGTCCATGCAGTGTGTCGGGCACTATGTCGGGCACTATGTCGGGCATTATGTTGGGCACTATGTTGGCATGGTTCCATGTCCAAGCAGTATGCCGGGCACTATGTCGGGCACTATGTTGGCATGGTTCCATGTCCATGCAGTATGCCGGGCACTATGCCAGGCACTATGTAGGCATGGTCCCATGTCCGTGCGGTATATCGGGCACTATGTCGGGCACTATGTAGGAATGGTTCCATGTCCATGCAGTGTGTCGGGCAGTATGTTGGGCACTATGTTGGGCGCTATGTCGGCATGGTTCCATGTCCATGCAGTATGCCGGGCACTATGCCAGGCACTATGTAGGCATGGTCCCATGTCCGTGCGGTATGTCGGGCACTATGTCGGGCACTATGTAGGAATGGTTCCATGTCCATGCAGTGTGTCGGGCAGTATGTTGGGCACTATGTTGGGCGCTATTTCGGCATGGTTCCATGTCCGTGCAGTATGTCGGGCACTATGTCGGGCACTATGTAGGCATGGTGCCATGTCCGTGCAGCATGCCGGGCACTCTGTCGGGCACTATGTAGGCATGGTTCCATGTCCATGCAATGTGTCGGGCACTATGTCGGGCACTATGTCGGGCACTATGTTGGGCACTATGTAGGCATGGTTCCATATCCGTGCAGTGTGTCGGGCACTATGACGGGCACTATGTTGGGCGCTATGTCGGCATGGTACCATGTCCATGCAGTATGCCGGGCACTATGTCGGGCACTATGTAGGCATGGTTCCATGTCCATGCAATGTGTCGGGCACTATGTCGGGCACTATGTCGGGCACTATGTTGGGCACTATGTTGGCATGGTTCCATGTCCGTGCGGTATGTCGGGCAGTATGTCGGGCACTATGTCGGGCACTATGTAGGCATGGTGCCATGTCCGTGCAGCATGCCGGGCACTCTGTCGGGCACTATGTAGGCATGGTCCCATGTCCGTGCGGTATGTCGGGCACTATGTCGGGCACTATGTAGGAATGGTTCCATGTCCATGCAGTGTGTCGGGCACTATGTCGGGCACTATGTAGGCATGGTTCCATGTCCGTGCAGTATGTAGGGCACTATGTCGGGCACTATGTAGGCATGGTTCCATGTCCATGCAATGTGTCGGGCACTATGTCGGGCACTATGTCGGGCACTATGTTGGGCACTATGTAGGAATGGTTCCATGTCCATGCAGTGTGTCGGGCAGTATGTTGCGCACTATGTTGGGCGCTATGTCGGCATGGTTCCATGTCCATGCAGTATGCCGGGCACTATGCCAGGCACTATGTAGGCATGGTCCCATGTCCGTGCGGTATGTCGGGCACTATGTCGGGCACTATGTAGGAATGGTTCCATGTCCATGCAGTGTGTCGGGCAGTATGTTGGGCACTATGTTGGGCGCTATTTCGGCATGGTTCCATGTCCGTGCAGTATGTTGGGCACTATGTCGGGCACTATGTAGGCATGGTGCCATGTCCGTGCAGCATGCCGGGCACTCTGTCGGGCACTATGTTGGCATGGTTCCATGTCCATGCAGTATGCCGGGCACTATGTCGGGCACTATGTAGGAATGGTTCCATGTCCATGCAGTGTGTCGGGCACTATGTCGGGCACTATGTCGGGCACTATGTTGGGCACTATGTTGGCATGGTTCCATGTCCAAGCAGTATGCCGGGCACTATGTCGGGCACTATGTTGGCATGGTTCCATGTCCATGCAGTATGCCGGGCACTATGCCAGGCACTATGTAGGCATGGTCCCATGTCCGTGCGGTATATCGGGCACTATGTCGGGCACTATGTAGGAATGGTTCCATGTCCATGCAGTGTGTCGGGCAGTATGTTGGGCACTATGTTGGGCGCTATGTCGGCATGGTTCCATGTCCGTGCAGTATGTCGGGCACTATGTCGGGCACTATGTAGGCATGGTGCCATGTCCGTGCAGCATGCCGGGCACTCTGTCGGGCACTATGTAGGCATGGTCCCATGTCCGTGCGGTATGTCGGGCACTATGTCGGGCACTATGTAGGAATGGTTCCATGTCCATGCAGTGTGTCGGGCACTATGTCGGGCACTATGTAGGCATGGTTCCATGTCCGTGCAGTATGTAGGGCACTATGTCGGGCACTATGTAGGCATGGTTCCATGTCCATGTAATGTGTCGGGCACTATGTCGGGCACTATGTCGGGCACTATGTTGGGCACTATGTAGGCATGGTTCCATATCCGTGCAGTGTGTCGGGCACTATGACGGGCACTATGTTGGGCGCTATGTCGGCATGGTACCATGTCCATGCAGTATGCCGGGAACTATGTCGGGCACTATGTAGGCATGGTTCCATGTCCATGCAATGTGTCGGGCACTATGTCGGGCACTATGTCGGGCACTATGTTGGGCACTATGTTGGCATGGTTCCATGTCCGTGCGGTATGTCGGGCACTATGTCAGGCACTATGTTGGGCACTATGTCGGCATGGTTCCATGTCCGTGCAGTATGTCGGGCACTATGTCGGGCACTATGTAGGCATGGTTCCATGTCCGTGTAGTATGCCGGGCACTATGTCGGGCACTATGTAGGCATGGTTCCATGTCCATGCAATGTGTCGGGCACTATGTCGGGCACTATGTCGGGCACTATGTTGGGCACTATGTTGGCATGGTTCCATGTCCATGCAGTATGCCGGGCACTATGTCGGGCACTATGCAGGAATGGTTCCATGTCCATGCAGTGTGTCGGGCACTATGTCGGGCACTATGTCGGGCACTATGTTGGGCACTATGTTGGCATGGTTCCATGTCCATGCAGTATGCCGGGCACTATGTCGGGCACTATGTTGGCATGGTTCCATGTCCATGCAGTATGCCGGGCACTATGCCAGGCACTATGTAGGCATGGTCCCATGTCCGTGCGGTATATCGGGCACTATGTCGGGCACTATGTAGGAATGGTTCCATGTCCATGCAGTGTGTCGGGCAGTATGTTGGGCACTATGTTGGGCGCTATGTCGGCATGGTTCCATGTCCGTGCAGTATGTCGGGCACTATGTCGGGCACTATGTAGGCATGGTGCCATGTCCGTGCAGCATGCCGGGCACTCTGTCGGGCACTATGTAGGCATGGTCCCATGTCCGTGCGGTATGTCGGGCACTATGTCGGGCACTATGTAGGAATGGTGCCATGTCCGTGCAGCATGCCGGGCACTCTGTCGGGCACTATGTTGGCATGGTTCCATGTCCATGCAGTATGCCGGGCACTATGTCGGGCACTATGTAGGAATGGTTCCATGTCCATGCAGTGTGTCGGGCACTATGTCGGGCACTATGTCGGGCATTATGTTGGGCACTATGTTGGCATGGTTCCATGTCCAAGCAGTATGCCGGGCACTATGTCGGGCACTATGTTGGCATGGTTCCATGTCCATGCAGTATGCCGGGCACTATGCCAGGCACTATGTAGGCATGGTCCCATGTCCGTGCGGTATATCGGGCACTATGTCGGGCACTATGTAGGAATGGTTCCATGTCCATGCAGTGTGTCGGGCAGTATGTTGGGCACTATGTTGGGCGCTATGTCGGCATGGTTCCATGTCCATGCAGTATGCCGGGCACTATGCCAGGCACTATGTAGGCATGGTCCCATGTCCGTGCGGTATGTCGGGCACTATGTCGGGCACTATGTAGGAATGGTTCCATGTCCATGCAGTGTGTCGGGCAGTATGTTGGGCACTATGTTGGGCGCTATTTCGGCATGGTTCCATGTCCGTGCAGTATGTCGGGCACTATGTCGGGCACTATGTAGGCATGGTGCCATGTCCGTGCAGCATGCCGGGCACTCTGTCGGGCACTATGTAGGCATGGTTCCATGTCCATGCAATGTGTCGGGCACTATGTCGGGCACTATGTCGGGCACTATGTTGGGCACTATGTAGGCATGGTTCCATATCCGTGCAGTGTGTCGGGCACTATGACGGGCACTATGTTGGGCGCTATGTCGGCATGGTACCATGTCCATGCAGTATGCCGGGCACTATGTCGGGCACTATGTAGGCATGGTTCCATGTCCATGCAATGTGTCGGGCACTATGTCGGGCACTATGTCGGGCACTATGTTGGGCACTATGTTGGCATGGTTCCATGTCCGTGCGGTATGTCGGGCAGTATGTCGGGCACTATGTCGGGCACTATGTAGGCATGGTGCCATGTCCGTGCAGCATGCCGGGCACTCTGTCGGGCACTATGTAGGCATGGTCCCATGTCCGTGCGGTATGTCGGGCACTATGTCGGGCACTATGTAGGAATGGTTCCATGTCCATGCAGTGTGTCGGGCACTATGTCGGGCACTATGTAGGCATGGTTCCATGTCCGTGCAGTATGTAGGGCACTATGTCGGGCACTATGTAGGCATGGTTCCATGTCCATGCAATGTGTCGGGCACTATGTCGGGCACTATGTCGGGCACTATGTTGGGCACTATGTAGGAATGGTTCCATGTCCATGCAGTGTGTCGGGCAGTATGTTGCGCACTATGTTGGGCGCTATGTCGGCATGGTTCCATGTCCATGCAGTATGCCGGGCACTATGCCAGGCACTATGTAGGCATGGTCCCATGTCCGTGCGGTATGTCGGGCACTATGTCGGGCACTATGTAGGAATGGTTCCATGTCCATGCAGTGTGTCGGGCAGTATGTTGGGCACTATGTTGGGCGCTATTTCGGCATGGTTCCATGTCCGTGCAGTATGTTGGGCACTATGTCGGGCACTATGTAGGCATGGTGCCATGTCCGTGCAGCATGCCGGGCACTCTGTCGGGCACTATGTTGGCATGGTTCCATGTCCATGCAGTATGCCGGGCACTATGTCGGGCACTATGTAGGAATGGTTCCATGTCCATGCAGTGTGTCGGGCACTATGTCGGGCACTATGTCGGGCACTATGTTGGGCACTATGTTGGCATGGTTCCATGTCCAAGCAGTATGCCGGGCACTATGTCGGGCACTATGTTGGCATGGTTCCATGTCCATGCAGTATGCCGGGCACTATGCCAGGCACTATGTAGGCATGGTCCCATGTCCGTGCGGTATATCGGGCACTATGTCGGGCACTATGTAGGAATGGTTCCATGTCCATGCAGTGTGTCGGGCAGTATGTTGGGCACTATGTTGGGCGCTATGTCGGCATGGTTCCATGTCCGTGCAGTATGTCGGGCACTATGTCGGGCACTATGTAGGCATGGTGCCATGTCCGTGCAGCATGCCGGGCACTCTGTCGGGCACTATGTAGGCATGGTCCCATGTCCGTGCGGTATGTCGGGCACTATGTCGGGCACTATGTAGGAATGGTTCCATGTCCATGCAGTGTGTCGGGCACTATGTCGGGCACTATGTAGGCATGGTTCCATGTCCGTGCAGTATGTAGGGCACTATGTCGGGCACTATGTAGGCATGGTTCCATGTCCATGTAATGTGTCGGGCACTATGTCGGGCACTATGTCGGGCACTATGTTGGGCACTATGTAGGCATGGTTCCATATCCGTGCAGTGTGTCGGGCACTATGACGGGCACTATGTTGGGCGCTATGTCGGCATGGTACCATGTCCATGCAGTATGCCGGGAACTATGTCGGGCACTATGTAGGCATGGTTCCATGTCCATGCAATGTGTCGGGCACTATGTCGGGCACTATGTCGGGCACTATGTTGGGCACTATGTTGGCATGGTTCCATGTCCGTGCGGTATGTCGGGCACTATGTCAGGCACTATGTTGGGCACTATGTCGGCATGGTTCCATGTCCGTGCAGTATGTCGGGCACTATGTCGGGCACTATGTAGGCATGGTTCCATGTCCGTGTAGTATGCCGGGCACTATGTCGGGCACTATGTAGGCATGGTTCCATGTCCATGCAATGTGTCGGGCACTATGTCGGGCACTATGTCGGGCACTATGTTGGGCACTATGTTGGCATGGTTCCATGTCCGTGCAGTATGTCGGGCACTATGTCGGGCACTATGTAGGAATGGTTCCATGTCCATGCAGTGTGTCGGGCAGTATGTTGGGCACTATGTTGGGCGCTATTTCGGCATGGTTCCATGTCCGTGCAGTATGTCGGGCACTATGTCGGGCACTATGTAGGCATGGTGCCATGTCCGTGCAGCATGCCGGGCACTCTGTCGGGCACTATGTTGGCATGGTTCCATGTCCATGCAGTATGCCGGGCACTATGTCGGGCACTATGTAGGAATGGTTCCATGTCCATGCAGTGTGTCGGGCACTATGTCGGGCACTATGTCGGGCATTATGTTGGGCACTATGTTGGCATGGTTCCATGTCCAAGCAGTATGCCGGGCACTATGTCGGGCACTATGTTGGCATGGTTCCATGTCCATGCAGTATGCCGGGCACTATGCCAGGCACTATGTAGGCATGGTCCCATGTCCGTGCGGTATATCGGGCACTATGTCGGGCACTATGTAGGAATGGTTCCATGTCCATGCAGTGTGTCGGGCAGTATGTTGGGCACTATGTTGGGCGCTATGTCGGCATGGTTCCATGTCCATGCAGTATGCCGGGCACTATGCCAGGCACTATGTAGGCATGGTCCCATGTCCGTGCGGTATGTCGGGCACTATGTCGGGCACTATGTAGGAATGGTTCCATGTCCATGCAGTGTGTCGGGCAGTATGTTGGGCACTATGTTGGGCGCTATTTCGGCATGGTTCCATGTCCGTGCAGTATGTCGGGCACTATGTCGGGCACTATGTAGGCATGGTGCCATGTCCGTGCAGCATGCCGGGCACTCTGTCGGGCACTATGTAGGCATGGTTCCATGTCCATGCAATGTGTCGGGCACTATGTCGGGCACTATGTCGGGCACTATGTTGGGCACTATGTAGGCATGGTTCCATATCCGTGCAGTGTGTCGGGCACTATGACGGGCACTATGTTGGGCGCTATGTCGGCATGGTACCATGTCCATGCAGTATGCCGGGCACTATGTCGGGCACTATGTAGGCATGGTTCCATGTCCATGCAATGTGTCGGGCACTATGTCGGGCACTATGTCGGGCACTATGTTGGGCACTATGTTGGCATGGTTCCATGTCCGTGCGGTATGTCGGGCAGTATGTCGGGCACTATGTCGGGCACTATGTAGGCATGGTGCCATGTCCGTGCAGCATGCCGGGCACTCTGTCGGGCACTATGTAGGCATGGTCCCATGTCCGTGCGGTATGTCGGGCACTATGTCGGGCACTATGTAGGAATGGTTCCATGTCCATGCAGTGTGTCGTGCACTATGTCGGGCACTATGTAGGCATGGTTCCATGTCCGTGCAGTATGTAGGGCACTATGTCGGGCACTATGTAGGCATGGTTCCATGTCCATGCAATGTGTCGGGCACTATGTCGGGCACTATGTCGGGCACTATGTTGGGCACTATGTAGGAATGGTTCCATGTCCATGCAGTGTGTCGGGCAGTATGTTGCGCACTATGTTGGGCGCTATGTCGGCATGGTTCCATGTCCATGCAGTATGCCGGGCACTATGCCAGGCACTATGTAGGCATGGTCCCATGTCCGTGCGGTATGTCGGGCACTATGTCGGGCACTATGTAGGAATGGTTCCATGTCCATGCAGTGTGTCGGGCAGTATGTTGGGCACTATGTTGGGCGCTATTTCGGCATGGTTCCATGTCCGTGCAGTATGTTGGGCACTATGTCGGGCACTATGTAGGCATGGTGCCATGTCCGTGCAGCATGCCGGGCACTCTGTCGGGCACTATGTTGGCATGGTTCCATGTCCATGCAGTATGCCGGGCACTATGTCGGGCACTATGTAGGAATGGTTCCATGTCCATGCAGTGTGTCGGGCACTATGTCGGGCACTATGTCGGGCACTATGTTGGGCACTATGTTGGCATGGTTCCATGTCCAAGCAGTATGCCGGGCACTATGTCGGGCACTATGTTGGCATGGTTCCATGTCCATGCAGTATGCCGGGCACTATGCCAGGCACTATGTAGGCATGGTCCCATGTCCGTGCGGTATATCGGGCACTATGTCGGGCACTATGTAGGAATGGTTCCATGTCCATGCAGTGTGTCGGGCAGTATGTTGGGCACTATGTTGGGCGCTATGTCGGCATGGTTCCATGTCCGTGCAGTATGTCGGGCACTATGTCGGGCACTATGTAGGCATGGTGCCATGTCCGTGCAGCATGCCGGGCACTCTGTCGGGCACTATGTAGGCATGGTCCCATGTCCGTGCGGTATGTCGGGCACTATGTCGGGCACTATGTAGGAATGGTTCCATGTCCATGCAGTGTGTCGGGCACTATGTCGGGCACTATGTAGGCATGGTTCCATGTCCGTGCAGTATGTAGGGCACTATGTCGGGCACTATGTAGGCATGGTTCCATGTCCATGTAATGTGTCGGGCACTATGTCGGGCACTATGTCGGGCACTATGTTGGGCACTATGTAGGCATGGTTCCATATCCGTGCAGTGTGTCGGGCACTATGACGGGCACTATGTTGGGCGCTATGTCGGCATGGTACCATGTCCATGCAGTATGCCGGGAACTATGTCGGGCACTATGTAGGCATGGTTCCATGTCCATGCAATGTGTCGGGCACTATGTCGGGCACTATGTCGGGCACTATGTTGGGCACTATGTTGGCATGGTTCCATGTCCGTGCGGTATGTCGGGCACTATGTCAGGCACTATGTTGGGCACTATGTCGGCATGGTTCCATGTCCGTGCAGTATGTCGGGCACTATGTCGGGCACTATGTAGGCATGGTTCCATGTCCGTGTAGTATGCCGGGCACTATGTCGGGCACTATGTAGGCATGGTTCCATGTCCATGCAATGTGTCGGGCACTATGTCGGGCACTATGTCGGGCACTATGTTGGGCACTATGTTGGCATGGTTCCATGTCCATGCAGTATGCCGGGCACTATGTCGGGCACTATGCAGGAATGGTTCCATGTCCATGCAGTGTGTCGGGCACTATGTCGGGCACTATGTCGGGCACTATGTTGGGCACTATGTTGGCATGGTTCCATGTCCATGCAGTATGCCGGGCACTATGTCGGGCACTATGTTGGCATGGTTCCATGTCCATGCAGTATGCCGGGCACTATGCCAGGCACTATGTAGGCATGGTCCCATGTCCGTGCGGTATATCGGGCACTATGTCGGGCACTATGTAGGAATGGTTCCATGTCCATGCAGTGTGTCGGGCAGTATGTTGGGCACTATGTTGGGCGCTATGTCGGCATGGTTCCATGTCCGTGCAGTATGTCGGGCACTATGTCGGGCACTATGTAGGCATGGTGCCATGTCCGTGCAGCATGCCGGGCACTCTGTCGGGCACTATGTAGGCATGGTCCCATGTCCGTGCGGTATGTCGGGCACTATGTCGGGCACTATGTAGGAATGGTTCCATGTCCATGCAGTGTGTCGGGCACTATGTCGGGCACTATGTAGGCATGGTTCCATGTCCGTGCAGTATGTAGGGCACTATGTTGGGCACTATGTAGGCATGGTTCCATGTCCGTGCAGTGTGTCGGGCACTATGACGGGCACTATGTTGGGCGCTATGTCGGCATGGTTCCATGTCCATGCAGTATGCCGGGCACTATGCCAGGCGCTATGTAGGCATGGTTCCATGTCCGTGCAGTATGCCGGGCACTATGTTGGGCACTATGTAGCCATGGTTCCATGTCCGTGCAGTGTGTTGGGCACTATGTCGGGCACTATGTACGCATGGTTCCATGTTCGTGCGGTATGTCGGGCACTATGTCGGGCGGTACGTCGGGCACTATGTCGGGCACTATGTTGGGCACTATGTAGGCATGGTTCCATGTCCGTGCGGTATGCCGGGCACTATGTCGGGCACTATGTAGGCATGGTGCCATGTCCGTGCAGCATGCCGGGCACTCTGTCGGGCACTATGTAGGCATGGTTCCATGTCCGTGCAGTGTGTCGGGCACTACGTCGGGCACTATGTCGGCATGGTTCCATGTCCGTGCAGTATGTCGGGCACTATGTCGGGCACTATGTAGGCATGGTTCCATGTCCGTGCAGTATGCCGGGCACTATGTCGGGCACTATGTAGGCATGGTTCCATGTCCGTGCGGTATGTCGGGCACTATGTCAGGCACTATGTTGGGCACTATGTCGGCATGGTTCCATGTCCGTGCAGTATGTCGGGCACTATTTCGGGCACTATGTAGGCATGGTGCCATGTCCGTGCAGCATGCCGGGCACTCTGTCGGGCACTATGTAGGCATGGTTCCATGTCCGTGCAGTGTGTCGGGCACTACGTCGGGCACTATGTCGGCATGGTTCCATGTCCGTGCAGTATGTCGGGCACTATGTCAGGCACTATGTAGGCATGGTTCCATGTCCGTGCAGTATGCCGGGCACTATGTCGGGCACTATGTAGGCATGGTTCCATGTCCGTGCGGTATGTCGGGCACTATGTCAGGCACTATGTTGGGCACTATGTCGGCATGGTTCCATGTCCGTGCAGTATGTCGGGCACTATTTCGGGCACTATGTAGGCATGGTGCCATGTCCGTGCAGCATGCCGGGCACTCTGTCGGGCACTATGTAGGCATGGTCCCATGTCCGTGCGGTATGTCGGGCACTATGTCGGGCACTATGTAGGAATGGTTCCATGTCCATGCAGTGTGTCGGGCACTATGTCGGGCACTATGTAGGCATGGTTCCATGTCCGTGCAGTATGTAGGGCACTATGTTGGGCACTATGTAGGCATGGTTCCATGTCCGTGCAGTGTGTCGGGCACTATGTCGGGCACTATGTAGGCATGGTTCCATGTCCGTGCAGTGTGTCGGGCACTATGTCGGGCACTATGTAGGCATGGTTCCATGTCCGTGCAGTATGTAGGGCACTATGTTGGGCACTATGTAGGCATGGTTCCATGTCCGTGCAGTGTGCCGGGCACTATGTCGGGCACTATGTACGCATGGTTCCATGTCCGTGCAGTATGTCGGGCACTCTGTCGGGCACTATGTTGGGCACTATGTCGGCATGGTTCCATGTCCGTGCAGTATGTCGGGCACTATTTCGGGCACTATGTAGGCATGGTGCCATGTCCGTGCAGCATGCCGGGCACTCTGTCGGGCACTATGTAGGCATGGTTCCATGTCCGTGCAGTGTGTCGGGCACTACGTCGGGCACTATGTCGGCATGGTTCCATGTCCGTGCAGTATGTCGGGCACTATGTCAGGCACTATGTAGGCATGGTTCCATGTCCGTGCAGTATGCCGGGCACTATGTCGGGCACTATGTAGGCATGGTTCCATGTCCGTGCGGTATGTCGGGCACTATGTCAGGCACTATGTTGGGCACTATGTCGGCATGGTTCCATGTCCGTGCAGTATGTCGGGCACTATTTCGGGCACTATGTAGGCATGGTGCCATGTCCGTGCAGCATGCCGGGCACTCTGTCGGGCACTATGTAGGCATGGTCCCATGTCCGTGCGGTATGTCGGGCACTATGTCGGGCACTATGTAGGAATGGTTCCATGTCCATGCAGTGTGTCGGGCACTATGTCGGGCACTATGTAGGCATGGTTCCATGTCCGTGCAGTATGTAGGGCACTATGTTGGGCACTATGTAGGCATGGTTCCATGTCCGTGCAGTGTGTCGGGCACTATGTCGGGCACTATGTAGGCATGGTTCCATGTCCGTGCAGTGTGTCGGGCACTATGTCGGGCACTATGTAGGCATGGTTCCATGTCCGTGCAGTATGTAGGGCACTATGTTGGGCACTATGTAGGCATGGTTCCATGTCCGTGCAGTGTGTCGGGCACTATGTCGGGCACTATGTACGCATGGTTCCATGTCCGTGCAGTATGTCGGGCACTCTGTCGGGCACTATGTAGGCATGGTTCCATGTCCGTGCGGTATGTCGGGCACTATGTGGGGCACTATGTCGGGCATGGTTCCATGTCCGTGCAGTATGTCGGGCACTATGTGGGGCACTATGTCGGGCATGGTTCCATGTCCGTGCAGTATGCCGGGCACTATGTCGGGCACTATGTAGGAATGGTTCCATGTCCATGCAGTGTGTCGGGCACTATGTCGGGCACTACGTCAGGAACTATGTTGGGCACTATGTAGGCATGGTGCCATGTCCGTGCAGTATGCCGGGCACTATGTCGGGCACTATGTAGGAATGGTTTCATGTCCATGCAGTGTGTCGGGCAGTATGTCGGGCACTATGTTGGGCACTATGTGGGCATGGTTCCATGTCCGTGCAGTATGCCGGGCACTATGTTGGGCGCTATGTCGGCATGGTTCCATGTCCATGCAGTATGCCGGGCACTATGCCAGGCACTATGTAGGCATGGTCCCATGTCCGTGCGGTATGTCGGGCACTATGTCGGGCACTATGTAGGAATGGTTCCATGTCCATGCAGTGTGTCGGGCAGTATGTTGGGCACTATGTTGGGCGCTATGTCGGCATGGTTCCATGTCCGTGCAGTTTGTCGGGCACTATGTCGGGCACTATGTAGGCATGGTGCCATGTCCGTGCAGCATGCCGGGCACTCTGTCGGGCACTATGTAGGCATGGTCCCATGTCCGTGCGGTATGTCGGGCACTATGTCGGGCACTATGTAGGAATGGTTCCATGTCCATGCAGTGTGTCGGGCACTATGTCGGGCACTATGTAGGCATGGTTCCATGTCCGTGCAGTATGTAGGGCACTATGTTGGGCACTATGTCGGCATGGTTCCATGTCCGTGCAGTGTGTCGGGCACTATGACGGGCACTATGTTGGGCGCTATGTCGGCATGGTTCCATGTCCATGCAGTATGCCGGGCACTATGCCAGGCGCTATGTAGGCATGGTTCCATGTCCGTGCATTATGCCGGGCACTATGTCGGGCACTATGTCGGCATGGTTCCATGTCCGTGCAGTATGTCGGGCACTATGTCAAGCACTATGTAGGCATGGATCCATGTCCGTGCAGTATGCCGGGCACTATGTCGGGCACTATGTAAGCATGGTTCCATGTCCGTGCGGTATGTCGGGCACTATGTCAGGCACTATGTTGGGCACTATGTAGGCATGGTTCCATGTCCGTGCAGTATGCCGGGCACTATGTCGGGCAATATGTCGGGCACTATGTCGGGCACTATGTAGGCATGGTTCCATGTCCGTGCAGTATGTAGGGCACTATGTTGGGCACTATGTCGGCATGGTTCCATGTCCGTGCAGTGTGTCGGGCACTATGACGGGCACTATGTTGGGCGCTATGTCGGCATGGTTCCATGTCCATGCAGTATGCCGGGCACTATGCCAGGCGCTATGTAGGCATGGTTCCATGTCCGTGCAGTATGCCGGGCACTATGCCAGGCGCTATGTAGGCATGGTTCCATGTCCGTGCATTATGCCGGGCACTATGTCGGGCACTATGTCGGCATGGTTCCATGTCCGTGCAGTATGTCGGGCACTATGTCAAGCACTATGTAGGCATGGATCCATGTCCGTGCAGTATGCCGGGCACTATGTCGGGCACTATGTAAGCATGGTTCCATGTCCGTGCGGTATGTCGGGCACTATGTCAGGCACTATGTTGGGCACTATGTAGGCATGGTTCCATGTCCGTGCAGTATGCCGGGCACTATGTCGGGCACTATGTCGGGCACTATGTTGGGCACTATGTAGGAATGGTTCCATGTCCATGCAGTGTGTCGGGCACTATGTCGGGCACTATGTAGGCATGGTTCCATGTCCGTGCAGTATGTAGGGCACTATGTTGGGCACTATGTAGGCATGGTTCCATGTCCGTGCAGTATGCCGGGCACTATGTCGGGCACTATGTCGGGCATGGTTCCCTGTCCGTGCAGTATGCCGGGCAATATGTCGGGCACTATGTAGGAATGGTTCCATGTCCATGATGTGTGTCGGGCACTATGTCGGTCACTATGTCGGGCACTATGTAGGCATGGTTCCATGTCCGTGCAGTATGTCGGGCACTATGTCGGGCACTATGTAGGCATGGTGCCATGTCCGTGCAGCATGCCGGGCACTCTGTCGGGCACTATGTAGGCATGGTCCCATGTCCGTGCGGTATGTCGGGCACTATGTCGGGCACTATGTAGGAATGGTTCCATGTCCATGCAGTGTGTCGGGCACTATGTCGGGCACTATGTAGGCATGGTTCCATGTCCGTGCAGTATGTAGGGCACTATGTTGGGCACTATGTCGGCATGGTTCCATGTCCGTGCAGTGTGTCGGGCACTATGACGGGCACTATGTTGGGCGCTATGTCGGCATGGTTCCATGTCCATGCAGTATGCCGGGCACTATGCCAGGCGCTATGTAGGCATGGTTCCATGTCCGTGCATTATGCCGGGCACTATGTCGGGCACTATGTCGGCATGGTTCCATGTCCGTGCAGTATGTCGGGCACTATGTCAAGCACTATGTAGGCATGGATCCATGTCCGTGCAGTATGCCGGGCACTATGTCGGGCACTATGTAAGCATGGTTCCATGTCCGTGCGGTATGTCGGGCACTATGTCAGGCACTATGTTGGGCACTATGTAGGCATGGTTCCATGTCCGTGCAGTATGCCGGGCACTATGTCGGGCAATATGTCGGGCACTATGTCGGGCACTATGTAGCCATGGTTCCATGTCCGTGCAGTATGTAGGGCACTATGTTGGGCACTATGTCGGCATGGTTCCATGTCCGTGCAGTGTGTCGGGCACTATGACGGGCACTATGTTGGGCGCTATGTCGGCATGGTTCCATGTCCATGCAGTATGCCGGGCACTATGCCAGGCGCTATGTAGGCATGGTTCCATGTCCGTGCAGTATGCCGGGCACTATGCCAGGCGCTATGTAGGCATGGTTCCATGTCCGTGCATTATGCCGGGCACTATGTCGGGCACTATGTCGGCATGGTTCCATGTCCGTGCAGTATGTCGGGCACTATGTCAAGCACTATGTAGGCATGGATCCATGTCCGTGCAGTATGCCGGGCACTATGTCGGGCACTATGTAAGCATGGTTCCATGTCCGTGCGGTATGTCGGGCACTATGTCAGGCACTATGTTGGGCACTATGTAGGCATGGTTCCATGTCCGTGCAGTATGCCGGGCACTATGTCGGGCACTATGTCGGGCACTATGTTGGGCACTATGTAGGAATGGTTCCATGTCCATGCAGTGTGTCGGGCACTATGTCGGGCACTATGTAGGCATGGTTCCATGTCCGTGCAGTATGTAGGGCACTATGTTGGGCACTATGTAGGCATGGTTCCATGTCCGTGCAGTATGCCGGGCACTATGTCGGGCACTATGTCGGGCATGGTTCCCTGTCCGTGCAGTATGCCGGGCAATATGTCGGGCACTATGTAGGAATGGTTCCATGTCCATGATGTGTGTCGGGCACTATGTCGGTCACTATGTCGGGCACTATGTAGGCATGGTTCCATGTCCGTGCAGTATGTCGGGCACTATGTTGGGCACTATGTGGGCATGGTTCCATGTCCGTGCAGTATGCCGGGCACTATGTCGGGCACTATGTAGGCATGGTTCCATGTCCGTGCAGTATGTCGGGCACTATGTCAAGCACTATGTAGGCATGGATCCATGTCCATGCAGTGTGTCGGGCACTATGTCGGGCACTATGTCGGGAACTATGTCGGGCACTATGTACGCATGGTTCCATGTTCGTGCGGTATGTCGGGCACTATGTCGGGCACTATGTAGGCATGGTTCCATGTCCGTGCGGTATGTCGGGCACTATGTCAGGCACTACGTTGGGCACTATGTAGGCATGGTTCCATGTCCGTGCAGTATGCCGGGCACTATGTCGGGCACTATGTCGGGCACTATGTTGGGCACTATGTAGGCATGGTTCCATGTCCGAGCAGTATGCCGGGCACTATGTCGGGCACTATGTAGGAATGGTTCCATGTCCATGCAGTGTGTCGGGCAGTCTGTTGGGCACTATGTTGGGCACTATGTAGGCATGGTTCCATGTCCGTGCAGTGTGTCGGGCACTACGTCGGGCACTATGTCGGCATGGTTCCATGTCCGTGCAGTATGTCGGGCACTATGTCAGGCACTATGTAGGCATGGTTCCATGTCCGTGCAGTATGCCGGGCACTATGTCGGGCACTATGTAGGCATGGTTCCATGTCCGTGCGGTATGTCGGGCACTATGTCAGGCACTATGTTGGGCACTATGTCGGCATGGTTCCATGTCCGTGCAGTATGTCGGGCACTATGTCGGGCACTATGTAGGCATGGTGCCATGTCCGTGCAGCATGCCGGGCACTCTGTCGGGCACTATGTAGGCATGGTCCCATGTCCGTGCGGTATGTCGGGCACTATGTCGGGCACTATGTCGGGCACTATGTCGGGCATGGTTCCCTGTCCGTGCAGTATGCCGGGCAATATGTCGGGCACTATGTAGGAATGGTTCCATGTCCATGATGTGTGTCGGGCACTATGTCGGTCACTATGTCGGGCACTATGTAGGCATGGTTCCATGTCCGTGCAGTATGTCGGGCACTATGTTGGGCACTATGTGGGCATGGTTCCATGTCCGTGCAGTATGCCGGGCACTATGTCGGGCACTATGTAGGCATGGTTCCATGTCCGTGCAGTATGTCGGGCACTATGTCAAGCACTATGTAGGCATGGATCCATGTCCGTGCAGTATGCCGGGCAATATGTCGGGCACTATGTAGGAATGGTTCCATGTCCATGATGTGTGTCGGGCACTATGTCGGTCACTATGTCGGGCACTATGTAGGCATGGTTCCATGTCCGTGCAGTATGCCGGGCACTATGTCAAGCACTATGTAGGCATGGATCCATGTCCGTGCAGTATGCCGGGCACTATGTCGGGCACTATGTAAGCATGGTTCCATGTCCGTGCGGTATGTCGGGCACTATGTCGGGCACTATTTTGGGCACTATGTCGGGCACTATGTCGGCATGGTTCCATGTCCGTGCAGTATGGCGGGCACTATGTTGGGCACTATGTAGGCATGGTTCCATGTCCGTGCGGTATGCCGGGCACTATGTTGGGCACTATGTAGGCATGGTGCCATGTCCGTGCAGCATGCCGGGCACTCTGTCGGGCACTATGTAGGCATGGTTCCATGTCCGTGCGGTATGTCGGGCACTATGTTGGGCACTATGTAGGAATGGTTCCATGTCCATGCAGTGTGTCGGGCACTATGTCGGGCACTATGTAGGCATGGTTCCATGTCCGTGCAGTATGTAGGGCACTATGTTGGGCACTATGTAGGCATGGTTCCATGTCCGTGCAGTATGCCGGGCACTATGTCGGGCACTATGTCGGGCACTATGTTGGGCACTATGTAGGCATGGTTCCATGTCCGAGCAGTATGCCGGGCACTATGTCGGGCACTATGTAGGAATGGTTCCATGTCCATGCAGTGTGTCGGGCAGTCTGTTGGGCACTATGTTGGGCACTATGTAGGCATGGTTCCATGTCCGTGCAGTGTGTCGGGCACTACGTCGGGCACTATGTCGGCATGGTTCCATGTCCGTGCAGTATGTCGGGCACTATGTCAGGCACTATGTAGGCATGGTTCCATGTCCGTGCAGTATGCCGGGCACTATGTCGGGCACTATGTAGGCATGGTTCCATGTCCGTGCGGTATGTCGGGCACTATGTCAGGCACTATGTTGGGCACTATGTCGGCATGGTGCCATGTCCGTGCAGCATGCCGGGCACTCTGTCGGGCACTATGTAGGCATGGTCCCATGTCCGTGCGGTATGTAGGGCACTATGTTGGGCACTATGTTGGGCACTATGTTGGCATGGTTCCATGTCCATGCAGTGTGTCGGGCACTATGTCGGGCACTATGTAGGCATGGTTCCATGTCCGTGCAGTATGTCGGGCACTATGTCGGGCACTATGTCGGGCACTATGTCGGGCATGGTTCCCTGTCCGTGCAGTATGCCGGGCAATATGTCGGGCACTATGTAGGAATGGTTCCATGTCCATGATGTGTGTCGGGCACTATGTCGGTCACTATGTCGGGCACTATGTAGGCATGGTTCCATGTCCGTGCAGTATGTCGGGCACTATGTTGGGCACTATGTGGGCATGGTTCCATGTCCGTGCAGTATGCCGGGCACTATGTCGGGCACTATGTAGGCATGGTTCCATGTCCGTGCAGTATGTCGGGCACTATGTCAAGCACTATGTAGGCATGGATCCATGTCCATGCAGTGTGTCGGGCACTATGTCGGGCACTATGTCGGGAACTATGTCGGGCACTATGTACGCATGGTTCCATGTTCGTGCGGTATGTCGGGCACTATGTCGGGCACTATGTAGGCATGGTTCCATGTCCGTGCGGTATGTCGGGCACTATGTCAGGCACTACGTTGGGCACTATGTAGGCATGGTTCCATGTCCGTGCAGTATGCCGGGCACTATGTCGGGCACTATGTCGGGCACTATGTTGGGCACTATGTAGGCATGGTTCCATGTCCGAGCAGTATGCCGGGCACTATGTCGGGCACTATGTAGGAATGGTTCCATGTCCATGCAGTGTGTCGGGCAGTCTGTTGGGCACTATGTTGGGCACTATGTAGGCATGGTTCCATGTCCGTGCAGTGTGTCGGGCACTACGTCGGGCACTATGTCGGCATGGTTCCATGTCCGTGCAGTATGTCGGGCACTATGTCAGGCACTATGTAGGCATGGTTCCATGTCCGTGCAGTATGTTGGGCACTATGTTGGGCACTATGTAGGCATGGTTCCATGTCCGTGCAGTATGCCGGGCACTATGTCGGGCACTATGTAGGCATGGTTCCATGTCCATGCAGTGTGTCGGGCACTATGTCGGGCACTATGTCGGGAACTATGTCGGGCACTATGTACGCATGGTTCCATGTTCGTGCGGTATGTCGGGCACTATGTCGGGCACTATGTAGGCATGGTTCCATGTCCGTGCGGTATGTCGGGCACTATGTCAGGCACTACGTTGGGCACTATGTCGGCATGGTCCCATGTCCGTGCGGTATGTCGGGCACTATGTCGGGCACTATGTAGGAATGGTTCCATGTCCATGCAGTGTGTCGGGCACTATGTCGGGCACTATGTCGGCATGGTTCCATGTCCGTGCAGTATGTCGGGCACTATGTCGGGCACTATGTTGGGCGCTATGTCGGCATGGTTCCATGTCCATGCAGTATGCCGGGTACTATGCTAGGCACTATGTAGGCATGGTTCCATGTCCGTGCAGTATGCCGGGCACTATGTCGGGCACTATGTTGGGCACTATGTCGGCATGGTTCCATGTCCGTGCAGTATGTCGGGCACTATGTCGGGCATTATGTAGGCATGGTGCCATGTCCGTGCAGCATGCCGGGCACTCTGTCGGGCACTATGTAGGCATGGTTCCATGTCCATGCGGTATGTCGGGCACTATGTCGGGCACTATGTAGGAATGGTTCCATGTCCATGCAGCATGCCGGGCACTCTGTCGGGCACTATGTAGGCATGGTTCCATGTCCGTGCAGTATGTTGGGCACTGTGTTGGGCACTATGTAGGCATGGTTCCATGTCCGTGCAGTGTGTCGGGCACTATGTCGGGCACTATGTAGGCATGGTTCCATGTCCGTGCAATATGCCGGGCAGTACGTCGGGCACTATGTACGCATGGTTCCATGTTCGTGCGGTATGTCGGGCACTATGTCGGGCACTATGTAGGCATGGTTCCATGTCCGTGCGGTATGTCGGGCACTATGTCAGGCACTATGTTGGGCACTATGTCGGCATGGTTCCATGTCCGTGCAGTATGTCGGGCACTATGTCGGGCACTATGTAGGCATGGTGCCATGTCCGTGCAGCATGCCGGGCACTCTGTCGGGCACTATGTAGGCATGGTCCCATGTCCGTGCGGTATGTCGGGCACTATGTCGGGCACTATGTAGGAATGGTTCCATGTCCATGCAGTGTGTCGGGCACTATGTCGGGCACTATGTAGGCATGGTTCCATGTCCGTGCAGTATGTAGGGCACTATGTTGGGCACTATGTAGGCATAGTTCCATGTCCGTGCAGTGTGTCGGGCACTATGTCGGGCACTATGTAGGCATGGTTCCATGTCCGTGCAGTATGTCGGGCACTAAGTCGGGCACTATGTAGGCATGGTTCCATGTCCGTGCAGTATGTAGGGCACTATGTTGGGCACTATGTAGGCATGGTTCCATGTCCGTGCAGTGTGTCGGGCACTATGTCGGGCACTATGTACGCATGGTTCCATGTTCGTGCGGTATGTCGGGCACTATGTCGGGCGGTATGTCGGGCACTATGTCGGGCACTATGTTGGGCACTATGTAGGCATGGTTCCATGTCCGTGCGGTATGCCGGGCACTATGTCGGGCACTATGTAGGCATGGTGCCATGTCCGTGCAGCATGCCGGGCACTCTGTCGGGCACTATGTAGGCATGGTTCCATGTCCGTGCGGTATGTCGGGCACTATGTCGGGCACTATGTCGGGCATGGTTCCATGTCCGTGCAGTATGCCGGGCAATATGTCGGGCACTATGTAGGAATAATTCCATGTCCATGATGTGTGTCGGGCACTATGTCGGTCACTATGTCGGGCACTATGTAGGCATGGTTCCATGTTCGTGCGGTATGTCGGGCACTATGTCGGGCGGTATGTCGGGCACTATGTCGGGCACTATGTTGGGCACTATGTAGGCATGGTTCCATGTCCGTGCGGTATGCCGGGCACTATGTCGGGCACTATGTAGGCATGGTGCCATGTCCGTGCAGCATGCCGGGCACTCTGTCGGGCACTATGTAGGCATGGTTCCATGTCCGTGCGGTATGTCGGGCACTATGTCGGGCACTATGTCGGGCATGGTTCCATGTCCGTGCAGTATGCCGGGCAATATGTCGGGCACTATGTAGGAATGGTTCCATGTCCATGATGTGTGTCGGGCACTATGTCGGTCACTATGTCGGGCACTATGTAGGCATGGTTCCATGTCCGTGCAGTATGTCGGGCACTATGTTGGGCACTATGTGGGCATGGTTCCATGTCCGTGCAGTATGCCGGGCACTATGTCGGGCACTATGTAGGAATGGTTCCATGTCCATGCAGTGTGTCGGGCAGTATGTTGGGCACTATGTTGGGCACTATGTAGGCATGGTTCCATGTCCGTGCAGTGTGTCAGGCACTATGTCGGGCACTATGTCGGCATGCTTCCATGTCCGTGAAGTATGTCGGGCACTATGTCGGGCACTATGTTGGGCGCTATGTCGGCATGGTTCCATGTCCATGCAGTATGCCGGGTACTATGCTAGGCACTATGTAGGCATGGTTCCATGTCCGTGCAGTATGCCGGGCACTATGTCGGGCACTATGTTGGGCACTATGGCGGCATGGTTCCATGTCCGTGCAGTATGTCGGGCACTATGTCGGGCATTATGTAGGCATGGTGCCATGTCCGTGCAGCATGCCGGGCACTCTGTCGGGCACTATGTAGGCATGGTTCCATGTCCGTGCGGTATCTCGGGCACTATGTCGGGCACTATGTAGGAATGGTTCCATGTCCATGCAGTGTGTCGGGCACTATGTCGGGCACTATGTAGGCATGGTTCCATGTCCGTGCAGTGTGTCGGGCACTATGTCGGGCACTATGTAGGCATGGTTCCATGTCCGTGCAATATGCCGGGCAGTACGTCGGGCACTATGTACGCATGGTTCCATGTTCGTGCGGTATGTCGGGCACTATGTCGGGCGGTATGTCGGGCGGTATGCCGGGCACTATGTTGGGCACTATGTCGGCATGGTTCCATGTCCGTGCAGTATGTCGGGCACTATGTCGGGCATTATGTAGGCATGGTGCCATGTCCGTGCAGCATGCCGGGCACTCTGTCGGGCACTATGTAGGCATGGTTCCATGTCCGTGCGGTATGTCGGGCACTATGTCGGGCACTATGTAGGAATGGTTCCATGTCCATGCAGTGTGTCGGGCACTATGCCGGGCACTATGTAGGCATGGTTCCATGTCCGTGCAGTATGTTGGGCACTATGTTGGGCACTATGTAGGCATGGTTCCATGTCCGTGCAGTGTGTCGGGCACTATGTCAGGCACTATGTAGGCATGGTTCCATGTCCGTGCAGTATGCCGGGCAGTACGTCGGGCACTATGTACGCATGGTTCCATGTTCGTGCGGTATGTCGGGCACTATGTCGGGCGGTATGTCGGGCACTATGTCGGGCACTATGTTGGGCACTATGTAGGCATGGTTCCATGTCCGTGCGGTATGCCGGGCACTATGTCGGGCACTATGTAGGCATGGTGCCATGTCCGTGCAGCATGCCGGGCACTCTGTCGGGCACTATGTAGGCATGGTTCCATGTCCGTGCGGTATGTCGGGCACTATGTGGGGCACTATGTCGGGCATGGTTCCATGTCCGTGCAGTATGCCGGGCACTATGTCGGGCGCTATGTAGGCATGGTTCCATGTCCGTGTAGTATGCCGGGCACTATGTCGGGCACTATGTAGGCATGGTTCCATGTACATGCAATGTGTCGGGCACTATGTCGGGCACTATGTCGGGCACTATGTTGGGCACTATGTAGGCATGGTTCCATGTCCGTGCAGTATGCCGGGCACTATGTCGGGCACTATGTAGGAATGGTTCCATGTCCATGCAGTGTGTCGGGCACTATGTCGGGCACTATGTAGGCATGGTTCCATGTCCGTGCAGTATGTTGGGCAGTATGTTGGGCACTATGTAGGCATGGTTCCATGTCCGTGCAGTATGCCGGGCTGTACGTCGGGCACTATGTACGCATGGTTCCATGTTTGTGCGGTATGTCGGGCACTATGTCGGGCGGTATGTCGGGCACTATGTCGGGCACTATGTTGGACACTATGTAGGCATGTTTCCATGTCCGTGCGGTATGCCGGGCACTATGTCGGGCACTATGTAGGCATGGTGCCATGTCCGTGCAGCATGCCGGGCACTCTGTCGGGCACTATGTAGGCATGGTTCCATGTCCGTGCGGTATGTCGGGCACTATGTCGGGCACTATGTCGGGCATGGTTCCATTTCCATGCTGTGTGTCGGGCACTATGTCGGGCACTATGTAGGCATGGTTCCATGTCCGTGCAGTATGTCAGGCACTATGTTGGGCACTATGTGGGCATGCTTCCATGTCCGTGAAGTATGTCGGGCACTATGTCGGGCACTATGTTGGGCGCTATGTCGGCATGGATCCATGTCCGTGCAGTATGTTGGGCACTATGTTGGGCACTATGTAGGCATGGTGCCATGTTTGTGCAGCATGCCGGGCACTCTGTCGGGCACTATGTAGGCATGGTTCCATGTCCGTGCGGTATGTCGGGCACTATGTCGGGCACTATGTGGGCATGGTTCCATGTCCGTGCAGTATGCCGGGCACTATGTCGGGCACTATGTAGGCATGGTCCCATGTCCGTGCGGTATGCCGGGCACTATGTCGGGCACTATGTAGGCATGGTTCCATGTCCATGCAGTGTGTCGGGCACTATGTCGGGCACTATGTAGGCATGGTTCCATGTCCATGCAGTGTGTCGGGCACTATGTCGGGCATTATGTAGGCATGGTGCCATGTCCGTGCAGCATGCAGGGCACTCTGTCGGGCACTATGTAGGCATGGTTCCATGTCCGTGCGGTATGTCGGGCACTATGTCGGGCGGTATGTCGGGCGGTATGCCGGGCACTATGTTGGGCACTATGTCGGCATGGTTCCATGTCCGTGCAGTATGTCGGGCACTATGTCGGGCATTATGTAGGCATGGTGCCATGTCCGTGCAGCATGCCGGGCACTCTGTCGGGCACTATGTAGGCATGGTTCCATGTCCGTGCGGTATGTCGGGCACTATGTCGGGCACTATGTAGGAATGGTTCCATGTCCATGCAGTGTGTCGGGCACTATGTCGGGCACTATGTCGGGCACTATGCCGGGCACTCTGTCGGGCACTATGTGGGCATGGTTCCATGTCCGTGCAGTATGCCGGGCACTATGTCGGGCACTATGTCGGCATGGTTCCATGTCCGTGAAGTATGTCGGGCACTATGTCGGGCACTATGTTGGGCGCTATGTTGGCATGGTTCCATGTCCATGCAGTATGCCGGGCACTATGCCAGGCACTATGTAGGCATGGTTCCATGTCCGTGCAGTATGCCGGGCACTATGTCGGGCAATATGTAGGCATGGTTCCATGTCCGTGCGGTTAGTTGGGCACTATGTCGGGCACTATGTCGGGCACTATGTCGGCATGGTTCCATGTCCGTGCAGTATGTCGGGCACTATGTCAGGCACTATGTAGGCATGGTTCCATGTCCGTGCAGTATGCCGGGCACTATGTCGGGCACTATGTCAGGCAATATGTAGGCATGGTTCCATGTCCGTGCGGTATGTCGGGCACTATGTTGGGCGCTATGTCGGCATGGGTCCATGTCAGTGCACTGTGTCGGGCACTATGTCGGGCACTATGTTGGGCGCTATGTCGGCATGGTTCCATGTCCGTGCACTGTGTAGGGCACTATGTCGGGCACTATGTTGGGCACTATGTCGGCATGGTTCCATGTCCATGCAGTATGCCGGGCACTATGCAAGGCACTATGTAGGCATGGTTCCATGTCCGTGCGGTATGTCGGGCACTATGTTGGGCGCTATGTCGGCATGGGTCCATGTCAGTGCACTGTGTCGGGCACTATGTCGGGCACTATGTTGGGCGCTATGTCGGCATGGTTCCATGTCCGTGCACTGTGTAGGGCACTATGTCGGGCACTATGTTGGGCACTATGTCGGCATGGTTCCATGTCCATGCAGTATGCCGGGCACTATGCAAGGCACTATGTAGGCATGGTTCCATGTCCGTGCGGTATGTCGGGCACTATGTCAGGCACTATGTTGGGCACTATGTCGGCATGGTTCCATGTCCGTGCAGTATGTCGGGCACTATGTTGGGCGCTATGTCGGCATGGTTCCATGTCCATGCAGTATGCCGGGCACTATGCCAGGCACTATGTAGGCATGGTTCCATGTCCGTGCAGAATGTCGGGCACTATGTTGGGCGCTATGTCGGCATGGTTCCATGTCCATGCAGTATGCCGGGCACTATGCCAGGCACAATGTAGGCATGGTTCCATGTCCGTGCAGTATGCCGGGCACTATGTCGGGCACTATGTAGGCATGGTTCCATGTCCGTGCGGTATGTCGGGCACTATGTCAGGCACTATGTTGGGCACTATGTCGGCATGGTTCCATGTCCGTGCAGTATGTCGGGCACTATGTTGGGCGCTATGTCGGCATGGTTCCATGTCCTTGCAGTATGTCGGGCACTATGTTGGGCGCTATGTAGGCATGGTTCCATGTCCATGCAGTATGTCGGGCACTATGTTGGGCGCTATGTCGGCATGGTTCCATGTCCATGCAGTATGCCGGGCACTATGTCGGGCACTATGTAGGCATGGTTCCATGTCCGTGCAGTATGTCGGGCACTATGCCAGGCACTATGTAGGCATGGTTCCATGTCCGTGTGGTATGTCGGGCACTATGTCAGGCACTATGTTGGGCACTATGTAGGCATGGTTCCATGTCCGTGCAGTATGTCGGGCACTATGTCGGGCACTATGTTGGGCACTATGTCGGCATGTTTCCATGTCCGTGCAGTATGTCGGGCACTATGTCAGGCAATATGTAGGCATGGTTCCATGTCCGTGCGGTATGTCGGGCACTATGTTGGGCGCTATGTCGGCATGGTTCCATGTCCGTGCACTGTGTCGGGCACTATGTCGGGCACTATGTTGGGCACTATGTCGGCATGGTTCCATGTCCATGCAGTATGCCGGGCACTATGCCAGGCACTATGTAGGCATGGTTCCATGTCCGTGCGGTATGTCGGGCACTATGTCAGGCACTATGTTGGGCACTATGTCGGCATGGTTCCATGTCCGTGTAGTATGTTGGGCACTATGTTGGCCACTATGTAGGCATGGTTCCATGTCCGTGTAGTATGCCGGGCACTATGTCGGGCACTATGTAGGCATGGTTCCATGTCCATGCAGTGTGTCGGGCACTATGTCGGGCACTATGTCGGGCACTATGTTGGGCACTATCACTAGGAGAATGGCGACACGGTGAAACGGATCCGGGTGTCGTCCGCCAGATTCCGAAAGTCCGTTCACTCTCTGATACCTCTCCGACGTCATCGGAAGCGAGCAGTCGGATGGACCTTGGACTTTGGCATCGAATCATCCGCCGACCCAGGTATAATCTGCCGGACTGTGGACGTACCTTACCGCTGCAAGTGGCCTTCGCGTGTCTGCGCCGGCTGCCATGATACGAGGTCACTTCGGGCCCAGCCCGCGCTGACAGTGGATCGAATGATACTATTGGTTACTTTATTACTACACGCGTATCTGGAAACGACTGGATTCGACACGGTGCAGGTATATGTGGACCCATACTCATGGCAACTGACATCGACTTTGGGCAGGAGACGAAGCGGCAGGAAGCTGGAGGCAGGCTCACAATAGCGGTGACTTTCTGCATCGCCCAAGATAGCGTTGGTCCGTATTTCAGGCTCGGCAGCAGTCCATGTAGTGTTGGTCGTCGCCCTGTGAATGGTGGCCGGAAAAGCGTGCACATAGGTTCCTGGATGCGAATGCATGCGGTGGTCCAGAGTGGCCATTCGGCGAATGGCCACTCTGGCGGAGTAACGTCATCATGCTCCAGGTAAGGCGTGCGCTCGTCCTCCTGGACGCGAATGCATGTGATGGTCCAGAGTGGCCATTCGCCGAATGGCCACTCTGACGGGGTGACGTCATCGTGCTCAAGCAAATGTGTGAGCTCATCCCGATTAGTACCTGGCTGCGAGTGCATACGCTGATCCAGAGCGGCCATTCGCCGAATGGCCGCTCTGGCGGGATGACGTCATCGTGCTCCAGGTAACGAGTGAGCTCATCCCGATTAGTACCTGGATGCGAGTGCATGCGCTGGTCCAGAGTGGCCATTCGCTGAATGGCCACTCCAGCGCGGTTGATCTCACCCTGCCCTACCCGAGTGATCAGGCGCCTTTGCATTCGGGGCCCCCAACTTGGGTCGTGCTTCATGAAAGGGACAAACGGTGGATATTGTGTATGATACGGCTAACGTCCAGCGTTTGTAGTTCACCTGGCGTTTCAGTGCACCGCGTCCCTGCTGGCGTCGTATTCCTTCGCCTAGCTGCGCTGCTCGTGACCAGTTACCGCATCCGGCAGTGACTAGAATATTTGTTTGCATACAATGGATCCGCGCCATGCTGCAGCAGTTGCAGGGCTGTCAAGTACCCAGAATGGGCCTACTTCCGCGCGCAGCGGAGACTTACTCGTCGGTCGCATGCGTACTCAGAGAATCCCTGTAGTGGGTACTTTAATTTCAAGGGACGGGCGTTTTACTGATCGTGCCCGCGTCGGCCGCAACGACGGTCCACTGTCCGGTCCTGGGGTGTCGGTGTGGTGGTCCCTGGGGGTGGTTCTGCGAGACGACGTGGTGGAGAGTCGGACGAGGGAGCTGGGTACGGCCAAGGAAGTGATTGTCACTACCTGTCTCGTGCTCTCCTCCTGGCTGCACGAGCAGGCAATGCTCGTGTCCTCGTGGGAGGGCAAAGGGAAGACCCCACATGGCTGCCTGGTGCCCCGGCGGTGGAAGCCCCTGTCGGGAAAGACAGAGGTGTGTGTGCCCGGTGTGCTGGTGGATCAGCTGAGCGCGATCTGCATTTACTGCCAGTCCACTGACACGGGGCCCGGCTAACCTGTGGAGTGGGGCCAGGACTCAGTGCCGCCATTTGTGCAGGTTGAGATCACCGGCCACGTAAGTGAGTCTGGCCTCCCTAAGACCAGAATCACAGCGGAGAGAGATCCGGAGCTTCGCCAGCGGTTCGTTCTTCCTCAGATCAACGTGGGGGGAAAGCGCAAAGGCCCGGACCCCCCGCGTCCAGACGGTGTGCTCTCTGCACGCATGTTGTTATGTAACGCAGTCACGTATGCTGTCCCCACATCGTGCGCGGCATGGCCTCCGCATTTGTGCACAAGTGACATGGGTGTTCTCGGTGCAGTGTATCATTGCTCCACCCCGCGACACGTCGTGTGGGCCTGGGCTTCCTTCATGTCTGGGCTGTCCCCTCATCGCACCAAGTTGTGGACAGCCGGAAAGGCGTCTCCCGCGGTGGAGGGTCACGGGTCCTCCAGGCACAGGGAGAGACCCACATCCAACCTCCCAGAGGACCTGAACCCGCTGGTGGCGTGGGTGCTGTATGAACACGCACACTACCTCCAGCTCGAGAGCATGGATGAAGATGAGCTCGAGCCGTGTCAGTCGATAGCACGGCACATTGGGGACCGGTGCCACAGGATGTTGGCGAACACAAACGGGGTCCCTGCACAGCCGGTTTTCCAGCTGACCTCGGGCGTGCCGGTGTTAGCTGACATGCACACCTCGCACTCGGACCTCATCAAAGCTTTCGTGCGCTCCTGTGACTTTCCATGACTCCGGCATGGACAGGGGGACTGCCTGTTGGTCTGTGTGCTGTCCTGTTCTACCAGGCATTTGTACCTTATCGCATGCATGATCGTGGCCATGGTGCCCCGGGCCCTGTTTCTGTTGATCCCTCAAGTCTGGCCTGTCACCGGCCTGGGCTCGAGCTGTGTAGTCAGGTCTCTTTGCGTGCAGGATGTCAAGATCCTCGGTGAGTTTGTCGCCGCGCTCGACAACTTAGGACCCTGGGTATTGGCTTATGCGGCGGAGCACCCTCTGTTTGATTGTGCAGAGGTGCGAGGTGCCACTGACCTGTACATGCCATCGAGAGCTGCGTGTCTGTGCAGAGCTGTATATGCTTTCTGTTCCCCGTCCCCCATTGTTGAGTATACCTGGATCTCGCCGTGCAGGGTGACCGAGTAGCCCGAGCTCTCCGTCCGGCGTGGAGTTCTGTCCAGGCATTCAACTCCCACATCATGTGGGCATGTGAAGGGCTGCAGCTGACCTCTACGGAACTGGCGTCCTTCGCCACGAATGGGATCCACCTGTTCATGCATGCTTATCGGCGCCTCGTCGCCGCGGCTGTGACAGGGGACCCGGGGGCGCCTGTCCTGGAGAGGCGGCGTGTGCAGGTCATTCCAGCCTTGGAGCCCAGCCTCCTGGATCCCGCCTTTGCCGCCATCCTGGTGTGCACGGTGAATACCAGCAGTGCGCTACCAACCTTTTCTTCTCCATTGTTCAGGATTCAGTTGTTACCTGCTGTAGCCCCCGATGTGGGGCAAGACTCAGCTTTGCAGACAGTGCTCTCGTCTGAACCACGCGGTGCATCCAGGTTTGGTGAAATCGGGGTATGGTCAGCCCGTCAAGAGGCTGGCCGACGACCTGATCCCCTTGTGCCCGCCCCACACGCTGTGGCACTGGGCGCTCAGGAGCTGGCGGTACCTTAGCGTGGGGCAGAAAGACACCGCGGGGAGCAGTTCCGGGAAATCAGCATCCCCGCCGGTTGTCCGCCTTAGGCCAGGATCATTCCCCGAGATCAAGGACTGGGATTATGCCGGCGCTGAAGAGCTTGCCAAGCTGTCCTTGGCCAAGGGGATGCAGAGCTCTCAGTGTTACATGTGCGAACCCCCGGTGATGGTCCCTAGTCCAGGAGTGTCTCTTGCAGAACATGCTCCCTGCATGTTCAGTCGTATGCGACTGAGTACTGGCCATCAGATCCTCCTGTTCTTTCACCAACGGGAGCATGTGCTGCTGTTAGTTGATCCAGAGTTGACATGCACGGGCCCTGGGACTACCAGCGTGTTCTGTTTGTTGTTGGCGACTCCGGTTAATGGTACAGGGCGGAGCTCAATAACATTCCCGAAGGTATCCTCGCCACCCTGCCCGAGGACTTGCGGCAGCCGCCTGTCGTAGCACCCCAGCCTACCCCTGGGGCAGGGGGTGCCGGTGACACCCCTGCCTCTGGCCAGCGCAACCGTCGACGAACCGGGAAGCACGAGGTAGCTAAAGCACGTACCAAGTCGCTAATGCTGCGTAAGATGGGCCTGCCACCAGCCAAGAAGGGGGACACAGCCGCTGGCGGCACCGATACCGGCGGCAGCGACACTCAGGAATCCGGTGGGGACAGGGGCACCACCCGCCCTGCGTCCAAGGTGGCCACAGGGCCAGAGGTGCTCGGCCTGGGTTCCGCTGCGGGACCGGGGCAGGGGGGGGCAGTCTCCCAGCCGGGGGGGGGGGTGCGTGTGGCCGTCCCGCAGAGGCTGTGCCGGTCACGGCAGCGACAGGGGGGTTGAGCCTGACTGTGGGGCGGGGGGTGGTTTGGGGGGGAAAGCAGCGGCGGTGGCAGATTCGGCGGCGAAGGCGGGATTGAACCCCACTGTGAGGGTGGCAGCCACTGGGGGGGCTGCGGAGGCATTGCCAGTCACAGCGCTGAAGGCGGGACTGAGTCCCGTGGAGGGGAGGGCAGCGGGGGGGGGGGGGGGGGGGGGGGGGGGCGCGGAGGCTAAGGCAGGCTTGGCGGGGCAGGGCGGGTTGAGCCCAACGGTGGCGGGGGCGGGGGGGGGGGGGGGGGGGGGGGGGGGCTGGGGGGGGCCGGGCTGCGGAAGCTATGGAAGACATGGCGGCGCGTGGCGGGTTGAACCCACCAGTGGGGGGGGGAGTTGTGGGGGATTTTGCGGGGATCCCCTTGCAGGGTCAGGACGCTACAGGTCGTCCAGAAGTGGGCCCCTTTGGCCTGCCTGTCCCCGTGCCGGCGGGCGGACCGGAACCCGTCCCTACAGGGTTTATGCAACCGGACAGTGCGGAAGGACGTGGGGATCTGGTGTACGATCCGGTAGCAGACGCCATGTTTGCAGATGCTCTGGCGGAGGCAGTGCTGTATCCGGAAGACCACTCCTCAGATTATTTCGGATCCATCAGCTTGGATGACGATTCGGATCGTTCTGACCCAGCGGACCCCCGCTGCGCTGTGCACGAAGTGGCGACAGAGGACCCTGAGACTAGGCCGTCCCAAATAATCTACCTGCACGATAGTTCGGGGTCAGTTCGTCTAACCGTGGACGAGTCCTTCGAGGAGCAGAAGACTACCCTGCGCATGGCCGCCACTTTCGTATCTCCTCCGGGTGGTTCGGTCGGGCGTGCTGCTCAACTGCGGCTCATTGTCGTGGCAGTTGACCTGATGTTGGTAAGCACCGCCGGCATGGATTTGACTAAAGCGGAGCGCTTGGTCCGCATGAAGTCGATCATATCGGCGTACGGGCTCCAACCAGATGAAGACACTGTATCCGAAGTTGTGTCACTGATTCAGACGGTGCGCTCCTCCAAGCAAATTACCCCCGCCCCCCCCCCCCCCCCCCCCCCCCCCCCCCCCCCCCCCCCCCCCCCCCCCTGGCCAGTCTGTCGCATGGCCGTGGTGGGCCAATTCTCTACTCCCTCTCCCAAGGCAGACGTACAGAACCCAGGGATGTTGACCGTGCAGGGACGCAATTCTACAGAGGGCAGCGAAGCCGTCCCAGCCCCGGATCCTGTGGTGAATACTGGTTGATGAGCAAAGTCCCTGGAGGATGGGGGCCTGTGGTGAATACTGGTTGATGAGCTAAGTCCCTGGGGGATGGGGGTGCCGGTAGCACAGCTGCATGGGAGTACACTTTAATGCGGCGTGCAGTGTCCGCTAAGCCATCAAGCGTAGCACTTCCCGGCAGTATCAGCATAGTCACTTTGTTAATGCAGATGCTACGGGAATACGTCACAATTCTTCCCAGTTCGGCGGTAATACAAGGACGGTGGGCCACATCACTGTACAGTGATGCAACCCCGTCTACTAGTGCCATACGCTCTGCTATAATGCAGGGGTTGACCGTTGTACCCCTGTAATCCTACAGCGCCGACCTGGTGTAGCCGTTGAGGATTGATAGGATTTTTACACGAAATAACGATTAGAATACTGAGTCGAACTCCGTACGCAAACTGTGGCGTCTTGTCTTCTGCAGACAATGTGTTCAGAACAGTTTCAGCTGTGCCTGCCTGGCAGCAGCCCGCAGCGCTGCAGATACACCGAGGTTCAGTGCAGCTGCAGCGAAATGGCATCACCTGGCCTGTGGCGTCGGAATGTCCCGGATGCCACCCTTCAGTGACTCATACACGCGTCTTCAGCGAAATAGCCATCAGCTTGTTATACTGCTGACTCAGGGTAGCCACTACCGGGCTCGCCTTCTCCAGGAAGGTGTCAAAGCGCGCCTGCAGGTACCACTCCCTGCAGATCCAGCAGCTTCATCAGGCAAAGGTCCCCACCGGGCCTCCAAGGGGGTGCCAGAGGATAGATGGTGACAATGCTGCGGTGGACATGGCAGGTGCATCGAGTCGCCCGCACCTCAGCCCCTCTTCGGAAAAGTCGTTGAATGGCGGTGTCTGGAGGTGGCGGTCCCACCTAGCGTCGGCAAGCATCTTGGTGCCGTCCTCGACTGATAAGTGTCCCAACTTGTCGCCCCCTCTCCCGCCTCGGTGCCACTCTTGAATGAGGGCTCGAGTGAGGACGATACGGTACAGCACCGCGTGCTGCACCTTGACGCGGTTGGTGAGTAACAGGACCCTTCGAGTCGCCTCGTAACCGTGGATGTCACTGCTGAACACAGTTCCCCCCTCCTGTCGCATGCGGTGGATGACGTCGCACACAGCGTCGGCCAGCATGCATGTGAAAATCCCGCAGTCGTGGCCGTTTGGTTGCTGCGGGGTTCCTCCAACCTGGACACCACTGGGGGACGGTTATAATGCTAATGTTACGTCAACAGATCAGGTCCACCGCAGACCTTGGACGCGGGGTGGTTCCAAAGCAGTACGCTGTCCGGTTTCGGGCAGAGAGGGGGGGGGGGGAGTCTGGTGGGCGCAATCAGAGGGTGCTGTTGTGTCAACGATTGCAGTCCATTTGGTAATATGCGCGACTGTCAAGGGTCAGAGGACAGCATCTGTGTGGATGGTATCGCAGGAGAACAGTGGGACGTGGGCATTGTACCTTCGCCAACTTCAGGGTTATCCTAGCGGTGGATTCGGTCGGCCGGGTGGCCAGTCGGACGTTGTGTCGGCGGCCCACTGCTTTTACCCGAGGCCGGGTGGTAGATGGGGGGTCTTCCGGGGGGGAGGGGGCCCGGCCCTCGGGGCAGTCAAGCGCCATGCACAGAGCCTCACTCAAGACGTCCCTGGCCCGTTCAGCGGTCCCTGAGTCGGCGCTTATCAGGCTGTCAAAGAACGACACAGTCGGCGCCTTATTCTGCTTCATACGCCCTGCATTATGGCTGAAACGTCAGTAGTGGCGTTCAGTGGGCGTCTTTTGGGGGGGGGGGGGGGGGGGTGGGGGGGCATATGCCAGTCCCTCGCACAGCAGGCTACCTCATCACATTGTCAGCTGCTGCGGGAGAGCGTACATGGGTGCCAGATGACAGCCAACATCCAGTGGCTGTTCCGGGGAATAGGGACTAAGACGCATTCTTGCTCAAAGGTGTGAGCTCTGAACATCCACCGCCCCATAAATCTGGTGCGTCCGCTTGACCAGTCTGCGTCCGCATCCCCAGTACATATCCCAGCCATATTCTGGCTAGGCGTTGCAATGACGCCCTGCCCGGCCAGCGCGACACACCAACTCAAGGCGTAGTCAACGTGTGCACTCTCGGCCCATGCGGTGGGCCAGCCTCTCGCGAGGGTGTCCAGACCGACTGTAACAGACACCCGAGCATCCCCAAAATGCCCTAGCTGCAAGGTCACACCGCCCACCACATTCGGGAACCTCTCCCCATCCTCGTCGCCGGAGGACACTACGGTCGGTTCAGCTGCCTCCTGCGTTGTGTCGGCAGCGGATGAACCGGCGTCTTTGGAAGTGGACCCCCACTGCTGCCTCAGCTTGCCCGGAGGCTTTGCAGGGAGGTTTGTGACCCAATCCGGTGGCACCACCGGAGGGTGTGCCAGGAGGGATGCTGACAGCCGCGGGACGTCCGGGGCAGGAGGAAGTGCGGACAGGATAGGCCCCTCTTGACCGGGTGCTGGACAAGCAGGCTCCGGAGAGGACCGGAGCGGGGGGGGGGCCTCGCCGATGGAGCAGATGGCTGCACCGACTGGGGCAGGTTGGGGCCCCTCGCTAGGGCCATCATCAGGGGTGACGGATGGAACCTGATTGGCATCGTCCAGCCATGGCGGCGGCAAACAGCCACTGGTCCGCGATGGCGACGGCGGCCTCACAGGGCCAACCGGCTGTGGGGACTGCGGGGGCAACGCCACAGGGGGAACCCTTACTGCAGCCGGCCCCTCTGGCGGCGGATGATCCCGGCTAAGGATCTGCGCTACGGCCGCAGCCCCCCCCCGTGCGGCACCCCGTGCCCCCCTGCGCAACCTAATGCGTGCGGGCTGCTGCAGATTGGTGCCCCGAACTGCGCGCCCTCTACCCGGTGCCCTTGCCCCTTGTGCCTCGCCAACCCGCTGCTGCTGCCGCAGATTGGTGTGTCTGCCACGCCCCTGCCTTCGGTCACCCGGGCGTATACTGGTGGCTATGGACTCTGTTGGCGGCGGGGCAGCGACTGCACCCGGTCCTGGGGCTGTGGCGGTGCCGGTGACGCCCCCAAGAGCGGCGTCGGGTCCCCCCCGGTCTTCACCGTCCGACCCGCCCGCCCCACCCCTCTCTAGCTGTAACGCCAACATGGGCGCCTGCAGAGGCCCCAACCTGAACCTCGGAGCGAGGCCACTTAGGATTTGGAGTCCGTGCGAAGTTTGCCTCGCACTGTATCCACTCGCAGATCAAGTCTGTCCCGCCCGTGTGCCGCACACGTTCGAGCAGGCCGCCAGCGTCTTCTATGATGCCCGCGCCGACCTGGCAAGACCGGTACAGCACGATCTCCTCTGGCTTGCACGGGGCCTTAGTATGGACCGCGCGCTCGAATGCGATCATCCGGAGGTCGTGCCAGAGGGATTTCATCTTCTGCTCTACCCGCGCGGCGTGGTCGGCGGTTTGTGAAGCCTCTACACTCTCCTTCATCGCCCGGATCGAGTCCAGGTACATTTCTAACCCTTCCCCCCCGGCCTCCACTATAGAGCCCACCATGGTAACATCTACAGTCGTTAATAGGTAGGCGTTGGCCATGAAGTCTATCGGGAACCCGGGCTTCCGGGTACAGATCGTTAGTGCTGGGATCGGCTGGCCAGGCGTCCAGTTACCCTTCAGGGCGGTTTCCAGGAACCGCTTGAAAGACGAGTCACACGAACGGTTACTACGAATTGTCGCAAGGTAGGCCCGCAAGTCCCTGTCCGTTATCATACTGGCACACATCGTGTGGACTGTACACCGCACAGAAACGTTCTATCCGCGCTATCGCGACGCAGTCTTCCTACATCAACTGCATCAGACCTTGCACCTACCATTAATCTGTCCGCTGGACCAGCGACGTGCACTAACAGACGACACCGACGCTTGAAGACCAAGCGAAAGTGGCCACGAGCGCACGCCACAGGACGTGGGTTGTATGGCTCCAACGAGGGTGGCGCCTGTAGACACGCACTGGCGGGGACTCTGGTCCCCCCCCGTGGCCCTCTGGCAAGTATGGACAATGCAAAGTGGGCACAACTGGGATTGCAGTCAACTGGGATTGCTGACGAAGGCATATGCGGCGGTGGTCTTGTACAATTACACAGTTCGGCCAGAAGCCTTGTTCGCAGTGGCCCAATACTGCACATTTTGTGCACCCCTCCGGACTGGAACTAACTGGCATGGAACTGCGTCCAAGTCTACGACGTATCTGCCGGCATATGCCCGAGACCCCCTGTTTGCACCCGCCACACCGAAAAACTCAGGGGGGCGTTTCAACACGGGATCAGGGGCGCGGGCTCCCGGGGTGGCTGGCAAGGTGCAATTATACAGATCAGCAACCCCCAGGTACAATGGGTTTGGTTTCGCAACACATGACACGCAACACACGCCATCCCGGGGCTGCAGACACGCCCTCGTGAAAAACTGCAGTTCCCCGACGAAATACGTCACTGTCCCGCCACCCCCGTCCCCGTCCCCCCCAATGAGGTACCTCAAGAGGCACCACTTGTTGTCTTTCTTCCCTTGCGTACCCTGTTGCGAGCAGCTGAACATGTCTGCAACGCGGGATTGCATCTGGTGGAACTTCATCAGTGTCACTGTGCCCTCACGGCGAGCCTCATCAACAGTGCCATTCACCTTCAGGCCCAGAGCTCGGTGGATGGCCGCGCGACGTGCATATCCAACCCCCAGGCGACAGTGAGTTGGCCAGCCCTCATCCTGTAGGGAATCCTGATGGAAGAGGAGGTACGGCAGCCCTGTCAGCTCATCTCCCACGAAGTCAAGGGGGAGGACCTCTGCAGTCTCAGACTGGGCAGGAGCCCTGCCCACCCCGACGACCCTGTCGGAGATCCGGTCGCTGTCAACTGATTGATCCCCGTCAGCGGATCTTCCATTGCGAGTTCGTGCCCGCCGGCGTTTCTCCGTCGCTATGGCATCCGACAGTGAGGTCATGGCAGCAGGCAGTGAAGCTGCATCATGTAGCAGCCGCATACATGGGCGGCGCAGCAGTTCATCACTCACGTATACTTGTTCAGGGCAACGAGTCGATCGATATTTGATCAGCCTCTTCAAGAGCTGGACCATCCGCTCGATCCAGAATTCAAGACTGAAGAAGGATGCACCGCAGCACCTAACCTGATCCGGGAGGTGACAAGCTGCCAGATGCAGCTTGTACGTGCTGAGAGCGGCGCCCTCAAACGTCTCATCCGCCAGCTTGGCGTACTGCAGCATCAATCGCTGTGCTTCCGTGATTCGGGCCGGTGTGTGCTGACCCTCTTCATATCTGAGAAAGTAGAGGGCCCCTGCTCGCAGGAGCCCCCACGACTGCTCAAACACACTGCGTATGCGTTTCTCGGAGGCTTTCCACGGGAGATCGTGCAGGAGGTACAGCGAGAATGTCTCGGTGAAGGCCAGCAAGTCTTCCATGAGCCAGCGACTGCGGTGCCTACGCAAACAGTCACCCTGACTCAGACGGGCTGCTTCAACAGGAGTGCACATGGTTCCTGCAGCTGTGTCCAAGTAACAGTCCGACAAATGGCGCAGCCTCGGATGCGAGCAGGGTGTGCAGGCGATGGGACTGCGCACTTGGTGATGTCGGTGTACACCTTCTTGAAAAGAGAGGTCTGCATGATGTGGGGCGCTCTGGCAGCTATCGCCTTGACGACATCCTCTGGCAGTCGGAACAGGGCCCGGAGGCCAGTCAATGGCGCCTTCTTGGACTTCTTCCGGCCCAGGGGAGGGAGCCACTGGTTCCAGAAGTCCATGAGCACACCGAGCAGAAACACGTGCGCCACTCCGAGCCGGAAGAAATGGCAGGGACTGCAACGCCACAGCGTATTTCATAATCAACTCCAGACTCAAGGGCGAGGCAGGCAGCAGCAGGCTGGGGGTGCTCGTACTTGAAGTAGGAGAGGAGACTGAACAGCGGAAGTAGCTTGTACTCATCTTTGGCGAGCTTGGCCCTGGACTTCGGTGTCTTCCGGTCGCAATAGCGTTTCAAGGTTGGTGCGTGGACCTGCACTACCACAGGCCTGGCCAGGGTTACCACAAGAAAAGAGCCGTATCACCAACGACGCTTGTTCGGTGACAGAGGGGTTGGCATGATGAGTTGCGGCGCACAGAGGGGGGGCAGGGGAGTAGGCGGCATGTGCACAGTTTGCATTCTATGACACTGTAGATGGAATTGCACCTGGGCAGCGATCTTGTCGCCCTTTCGGCCCCTGGCCAGGATCTCTGCCGCCGAGTACTTCAAGCGGTTGTCAGACTCCCAGGACGAGGGCTGCACATGCCGGGGCTCAGACCACGCGGTCCGCGGCGGGTTGCCACCAGTGTCCGGTTGTACACTCCCAGGCACCATCCGGGGGTTTGCAGCAGAAGATGCCGCTTCTTCCTCCGGGGTGAGTGATTTCCCTTTCAGAGGCCCGTCGGCATAGCAGGGCACGGGCTGGTGCAGAGGGTGATGGTGTCCCAGCCACCTGTGTGGCATGCATGATAGCAGTTATGAGCAGGACAGGTACGTGAGACAGCACTAGCAGGAAAGAGATTACAAACGTAAGTGAACACCCCGGACCTGACAGTGTTGGCGGGGTAATCCCACACGCCGATTTGGGCACATCTGAAACATGCCCTCTTCGCTGTATGGCCGATGCTGTTGGTAAGTTTCTCCAGCCATGGGATATCCCCCTCCACACAGCACAGCACCGGCCACACGTGCAGTACCTCGCCCCCTGGCAGTGTGATTTCGAGTGCCTCACCCCCAGCTCCTGCACTCCAGCCATCACGTGGTGCGGGGGCCAGACACTACGTGATCGGGAACTGTACACATCACCCGGCAGTGTCCAGGAAGACAAGGTGAGTGCGCGCCCGGATCATGCTTCTTGAAGAACGCCATCACGGACTCCAGAATGCTGGCCATGCATGTTGGTTCGGATGGCCCCTCCACCACTCCAAGGGGAATCCAGGCCACATTGGTACTTCAGAGATGGGGCGGCAGGTCAAGCAGGCGGATCCCCCAGATGGTGACACCGTGCTGCTTGTTGACATACAGCTGGGCCCCGTCCCCCCCTGCAGGAAAAGCGACTGTCGGGACACGAGGCAGAGGGTCTCAATTCGCGGAGTTGCATAGGCGTGCCGTTTCGGTGTGCCTGATAGCCACCTGCTCAGATGAGGAGGTGGAGCGCACCGAGGCTGAACAGCAGGACAAGCTCCCTATGCTTTGGCTTCAGGATTTTGCCCCCACACCCCAGGTTGAGGGCCTTTCCAGCCGGGGAGTTGAGGAAGCTGCTTTTGTCTTTGACAGCTGTTGCCCTGGCTTCCCGTACGCTCGTCAGCAGCCCCGGCTGCAGGAGGAGGTCTTTCAGCGAGGCTTCTTCGCCAAAGAAGAAAGCTGAGCGCACTGGGACACCCTTCCCTGTGAGATCGACATCGAATCGCTGTTGACAACAACCAGGGGTTCCGCAGGTGTCCGCCAAATGCTGGTGATGGTCACCCGGATCAAGTGGGGGGAACAAGGTCCAGCATTGGGGACAAACGTGGCGCGTCACAGAGGAAACAGGCGGGACACCCAACACCGCCTTGACGAGGTGAAAGGAGGGGGGGAAAAAGTTGCCATCGGGTAGCAGGAGGTAATGTATGAACCTGCACCACGTATCGACGACCACGTCTTGTATGCGAAAGAGGCTCTTCAACTGGGCAATCCACATGCACACCGTGAGGACGGTGAGGGCGCTGCCAGTGTATATGTGTTTCATGCGTTGGTCATGCCACCAGGCGCCCGTGCCCTTACGGGCCCCTGTGGTGGGGAGCGGGCCGTCGTCATCCGCCTCCTGCATGGGCAACGATGCGGCCAGTCCCACGGAGGAGTACGAGCGGATTCACAGCATTGCATGTAATGGAAGATGAGGACACACCTCGGATTCGTCTGAACTGTAGTCCGTCTCTGAGGAGAAGGCAATGGAGTCTGCGTCTGAGGTGTCTGAGTCGGCGTCTGAAAATTGTGCGGGGCCCTCGGCATAGTCACTTTCGGACGGTGGGGGCAGCTGTACACAATCCCAACACATCAGAGTTGCTTTGGGCGAGCAGGCAGGTTACAGCTGAGGGACAGGAGCGCTGACACCCATGGCCATCGTGATCACGAGCCGCTGTCAGGCCGATCTGCATCATGATCAGGCAAACCGGGACTTAGCACGGTCAACTACCGAAGGTACGCACGTCGAAGAGGTCGTCGGAGTGGGCAGGCTCATCGGGGGGACCCCCCATGGCTGGAGGTGATGGGGATCTCCCAGAGGGACCGGCCCCGTCGTGTCTGCCGCTGCGGTCATCATCGGCAGTAGCGGAGGTCGGGCCAGCGGCTGGCCTCGAGTCTGGGCCCGCGTCGTCGTGTCCACCAGCGGCTCTCCGCGATGCGGCTGCTGCACTCAGTCGACGGCTGCAAGGACCGTGATGGTTTTGGGCGGTGTTGTGCCTCTGAAACTTCTCACCACAGGCTAGACACTGGTATTTAAACGGTTCCTTCCCCGTCGGCTCGGGAGGGATCAGGCGCTTACAGTTCGCTTTGGCAACAAAATCGTTCACCTCCGCCCTCTTCAGTCTATTTGCCGAACCGGCCATGGTAGCCAGCCGTACTTAAGCATTCTTGTGACGAGGTTCCACAATAGCGCGGCCTCTGGTGTTTGTCGTCCCTATGATGGCATTACGTCCCACGAAGACCTCCCTGTCGCATCCCATGTTCGCACTGACGCCACAATCCCTGGCGAGGCGCCGGGGTATCGAGGCAGCCAAACCTTTGAAGGCGGACCGCGCGACGACGCTACATCGGCATACCATTCAAAGCACGGAGCAGCAAAGCATGTGCGAATGACGCGATATGTTAGCTGTGCCTACGATACGACCATCCACAGTACCGGCCATAGACGTGTGTTAATTCCGCTTTGTCTAATCATCCACCATGTCCAACCTGCAGTTCACGTTCCTCCGCGCGGCGCCCGTCGTCATCGAGAAAGAAGTTGTAGAAGACGCAGACAACGGAGCAGGGATGCTTGACGTGCTGGTCAGCAACGTGTGGAGCAGAGGTGCCGGCGTCGACGGGTTGACTTTGACGTCAACCGTCAACAAAGACAGCTCCGTTGATATCGACAGTGTCGAGAAACTGATGACGTGCGTAAAGTACTTCTTCAGGAAAGGCACAATCGCTGGACTGCTGAAGCCGCCCGTGCTGGTGAAGGCGCTGGGCAAGGGCAGAGGGAGCGTGGGACAAGCGTCGGCAGCCGTCGGCACTGCACACTCCACAGCTACGGCCTTGACTGCGGACCCCGAAGCTGCCAGGCGGTGGGAAACGATGAAGGATGCGGTGATGATGTGGACGGAAGGGATGAGATCCAAGGTGGCGGGAATGGCCGATGCCCACACGCAAGGCAAGAAGGTGCAGGCACTAGTGAACCTGGCCCTCCCAGACGACGAGAAGGTGTGGGTCGGGAGTATTCTAACGAAAACACAGGCGGACGCACTCGGCAAAGCTGCACATGGGGTACGGCTGCTGTCTCCGACTAACAACGTGATTGAAAACTGGGGTCCACTACCACCCCGTCAGGGCCACGGGATCGCATGCCACCGACTGTCAGTGTAGTGTCTTGGCACGTCAGAGTCGCCATTCGCGGTCAGTATGCAGTGACGGGTATCGTGTACAGGTCGGCAGAACAGGTGAAGCGTACGAAGCTGCTACTAATATCAATCATGCTTTCTACCGCCAGCACGCCCATTTGAACGCCGTGACCAAAGAGTGTGCCTCTGCTGATGCTCGGGTTATGCCGTACCTGTTGCCGTGCCCAACGGTGGCGGAGAAGGGAAGCACACAGTATCCGCCCAAACGGAGGTGACCCGATGTGCAGGAAGTTTTCGAGACGGGCGTGGGACCATAACACGGGCCTGCGGAGGAATCCCAGCGCCCGCGAGCAGAGGAAGCTGCTCGCGGCAATGAATGTGTTCCAGAACACCAAGGCATGTCCTCCACCTGGGTCAGAGTTGGAGTGGCCATTCGCCGAATGGCCACTCCAGCGCGTCATGCATTGTGTTGCACTGCACGCGCCCGGAGTGGCCATTCGCCGAATGGCCACTCCAGCGCGTCATGCATTGTGTTGCACTGCACGCGCCCGGAGTGGCCATTCGCCGAATGGCCACTCCAGCGCGGCGCGGCCTGCTTGAATCCGCACTTGCATGGCCACTGACCTGCCATTCGGCGACTGTGTTCCAACCAATGTGGTTCGTGCGCAGTTCACCGTGAGAGGAGACCGCTTCCCTATCGATAGCGAACCCATGAAAACCCCCGAGGCCTGGGCTATGGAGGACGGTGAGTATGTGTGCGAAGGAATCGCCAAGGTTGCTGCGGCCCGGCGCGCCCGCGAAGGGACCGCTGACTCTCCCGTCCAACGGGGCAAGAGACAAAGGAAGACCGAGAAGGTACAATCTCACCACACGCTGTACTGCCCGCCTGAGGTTGGCCATTAAGTGGTACCGGGATTGTACGGGCGCCTGTGTGAGCGGCATGTGCCATCATTCGAGGCAGCCATGCGTGTACAGGCTCCTACCGCATCGAAGTCAGGAAGACGGGGCACTCATTCCAACAGCGGACGGCGCACAATGCTCGCTGACTTTTCTCCCCGGCGGCCAGGGCTAGAACCAAGGGCAGACCGCACTGCTGATAAGGACAGTGAGCACCAGCCGGACGTGGATGAGGTGGGTCACGATCAGATGGGTGAAGAGGAAGAGCCTGATTCTCCCCAGCGGGCAGACGATCGATGCGAGTCCCCGAAGATGGAGTTACAAGCCGCAGCGCCGGTATGTCCTCTTATGATTTGTGCCAATTGACGCCTAGTCCGATTGTACTTGCCCCACCCATCATCAGACCAGGTGTAAGAGCGCCTGTACATTGCAGAAGTCCAACAAAGCTCTTGAGAAGCGAAAGGCCAAGGCAGAGAAGGAGGCCGCCTACCAAGCGCGTAGGGATATTCGGAAAAAGATTGAGGATTGCGAGGCTAAGCTGGCAAGGCATCAGCCCAGAAGCAAGGGTGCGAGTGTGCAGAAATTAAAACAGCAGCTTGCTGTATTGACGGTATGTCACTACCCCGATACACTTGATCTGACATGTGACACCAATGCCTGCAATTGTAGCACTATTTGTGTGACAGTCGCTCAGACCACGAATGCATTAGAGCCGTGCACTCATGCAGCTGGTATTGCATGCAGGCCGAGTTGTCAAAGGTGCAAGACTCCTTAATTGACGGCTTCCCGAAAGAGGACGAGTAGACATGCCAGTGCATTGTATGGTTGTATTTGGGCCATCTCAGGACCATCTTGCAGCCTGTACGTATACATAGGTCCTTTGCCCGGTCCTGCCCGCGGAATGTCAGGGAGTCTGTCCTGAGGAAATGTGTGGGAGTGTGAGCTATGTATGAATCTAGCGATGAAAAGGAAAGCACGCGCCATGTAAGCACCTACAGCATATGAATGCAGGCATGTTGCCAACTGCAGCCCCGTGTTCACGTGCCTCATAACAAAGAAAACAACCACATCATGCTTCCACAAAACCGCGATCCTTCCTGCACTCCGCTTACATGTGCGCGACAAAGTCTGATCCGGTAATAACGCCCATGACGCCTTTGGTCAAGCATTGCGTGTCCACAAGTGCACACTCCTCGTAACCATACGTGAGTATATCTCAAGCCAGACGGATACATGTACGTCAAGAGGTCACCAATCCTACGGCCCAGCCTGTACTTCCCGCATCCCCGAGGCGGACGCCATACGGATCCGAGACGGATCCGAAATTTAGTGCACGCGTCCGTAGTCCCTCCGTCGGACGCACAACGGAACCGTCTTTTCTTCCGTACATCCTCCGGTTGGGCTCCGAAGGCAGGCTAGTAACAAAAGGCGTTGCCCTGGGGCGTACCGGACGGGAATCGGAAAATCCTACCTGCCTCTGCCCCACCTCCGCCACAAGTCTCCGATACTCCTAGCAACCTACGTCCGGCCTCCACCGATTCTCCGTAGGCTCTCCAACTACCCCTCCGCACACACTACGTCAGCTCTCCGATTCACCGTGTCGCCATTCTTCTAGTGTATGTAGGCATGTTTCCATGTCCGTGCAGTATGCCGGGCACTATGTCGGGCACTATGTAGGAATGGTTCCATGTCCATGCAGTGTGTCGGGCAGTATGTTGGGCACTATGTTGGGCACTATGTAGGCATGGTTCCATGTCCGTGCAGTGTGTCGGGCACTATGTCGGGCACTATGTCGGCATGGTTCCATGTCCGTGAAGTATGTCGGGCACTATGTCGGGCACTATGTTGGGCGCTATGTCGGCATGGTTCCATGTCCATGCAGTATGTTGGGCACTATGTTGGGCACTATGTAGGCATGGTTCCATGTCCGTGCAGTGTGTCGGGCACTATGTCGGGCACTATGTCGGCATGGTTCCATGTCCGTGAAGTATGTCGGGCACTATGTCGGGCACTATGTTGGGCGCTATGTCGGCATGGTTCCATGTCCATGCAGTATGCCGGGCACTATGCCAGGCACAATGTAGGCATGGTTCCATGTCCGTGCAGTATGCCGGGCACTATGTCGGGCACTATGTAGGCATGGTTCCATGTCCGTGCGGTATGTCGGGCACTATGTCAGGCACTATGTTGGGCACTATGTCGGCATGGTTCCATGTCCGTGCAGTATGTCGGGCACTATGTTGGGCGCTATGTCGGCATGGTTTCATGTCCTTGCAGTATGTCGGGCACTATGTTGGGCGCTATGTCGGCATGGTTCCATGTCCATGCAGTATGCCGGGCACTATGTCGGGCACTATGTAGGCATGGTTCCATGTCCGTGCAGTATGTCGGGCACTATGTCGGGCACTATGTTGGGCACTATGTCGGCATGGTTCCATGTCCATGCAGTATGCCGGGCACTATGCCAGGCACTATGTAGGCATGGTTCCATGTCCGTGTGGTATGTCGGGCACTATGTCAGGCACTATGTTGGGCACTATGTCGGCATGGTTCCATGTCCGTGCAGTATGTCGGGCACTATGTCAGGCAATATGTAGGCTTGGTTCCATGTCCGTGCGGTATGTCGGGCACTATGTTGGGCGCTATGTCGGCATGGTTCCATGTCCGTGCACTGTGTCGGGCACTATGTGGGGCACTATGTTGGGCACTATGTCGGCATGGTTCCATGTCCATGCAGTATGCCGGGCACTATGCCAGGCACTATGTCGGGCACTATGTCGGCATGGTTCCATGTCCGTGTAGTATGTTGGGCACTATGTTGGGCACTATGTAGGCATGGTTCCATGTCCGTGTAGTATGCCGGGCACTATGTCGGGCACTATGTAGGCATGGTTCCATGTCCATGCAGTGTGTCGGGCACTATGTCGGGCACTATGTCGGGCACTATGTTGGGCACTATGTAGGCATGTTTCCATGTCCGTGCAGTATGCCGGGCACTATGTCGGGCACTATGTCAGGCACTATGTTGGCATGGTTCCATGTCCGTGCAGTGTGTCGGGCACTATGTCGGGCACTATGTCGGCATGGTTCCATGTCCGTGAAGTATGTCGGGCACTATGTCGGGCACTATGTTGGGCGCTATGTCGGCATGGTTCCATGTCCATGCAGTATGTTGGGCACTATGTTGGGCACTATGTAGGCATGGTTCCATGTCCGTGCATTGTGTCGGGCACTATGTCGGGCACTATGTCGGCATGGTTCCATGTCCGTGAAGTATGTCGGGCACTATGTCGGGCACTATGTAGGCATGGTTCCATGTCCATGCAGTGTGTCGGGCACTATGTCGGGCACTATGTCGGGCACTATGTTGGGCACTATGTAGGCATGTTTCCATGTCCGTGCAGTATGCCGGGCACTATGTCGGGCACTATGTCAGGCAATATGTAGGCTTGGTTCCATGTCCGTGCGGTATGTCGGGCACTATGTTGGGCGCTATGTCGGCATGGTTCCATGTCCGTGCACTGTGTCGGGCACTATGTGGGGCACTATGTTGGGCACTATGTCGGCATGGTTCCATGTCCATGCAGTATGCCGGGCACTATGCCAGGCACTATGTCGGGCACTATGTCGGCATGGTTCCATGTCCGTGTAGTATGTTGGGCACTATGTTGGGCACTATGTAGGCATGGTTCCATGTCCGTGTAGTATGCCGGGCACTATGTCGGGCACTATGTAGGCATGGTTCCATGTCCATGCAGTGTGTCGGGCACTATGTCGGGCACTATGTCGGGCACTATGTTGGGCACTATGTAGGCATGTTTCCATGTCCGTGCAGTATGCCGGGCACTATGTCGGGCACTATGTCAGGCACTATGTTGGCATGGTTCCATGTCCGTGCAGTGTGTCGGGCACTATGTCGGGCACTATGTCGGCATGGTTCCATGTCCGTGAAGTATGTCGGGCACTATGTCGGGCACTATGTTGGGCGCTATGTCGGCATGGTTCCATGTCCATGCAGTATGTTGGGCACTATGTTGGGCACTATGTAGGCATGGTTCCATGTCCGTGCAGTGTGTCGGGCACTATGTCGGGCACTATGTCGGCATGGTTCCATGTCCGTGAAGTATGTCGGGCACTATGTCGGGCACTATGTTGGGCGCTATGTCGGCATGGTTCCATGTCCATGCAGTATGCCGGGCACTATGCCAGGCACAATGTAGGCATGGTTCCATGTCCGTGCAGTATGCCGGGCACTATGTCGCGCACTATGTAGGCATGGTTCCATGTCCGTGCGGTATGTCGGGCACTATGTCAGGCACTATGTTGGGCACTATGTCGGCATGGTTCCATGTCCGTGCAGTATGTCGGGCACTATGTTGGGCGCTATGTCGGCATGGTTCCATGTCCGTGAAGTATGTCGGGCACTATGTCGGGCACTATGTTGGGCGCTATGTCGGCATGGTTCCATGTCCATGCAGTATGCCGGGCACTATGCCAGGCACAATGTAGGCATGGTTCCATGTCCGTGCAGTATGCCGGGCACTATGTCGCGCACTATGTAGGCATGGTTCCATGTCCGTGCGGTATGTCGGGCACTATGTCAGGCACTATGTTGGGCACTATGTCGGCATGGTTCCATGTCCGTGCAGTATGTCGGGCACTATGTTGGGCGCTATGTCGGCATGGTTTCATGTCCTTGCAGTATGTCGGGCACTATGTTGGGCGCTATGTCGGCATGGTTCCATGTCCATGCAGTATGCCGGGCACTATGTCGGGCACTATGTAGGCATGGTTCCATGTCCGTGCAGTATGTCGGGCACTATGTCGGGCACTATGTTGGGCACTATGTCGGCATGGTTCCATGTCCATGCAGTATGCCGGGCACTATGCCAGGCACTATGTAGGCATGGTTCCATGTCCGTGTGGTATGTCGGGCACTATGTCAGGCACTATGTTGGGCACTATGTCGGCATGGTTCCATGTCCGTGCAGTATGTCGGGCACTATGTCAGGCAATATGTAGGCTTGGTTCCATGTCCGTGCGGTATGTCGGGCACTATGTTGGGCGCTATGTCGGCATGGTTCCATGTCCGTGCACTGTGTCGGGCACTATGTGGGGCACTATGTTGGGCACTATGTCGGCATGGTTCCATGTCCATGCAGTATGCCGGGCACTATGCCAGGCACTATGTCGGGCACTATGTCGGCATGGTTCCATGTCCGTGTAGTATGTTGGGCACTATGTTGGGCACTATGTAGGCATGGTTCCATGTCCGTGTAGTATGCCGGGCACTATGTCGGGCACTATGTAGGCATGGTTCCATGTCCATGCAGTGTGTCGGGCACTATGTCGGGCACTATGTCGGGCACTATGTTGGGCACTATGTAGGCATGTTTCCATGTCCGTGCAGTATGCCGGGCACTATGTCGGGCACTATGTCAGGCACTATGTTGGGCACTATGTCGGCATGGTTCCATGTCCGTGCAGTATGTCGGGCACTATGTCAGGCAATATGTAGGCTTGGTTCCATGTCCGTGCGGTATGTCGGGCACTATGTTGGGCGCTATGTAGGCATGGTTCCATGTCCGTGCGGTATGTCGGGCACTATGTCAGGCACTATGTTGGGCACTATGTCGGCATGGTTCCATGTCCGTGTAGTATGTTGGGCACTATGTTGGGCACTATGTAGGCATGGTTCCATGTCCGTGTAGTATGCCGGGCACTATGTCGGGCACTATGTAGGCATGGTTCCATGTCCATGCAGTGTGTCGGGCACTATGTCGGGCACTATGTCGGGCACTATGTTGGGCACTATGTAGGCATGTTTCCATGTCCGTGCAGTATGCCGGGCACTATGTCGGGCACTATGTAGGAATGGTTCCATGTCCATGCAGTGTGTCGGGCAGTATGTTGGGCACTATGTTGGACACTATGTAGGCATGGTTCCATGTCCGTGTAGTGTGTCGGGCACTATGTCGGGCACTATGTCGGCATGGTTCCATGTCCGTGAAGTATGTCGGGCACTATGTCGGGCACTATGTTGGGCGCTATGTCGGCATGGTTCCATGTCCATGCAGTATGCCGGGCACTATGCCAGGCACAATGTAGGCATGGTTCCATGTCCGTGCAGTATGCCGGGCACTATGTCGGGCACTATGTAGGCATGGTTCCATGTCCGTGCGGTATGTCGGGCACTATGTCAGGCACTATGTTGGGCACTATGTCGGCATGGTTCCATGTCCGTGTAGTATGTTGGGCACTATGTTGGGCACTATGTAGGCATGGTTCCATGTCCGTGTAGTATGCCGGGCACTATGTCGGGCACTATGTAGGCATGGTTCCATGTCCGTGAAGTATGTCGGGCACTATGTCGGGCACTATGTTGGGCGCTATGTCGGCATGGTTCCATGTCCATGCAGTATGCCGGGCACTATGCCAGGCACAATGTAGGCATGGTTCCATGTCCGTGCAGTATGCCGGGCACTATGTCGGGCACTATGTAGGCATGGTTCCATGTCCGTGCGGTATGTCGGGCACTATGTCAGGCACTATGTTGGGCACTATGTCGGCATGGTTCCATGTCCGTGTAGTATGTTGGGCACTATGTTGGGCACTATGTAGGCATGGTTCCATGTCCGTGTAGTATGCCGGGCACTATGTCGGGCACTATGTAGGCATGGTTCCATGTCCATGCAGTGTGTCGGGCACTATGTCGGGCACTATGTCGGGCACTATGTTGGGCACTATGTCGGCATGGTTCCATGTCCGTGCAGTGTGTTGGGCACTATGTTGGGAACTATGCAGGCATGGTTCCATGTCCGTGCAGTGTGTTGGGCACTATGTTGGGCACTATGTCGGCATGGTTCCATGTCCGTGCAGTATGTCGGGCACTATGTCAGGCACTATGTAGGCATGGTTCCATGGCCGTGCAGTATGTTGGGCACTATGTTGGGCACTATGTAGGCATGGTTCCATGTCCGTGCAGTGTGTTGGGCACTATGTTGGGAACTATGTAGGCATGGTTCCATGTCCGTGCAGTGTGTCGGGCACTATGTCAGGCACTATATAGGCATGGTTCCATGTCCGTGCAGTATGCCGGGCACTATGTCGGGCACTATGTAGGCATGGTTCTATGTCCGTGCTTTATGCCGGGCACTATGTTGGGCACTATGTAGGCATGGTTCCATGTCCGTGCACTGTGTTGGGCACTATGTTGGGAACTATGTAGGCATGGTTCCATGTCCGTGCAGTATGTTGGGCACTATGTTGGGCACTATGTAGGCATGGTTCCACGTCCGTGCAGTGTGTCAGGCACTATGTCGGGCACTATGTTGGGCACTATGTAGGCATGGTTCCATGTCCGTGCAGTATGCCGGGCAGTATGTCGAGCACTATGTAGGCATGGTTCCATGTCCGTGCAGTATGCCGGGCACTATCTCGGGCACTATGTAGGAATGGTTCCATGTCCATGCAGTGTGTCGGGCACTATGTCGGGCACTATGTTGGGCACTATGTAGGCATGGTTCCATGGCCGTGCAGTATGTTGGGCACTATGTTGGGCACTATGTAGGCATGGTTCCATGTCCGTGCAGTGTGTTGGGCACTATGTTGGGAACTATGTAGGCATGGTTCCATGTCCGTGCAGTGTGTTGGGCACTATGTTGGGCACTATGTCGGCATGGTTCCATTTCCGTGCAGTATGTCGGGCACTATGTCAGGCACTATGTAGGCATGGTTCCATGTCCGTGCAGTATGCCGGGCACTATGTCGGGCACTATGTAGGAATGGTTCCATGTCCATGCAGTGTGTCGGGCACTATGTCGGGCACTATGTTGGGCACTATGTAGGCATGGTTCCATGTCCGTGCAGTATGTTGGGCACTATGTTGGGCACTATGTAGGCATGGTTCCATGTCCGTGCAGTGTGTTGGGCACTATGTTGGGCACTATGTCGGCATGGTTCCATGTCCGTGCAGTGTGTTGGGCAATATGTTGGGCACTATGTCGGCATGGTTCCATTTCCGTGCAGTATGTCGGGCACTATGTCAGGCACTATGTAGGCATGGTTCCATGTCCGTGCAGTATGCCGGGCACTATGTCGGGCACTATGTAGGCATGGTTCCATGTCCGTGCGGTATGTCGGGCACTATGTCGGGCACTATGTTGGGCACTATGTCGGCATGGTTCCATGTCCGTGCAGTATGTCGGGCACTATGGTGGGCGCTATGTCGGCATGCTTCCATGTCCATGCAGTATGCCGGGCACTATGCCAGACACTATGTAGGCATGGTTCCATGTACGTGCGGTATGTCGGGCACTATGTCGGGCGGTATGTTGGGCACTATGTTGGGCACTGTGTTGGGCACTATGTAGGCATGGTTCCATGTCCGTGCAGTATGCCGGGCACTATGTCGGGCACTATGTAGGCATGGTTCCATGTCCGTGCAGTATGCCGGGCACTATGTCGGGCACTATGTAGGCATGGTTCCATGTCCGTGCAGTATGCCGGGCACTATGTCGGGCACTATGTTAAGCACTATGTAGGCATGGTTCCATGTCCGTGCAGTATGCCGGGCACTATGTCGGGCACTATGTAGGCATGGTTCCATGTCCGTGCAGTATGCCGGGCACTATGTCGGGCACTATGTAGGAATGGTTCCATGTCCATGCAGTGTGTCGGGCACTATGTCGGGCACTATGTTGGGCACTATGTAGGCATGGTTCCATGTCCGTGCAGTATGTTGGGCACTATGTTGGGCACTATGTAGGCATGGTTCCATGTCCGTGCACTGTGTTGGGCACTATGTTGGGAACTATGTAGGCATGGTTCCATGTCCGTGCAGTGTGTTGGGCACTATGTTGGGCACTATGTCGGCATGGTTTTATGTCCGTGCAGTATGTCGGGCACTATGTCAGGCACTATGTAGGCATGGTTCCATGTCCGTGCAGTATGCCGGGCACTATCTCGGGCACTATGTAGGCATGGTTCCATGTCCGTGCAGTATGTTGGGCACTATGTTGGGCACTATGTAGGCATGGTTCCATGTCCGTGCAGTGTGTCAGGCACTATGTCGGGCACTATGTTGGGCACTATGTAGGCATGGTTCCATGTCCGTGCAGTATGTTGTGCACTATGTTGGGCACTATGTAGGCATGGTTCCATGTCCGTGCAGTGTGTTGGGCACTATGTTGGGAACTATGTAGGCATGGTTCCATGTCCGTGCACTATGTCGGGCACTATGTTGGGCACTATGTAGGCATGGTTCCATGTCCGTGCAGTATGTTGGGCACTATGTTGGGCACTATGTAGGCATGGTTCCATGTCCGTGCACTGTGTTGGGCACTATGTTGGGAACTATGTAGGCATGGTTCCATGTCCGTGCAGTGTGTTGGGCACTATGTTGGGCACTATGTCGGCATGGTTTTATGTCCGTGCAGTATGTCGGGCACTATGTCAGGCACTATGTAGGCATGGTTCCATGTCCGTGCAGTATGCCGGGCACTATCTCGGGCACTATGTAGGCATGGTTCCATGTCCGTGCAGTATGTTGGGCACTATGTTGGGCACTATGTAGGCATGGTTCCATGTCCGTGCAGTGTGTCAGGCACTATGTCGGGCACTATGTTGGGCACTATGTAGGCATGGTTCCATGTCCGTGCAGTATGTTGGGCACTATGTTGGGCACTATGTGGGGCACTATGTTGGGCACTATGTCGGCATGGTTCCATGTCCATGCAGTATGCCGGGCACTATGCCAGGCACTATGTCGGGCACTATGTCGGCATGGTTCCATGTCCGTGTAGTATGTTGGGCACTATGTTGGGCACTATGTAGGCATGGTTCCATGTCCGTGTAGTATGCCGGGCACTATGTCGGGCACTATGTAGGCATGGTTCCATGTCCATGCAGTGTGTCGGGCACTATGTCGGGCACTATGTCGGGCACTATGTTGGGCACTATGTAGGCATGTTTCCATGTCCGTGCAGTATGCCGGGCACTATGTTGGGCACTATGTAGGCATGGTTCCATGTCCGTGCACTGTGTTGGGCACTATGTTGGGAACTATGTAGGCATGGTTCCATGTCCGTGCAGTGTGTTGGGCACTATGTTGGGCACTATGTCGGCATGGTTTTATGTCCGTGCAGTATGTCGGGCACTATGTCAGGCACTATGTAGGCATGGTTCCATGTCCGTGCAGTATGCCGGGCACTATCTCGGGCACTATGTAGGCATGGTTCCATGTCCGTGCAGTATGTTGGGCACTATGTTGGGCACTATGTAGGAATGGTTCCATGTCCATGCAGTGTGTCGGGCACTATGTCGGGCACTATGTTGGGCACTATGTAGGCATGGTTCCATGTCCGTGCAGTATGTTGGGCACTATGTTGGGCACTATGTAGGCATGGTTCCATGTCCGTGCACTGTGTTGGGCACTATGTTGGGAACTATGTAGGCATGGTTCCATGTCCGTGCAGTGTGTTGGGCACTATGTTGGGCACTATGTCGGCATGGTTTTATGTCCGTGCAGTATGTCGGGCACTATGTCAGGCACTATGTAGGCATGGTTCCATGTCCGTGCAGTATGCCGGGCACTATCTCGGGCACTATGTAGGCATGGTTCCATGTCCGTGCAGTATGTTGGGCACTATGTTGGGCACTATGTAGGCATGGTTCCATGTCCGTGCAGTGTGTCAGGCACTATGTCGGGCACTATGTTGGGCACTATGTAGGCATGGTTCCATGTCCGTGCAGTATGTTGGGCACTATGTTGGGCACTATGTAGGCATGGTTCCATGTCCGTGCAGTGTGTTGGGCACTATGTTGGGCACTATGTCGGCATGGTTCCATGTCCGTGCAGTATGTCGGGCACTATGTCAGGCACTATGTAGGCATGGTTCCATGGCCGTGCTTTATGTCAGGCACTATGTTGGGCACTATGTCGGCATGGTTCCATGTCCGTGTAGTATGTTGGGCACTATGTTGGGCACTATGTAGGCATGGTTCCATGTCCGTGTAGTATGCCGGGCACTATGTCGGGCACTATGTAGGCATGGTTCCATGTCCATGCAGTGTGTCGGGCACTGTGTCGGGCACTATGTGGGGCACTATGTTGGGCACTATGTCGGCATGGTTCCATGTCCATGTAGTATGCCGGGCACTATGCCAGGCACTATGTCGGGCACTATGTCGGCATGGTTCCATGTCCGTGTAGTATGTTGGGCACTATGTTGGGCACTATGTAGGCATGGTTCCATGTCCGTGTAGTATGCCGGGCACTATGTCGGGCACTATGTAGGCATGGTTCCATGTCCATGCAGTGTGTCGGGCACTATGTCGGGCACTATGTCGGGCACTATGTTGGGCACTATGTAGGCATGTTTCCATGTCCGTGCAGTATGCCGGGCACTATGTCGGGCACTATGTCAGGCACTATGTTGGGCACTATGTCGGCATGGTTCCATGTCCGTGCAGTATGTCGGGCACTATGTCAGGCAATATGTAGGCTTGGTTCCATGTCCGTGCGGTATGTCGGGCACTATGTTGGGCGCTATGTAGGCATGGTTCCATGTCCGTGCGGTATGTCGGGCACTATGTCAGGCACTATGTTGGGCACTATGTCGGCATGGTTCCATGTCCGTGTAGTATGTTGGGCACTATGTTGGGCACTATGTAGGCATGGTTCCATGTCCGTGTAGTATGCCGGGCACTATGTCGGGCACTATGTAGGCATGGTTCCATGTCCATGCAGTGTGTCGGGCACTATGTCGGGCACTATGTCGGGCACTATGTTGGGCACTATGTAGGCATGTTTCCATGTCCGTGCAGTATGCCGGGCACTATGTCGGGCACTATGTAGGAATGGTTCCATGTCCATGCAGTGTGTCGGGCAGTATGTTGGGCACTATGTTGGGCACTATGTAGGCATGGTTCCATGTCCGTGCAGTGTGTCGGGCACTATGTCGGGCACTATGTCGGCATGGTTCCATGTCCGTGAAGTATGTCGGGCACTATGTCGGGCACTATGTTGGGCGCTATGTCGGCATGGTTCCATGTCCATGCAGTATGCCGGGCACTATGCCAGGCACAATGTAGGCATGGTTCCATGTCCGTGCAGTATGCCGGGCACTATGTCGGGCACTATGTAGGCATGGTTCCATGTCCGTGCGGTATGTCGGGCACTATGTCAGGCACTATGTTGGGCACTATGTCGGCATGGTTCCATGTCCGTGTAGTATGTTGGGCACTATGTTGGGCACTATGTAGGCATGGTTCCATGTCCGTGTAGTATGCCGGGCACTATGTCGGGCACTATGTAGGCATGGTTCCATGTCCGTGAAGTATGTCGGGCACTATGTCGGGCACTATGTTGGGCGCTATGTCGGCATGGTTCCATGTCCATGCAGTATGCCGGGCACTATGCCAGGCACAATGTAGGCATGGTTCCATGTCCGTGCAGTATGCCGGGCACTATGTCGGGCACTATGTAGGCATGGTTCCATGTCCGTGCGGTATGTCGGGCACTATGTCAGGCACTATGTTGGACACTATGTCGGCATGGTTCCATGTCCGTGTAGTATGTTGGGCACTATGTTGGGCACTATGTAGGCATGGTTCCATGTCCGTGTAGTATGCCGGGCACTATGTCGGGCACTATGTAGGCATGGTTCCATGTCCATGCAGTGTGTCGGGCACTATGTCGGGCACTATGTCGGGCACTATGTTGGGCACTATGTCGGCATGGTTCCATGTCCGTGCAGTGTGTTGGGCACTATGTTGGGAACTATGCAGGCATGGTTCCATGTCCGTGCAGTGTGTTGGGCACTATGTTGGGCACTATGTCGGCATGGTTCCATTTCCGTGCAGTATGTCGGGCACTATGTCAGGCACTATGTAGGCATGGTTCCATGTCCGTGCAGTATGCCGGGCACTATGTCGGGCACTATGTAGGAATGGTTCCATGTCCATGCAGTGTGTCGGGCACTATGTCGGGCACTATGTTGGGCACTATGTAGGCATGGTTCCATGTCCGTGCAGTATGTTGGGCACTATGTTGGGCACTATGTAGGCATGGTTCCATGTCCGTGCAGTGTGTTGGGCACTATGTTGGGCACTATGTCGGCATGGTTCCATGTCCGTGCAGTGTGTTGGGCAATATGTTGGGCACTATGTCGGCATGGTTCCATTTCCGTGCAGTATGTCGGGCACTATGTCAGGCACTATGTAGGCATGGTTCCATGTCCGTGCAGTATGCCGGGCACTATGTCGGGCACTATGTAGGCATGGTTCCATGTCCGTGCGGTATGTCGGGCACTATGTCGGGCACTATGTTGGGCACTATGTCGGCATGGTTCCATGTCCGTGCAGTATGTCGGGCACTATGGTGGGCGCTATGTCGGCATGCTTCCATGTCCATGCAGTATGCCGGGCACTATGCCAGGCACTATGTAGGCATGGTTCCATGTCCGTGCAGTATGCCGGGCAGCACGTCGGGCACTATGTAGGCATGGTTCCATGTACGTGCGGTATGTCGGGCACTATGTCGGGCGGTATGTTGGGCACTATGTTGGGCACTGTGTTGGGCACTATGTAGGCATGGTTCCATGTCCGTGCAGTATGCCGGGCACTATGTCGGGCACTATGTAGGCATGGTTCCATGTCCGTGCAGTATGCCGGGCACTATGTCGGGCACTATGTAGGCATGGTTCCATGTCCGTGCAGTATGCCGGGCACTATGTCGGGCACTATGTAGGCATGGTTCCATGTCCGTGCAGTATGCCGGGCACTATGCTATGTCGGGCACTATGTAGGAATGGTTCCATGTCCATGCAGTGTGTCGGGCACTATGTCGGGCACTATGTTGGGCACTATGTAGGCATGGTTCCATGTCCGTGCAGTATGTTGGGCACTATGTTGGGCACTATGTAGGCATGGTTCCATGTCCGTGCACTGTGTTGGGCACTATGTTGGGAACTATGTAGGCATGGTTCCATGTCCGTGCAGTGTGTTGGGCACTATGTTGGGCACTATGTCGGCATGGTTTTATGTCCGTGCAGTATGTCGGGCACTATGTCAGGCACTATGTAGGCATGGTTCCATGTCCGTGCAGTATGCCGGGCACTATCTCGGGCACTATGTAGGCATGGTTCCATGTCCGTGCAGTGTGTTGGGCACTATGTTGGGCACTATGTCGGCATAGTTTTATGTCCGTGCAGTATGTCGGGCACTATGTCAGGCACTATGTAGGCATGGTTCCATGTCCGTGCAGTATGCCGGGCACTATCTCGGGCACTATGTAGGCATGGTTCCATGTCCGTGCAGTGTGTCAGGCACTATGTCGGGCACTATGTTGGGCACTATGTAGGCATGGTTCCATGTCCGTGCAGTATGTTGGGCACTATGTTGGGCACTATGTAGGCATGGTTCCATGTCCGTGCAGTGTGTTGGGCACTATGTTGGGAACTATGTAGGCATGGTTCCATGTCCGTGCACTATGTCGGGCACTATGTTGGGCACTATGTAGGCATGGTTCCATGTCCGTGCAGTATGTTGGGCACTATGTTGGGCACTATGTAGGCATGGTTCCATGTCCGTGCACTGTGTTGGGCACTATGTTGGGCACTATGTCGGCATGGTTTTATGTCCGTGCAGTATGTCGGGCACTATGTCAGGCACTATGTAGGCATGGTTCCATGTCCGTGCAGTATGTTGGGCACTATGTTGGGCACTATGTAGGCATGGTTCCATGTCCGTGCAATATGTCGGGCACTATGTCGGGCACTATGTAGGCATGGTTCCATGTCCGTGCAGTATGCCGGGCACTATCTCGGGCACTATGTAGGCATGGTTCCATGTCCGTGCAGTATGTTGGGCACTATGTTGGGCACTATGTAGGCATGGTTCCATGTCCGTGCAGTGTGTCAGGCACTATGTCGGGCACTATGTTGGGCACTATGTAGGCATGGTTCCATGTCCGTGCAGTATGTTGGGCACTATGGTGGGCGCTATGTCGGCATGCTTCCATGTCCATGCAGTATGCCGGGCACTATGCCAGGCACTATGTAGGCATGGTTCCATGTCCGTGCAGTATGTTGGGCACTATGTTGGGCACTATGTAGGCATGGTTCCATGTCCGCGCAGTATGCCGGGCAGTATGTCGGGCACTATGTAGGCATGGTTCCATGGCCGTGCAGTATGTTGGGCACTATGTTGGGCACTATGTAGGCATGGTTCCATGTCCGTGCAGTGTGTTGGGCACTATGTTGGGAACTATGTAGGCATGGTTCCATGTCCGTGCAGTGTGTTGGGCACTATGTTGGGCACTATGTCGGCATGGTTCCATTTCCGTGCAGTATGTCGGGCACTATGTCAGGCACTATGTAGGCATGGTTCCATGTCCGTGCAGTATGCCGGGCACTATGTCGGGCACTATGTAGGCATGGTTCTATGTCCGTGCACTATGCCGGGCACTATGTCGGGCACTATGTAGTCATGGTTCCATGTCCGTGCGGTATGTCGGGCACTATGTCGGGCACTATGTTGGGCACTATGTCGGCATGGTTCCATGTCTGTGCAGTATGTCGGGCACTATGGTGGGCGCTATGTCGGCATGCTTCCATGTCCATGCAGTATGCCGGGCACTATGCCAGGCACTATGTAGGCATGGTTCCATGTCCGTGCAGTATGCCGGGCAGCACGTCGGGCACTATGTAGGCATGGTTCCATGTACGTGCGGTATGTCGGGCACTATGTCGGGCGGTATGTTGGGCACTATGTCGGGCACTGTGTTGGGCACTATGTAGGCATGGTTCCATGTCCGTGCAGTATGTTGGGCACTATGTTGGGCACTATGTAGGCATGGTTCCATGTCCGTGCACTGTGTTGGGCACTATGTTGGGAACTATGTAGGCATGGTTCCATGTCCGTGCAGTGTGTTGGGCACTATGTTGGGCACTATGTCGGCATGGTTTTATGTCCGTGCAGTATGTCGGGCACTATGTCAGGCACTATGTAGGCATGGTTCCATGTCCGTGCAGTATGCCGGGCACTATCTCGGGCACTATGTAGGCATGGTTCCATGTCCGTGCAGTGTGTTGGGCACTATGTTGGGCACTATGTCGGCATGGTTTTATGTCCGTGCAGTATGTCGGGCACTATGTCAGGCACTATGTAGGCATGGTTCCATGTCCGTGCAGTATGCCGGGCACTATCTCGGGCACTATGTAGGCATGGTTCCATGTCCGTGCAGTGTGTCAGGCACTATGTCGGGCACTATGTTGGGCACTATGTAGGCATGGTTCCATGTCCGTGCAGTATGTTGGGCACTATGTTGGGCACTATGTAGGCATGGTTCCATGTCCGTGCAGTGTGTTGGGCACTATGTTGGGAACTATGTAGGCATGGTTCCATGTCCGTGCACTATGTCGGGCACTATGTTGGGCACTATGTAGGCATGGTTCCATGTCCGTGCAGTATGTTGGGCACTATGTTGGGCACTATGTAGGCATGGTTCCATGTCCGTGCACTGTGTTGGGCACTATGTTGGGCACTATGTCGGCATGGTTTTATGTCCGTGCAGTATGTCGGGCACTATGTCAGGCACTATGTAGGCATGGTTCCATGTCCGTGCAGTATGTTGGGCACTATGTTGGGCACTATGTAGGCATGGTTCCATGTCCGTGCAATATGTCGGGCACTATGTCGGGCACTATGTAGGCATGGTTCCATGTCCGTGCAGTATGCCGGGCACTATCTCGGGCACTATGTAGGCATGGTTCCATGTCCGTGCAGTATGTTGGGCACTATGTTGGGCACTATGTAGGCATGGTTCCATGTCCGTGCAGTGTGTCAGGCACTATGTCGGGCACTATGTTGGGCACTATGTAGGCATGGTTCCATGTCCGTGCAGTATGTTGGGCACTATGTTGGGCACTATGTAGGCATGGTTCCATGTCCGTGCAGTGTGTTGGGCACTATGTTGGGAACTATGTAGGCATGGTTCCATGTCCGTGCAGTGTGTTGGGCACTATGTTGGGCACTATGTCGGCATGGTTCCATGTCCGTGCACTATGTCGGGCACTATGTTGGGCACTATGTCGGCATGGTTCCATGTCCGTGCAGTATGCCGGACACTATGTCGGGCACTATGTAGGCATGGTTCCATGTCCGTGCAGTATGTTGGGCACTATGTTGGGCACTATGTAGGCATGGTTCCACGTCCGTGCAGTGTGTCGGGCACTATGTCGGGCACTATGTTGGGCACTATGTAGGCATGGTTCCATGTCCGTGCAGTATGCCGGGCAGTATGTCGGGCACTATGTAGGCATGGTTCCATGTCCGTGCAGTATGCCGGGCACTATCTCGGGCACTATGTAGGAATGGTTCCATGTCCATGCAGTGTGTCGGGCACTATGTCGGGCACTATGTTGGGCACTATGTAGGCATGGTTCCATGGCCGTGCAGTATGTTGGGCACTATGTTGGGCACTATGTAGGCATGGTTCCATGTCCGTGCAGTGTGTTGGGCACTATGTTGGGAACTATGTAGGCATGGTTCCATGTCCGTGCAGTGTGTTGGGCACTATGTTGGGCACTATGTCGGCATGGTTCCATTTCCGTGCAGTATGTCGGGCACTATGTCAGGCACTATGTAGGCATGGTTCCATGTCCGTGCAGTATGCCGGGCACTATGTCGGGCACTATGTAGGCATGGTTCTATGTCCGTGCACTATGCCGGGCACTGTGTCGGGCACTATGTAGGCATGGTTCCATGTCCGTGCAGTATGTTGGGCACTATGTTGGGCACTATGTAGGCATGGTTCCATGTCCGTGCAGTGTGTCGGGCACTATGTCGGGCACTATGTTGGGCACTATGTAGGCATGGTTCCATGTCCGTGCAGTATGTTGGGCACTATGTTGGGCACTATGTAGGCATGGTTCCATGTCCGTGCAGTGTGTTGGGCACTATGTTGGGAACTATGTAGGCATGGTTCCATGTCCGTGCAGTGTGTTGGGCACTATGTTGGGCACTATGTCGGCATGGTTCCATGTCCGTGCAGTATGTCGGGCACTATGTCAGGCACTATGTAGGCATGGTTCCATGTCCGTGCAGTATGCCGGGCACTATGTCGGGCACTATGTAGGCATGGTTCCATGTCCATGCAGTATGTTGGGCACTATGTTGGGCACTATGTAGGCATGGTTCCATGTCCGTGCAGTGTGTCGGGCACTATGTCGGGCACTATGTTGGGCACTATGTAGGCATGGTTCCATGTCCGTGCAGTATGCCGGGCACTATGTCGGGCACTATGTAGGCATGGTTCCATGTCCGTGCAGTATGCCGGGCACTATCTCGGGCACTATGTAGGAATGGTTCCATGTCCATGCAGTGTGTCGGGCACTATGTCGGGCACTATGTTGGGCACTATGTAGGCATGGTTCCATGTCCGTGCAGTATGTTGGGCACTATGTTGGCCACTATGTAGGCATGGTTCCATGTCCGTGCAGTGTGTTGGGCACTATGTTGGGAACTATGTAGGCATGGTTCCATGTCCGTGCAGTGTGTTGGGCACTATGTTGGGCACTATGTCGGCATGGTTCCATTTCCGTGCAGTATGTCGGGCACTATGTCAGGCACTATGTAGGCATGGTTCCATGTCCGTGCAGTATGCCGGGCACTATGTCGGGCACTATGTAGGCATGGTTCTATGTCCGTGCACTATGCCGGGCACTATGTCGGGCACTATGTAGTCATGGTTCCATGTCCGTGCGGTATGTCGGGCACTATGTCGGGCACTATGTTGGGCACTATGTCGGCATGGTTCCATGTCTGTGCAGTATGTCGGGCACTATGGTGGGCGCTATGTCGGCATGCTTCCATGTCCATGCAGTATGCCGGGCACTATGCCAGGCACTATGTAGGCATGGTTCCATGTCCGTGCAGTATGCCGGGCAGCACGTCGGGCACTATGTAGGCATGGTTCCATGTACGTGCGGTATGTCGGGCACTATGTCGGGCGGTATGTTGGGCACTATGTCGGGCACTGTGTTGGGCACTATGTAGGCATGGTTCCATGTCCGTGCAGTATGCCGGGCACTATGTCGGGCACTATGTAGGCATGGTTCCATGTCCGTGCAGTATGCCGGGCACTATGTCGGGCACTATGTAGGCATGGTTCCATGTCCGTGCAGTATGCCGGGCACTATGTTGGGCACTATGTTGAGCACTATGTCGGCATGGTTCCATGTCCGTGCAGTATGTCGGGCACTATGTCGGGCACTATGTAGGCATGGCTCCATGTCCGTGCAGTATGCCGGGCACTATGTCGGGCACTATGTAGGCATGGTTCCATGTCCGTGCAGTATGCCGGGCACTATGTCGGGCACTATGTCGGGCACTATGTAGGCATGGTTCTATGTCCGTGCACTATGCCGGGCACTATGTCGGGCACTATGTAGTCATGGTTCCATGTCCGTGCGGTATGTCGGGCACTATGTCGGGCACTATGTTGGGCACTATGTCGGCATGGTTCCATGTCTGTGCAGTATGTCGGGCACTATGGTGGGCGCTATGTCGGCATGCTTCCATGTCCATGCAGTATGCCGGGCACTATGCCAGGCACTATGTAGGCATGGTTCCATGTCCGTGCAGTATGCCGGGCAGCACGTCGGGCACTATGTAGGCATGGTTCCATGTACGTGCGGTATGTCGGGCACTATGTCGGGCGGTATGTTGGGCACTATGTCGGGCACTGTGTTGGGCACTATGTAGGCATGGTTCCATGTCCGTGCAGTATGCCGGGCACTATGTCGGGCACTATGTAGGCATGGTTCCATGTCCGTGCAGTATGCCGGGCACTATGTCGGGCACTATGTAGGCATGGTTCCATGTCCGTGCAGTATGCCGGGCACTATGTTGGGCACTATGTAGGCATGGTTCCATGTCCGTGCAGTATGTTGGGCACTATGTTGGCCACTATGTAGGCATGGTTCCATGTCCGTGCAGTGTGTTGGGCACTATGTTGGGAACTGTGTAGGCATGGTTCCATGTCCGTGCAGTGTGTTGGGCACTATGTTGGGCACTATGTCGGCATGGTTCCATTTCCGTGCAGTATGTCGGGCACTATGTCAGGCACTATGTAGGCATGGTTCCATGTCCGTGCAGTATGCCGGGCACTATGTCGGGCACTATGTTGAGCACTATGTAGGCATGGTTCCATGTCCGTGCAGTATGTTGGGCACTATGTTGGGCACTATGTAGGCATGGTTCCATGTCCGTGCAGTATGTCGGGCACTATGTTGGGCACTATGTAGGCATGGTTCCATGTCCGTGCAGTATGTTGGGCACTATGTTGGCCACTATGTAGGCATGGCTCCATGTCCGTGCAGTATGCCGGGCACTATGTCGGGCACTATGTAGGCATGGTTCCATGTCCGTGCAGTATGCCGGGCAGCACGTCGGGCACTATGTAGGCATGGTTCCATGTACGTGCGGTATGTCGGGCACTATGTCGGGCGGTATGTTGGGCACTATGTCGGGCACTGTGTTGGGCACTATGTAGGCATGGTTCCATGTCCGTGCAGTATGCCGGGCACTATGTCAGGCACTATGTAGGCATGGTTCCATGTCCGTGCAGTATGCCGGGCACTATGTCGGGCACTATGTAGGCATGGTTCCATGTCCGTGCAGTATGCCGGGCACTATGTTGGGCACTATGTTGAGCACTATGTCGGCATGGTTCCATGTCCGTGCAGTATGTCGGGCACTATGTCGGGCACTATGTAGGCATGGCTCCATGTCCGTGCAGTATGCCGGGCACTATGTCGGGCACTATGTAGGCATGGTTCCATGTCCGTGCAGTATGCCGGGCACTATGTCGGGCACTATGTAGGCATGGTTCCATGTCCGTGCAGTATGCCGGGCACTATGTTGGGCACTATGTTGAGCACTATGTCGGCATGGTTCCATGTCCGTGCAGTATGCCGGGCACTATGTCGGGCACTATGTACGCATGGTTCCATGTCCGTGCAGTATGCCGGGCACTATGTTGGGCACTATGTAGGCATGGTTCCATGTCCGTGCAGTATGTTGGGCACTATGTTGGCCACTATGTAGGCATGGTTCCATGTCCGTGCAGTGTGTTGGGCACTATGTTGGGAACTATGTAGGCATGGTTCCATGTCCGTGCAGTGTGTTGGGCACTATGTTGGGCACTATGTCGGCATGGTTCCATTTCCGTGCAGTATGTCGGGCACTATGTCAGGCACTATGTAGGCATGGTTCCATGTCCGTGCAGTATGCCGGGCACTATGTCGGGCACTATGTTGAGCACTATGTAGGCATGGTTCCATGTCCGTGCAGTATGTTGGGCACTATGTTGGGCACTATGTAGGCATGGTTCCATGTCCGTGCAGTATGTCGGGCACTATGTCGGGCACTATGTCGGCATGGTTCCATGTCCGTGCAGTATGCCGGCCACTATGTCGGGCACTATGTAGGCATGGTTCCATGTCCGTGCAGTATGCCGGGCACTATGTTGGGCACTATGTAGGCATGGTTCCATGTCCGTGCAGTATGTTGGGCACTATGTTGAGCACTATGTCGGCATGGTTCCATGTCCGTGCAGTATGCCGGGCACTATGTCGGGCACTATGTAGGCATGGTTCCATGTCCGTGCAGTATGTCGGGCACTATGTTGGGCACTATGTAGGCATGGTTCCATGTCCGTGCAGTATGTTGGGCACTATGTTGGCCACTATGTAGGCATGGTTCCATGTCCGTGCAGTGTGTTGGGCACTATGTTGGGAACTATGTAGGCATGGTTCCATGTCCGTGCAGTGTGTTGGGCACTATGTCGGGCACTATGTCGGCATGGTTCCATTTCCGTGCAGTATGTCGGGCACTATGTCAGGCACTATGTAGGCATGGTTCCATGTCCGTGCAGTATGCCGGGCACTATGTCGGGCACTATGTAGGCATGGTTCTATGTCCGTGCACTATGCCGGGCACTATGTCGGGCACTATGTAGGCATGGTTCCATGTCCGTGCGGTATGTCGGGCACTATGTCGGGCACTATGTTGGGCACTATGTCGGCATGGTTCCATGTCTGTGCAGTATGTCGGGCACTATGGTGGGCGCTATGTCGGCATGCTTCCATGTCCATGCAGTATGCCGGGCACTATGCCAGGCACTATGTAGGCATGGTTCCATGTCCGTGCAGTATGCCGGGCAGCACGTCGGGCACTATGTAGGCATGGTTCCATGTACGTGCGGTATGTCGGGCACTATGTCGGGCGGTATGTTGGGCACTATGTCGGGCACTGTGTTGGGCACTATGTAGGCATGGTTCCATGTCCGTGCAGTATGCCGGGCACTATGTCGGGCACTATGTAGGCATGGTTCCATGTCCGTGCAGTATGCCGGGCACTATGTCGGGCACTATGTAGGCATGGTTCCATGTCCGTGCAGTATGCCGGGCACTATGTTGGGCACTATGTTGAGCACTATGTCGGCATGGTTCCATGTCCGTGCAGTATGTCGGGCACTATGTCGGGCACTATGTAGGCATGGTTCCATGTCCGTGCAGTATGTCGGGCAGTATGTCGGGCACTATGTAGGCATGGTTCCATGTCCGTGCAGTATGCCGGGCACTATGTCGGGCACTGTGTAGGCATGGTTCCATGTCCGTGCAGTATGCCGGGCACTATGTCGGGCACTATGTAGGAATGGTTCCATGTCCGTGCAGTATGTTGGGCACTATGTTGGCCACTATGTAGGCATGGTTCCATGTCCGTGCAGTGTGTTGGGCACTATGTTGGGAACTATGTAGGCATGGTTCCATGTCCGTGCAGTGTGTTGGGCACTATGTTGGGCACTATGTCGGCATGGTTCCATTTCCGTGCAGTATGTCGGGCACTATGTCAGGCACTATGTAGGCATGGTTCCATGTCCGTGCAGTATGCCGGGCACTATGTCGGGCACTATGTAGGCATGGTTCTATGTCCGTGCACTATGCCGGGCACTATGTCGGGCACTATGTAGGCATGGTTCCATGTCCGTGCGGTATGTCGGGCACTATGTCGGGCACTATGTTGGGCACTATGTCGGCATGGTTCCATGTCTGTGCAGTATGTCGGGCACTATGGTGGGCGCTATGTCGGCATGCTTCCATGTCCATGCAGTATGCCGGGCACTATGCCAGGCACTATGTAGGCATGGTTCCATGTCCGTGCAGTATGCCGGGCAGCACGTCGGGCACTATGTAGGCATGGTTCCATGTACGTGCGGTATGTCGGGCACTATGTCGGGCGGTATGTTGGGCACTATGTCGGGCACTGTGTTGGGCACTATGTAGGCATGGTTCCATGTCCGTGCAGTATGCCGGGCACTATGTCGGGCACTATGTAGGCATGGTTCCATGTCCGTGCAGTATGCCGGGCACTATGTCGGGCACTATGTAGGCATGGTTCCATGTCCGTGCAGTATGCCGGGCACTATGTTGGGCACTATGTTGAGCACTATGTCGGCATGGTTCCATGTCCGTGCAGTATGTCGGGCACTATGTCGGGCACTATGTAGGCATGGTTCCATGTCCGTGCAGTATGTCGGGCACTATGTCGGGCACTATGTAGGCATGGTTCCATGTCCGTGCAGTATGCCGGGCACTATGTCGGGCACTGTGTAGGCATGGTTCCATGTCCGTGCAGTATGCCGGGCACTATGTCGGGCACTATGTAGGAATGGTTCCATGTCCATGCAGTGTGTCGGGCACTATGTCGGGCACTATGTTGGGCACTATGTAAGCATGGTTCCATGTCCGTGCAGTATGTTGGGCACTATGTTGGGCACTATGTAGGCATGGTTCCATGTCCGTGCAGTGTGTTGGGCACTATGTTGGGAACTATGTAGGCATGGTTCCATGTCCGTGCAGTGTGTTGGGCACTATGTTGGGCACTATGTCGGCATGGTTCCATGTCCGTGCAGTATGTCGGGCACTATGTCAGGCACTATGTAGGCATGGTTCCATGTCCGTGCAGTATGCCGGGCACTATGTCGGGCACTATGTAGGCATGGTTCCATGTCCATGCAGTATGTTGGGCACTATGTTGGGCACTATGTAGGCATAGTTCCATGTCCGTGCAGTGTGTCGGGCACTATGTCGGGCACTATGTTGGGCACTATGTAGGCATGGTTCCATGTCCGTGCAGTATGTTGGGCACTATGTTGGGCACTATGTAGGCATGGTTCCATGTCCGTGCAGTGTGTTGGGCACTATGTTGGGAACTATGTAGGCATGGTTCCATGTCCGTGCAGTGTGTTGGGCACTATGTTGAGCACTATGTCGGCATGGTTCCATGTCCGTGCAGTGCGTTGGGCACTATGTTGGGCACTATGTCGGCATGGTTTTATGTCCGTGCAGTATGTCGGGCACTATGTCAGGCACTATGTAGGCATGGTTCCATGTCCGTGCAGTATGCCGGGCACTATCTCGGGCACTATGTAGGCATGGTTCCATGTCCGTGCAGTATGTTGGGCACTATGTTGGGCACTATGTAGGCATGGTTCCATGTCCGTGCAGTGTGTCAGGCACTATGTCGGGCACTATGTTGGGCACTATGTAGGCATGGTTCCATGTCCGTGCAGTATGTTGGGCACTATGTTGGGCACTATGTAGGCATGGTTCCATGTCCGTGCAGTGTGTTGGGCACTATGTTGGGAACTATGTAGGCATGGTTCCATGTCCGTGCAGTGTGTTGGGCACTATGTTGGGCACTATGTCGGCATGGTTCCATGTCCGTGCACTATGTCGGGCACTATGTTGGGCACTATGTCGGCATGGTTCCATGTCCGTGCAGTATGCCGGACACTATGTCGGGCACTATGTAGGCATGGTTCCATGTCCGTGCAGTATGTTGGGCACTATGTTGGGCACTATGTAGGCATGGTTCCACGTCCGTGCAGTGTGTCGGGCACTATGTCGGGCACTATGTTGGGCACTATGTAGGCATGGTTCCATGTCCGTGCAGTATGCCGGGCAGTATGTCGGGCACTATGTAGGCATGGTTCCATGTCCGTGCAGTATGCCGGGCACTATCTCGGGCACTATGTAGGAATGGTTCCATGTCCATGCAGTGTGTCGGGCACTATGTCGGGCACTATGTTGGGCACTATGTAGGCATGGTTCCATGGCCGTGCAGTATGTTGGGCACTATGTTGGGCACTATGTAGGCATGGTTCCATGTCCGTGCAGTGTGTTGGGCACTATGTTGGGAACTATGTAGGCATGGTTCCATGTCCGTGCAGTGTGTTGGGCACTATGTTGGGAACTATGTAGGCATGGTTCCAGGTCCGTGCAGTGTGTTGGGCACTATGTTGAGCACTATGTCGGCATGGTTCCATGTCCGTGCAGTGTGTTGGGCACTATGTTGGGCACTATGTCGGCATGGTTTTATGTCCGTGCAGTATGTCGGGCACTATGTCAGGCACTATGTAGGCATGGTTCCATGTCTGTGCAGTATGTTGGGCACTATGTTGGGCACTATGTAGGCATGGTTCCATGTCCGTGCAGTGTGTTGGGCACTATGTTGGGAACTATGTAGGCATGGTTCCATGTCCGTGCAGTGTGTTGGGCACTATGTTGAGCACTATGTCGGCATGGTTCCATGTCCGTGCAGTGTGTTGGGCACTATGTTGGGCACTATGTCGGCATGGTTTTATGTCCGTGCAGTATGTCGGGCACTATGTCAGGCACTATGTAGGCATGGTTCCATGTCCGTGCAGTATGCCGGGCACTATCTCGGGCACTATGTAGGCATGGTTCCATGTCCGTGCAGTATGTTGGGCACTATGTTGGGCACTATGTAGGCATGGTTCCATGTCCGTGCAGTGTGTCAGGCACTATGTCGGGCACTATGTTGGGCACTATGTAGGCATGGTTCCATGTCCGTGCAGTATGTTGGGCACTATGTTGGGCACTATGTAGGCATGGTTCCATGTCCGTGCAGTGTGTTGGGCACTATGTTGGGAACTATGTAGGCATGGTTCCATGTCCGTGCAGTGTGTTGGGCACTATGTTGGGCACTATGTCGGCATGGTTCCATGTCCGTGCACTATGTCGGGCACTATGTTGGGCACTATGTCGGCATGGTTCCATGTCCGTGCAGTATGCCGGACACTATGTCGGGCACTATGTAGGCATGGTTCCATGTCCGTGCAGTATGTTGGGCACTATGTTGGGCACTATGTAGGCATGGTTCCACGTCCGTGCAGTGTGTCGGGCACTATGTCGGGCACTATGTTGGGCACTATGTAGGCATGGTTCCATGTCTGTGCAGTATGCCGGGCAGTATGTCGGGCACTATGTAGGCATGGTTCCATGTCCGTGCAGTATGCCGGGCACTATCTCGGGCACTATGTAGGAATGGTTCCATGTCCATGCAGTGTGTCGGGCACTATGTCGGGCACTATGTTGGGCACTATGTAGGCATGGTTCCATGGCCGTGCAGTATGTTGGGCACTATGTTGGGCACTATGTAGGCATGGTTCCATGTCCGTGCAGTGTGTTGGGCACTATGTTGGGAACTATGTAGGCATGGTTCCATGTCCGTGCAGTGTGTTGGGCACTATGTTGGGAACTATGTAGGCATGGTTCCATGTCCGTGCAGTGTGTTGGGCACTATGTTGAGCACTATGTCGGCATGGTTCCATGTCCGTGCAGTGTGTTGGGCACTATGTTGGGCACTATGTCGGCATGGTTTTATGTCCGTGCAGTATGTCGGGCACTATGTCAGGCACTATGTAGGCATGGTTCCATGTCCGTGCAGTATGTTGGGCACTATGTTGGGCACTATGTAGGCATGGTTCCATGTCCGTGCAGTGTGTTGGGCACTATGTTGGGAACTATGTAGGCATGGTTCCATGTCCGTGCAGTGTGTTGGGCACTATGTTGAGCACTATGTCGGCATGGTTCCATGTCCGTGCAGTGTGTTGGGCACTATGTTGGGCACTATGTCGGCATGGTTTTATGTCCGTGCGGTATGTCGGGCACTATGTCAGGCACTATGTAGGCATGGTTCCATGTCCGTGCAGTATGCCGGGCACTATCTCGGGCACTATGTAGGCATGGTTCCATGTCCGTGCAGTATGTTGGGCACTATGTTGGGCACTATGTAGGCATGGTTCCATGTCCGTGCAGTGTGTCAGGCACTATGTCGGGCACTATGTTGGGCACTATGTAGGCATGGTTCCATGTCCGTGCAGTATGTTGGGCACTATGTTGGGCACTATGTAGGCATGGTTCCATGTCCGTGCAGTGTGTTGGGCACTATGTTGGGAACTATGTAGGCATGGTTCCATGTCCGTGCAGTGTGTTGGGCACTATGTTGGGCACTATGTCGGCATGGTTCCATGTCCGTGCACTATGTCGGGCACTATGTTGGGCACTATGTCGGCATGGTTCCATGTCCGTGCAGTATGCCGGACACTATGTCGGGCACTATGTAGGCATGGTTCCATGTCCGTGCAGTATGTTGGGCACTATGTTGGGCACTATGTAGGCATGGTTCCACGTCCGTGCAGTGTGTCGGGCACTATGTCGGGCACTATGTTGGGCACTATGTAGGCATGGTTCCATGTCCGTGCAGTATGCCGGGCAGTATGTCGGGCACTATGTAGGCATGGTTCCATGTCCGTGCAGTATGCCGGGCACTATCTCGGGCACTATGTAGGAATGGTTCCATGTCCATGCAGTGTGTCGGGCACTATGTCGGGCACTATGTTGGGCACTATGTAGGCATGGTTCCATGGCCGTGCAGTATGTTGGGCACTATGTTGGGCACTATGTAGGCATGGTTCCATGTCCGTGCAGTGTGTTGGGCACTATGTTGGGAACTATGTAGGCATGGTTCCATGTCCGTGCAGTGTGTTGGGCACTATGTTGGGCACTATGTCGGCATGGTTCCATTTCCGTGCAGTATGTCGGGCACTATGTCAGGCACTATGTAGGCATGGTTCCATGTCCGTGCAGTATGCCGGGCACTATGTCGGGCACTATGTAGGCATGGTTCTATGTCCGTGCACTATGCCGGGCACTATGTCGGGCACTATGTAGGCATGGTTCCATGTCCGTGCAGTATGTTGGGCACTATGTTGGGCACTATGTAGGCATGGTTCCATGTCCGTGCAGTGTGTCGGGCACTATGTCGGGCACTATGTCAGGCACTATGTAGGCATGGTTCCATGTCCGTGCAGTATGCCGGGCACTATGTCGGGCACTATGTAGGCATGGTTCCATGTCCATGCAGTATGTTGGGCACTATGTCGGGCACTATGTAGGCATGGTTCCATGTCCGTGCAGTGTGTCGGGCACTATGTCGGGCACTATGTTGGGCACTATGTAGGCATGGTTCCATGTCCGTGCAGTATGCCGGGCACTATGTCGGGCACTATGTAGGCATGGTTCCATGTCCGTGCAGTATGCCGGGCACTATCTCGGGCACTATGTAGGAATGGTTCCATGTCCATGCAGTGTGTCGGGCACTATGTCGGGCACTATGTTGGGCACTATGTAGGCATGGTTCCATGTCCGTGCAGTATGTTGGGCACTATGTTGGCCACTATGTAGGCATGGTTCCATGTCCGTGCAGTGTGTTGGGCACTATGTTGGGAACTATGTAGGCATGGTTCCATGTCCGTGCAGTGTGTTGGGCACTATGTTGGGCACTATGTCGGCATGGTTCCATTTCCGTGCAGTATGTCGGGCACTATGTCAGGCACTATGTAGGCATGGTTCCATGTCCGTGCAGTATGCCGGGCACTATGTCGGGCACTATGTAGGCATGGTTCTATGTCCGTGCACTATGCCGGGCACTATGTCGGGCACTATGTAGTCATGGTTCCATGTCCGTGCGGTATGTCGGGCACTATGTCGGGCACTATGTTGGGCACTATGTCGGCATGGTTCCATGTCTGTGCAGTATGTCGGGCACTATGGTGGGCGCTATGTCGGCATGCTTCCATGTCCATGCAGTATGCCGGGCACTATGCCAGGCACTATGTAGGCATGGTTCCATGTCCGTGCAGTATGCCGGGCAGCACGTCGGGCACTATGTAGGCATGGTTCCATGTACGTGCGGTATGTCGGGCACTATGTCGGGCGGTATGTTGGGCACTATGTCGGGCACTGTGTTGGGCACTATGTAGGCATGGTTCCATGTCCGTGCAGTATGCCGGGCACTATGTCGGGCACTATGTAGGCATGGTTCCATGTCCGTGCAGTATGCCGGGCACTATGTCGGGCACTATGTAGGCATGGTTCCATGTCCGTGCAGTATGCCGGGCACTATGTTGGGCACTATGTTGAGCACTATGTCGGCATGGTTCCATGTCCGTGCAGTATGTCGGGCACTATGTCGGGCACTATGTAGGCATGGCTCCATGTCCGTGCAGTATGCCGGGCACTATGTCGGGCACTATGTAGGCATGGTTCCATGTCCGTGCAGTATGCCGGGCACTATGTCGGGCACTATGTCGGGCACTATGTAGGCATGGTTCTATGTCCGTGCACTATGCCGGGCACTATGTCGGGCACTATGTAGTCATGGTTCCATGTCCGTGCGGTATGTCGGGCATTATGTCGGGCACTATGTTGGGCACTATGTCGGCATGGTTCCATGTCTGTGCAGTATGTCGGGCACTATGGTGGGCGCTATGTCGGCATGCTTCCATGTCCATGCAGTATGCCGGGCACTATGCCAGGCACTATGTAGGCATGGTTCCATGTCCGTGCAGTATGCCGGGCAGCACGTCGGGCACTATGTAGGCATGGTTCCATGTACGTGCGGTATGTCGGGCACTATGTCGGGCGGTATGTTGGGCACTATGTCGGGCACTGTGTTGGGCACTATGTAGGCATGGTTCCATGTCCGTGCAGTATGCCGGGCACTATGTCGGGCACTATGTAGGCATGGTTCCATGTCCGTGCAGTATGTTGGGCACTATGTTGGGAACTATGTAGGCATGGTTCCATGTCCGTGCAGTGTGTTGGGCACTATGTTGAGCACTATGTCGGCATGGTTCCATGTCCGTGCAGTGTGTTGGGCACTATGTTGGGCACTATGTCGGCATGGTTTTATGTCCGTGCAGTATGTCGGGCACTATGTCAGGCACTATGTAGGCATGGTTCCATGTCCGTGCAGTATGCCGGGCACTATCTCGGGCACTATGTAGGCATGGTTCCATGTCCGTGCAGTATGTTGGGCACTATGTTGGGCACTATGTAGGCATGGTTCCATGTCCGTGCAGTGTGTTGGGCACTATGTTGAGCACTATGTCGGCATGGTTCCATGTCCGTGCAGTATGTCGGGCACTATGTTGGGCACTATGTCGCTATGGTTCCATGTCCGTGCAGTATGTCGGGCACTATGTCAGGCACTATGTAGGCATGGTTCCATGTCCGTGCAGTATGCCGGGCACTATCTCGGGCACTATGTAGGCATGGTTCCATGTCCGTGCAGTATGCCGGGCACTATGTCGGGCACTATGTAGGCATGGTTCCATGTCCGTGCAGTATGCCGGGCACTATGTTGGGCACTATGTTGAGCACTATGTCGGCATGGTTCCATGTCCGTGCAGTATGTCGGGCACTATGTCGGGCACTATGTAGGCATGGCTCCATGTCCGTGCAGTATGCCGGGCACTATGTCGGGCACTATGTAGGCATGGTTCCATGTCCGTGCAGTATGCCGGGCACTATGTCGGGCACTATGTCGGGCACTATGTAGGCATGGTTCTATGTCCGTGCACTATGCCGGGCACTATGTCGGGCACTATGTAGTCATGGTTCCATGTCCGTGCGGTATGTCGGGCATTATGTCGGGCACTATGTTGGGCACTATGTCGGCATGGTTCCATGTCTGTGCAGTATGTCGGGCACTATGGTGGGCGCTATGTCGGCATGCTTCCATGTCCATGCAGTATGCCGGGCACTATGCCAGGCACTATGTAGGCATGGTTCCATGTCCGTGCAGTATGCCGGGCAGCACGTCGGGCACTATGTAGGCATGGTTCCATGTACGTGCGGTATGTCGGGCACTATGTCGGGCGGTATGTTGGGCACTATGTCGGGCACTGTGTTGGGCACTATGTAGGCATGGTTCCATGTCCGTGCAGTATGCCGGGCACTATGTCGGGCACTATGTAGGCATGGTTCCATGTCCGTGCAGTATGTTGGGCACTATGTTGGGAACTATGTAGGCATGGTTCCATGTCCGTGCAGTGTGTTGGGCACTATGTTGAGCACTATGTCGGCATGGTTCCATGTCCGTGCAGTGTGTTGGGCACTATGTTGGGGCACTATGTCGGCATGGTTTTATGTCCGTGCAGTATGTCGGGCACTATGTCAGGCACTATGTAGGCATGGTTCCTTGTCCGTGCAGTATGCCGGGCACTATGTCGGGCACTATGTCGGGCACTATGTAGGCATGGTTCCATGTCCGTGCAGTATGTTGGGCACTATGTTGGGCACTATGTAGGCATGGTTCCATGTCCGTGCAGTGTGTCAGGCACTATGTCGGGCACTATGTTGGGCACTATGTAGGCATGGTTCCATGTCCGTGCAGTATGTCGGGCACTATGTCAGGCACTATGTAGGCATGGTTCCATGTCCGTGCAGTATGCCGGGCACTATGTCGGGCACTATGTAGGCATGGTTCCATGTCCATGCAGTATGTTGGGCACTATGTTGGGCACTATGTAGGCATGGTTCCATGTCCGTGCAGTGTGTCGGGCACTATGTCGGGCACTATGTTGGGCACTATGTAGGCATGGTTCCATGTCCGTGCAGTATGTTGGGCACTATGTTGGCCACTATGTAGGCATGGTTCCATGTCCGTGCAGTGTGTTGGGCACTATGTTGGGAACTATGTAGGCATGGTTCCATGTCCGTGCAGTGTGTTGGGCACTATGTTGGGCACTATGTCGGCATGGTTCCATTTCCGTGCAGTATGTCGGGCACTATGTCAGGCACTATGTAGGCATGGTTCCATGTCCGTGCAGTATGCCGGGCACTATGTCGGGCACTATGTAGGCATGGTTCTATGTCCGTGCACTATGCCGGGAACTATGTCGGGCACTATGTAGGCATGGTTCCATGTCCGTGCGGTATGTCGGGCACTATGTCGGGCACTATGTTGGGCACTATGTCGGCATGGTTCCATGTCTGTGCAGTATGTCGGGCACTATGTTGGGCACTATGTCGGCATGGTTTTATGTCCGTGCAGTATGTCGGGCACTATGTCAGGCACTATGTAGGCATGGTTCCATGTCCGTGCAGTATGCCGGGCACTATCTCGGGCACTATGTAGGCATGGTTCCATGTCCGTGCAGTATGTTGGGCACTATGTCGGGCACTATGTAGGCATGGTTCCATGTCCGTGCAGTGTGTCAGGCACTATGTCAGGCACTATGTTGGGCACTATGTAGGCATGGTTCCATGTCCGTGCAGTATGTTGGGCACTATGTTGGGCACTATGTAGGCATGGTTCCATGTCCGTGCAGTGTGTTGGGCACTATGTTGGGAACTATGTAGGCATGGTTCCATGTCCGTGCAGTGTGTTGGGCACTATGTTGGGCACTATGTCGGCATGGTTCCATGTCCGTGCACTATGTCGGGCACTATGTTGGGCACTATGTCGGCATGGTTCCATGTCCGTGCAGTATGCCGGACACTATGTCGGGCACTATGTAGGCATGGTTCCATGTCCGTGCAGTATGTTGGGCACTATGTTGGGCACTATGTAGGCATGGTTCCACGTCCGTGCAGTGTGTCGGGCACTATGTCGGGCACTATGTTGGGCACTATGTAGGCATGGTTCCATTTCTGTGCAGTATGCCGGGCACTATGGTGGGCGCTATGTCGGCATGCTTCCATGTCCATGCAGTATGCCGGGCACTATGCCAGGCACTATGTAGGCATGGTTCCATGTCCGTGCAGTATGCCGGGCACTATGTCGGGCACTATGTAGGCATGGTTCCATGTCCGTGCAGTATGCCGGGCACTATCTCGGGCACTATGTAGGAATGGTTCCATGTCCATGCAGTGTGTCGGGCACTATGTCGGGCACTATGTTGGGCACTATGTAGGCATGGTTCCATGTCCGTGCAGTATGTTGGGCACTATGTTGGCCACTATGTAGGCATGGTTCCATGTCCGTGCAGTGTGTTGGGCACTATGTTGGGAACTATGTAGGCATGGTTCCATGTCCGTGCAGTGTGTTGGGCACTATGTTGGGCACTATGTCGGCATGGTTCCATTTCCGTGCAGTATGTCGGGCACTATGTCAGGCACTATGTAGGCATGGTTCCATGTCCGTGCAGTATGCCGGGCACTATGTCGGGCACTATGTAGGCATGGTTCTATGTCCGTGCACTATGCCGGGCACTATGTCGGGCACTATGTAGGCATGGTTCCATGTCCGTGCGGTATGTCGGGCACTATGTCGGGCACTATGTTGGGCACTATGTCGGCATGGTTCCATGTCTGTGCAGTATGTCGGGCACTATGGTGGGCGCTATGTCGGCATGCTTCCATGTCCATGCAGTATGCCGGGCACTATGCCAGGCACTATGTAGGCATGGTTCCATGTCCGTGCAGTATGCCGGGCAGCACGTCGGGCACTATGTAGGCATGGTTCCATGTACGTGCGGTATGTCGGGCACTATGTCGGGCGGTATGTTGGGCACTATGTCGGGCACTGTGTTGGGCACTATGTAGGCATGGTTCCATGTCCGTGCAGTGTGTTGGGCACTATGTTGGGAACTATGTAGGCATGGTTCCATGTCCGTGCAGTGTGTTGGGCACTATGTTGGGCACTATGTCGGCATGGTTCCATGTCCGTGCAGTATGTCGGGCACTATGTCAGGCACTATGTAGGCATGGTTCCATGTCCGTGCAGTATGCCGGGCACTATGTCGGGCACTATGTAGGCATGGTTCCATGTCCATGCAGTATGTTGGGCACTATGTTGGGCACTATGTAGGCATGGTTCCATGTCCGTGCAGTGTGTCGGGCACTATGTCAGGCACTATGTTGGGCACTATGTAGGCATGGTTCCATGTCCGTGCAGTATGCCGGGCACTATGTCGGGCACTATGTAGGCATGGTTCCATGTCCGTGCAGTATGCCGGGCACTATCTCGGGCACTATGTAGGAATGGTTCCATGTCCATGCAGTGTGTCGGGCACTATGTCGGGCACTATGTTGGGCACTATGTAGGCATGGTTCCATGTCCGTGCAGTATGTTGGGCACTATGTTGGCCACTATGTAGGCATGGTTCCATGTCCGTGCAGTGTGTTGGGCACTATGTTGGGAACTATGTAGGCATGTTTCCATGTCCGTGCAGTGTGTTGGGCACTATGTTGGGCACTATGTCGGCATGGTTCCATTTCCGTGCAGTATGTCGGGCACTATGTCAGGCACTATGTAGGCATGGTTCCATGTCCGTGCAGTATGCCGGGCACTATGTCGGGCACTATGTAGGCATGGTTCTATGTCCGTGCACTATGCCGGGCACTATGTCGGGCACTATGTAGGCATGGTTCCATGTCCGTGCGGTATGTCGGGCACTATGTCGGGCACTATGTTGGGCACTATGTCGGCATGGTTCCATGTCTGTGCAGTATGTCGGGCACTATGGTGGGCGCTATGTCGGCATGCTTCCATGTCCATGCAGTATGCCGGGCACTATGCCAGGCACTATGTAGGCATGGTTCCATGTCCGTGCAGTATGCCGGGCAGCACGTCGGGCACTATGTAGGCATGGTTCCATGTACGTGCGGTATGTCGGGCACTATGTCGGGCGGTATGTTGGGCACTATGTCGGGCACTGTGTTGGGCACTATGTAGGCATGGTTCCATGTCCGTGCAGTATGCCGGGCACTATGTCGGGCACTATGTAGGCATGGTTCCATGTCCGTGCAGTATGCCGGGCACTATGTCGGGCACTATGTAGGCATGGTTCCATGTCCGTGCAGTATGCCGGGCACTATGTTGGGCACTATGTTGAGCACTATGTCGGCATGGTTCCATGTCCGTGCAGTATGTCGGGCACTATGTCGGGCACTATGTAGGCATGGCTCCATGTCCGTGCAGTATGCCGGGCACTATGTCGGGCACTATGTAGGCATGGTTCCATGTCCGTGCAGTATGCCGGGCACTATGTCGGGCACTATGTAGGCATGGTTCCATGTCCGTGCAGTATGCCGGGCACTATGTTGGGCACTATGTTGAGCACTATGTCGGCATGGTTCCATGTCCGTGCAGTATGTCGGGCACTATGTCGGGCACTATGTAGGCATGGCTCCATGTCCGTGCAGTATGCCGGGCACTATGTCGGGCACTGTGTAGGCATGGTTCCATGTCCGTGCAGTATGCCGGGCACTATGTCGGGCACTATGTAGGAATGGTTCCATGTCCATGCAGTGTGTCGGGCACTATGTCGGGCACTATGTTGGGCACTATGTAGGCATGGTTCCATGTCCGTGCAGTATGTTGGGCACTATGTTGTGCACTATGTAGGCATGGTTCCATGTCCGTGCAGTGTGTTGGGCACTATGTTGGGAACTATGTAGGCATGGTTCCATGTCCGTGCAGTGTGTTGGGCACTATGTTGGGCACTATGTCGGCATGGTTCCATGTCCGTGCAGTATGTCGGGCACTATGTCAGGCACTATGTAGGCATGGTTCCATGTCCGTGCAGTATGTTGGGCACTATGTTGTGCACTATGTAGGCATGGTTCCATGTCCGTGCAGTGTGTTGGGCACTATGTTGGGAACTATGTTGGGCACTATGTAGGCATGGTTCCATGTCCGTGCAGTGTGTTGGGCACTATGTTGGGAACTATGTAGGCATGGTTCCATGTCCGTGCAGTGTGTTGGGCACTATGTTGGGCACTATGTCGGCATGGTTCCATGTCCGTGCAGTATGTCGGGCACTATGTCAGGCACTATGTAGGCATGGTTCCATGTCCGTGCAGTATGTTGGGCACTATGTTGTGCACTATGTAGGCATGGTTCCATGTCCGTGCAGTGTGTTGGGCACTATGTTGGGAACTATGTAGGCATGGTTCCATGTCCGTGCAGTGTGTTGGGCACTATGTTGGGCACTATGTCGGCATGGTTCCATGTCCGTGCAGTATGTCGGGCACTATGTCAGGCACTATGTAGGCATGGTTCCATGTCCGTGCAGTATGCCGGGCACTATGTCGGGCACTATGTAGGCATGGTTCCATGTCCATGCAGTATGTTGGGCACTATGTTGGGCACTATGTAGGCATGGTTCCATGTCCGTGCAGTGTGTCGGGCACTATGTCGGGCACTATGTTGGGCACTATGTAGGCATGGTTCCATGTCCGTGCAGTATGTTGGGCACTATGTTGGGCACTATGTAGGCATGGTTCCATGTCCGTGCAGTGTGTTGGGCACTATGTTGGGAACTATGTAGGCATGGTTCCATGTCCGTGCAGTGTGTTGGGCACTATGTTGGGCACTATGTCGGCATGGTTCCATGTCCGTGCAGTATGTCGGGCACTATGTCAGGCACTATGTAGGCATGGTTCCATGTCCGTGCAGTATGCCGGGCACTATGTCGGGCACTATGTAGGCATGGTTCCATGTCCGTGCAGTATGCCGGGCACTATGTCGGGCACTATGTAGGCATGGTTCCATGTCCGTGCAGTATGCCGGGCACTATGTCGGGCACTATGTAGGCATGGTTCCATGTCCGTGCAGTATGCCGGGCACTATGTCGGGCACTATGTTGGGCACTATGTAGGCATGGTTCCATGTACGTGCGGTATGTCGGGCACTATGTCGGGCGGTATGTTGGGCACTATGTCGGGCACTGTGTTGGGCACTATGTAGGCATGGTTCCATGTCCGTGCAGTATGCCGGGCACTATGTCGGGCACTATGTAGGCATGGTTCCATGTCCGTGCAGTATGCCGGGCACTATGTCGGGCACTATGTAGGCATGGTTCCATGTCCGTGCAGTATGCCGGGCACTATGTTGGGCACTATGTTGAGCACTATGTCGGCATGGTTCCATGTCCGTGCAGTATGTCGGGCACTATGTCGGGCACTATGTAGGCATGGCTCCATGTCCGTGCAGTATGCCGGGCACTATGTCGGGCACTATGTAGGCATGGTTCCATGTCCGTGCAGTATGCCGGGCACTATGTCGGGCACTATGTAGGCATGGTTCCATGTCCGTGCAGTATGCCGGGCACTATGTTGGGCACTATGTTGAGCACTACGTCTACACAGGTCGTCGCTCATGCGTATGAGCGCCTCCGTATGAGCGGCAATATGAGCGGTAAGTTCACCATGTTTGGGTCGAAACGCTGACCTGGAGAATGTGACATCATTGGAAGCATACCGAAATTCGGCTCGTGCGGTTGAATAGCCTTGCAATTTCATGGTCAAGGCCTGTACCTGGCCAGATTGCGTCATTTGATGAAGAGTCCGTTGCCGAAAGCATGCAGGACTGCTCTGCGCGGGGACGCTCGCGCTGACCGCTGGTAAAGGTGCTGGTGGAAGCTATCACGACGATCCCGAGGTCTGCATTAGCAACTTTGACATACGTGCAATCTGCTGATTTTATGCACCACGAGCATCGGTGATGGACCCGGCCGGTTCGCTCTTATTCAGACTGGCTTTCGACTTGAAGACCACCATTCTAGGCACATGGATTGATCAATGATGAATGATGATGAAGGCATGATGGCCGAACAGCCTTCAGGTAACCATGGTCGGTTACCGCGGGTCTGAGAGCGGTCTGTTTCGGCTCTGGCGCTTGAATGTGAGTGTGGCGCAGAGGGTGATCGGCGATGAACCAGGAATGCAGTCTGACGAATATGGAATAATAACAAAAGAGATCACGGGAGAAGTCAAACACTACACGCCTGTGGCCAGGCCCGCGCACAAAGCTGTACGGGTCTGTTTATCATTCGATAATGTCCTCCCATCTGGGCGCGCACAGGTTAAGCCTGCACAGTCTACCATCTGGTGCATGTTTTGTGACAGCAGTTTGTGGTCGACGCCTCGTCCTCGTGGGCTGCATAGCAAAGACGATCACGTCGTGATCATGTGCACCGACAGCGTCGGCGGTCTCACCGCCACCCCGTGAAGCATTACTTCCGATACGATACACAGATACATGGTGTGTTATGCGATATGCGTTGACGACTCAGACTGTTGGTCTTGCCTGTCACCAGCGACGTGCCGATTGTGCACGACCAGGTGTAACCGGGTCTCACTTGCGTCAAATATTACACCTCGTATCCGCGCGGCTGGGCAGTCAAATCCACCCGAAACTGGTAGTAGCTACTCAGTTTGTATCCCTGCGATCTCTCAAACTCGCGAAACCGCCTCCCTGCGACAGTTTTATCGCTCACCGGTCGCCACTGGTCCACTCGCTCTGTCCCAAGCACTGGAAGGACTCTGACTGGTGTGGCAGTCTGACACGGTGCAGCGATCGCGCAAAACGCAATACCTTTGTATGCATCATCACTTCTTAGTCGATCTTTCCCGAAACCATCAAGTGCGCCTCGACATTTTGTGACTGCAGCCGCTTCTGCGGCGATGTCTGTATCCTTCCGTTTGCTACCTGGACGTACCGTTTTCCGTAGCTTCGATTCTTGTCCAGCTTCCGCAATTTTCTGATTCAGGTGTCTAATGTCCGCTGGGTATTCTGCTTCCCCAATCCGCGACCACACCATGCGGTCGCATCCGTAGAATTCGGCATTTGGGTCTGCCCTCTGCAGCAGACTACTTACAGAAGATACATTTCGTCGTCTTTGTGGGCGCAGGCGGTGTAACCATCTCAGGAGGTTGACTTGAGCCGTGCGCTCCTTCGGATTCGTGTCCGAGTCTCCCACCCGCAACTCGGTGAACCCAGACCCTGCTGCGTCCGGTCTGCATACCAGCATCGTAAGTCCTGTACATAATAGAAACACCCATTTAGTGGGTGGAAGGGAAGACTCCCCCTTTATGACGGCGTTGAATTGTTTGCGATAGTTGATGCTGTTCTGTCTGGCCTCGAGTTCCTTGTCTGTCGTCTCTTGCACTTCGCTGTCCGTCAAGAAAAAGTTCAAGTGGCTTGGTCTGTTCATGAAAGACACCTGCAAGCTCCGAATCTCCGAGATCCATTTTCGGCCGCCTTTTTGGCCTGTGGCAGTGGCCCCGTCGCATGTGCTGATGGCTACTGCATATCTCTGCACCCCATGAGGGGCTCCTGGTACCTCTCGGAACGCACCTGCCGTAGGTGGGCACTGCCTGCGTCACCGTGGTTGTAGTACGTCACATTGATGTTCGGGCTGGTCACCAAACACAGCCTCAGAAGTGTCTGCTTCAAGCCTCCCGTTGTCCGAAGATTCTCTTCGACCTGCTGCCCCAGATACTTTTCCAAGCAGTACGGCAGTGACAGTAGCTCGGGCAACTCCAGTACCTGTTGTGCCGTATCGACGACAACCCCGTTTGTGATCGCAGTCTCTAGCCCAGCCCGCACCGGGGCACTCACCTCGCCCTCCTGAAGGCGCCTGATCGCTTCCATCCGAATGCTGTGACACCGCGCTTGTTGCCGTCCAGCCCCTTCGAGCCCGGCCGCCTCCGTTATAGCGGCGCACGGGCTCCCACGCAATTGTCTTGGTGTCCCTCTCTGTGCCTCTGCCATTGCCAGGAGTACCTGCATGTGTAAGTGCGCGTCTCACAGTCAACCATCCCTGTGGTCAACGTCTTTCACACAGTCTTGGCTAAAAACCGGCCGGGGTAGGGGAGGCGGGGTGGGGGGAACTACAAGGTAAAATAATCTGGTACGGAACGTGCTGCCGTTCCCGGTTCGGTGGACCGCTGCGACGTGGTCCAGTTGAATGTGTCGGACTATCGGCGCCGATTCTCTCTTCTGCATTGACCTTGGGGGATCTTTGTCTATGATCCTTTGCCGTGTTCCCTGTGCCGGGTCCTCTCTGTTGTGCAGCTCGGTCACAATGGAGGTGGCTGTGATTCTCCCAAACAATAAAGCACCCAATCCCGGGTTCATGTAGGCCTCGTGTACAAGCGATTGCCATCTACTGGCATGTATGGCATGCATTTCGCGCCAGGTTTGCGGTGCCATGTTTGTCATCCTCACTATTTTCTTCTGGTCTTTGTGTACAGTTTCGTATATGTTCGTGTTGTGCTCCTGCACATGTGAACTGGTCACGAGCGTCATGAATGTTACCTCCACCATAGCTCATCCCGACTGACGCTGGGGGGTGTTGTGTCTGAAATCCCCTCGGCCTTGCCAGGGCTGTTGCGGTTCCGCTGCCGCAGTATAGCATGCCAGAGTACTGATCGTTGTGGATTGCAGGGCAGGCACATGATTTTGTGTTCGCACCTGTAATCCGCCATGTGTCATCATTTTTTCTGTTGCGTGTGAAACGACCAGATGCGTCTTCAGTACCCTTGCTTGTGTCAACGCTTCACTGCTGTCATGAAGTTGTTCCAAAAACTTGCGCATGATAGGGAGGAACACATGTCCGATGTGATCTTGAAGGCCATCTGCTTCCTGTTCAGTCCAGCCCACGTACGAAAGGTTGTCTCTCAAGAGCAAAGCCCCCAACGCTGTGAGTCTGCATTCTATCCGACCTGAACTTCCTCCATCATGCCCATAAAATATGTAGGGTGGCATTGCAGAGCTCATGGGCCACTATGGGGCTGGAGCCGGAGAGTTCTTACTGTGCCAGTGCCAGTGGAGCCGCCGTGTGTGCCGCGCCCGGCAGTCCGTCAACAACGTACGTTAACACAGCCTGAACACGATTCATTTCGGCACCTTGGAGCTTGCCGCCTCCCACTGTGTCGCTTGGTCCCACTAAGCCCCCCTTGAAGGCCAGGGGAAGGGAAGCAAAGGGTGGGACCACAAAGACGGCTACTTCGTCAAACAAATAATTAAGGCGATCGGTAAGCTCTGCTTTTGTGATTTTTCTCCTTAACTCCTTTCCAAGCCCGGCCAGTAGGGATATTATGCTCTGCACTTGTGAGAAATAGTCATTTTACACAAGCTTACGGATTTGACTGAGTGGGACAATTGTAGCGGTGTGGCGCGACCCCCACCATGCCACGGGAGCATGATACAACATAGCATGCAACATACTTTCAGTTGATCCAGCCCGAATCGCTTCATCACGCCTAGTGTCCAGTGATGCAGGTGGTCCACCCCCCACAACTCTGGGAGGGCGCCCCACTCAAACTGCGAGTCCCAGAATATGCTCTGTAGTGCTGGGCTAGAGGCTTTTATGCCTGCACAACACGAGTGGTCAAGACTCAGACGTGGCACGCTTCATAAGGTCCAGTTTGATCTGTCGCCGTATCCTTCGTTACTCGTTTTGTGGAACCCTTTGCTATGCCACAATTACAGATTTGTAGGCTTCCTGTGCCGGGACTTACCTTGTCTTTTCATCTCTGCCTTTGACCCTGACTCTCGTATTGCTTCTGCTTCTCTGGGACTCCGGTGTTTGCGGTCTTCTGGGGAAAGCTCATGTGCTGCGAGGTCAAATTTGCATGTAGAGGTGTGGCATAGCAAACAGGCGGCATCTGTGCCTCCATTGACGCTGTCAAGCCTAAACGCGAATCGCTGCATCAGCCCCATTGTAGCTGCAGCCTCTACGGTGTCCATAATCAATGTACCCACCATTACGTCGCAATGGACTGTCAGGTAGGGACCTCTTGAATCAAACGCCGGCTCGACACTGCTGTGGCGTAACAATTCTTCTCTATCCTTGTGAAATTTCACCCATACCTGCACCAGATCAGGCACGCATGGTTGTAACATGCTGAGTGCATATGCCGTCCGGATACCATTCCCCTTCTTGGATCTGGACCATTCGTCATCCCGGACCAACATTGGCGGGGGTAGCGCACTCCGCATTCTGGCTGCGTAGCCGTCCCTATATCTCTGAGCATCTCCTTCCACATCGCTGCGGTGGTGGCACTTATAGCGGCGTCGATGTCTGCCACGCGTACATGCTCTTGGCCTTTTGGCCTCTGTGCAAGTACCCATTCCTTCACATTTGGGACCATGCACAGTAGTTGTATCGCATTCTGACGCAGACTGGCATCTACATTCATCGGTGCCACAAATATAGGGTACAGCTCACTGCAGCAGCACGCATTGGCTTATCTAGATCTGTCTCTATATGCTGCAGTCCCAGGCTACTGTTGACTCTGCCGGATAGGGTGTGGTCGATCATGCAGCACAGGCTTGTCAAACCACTGTCCTTTTAAGAGAGGTCACCTTTTGGCAATTGGGCTGATCAGGGTCTTGTCAAAGAATATTGCCACTGCGAAAATGGGCCTTGTGGACTCTGCTAACCCTAGTCCGCCCTGCATCCGGGCATGAATCCGAGCCTGCACGTCGCCCCACCATCAGCTGTTTGTGGTGCATGACTGTAACTCATACAAAGTCGCCCTGCCTTCTACGAGGGGAGCGGAACCTGCTTCGCTTGGCGTACAGCCGAGCCGTGCATGAAACTCACGACTCTGCCTGCCATGTCAGCGTCGAGGGAGCCCTCAGAGGTACTGACTGGATCCATGCGTATGTTGCAGTTCTCGATGACAGGATTCTGAAGCGAGCAGCTCAACACTTCAGCGATTGGCCTGATGAACAATGGGACCGGGGCCAATTGCCTGAGTAATGCGTGATCTGATACAATAGGTACTTCCCTGGCTGTCATCTTGCATCGGTACTTGTCTGCTTTGTCATCCAGGTATTTATTCAGTGCTTCAACTGTATGGATCGTGGGCCGTCTCTCGTGCTCAGGTCGGGATGTCTGCCTTCTCAGCACTTCCAGCAGGCGCACCCCCATGAAGTAATTCCTTTGCTGTACTGCTGTAAGGTCTTTGAGCATCCATGCAATGATATCATTCGCTATCAACATATTCTCGACGTATGCAGGTACAGATGCACCTGATGGTTGCTCTCCATCACTGTCGGGTTCGGAGTTGTCCTCACTCGTAGCGTCTGGAAGAGTAAAGGTTGGCCAACCTGTGTCTGCTGTCTCCGTATTGCACTCAGGCTTGCACTCCGTTTCACATTCTGGTTCACCGAGATCCTGTCCGTAGAGACCCTTGTTGGTGCCTGGCTGGGCTGGGGCGAGGTGGGGCTTAGTGGTGTGATTGTATTCTGCTGGATCATGGGCTGTTTCTGCTTGAGGAACGCTGGGGAGTATCATAGACTCTGCAGATCTGGTAGCCAGTCTGTTGGTAATGCTTGCAGCGGCCTGATTGTTTGTCAATTTTGTAAGTACCCGTTCATTGTATGACCGGTCTGCTGTGGTCCGCTTCGTGATGAAACCCCTGCAATGCCTTCTGTGTGCTGCTAGCGCGCCTCTACATGGCGCCCCCACTATAGCCATCCCGCACGTGTCACATACAATAGCTGGCTGCATTCATCCAAATTTGAAACAGCAGCGGGGCGGATCGCTAGCGCACGGACTGGTAGATTACTCGTGCGGCCTTTTCACATCTGCAGTCCGGTCGGTAACTCTTCCAACTGAGTACTCGCCGGAGGGGGTGTCACGAGGCGTCTGTAATCAACGTCGTGAATATGTACAGATGCTGTGCTTCTTATCGCCCGTCGTAAACCGTCCTGCACGTTGAATCCGACGGGGACGGTTGGTCTCCCCGTTTGATTCGAGCAGGCGCGTGTTGCGTGGTCGATCGGGCTGACGAGGGGGTGTCGCTGTACACGTAGGATGAGGTCTGACACGGATCTGACATCACCCATAGCACAGGCGGCAAAAAGTACAAGTGACGTCTGACGGCCTTGTGGTGAACACCGCCCCACAGAAGAAGAAGTAAACGAGCGTGAATTTCCAAAGAAAACTCCAAAACCAACATGATATGCCGAGACGGACTTTAGCAGAGATGTGATGGGTACCCAGGAGAACGCACACGCGACACCGGTGGCCATGGCTACACGGGCCGCGAGTGCCCCGTTGTCACAAAACGAGTCAACGGAAGGCTCCGCCTAACGCAGCCATGACGAAATCAGATCAGTACATGTCAGCTTCCAAACCGCATCCTCATGGACAATCTTATTATGCCACTTCGTCGGTTGTGTGCGCTCCGGAAGATAAGAATTGCGCCCTTTTTGATCGTTAACGCTGCTGCACCGCAGTGCAGAGGTACCATCGCTGCAGAGGACATATGTCTTCACAAGTACGTTTCTACTCGACAGATGGATAAAGTGTGGGTGATTGTCATACCGTCCTCTTAGCACCGTTCATTATGACGAGAAAGGGGTACCTGGTGCGCCATAGAGCGCCCCCCGCCTTGCATATAGCGTCCATCACATGGCATTTAAATGGCTGCGATTATGTCATGATAATCCATCAGTGCCAGATCGCGTTGTCAGGTGTCGTCGGTAGTATCGTGGCGTAACAACGCAGGCAACTGTTGGTTGTCAAACGGCGAAAGCACGAACCTGCGGACGAAGCAGACTAATCCAATGCAGGTGATTATTTACAAAAGAGATGCAGGTGATTGACTTTTGACAGTTACGAGAAACCGCCACTGACGATCAAGAGGCAGAGACGACACATCTCAGCGCAAATGGATGGGAGAGACACAGAACACAATTTTGACCGATGATCAGTAAGGTAGTATGTTTCCTACTCGTATGCATTCAGGCTTCGGTCCAGTAACACCGGCTGTGCAGATCGTTTGTTTGTTCAGGCATCGACGGTTGACCAGGTCGCCCAGCTACTTGTGCAGGTCAGTTCATACATGGTTCGGCGTTTGGCATCGAGAGACCTGAGTATGACCTGTTTGTCCCATCAGCTACGACAATGCGACAGCGTGCGTCGAGTCATTGACACATCAGGTACGTGTACAATTGTCAATTGCAACTGCTACAACGCTGTATGGGTTGACAAGGAACAATGCATACAGGTTACTTTCTTCAAGGGGGCTGCAGCCTGCCCGAACAGCTTCAGACGAGCTCGAAACAGCAATTGCACGGACTCGGAGCCATGGCAGGTAGGAGCCTCACAGCCTTGCACGCTTGCGGCACAGCCCAGGCGGAAGCCGCTTGGGCTGTGCCGATGACGCATATGCATGCACCACCAGTGACAGCCCAGGCGGAAGCCGCTTGGGCTGTGCCGATGACGCATATGCATGCACCACTAGTGACAGCCCAGGCGGAAGCCGCTTGGGCTGTGCCGATGACGCATATGCATGCACCACTAGTGACAGCCCAGGCGGAAGCCGCTTGGGCTGTGCCACATGAGGGGCTGACCACCTCCAATGCAGCTCGTACAGACGCAGCTCGCGTGCGGCGGGTGCAGTGAGCAGGGCCACGCAGAGGGGGGGTGTGCCATGCGCCTGCAGCAAGGCCACGAGTGGCTTTGCTGTTGGGCATGGCATACAGCCTGTTCTGGGTGGACTGCTGGCCACCAAGCTGCAGCCTGCAGTCATGTACATGATGGTGCATACCCCCCACAATCAGGGGTACTGCCCGGGCAAGCACACTTACACAAATGCACATGGTGCTATTCAAACTCGCACTGCTGGTGCCGAAAATACAAAAGTTGTACATCTCGTGAAAAACAAACTCGCTCATATCGAAAATTTTCCGCTCATATATATGCGGAAAATGGGGGGGTAAATAAGAGCCTGCGTAAGCGACCGTGCATGAGCGTGGACGCTTGTAAATATGAGTGGCATATGAGCGACGACCTGTGTAGACGTATGTCGGCATGGTTCCATGTCCGTGCAGTATGTCGGGCACTATGTCGGGCACTATGTAGGCATGGCTCCATGTCCGTGCAGTATGCCGGGCACTATGTCGGGCACTATGTAGGCATGGTTCCATGTCCGTGCAGTATGCCGGGCACTATGTCGGGCACTATGTAGGCATGGTTCCATGTCCGTGCAGTGTGTCGGGCACTATGTCGGGCACTATGTTGGGCACTATGTCGGCATGGTTCCATGTCCGTGCAGTATGTCGGGCACTATGTCGGGCACTATGTAGGCATGGTTCCATGTCCGTGCAGTATGCCGGGCACTATGTCGGGCACTGTGTAGGCATGGTTCCATGTCCGTGCAGTATGCCGGGCACTATGTCGGGCACAATGTAGGAATGGTTCCATGTCCATGCAGTGTGTCGGGCACTATGTCGGGCACTATGTTGGGCACTATGTAGGCATGGTTCCATGTCCGTGCAGTATGTTGGGCACTATGTTGTGCACTATGTAGGCATGGTTCCATGTCCGTGCAGTATGTTGGGCACTATGTTGCGCACTATGTAGGCATGGTTCCATGTCCGTGCAGTATGCCGGGCACTATGTCGGGCACTATGTAGGCATGGTTCCATGTCCGTGCAGTATGCCGGGCACTATGTCGGGCACTATGTAGGCATGGTTCCATGTCCGTGCAGTATGCCGGGCACTATGTTGGGCACTATGTTAAGCACTATGTCGGCATGGTTCCATGTCCGTGCAGTGTGTTGGGCACTATGTTGGGAACTATGTAGGCATGGTTCCATGTCCGTGCAGTGTGTTGGGCACTATGTTGGGCACTATGTCGGCATGGTTCCATGTCCGTGCAGTATGTCGGGCACTATGTCAGGCACTATGTAGGCATGGTTCCATGTCCGTGCAGTATGTTGGGCACTATGTTGTGCACTATGTAGGCATGGTTCCATGTCCGTGCAGTGTGTTGGGCACTATGTTGGGAACTATGTAGGCATGGTTCCATGTCCGTGCAGTGTGTTGGGCACTATGTTGGGCACTATGTCGGCATGGTTCCATGTCCGTGCAGTATGTCGGGCACTATGTCAGGCACTATGTAGGCATGGTTCCATGTCCGTGCAGTATGCCGGGCACTATGTCGGGCACTATGTAGGCATGGTTCCATGTCCATGCAGTATGTTGGGCACTATGTTGGGCACTATGTAGGCATGGTTCCATGTCCGTGCAGTGTGTCGGGCACTATGTCGGGCACTATGTTGGGCACTATGTAGGCATGGTTCCATGTCCGTGCAGTATGCCGGGCACTATGTCGGGCACTATGTAGGCATGGTTCCATGTCCGTGCAGTATGCCGGGCACTATGTTGGGCACTATGTTAAGCACTATGTCGGCATGGTTCCATGTCCGTGCAGTGTGTTGGGCACTATGTTGGGAACTATGTAGGCATGGTTCCATGTCCGTGCAGTGTGTTGGGCACTATGTTGGGCACTATGTCGGCATGGTTCCATGTCCGTGCAGTATGTCGGGCACTATGTCAGGCACTATGTAGGCATGGTTCCATGTCCGTGCAGTATGTTGGGCACTATGTTGTGCACTATGTAGGCATGGTTCCATGTCCGTGCAGTGTGTTGGGCACTATGTTGGGAACTATGTAGGCATGGTTCCATGTCCGTGCAGTGTGTTGGGCACTATGTTGGGCACTATGTCGGCATGGTTCCATGTCCGTGCAGTATGTCGGGCACTATGTCAGGCACTATGTAGGCATGGTTCCATGTCCGTGCAGTATGCCGGGCACTATGTCGGGCACTATGTAGGCATGGTTCCATGTCCATGCAGTATGTTGGGCACTATGTTGGGAACTATGTAGGCATGGTTCCATGTCCGTGCAGTATGTTGGGCACTATGTTGGGCACTATGTAGGCATGGTTCCATGTCCGTGCAGTGTGTTGGGCACTATGTTGGGAACTATGTAGGCATGGTTCCATGTCCGTGCAGTGTGTTGGGCACTATGTTGGGCACTATGTCGGCATGGTTCCATGTCCGTGCAGTATGTCGGGCACTATGTCAGGCACTATGTAGGCATGGTTCCATGTCCGTGCAGTATGCCGGGCACTATGTCGGGCACTATGTAGGCATGGTTCCATGTCCATGCAGTATGTTGGGCACTATGTTGGGCACTATGTAGGCATGGTTCCATGTCCGTGCAGTGTGCCGGGCACTATGTCGGGCACTATGTTGGGCACTATGTAGGCATGGTTCCATGTCCGTGCAGTATGTTGGGCACTATGTTGGGCACTATGTAGGCATGGTTCCATGTCCGTGCAGTGTGTTGGGCACTATGTTGGGAACTATGTAGGCATGGTTCCATGTCCGTGCAGTGTGTTGGGCACTATGTTGGGCACTATGTCGGCATGGTTCCATGTCCGTGCAGTATGTCGGGCACTATGTCAGGCACTATGTAGGCATGGTTCCATGTCCGTGCAGTATGCCGGGCACTATGTCGGGCACTATGTAGGCATGGTTCCATGTCCGTGCAGTATGTTGGGCACTATGTTGGGCACTATGTAGGCATGGTTCCATGTCCGAGCAGTGTGTTGGGCACTATGTCGGGCACTATGTTGGGCACTATGTAGGCATGGTTCCATGTCCGTGCAGTATGTTGGGCACTATGTTGGGCACTATGTAGGCATGGTTCCATGTCCGTGCAGAGTGTTTTGGGCACTATGTTGGGAACTATGTAGGCATGGTTCCATGTCCGTGCAGTGTGTTGGGCACTATGTTGGGCACTATGTCGGCATGGTTCCATGTCCGTGCACTATGTCGGGCACTATGTTGGGCACTATGTCGGCATGGTTCCATGTCCGTGCAGTATGCCGGACACTATGTCGGGCACTATGTAGGCATGGTTCCATGTCCGTGCAGTATGTTGGCCACTATGTTGGGCACTATGTAGGCATGGTTCCATGTCCGTGCAGTATGCCGGGCACTATGTCGGGCACTATGTAGGCATGGTTCCATGTCCGTGCAGTATGCCGGGCACTATGTCGGGCACTATGTAGGAATGGTTCCATGTCCATGCAGTGTGTCGGGCACTATGTCGGGCACTATGTTGGGCACTATGTAGGCATGGTTCCATGTCCGTGCAGTATGTTGGGCACTATGTTGGGCACTATGTAGGCATGGTTCCATGTCCGTGCAGTGTGTTGGGCACTATGTTGGGAACTATGTAGGCATGGTTCCATGTCCGTGCAGTGTGTTGGGCACTATGTTGGGCACTATGTAGGCATGGTTCCATGTCCGTGCAGTGTGTTGGGCACTATGTTGGGAACTATGTAGGCATGGTTCCATGTCCGTGCAGTGTGTTGGGCACTATGTTGGGCACTATGTCGGCATGGTTCCATGTCCGTGCAGTATGTCGGGCACTATGTCAGGCACTATGTAGGCATGGTTCCATGTCCGTGCAGTATGCCGGGCACTATGTCGGGCACTATGTAGGCATGGTTCCATGTCCATGCAGTATGTTGGGCACTATGTCGGGCACTATGTAGGCATGGTTCCATGTCCGTGCAGTGTGTCGGGCACTATGTCGGGCACTATGTTGGGCACTATGTAGGCATGGTTCCATGTCCGTGCAGTATGTTGGGCACTATGTTGGGCACTATGTAGGCATGGTTCCATGTCCGTGCAGTGTGTTGGGCACTATGTTGGGAACTATGTAGGCATGGTTCCATGTCCGTGCAGTGTGTTGGGCACTATGTTGGGCACTATGTAGGCATGGTTCCATGTCCGTGCAGTATGCCGGGCACTATGTTGGGCACTATGTAGGCATGGTTCCATGTCCGTGCAGTATGCCGGGCACTATGTCGGGCACTATGTAGGCATGGTTCCATGTACGTGCGGTATGTCGGGCACTATGTCGGGCGGTATGCTGGGCACTATGTCGGGCACTGTGTTGGGCACTGTGTAGGCATGGTTCCATGTCCGTGCAGTGTGTTGGGCACTATGTTGGGAACTATGTAGGCATGGTTCCATGTCCGTGCAGTGTGTTGGGCACTATGTTGGGCACTATGTCGGCATGGTTCCATGTCCGTGCAGTATGTCGGGCACTATGTCAGGCACTATGTAGGCATGGTTCCATGTCCGTGCAGTATGCCGGGCACTATGTCGGGCACTATGTAGGCATGGTTCCATGTCCGTGCAGTATGTTGGGCACTATGTTGGGCACTATGTAGGCATGGTTCCATGTCCGAGCAGTGTGTTGGGCACTATGTCGGGCACTATGTTGGGCACTATGTAGGCATGGTTCCATGTCCGTGCAGTATGTTGGGCACTATGTTGGGCACTATGTAGGCATGGTTCCATGTCCGTGCAGAGTGTTTTGGGCACTATGTTGGGAACTATGTAGGCATGGTTCCATGTCCGTGCAGTGTGTTGGGCACTATGTTGGGCACTATGTCGGCATGGTTCCATGTCCGTGCACTATGTCGGGCACTATGTTGGGCACTATGTCGGCATGGTTCCATGTCCGTGCAGTATGCCGGACACTATGTCGGGCACTATGTAGGCATGGTTCCATGTCCGTGCAGTATGTTGGCCACTATGTTGGGCACTATGTAGGCATGGTTCCATGTCCGTGCAGTATGCCGGGCACTATGTCGGGCACTATGTAGGCATGGTTCCATGTCCGTGCAGTATGCCGGGCACTATGTCGGGCACTATGTAGGAATGGTTCCATGTCCATGCAGTGTGTCGGGCACTATGTCGGGCACTATGTTGGGCACTATGTAGGCATGGTTCCATGTCCGTGCAGTATGTTGGGCACTATGTTGGGCACTATGTAGGCATGGTTCCATGTCCGTGCAGTGTGTTGGGCACTATGTTGGGAACTATGTAGGCATGGTTCCATGTCCGTGCAGTGTGTTGGGCACTATGTTGGGCACTATGTAGGCATGGTTCCATGTCCGTGCAGTGTGTTGGGCACTATGTTGGGAACTATGTAGGCATGGTTCCATGTCCGTGCAGTGTGTTGGGCACTATGTTGGGCACTATGTCGGCATGGTTCCATGTCCGTGCAGTATGTCGGGCACTATGTCAGGCACTATGTAGGCATGGTTCCATGTCCGTGCAGTATGCCGGGCACTATGTCGGGCACTATGTAGGCATGGTTCCATGTCCATGCAGTATGTTGGGCACTATGTCGGGCACTATGTAGGCATGGTTCCATGTCCGTGCAGTGTGTCGGGCACTATGTCGGGCACTATGTTGGGCACTATGTAGGCATGGTTCCATGTCCGTGCAGTATGTTGGGCACTATGTTGGGCACTATGTAGGCATGGTTCCATGTCCGTGCAGTGTGTTGGGCACTATGTTGGGAACTATGTAGGCATGGTTCCATGTCCGTGCAGTGTGTTGGGCACTATGTTGGGCACTATGTAGGCATGGTTCCATGTCCGTGCAGTATGCCGGGCACTATGTTGGGCACTATGTAGGCATGGTTCCATGTCCGTGCAGTATGCCGGGCACTATGTCGGGCACTATGTAGGCATGGTTCCATGTACGTGCGGTATGTCGGGCACTATGTCGGGCGGTATGCTGGGCACTATGTCGGGCACTGTGTTGGGCACTGTGTAGGCATGGTTCCATGTCCGTGCAGTATGCTGGGCACTATGTCGGGCACTATGTAGGAATGGTTCCATGTCCATGCAGTGTGTCGGGCACTATGTCGGGCACTATGTTGGGCACTATGTAGGCATGGTTCCATGTCCGTGCAGTATGTTGGGCACTATGTTGGGCACTATGTAGGCATGGTTCCATGTCCGTGCAGTGTGTTGGGCACTATGTTGGGAACTATGTAGGCATGGTTCCATGTCCGTGCAGTGTGTTGGGCACTGTGTTGGGCACTGTGTAGGCATGGTTCCATGTCCGTGCAGTATGCTGGGCACTATGTCGGGCACTATGTAGGAATGGTTCCATGTCCATGCAGTGTGTCGGGCACTATGTCGGGCACTATGTTGGGCACTATGTAGGCATGGTTCCATGTCCGTGCAGTATGTTGGGCACTATGTTGGGCACTATGTAGGCATGGTTCCATGTCCGTGCAGTATGCCGGGCACTATGTTGGGCACTATGTCGGCATGGTTCCATGTCCGTGCACTATGTCGGGCACTATGTTGGGCACTATGTCGGCATGGTTCCATGTCCGTGCAGTATGCCGGACACTATGTCGGGCACTATGTAGGCATGGTTCCATGTCCGTGCAGTATGTTGGCCACTATGTTGGGCACTATGTAGGCATGGTTCCATGTCCGTGCAGTATGCCGGGCACTATGTCGGGCACTATGTAGGCATGGTTCCATGTCCGTGCAGTATGCCGGGCACTATGTCGGGCACTATGTAGGAATGGTTCCATGTCCATGCAGTGTGTCGGGCACTATGTCGGGCACTATGTTGGGCACTATGTAGGCATGGTTCCATGTCCGTGCAGTATGTTGGGCACTATGTTGGGCACTATGTAGGCATGGTTCCATGTCCGTGCAGTGTGTTGGGCACTATGTTGGGAACTATGTAGGCATGGTTCCATGTCCGTGCAGTGTGTTGGGCACTATGTTGGGCACTATGTCGGCATGGTTCCATTTCCGTGCAGTATGTCGGGCACTATGTCAGGCACTATGTAGGCATGGTTCCATGTCCGTGCAGTATGTCGGGCACTATGTTGGGCACTATGTAGGCATGGTTCCATGTCCGTGCAGTATGCCGGGCACTATGTCGGGCACTATGTAGGCATGGTTCCATGTACGTGCGGTATGTCGGGCACTATGTCGGGCGGTATGTTGGGCACTATGTCGGGCACTGTGTTGGGCACTATGTAGGCATGGTTCCATGTCCGTGCAGTATGCCGGGCACTATGTCGGGCACTATGTAGGCATGGTTCCATGTCCATGCAGTGTGTCGGGCACTATGTCGGGCACTATGTTGGGCACTATGTAGGCATGGTTCCATGTCCGTGCAGTATGTTGGGCACTATGTTGGGCACTATGTAGGCATGGTTCCATGTCCGTGCAGTGTGTTGGGCACTATGTTGGGAACTATGTAGGCATGGTTCCATGTCCGTGCAGTGTGTTGGGCACTATGTTGGGCACTATGTAGGCATGGTTCCATGTCCGTGCAGTATGCCGGGCACTATGTTGGGCACTATGTAGGCATGGTTCCATGTCCGTGCAGTATGCCGGGCACTATGTCGGGCACTATGTAGGCATGGTTCCATGTACGTGCGGTATGTCGGGCACTATGTCGGGCGGTATGCTGGGCACTATGTCGGGCACTGTGTTGGGCACTGTGTAGGCATGGTTCCATGTCCGTGCAGTATGCTGGGCACTATGTCGGGCACTATGTAGGAATGGTTCCATGTCCATGCAGTGTGTCGGGCACTATGTCGGGCACTATGTTGGGCACTATGTAGGCATGGTTCCATGTCCGTGCAGTATGTTGGGCACTATGTTGGGCACTATGTAGGCATGGTTCCATGTCCGTGCAGTGTGTTGGGCACTATGTTGGGAACTATGTAGGCATGGTTCCATGTCCGTGCAGTGTGTTGGGCACTATGTTGGGCACTATGTCGGCATGGTTCCATGTCCGTGCAGTATGTCGGGCACTATGTCGGGCACTATGTTGGGCACTATGTAGGCATGGTTCCATGTCCGTGCAGTATGCCGGGCACTATGTCGGGCACTATGTAGGCATGGTTCCATGTCCATGCAGTATGTTGGGCACTATGTTGGGCACTATGTAGGCATGGTTCCATGTCCGTGCAGTGTGTTGGGCACTATGTCGGCATGGTTCCATGTCCGTGCAGTATGCCGGGCACTATGTCGGGCACTATGTAGGCATGGTTCCATGTCCATGCAGTATGTTGGGCACTATGTTGGGCACTATGTAGGCATGGTTCCATGTCCGTGCAGTATGTTGGGCACTATGTTGGGCACTATGTAGGCATGGTTCCATGTCCGTGCAGTGTGTTGGGCACTATGTTGGGAACTATGTAGGCATGGTTCCATGTCCGTGCAGTGTGTTGGGCACTATGTTGGGCACTATGTCGGCATGGTTCCATGTCCGTGCAGTATGTCGGGCACTATGTCAGGCACTATGTAGGCATGGTTCCATGTCCGTGCAGTATGCCGGGCACTATGTCGGGCACTATGTAGGCATGGTTCCATGTCCATGCAGTATGTTGGGCACTATGTTGGGCACTATGTAGGCATGGTTCCATGTCCGTGCAGTGTGTCGGGCACTATGTCGGGCACTATGTTGGGCACTATGTAGGCATGGTTCCATGTCCGTGCAGTATGTTGGGCACTATGTTGGGCACTATGTAGGCATGGTTCCATGTCCGTGCAGTGTGTTGGGCACTATGTTGGGAACTATGTAGGCATGGTTCCATGTCCGTGCAGTGTGTTGGGCACTATGTTGGGCACTATGTCGGCATGGTTCCATGTCCGTGCAGTATGTCGGGCACTATGTCAGGCACTATGTAGGCATGGTTCCATGTCCGTGCAGTATGCCGGGCACTATGTCGGGCACTATGTAGGCATGGTTCCATGTCCATGCAGTATGTTGGGCACTATGTTGGGCACTATGTAGGCATGGTTCCATGTCCGTGCAGTGTGTCGGGCACTATGTCGGGCACTATGTTGGGCACTATGTAGGCATGGTTCCATGTCCGTGCAGTATGTTGGGCACTATGTTGGGCACTATGTAGGCATGGTTCCATGTCCGTGCAGTGTGTTGGGCACTATGTTGGGAACTATGTAGGCATGGTTCCATGTCCGTGCAGTGTGTTGGGCACTATGTTGGGCACTATGTCGGCATGGTTCCATGTCCGTGCAGTATGTCGGGCACTATGTCAGGCACTATGTAGGCATGGTTCCATGTCCGTGCAGTATGCCGGGCACTATGTCGGGCACTATGTAGGCATGGTTCCATGTCCATGCAGTATGTTGGGCACTATGTTGGGCACTATGTAGGCATGGTTCCATGTCCGTGCAGTGTGTCGGGCTCTATGTCGGGCACTATGTTGGGCACTATGTAGGCATGGTTCCATGTCCGTGCAGTATGTTGGGCACTATGTTGGGCACTATGTAGGCATGGTTCCATGTCCGTGCAGTGTGTTGGGCACTATGTTGGGAACTATGTAGGCATGGTTCCATGTCCGTGCACTATGTCGGGCACTATGTTGGGCACTATGTAGGCATGGTTCCATGTCCGTGCAGTATGTTGGGCACTATGTTGGGCACTATGTAGGCATGGTTCCATGTCCGTGCAGTGTGTTGGGCACTATGTTGGGAACTATGTAGGCATGGTTCCATGTCCGTGCAGTGTGTTGGGCACTATGTTGGGCACTATGTCGGCATGGTTCCATGTCCGTGCAGTATGTCGGGCACTATGTCAGGCACTATGTAGGCATGGTTCCATGTCCGTGCAGTATGCCGGGCACTATGTCGGGCACTATGTAGGCATGGTTCCATGTCCATGCAGTATGTTGGGCACTATGTTGGGCACTATGTAGGCATGGTTCCATGTCCGTGCAGTGTGTCGGGCACTATGTCGGGCACTATGTTGGGCACTATGTAGGCATGGTTCCATGTCCGTGCAGTATGTTGGGCACTATGTTGGGCACTATGTAGGCATGGTTCCATGTCCGTGCAGTGTGTTGGGCACTATGTTGGGAACTATGTAGGCATGGTTCCATGTCCGTGCAGTGTGTTGGGCACTATGTTGGGCACTATGTCGGCATGGTTCCATGTCCGTGCAGTATGTTGGGCACTATGTTGGGCACTATGTAGGCATGGTTCCATGTCCGTGCAGTATGCCGGGCACTATGTCGGGCACTATGTAGGCATGGTTCCATGTCCGTGCAGTATGCCGGGCACTATGTCGGGCACTATGTAGGAATGGTTCCATGTCCATGCAGTGTGTCGGGCACTATGTCGGGCACTATGTTGGGCACTATGTAGGCATGGTTCCATGTCCGTGCAGTATGTTGGGCACTATGTTGGGCACTATGTAGGCATGGTTCCATGTCCGTGCAGTGTGTTGGGCACTATGTTGGGAACTATGTAGGCATGGTTCCATGTCCGTGCAGTGTGTTGGGCACTATGTTGGGCACTATGTCGGCATGGTTCCATTTCCGTGCAGTATGTCGGGCACTATGTCAGGCACTATGTAGGCATGGTTCCATGTCCGTGCAGTATGTCGGGCACTATGTTGGGCACTATGTAGGCATGGTTCCATGTCCGTGCAGTATGCCGGGCACTATGTCGGGCACTATGTAGGCATGGTTCCATGTACGTGCGGTATGTCGGGCACTATGTCGGGCGGTATGTTGGGCACTATGTCGGGCACTGTGTTGGGCACTATGTAGGCATGGTTCCATGTCCGTGCAGTATGCGGGCACTATGTCGGGCACTATGTAGGCATGGTTCCATGTCCATGCAGTGTGTCGGGCACTATGTCGGGCACTATGTTGGGCACTATGTAGGCATGGTTCCATGTCCGTGCAGTATGTTGGGCACTATGTTGGGCACTATGTAGGCATGGTTCCATGTCCGTGCAGTGTGTTGGGCACTATGTTGGGAACTATGTAGGCATGGTTCCATGTCCGTGCAGTGTGTTGGGCACTATGTTGGGCACTATGTAGGCATGGTTCCATGTCCGTGCAGTATGCCGGGCACTATGTTGGGCACTATGTAGGCATGGTTCCATGTCCGTGCAGTATGCCGGGCACTATGTCGGGCACTATGTAGGCATGGTTCCATGTACGTGCGGTATGTCGGGCACTATGTCGGGCGGTATGCTGGGCACTATGTCGGGCACTGTGTTGGGCACTGTGTAGGCATGGTTCCATGTCCGTGCAGTATGCCGGGCACTATGTCGGGCACTATGTAGGAATGGTTCCATGTCCATGCAGTGTGTCGGGCACTATGTCGGGCACTATGTTGGGCACTATGTAGGCATGGTTCCATGTCCGTGCAGTATGTTGGGCACTATGTTGGGCACTATGTAGGCATGGTTCCATGTCCGTGCAGTGTGTTGGGCACTATGTTGGGAACTATGTAGGCATGGTTCCATGTCCGTGCAGTGTGTTGGGCACTATGTTGGGCACTATGTCGGCATGGTTCCATGTCCATGCAGTATGTCGGGCACTATGTCAGGCACTATGTAGGCATGGTTCCATGTCCGTGCAGTATGCCGGGCACTATGTCGGGCACTATGTAGGCATGGTTCCATGTCCATGCAGTATGTTGGGCACTATGTTGGGCACTATGTAGGCATGGTTCCATGTCCGTGCAGTGTGTCGGGCTCTATGTCGGGCACTATGTTGGGCACTATGTAGGCATGGTTCCATGTCCGTGCAGTATGTTGGGCACTATGTTGGGCACTATGTAGGCATGGTTCCATGTCCGTGCAGTGTGTTGGGCACTATGTTGGGAACTATGTAGGCATGGTTCCATGTCCGTGCACTATGTCGGGCACTATGTTGGGCACTATGTAGGCATGGTTCCATGTCCGTGCAGTATGTTGGGCACTATGTTGGGCACTATGTAGGCATGGTTCCATGTCCGTGCAGTGTGTTGGGCACTATGATGGGAACTATGTAGGCATGGTTCCATGTCCGTGCAGTGTGTTGGGCACTATGTTGGGCACTATGTCGGCATGGTTCCATGTCCGTGCAGTATGTCGGGCACTATGTCAGGCACTATGTAGGCATGGTTCCATGTCCGTGCAGTATGCCGGGCACTATGTCGGGCACTATGTAGGCATGGTTCCATGTCCATGCAGTATGTTGGGCACTATGTTGGGCACTATGTAGGCATGGTTCCATGTCCGTGCAGTGTGTCGGGCACTATGTCGGGCACTATGTTGGGCACTATGTAGGCATGGTTCCATGTCCGTGCAGTATGTTGGGCACTATGTTGGGCACTATGTAGGCATGGTTCCATGTCCGTGCAGTGTGTTGGGCACTATGTTGGGAACTATGTAGGCATGGTTCCATGTCCGTGCAGTGTGTTGGGCACTATGTTGGGCAGTATGTCGGCATGGTTCCATGTCCGTGCAGTATGTCGGGCACTATGTCAGGCACTATGTAGGCATGGTTCCATGTCCGTGCAGTATGCCGGGCACTATGTCGGGCACTATGTAGGCATGGTTCCATGTCCATGCAGTATGTTGGGCACTATGTTGGGCACTATGTAGGCATGGTTCCATGTCCGTGCAGTGTGTCGGGCTCTATGTCGGGGCACTATGTTGGGCACTATGTAGGCATGGTTCCATGTCCGTGCAGTATGTTGGGCACTATGTTGGGCACTATGTAGGCATGGTTCCATGTCCGTGCAGTGTGTTGGGCACTATGTTGGGAACTATGTAGGCATGGTTCCATGTCCGTGCAGTGTGTTGGGCACTATGTTGGGCACTATGTCGGCATGGTTCCATGTCCGTGCAGTATTTCGGGCACTATGTCAGGCACTATGTAGGCATGGTTCCATGTCCGTGCAGTATGCCGGGCACTATGTCGGGCACTATGTAGGCATGGTTCCATGTCCGTGCAGTATGTTGGGCACTATGTTGGGCACTATGTAGGGCACTATGTAGGCATGGTTCCATGTCCGTGCAGTGTGTTGGGCACTATGTTGGGAACTATGTAGGCATGGTTCCATGTCCGTGCAGTGTGTTGGGCACTATGTTGGGCACTATGTCGGCATGGTTCCATGTCCGTGCAGTATTTCGGGCACTATGTCAGGCACTATGTAGGCATGGTTCCATGTCCGTGCAGTATGCCGGGCACTATGTCGGGCACTATGTAGGCATGGTTCCATGTCCGTGCAGTATGTTGGGCACTATGTTGGGCACTATGTAGGCATGGTTCCATGTCCGTGCAGAGTGTTTTGGGCACTATGTTGGGAACTATGTAGGCATGGTTCCATGTCCGTGCAGTGTGTTGGGCACTATGTTGAGCACTATGTCGGCATGGTTCCATGTCCGTGCACTATGTCGGGCACTATGTTGGGCACTATGTCGGCATGGTTCCATGTCCGTGCAGTATGCCGGACACTATGTCGGGCACTATGTAGGCATGGTTCCATGTCCGTGCAGTATGTTGGCCACTATGTTGGGCACTATGTAGGCATGGTTCCATGTCCGTGCAGTATGCCGGGCACTATGTCGGGCACTATGTAGGCATGGTTCCATGTCCGTGCAGTATGCCGGGCACTATGTCGGGCACTATGTAGGAATGGTTCCATGTCCATGCAGTGTGTCGGGCACTATGTCGGGCACTATGTTGGGCACTATGTAGGCATGGTTCCATGTCCGTGCAGTATGTTGGGCACTATGTTGGGCACTATGTAGGCATGGTTCCATGTCCGTGCAGTGTGTTGGGCACTATGTTGGGAACTATGTAGGCATGGTTCCATGTCCGTGCAGTGTGTTGGGCACTATGTTGGCACTATGTCGGCATGGTTCCATTTCCGTGCAGTATGCCGGGCACTATGTCGGGCACTATGTAGGCATGGTTCCATGTCCATGCAGTGTGTCGGGCACTATGTCGGGCACTATGTTGGGCACTATGTAGGCATGGTTCCATGTCCGTGCAGTATGTTGGGCACTATGTTGGGCACTATGTAGGCATGGTTCCATGTCCGTGCAGTGTGTTGGGCACTATGTTGGGAACTATGTAGGCATGGTTCCATGTCCGTGCAGTGTGTTGGGCACTATGTTGGGCACTATGTAGGCATGGTTCCATGTCCGTGCAGTATGCCGGGCACTATGTTGGGCACTATGTAGGCATGGTTCCATGTCCGTGCAGTATGCCGGGCACTATGTCGGGCACTATGTAGGCATGGTTCCATGTACGTGCGGTATGTCGGGCACTATGTCGGGCGGTATGCTGGGCACTATGTCGGGCACTGTGTTGGGCACTGTGTAGGCATGGTTCCATGTCCGTGCAGTATGCTGGGCACTATGTCGGGCACTATGTAGGAATGGTTCCATGTCCATGCAGTGTGTCGGGCACTATGTCGGGCACTATGTTGGGCACTATGTAGGCATGGTTCCATGTCCGTGCAGTATGTTGGGCACTATGTTGGGCACTATGTAGGCATGGTTCCATGTCCGTGCAGTATGCCGGGCACTATGTCGGGCACTATGTAGGCATGGTTCCATGTCCGTGCATTATGCCGGGCACTATGCCGGGCACTATGTAGGAATGGTTCCATGTCCATGCAGTGTGTCGGGCACTATGTCGGGCACTATGTTGGGCACTATGTAGGCATGGTTCCATGTCCGTGCAGTATGTTGGGCACTATGTTGGGCACTATGTAGGCATGGTTCCATGTCCGTGCAGTATGCTGGGCACTATGTCGGGCACTATGTAGGCATGGTTCCATGTCCGTGCAGTATGTTGGCCACTATGTTGGGCACTATGTAGGCATGGTTCCATGTCCGTGCAGTATGCCGGGCACTATGTCGGGCACTATGTAGGCATGGTTCCATGTCCGTGCATTATGCCGGGCACTATGTCGGGCACTATGTTGGGCACTATGTAGGCATGGTTCCATGTCCGTGCAGTATGTTGGGCACTATGTTGGGCACTATGTAGGCATGGTTCCATGTCCGTGCAGTATGCTGGGCACTATGTCGGGCACTATGTAGGCATGGTTCCATGTCCGTGCAGTACGCCGGGCACTATGTCGGGCACTATGTAGGCATGGTTCCATGTCCGTGCAGTATGCCGTGCACTATGTCGGGCACTATGTAGGCATGGTTCCATGTCCGTGCAGTGTGTCGGGCACTATGTCGGGCACTATGTTGGGCACTATGTAGGCATGGTTCCATGTCCGTGCAGTATGCCGGACACTATGTCGGGCACTATGTAGGCATGGTTCCATGTCCGTGCAGTATGCCGGGCACTATGTCGGGCACTATGTAGGCATGGTTCCATGTCCGTGCAGTATGCTGGGCACTATGTCGGGCACTATGTAGGAATGGTTCCATGTCCATGCAGTGTGTCGGGCACTATGTCGGGCACTATGTTGGGCACTATGTAGGCATGGTTCCATGTCCGTGCAGTATGTCGGGCACTATGTTGGGCACTATGTAGGCATGGTTCCATGTCCGTGCAGTATGTTGGGCACTATGTTGGGCACTATGTAGGCATGGTTCCATGTCCGTGCAGTATGCTGGGCACTATGTCGGGCACTATGTAGGCATGGTTCCATGTCCGTGCAGTACGCCGGGCACTATGTCGGGCACTATGTAGGCATGGTTCCATGTCCGTGCAGTATGCCGTGCACTATGTCGGGCACTATGTAGGCATGGTTCCATGTCCGTGCAGTATGCCGGGCACTATGTCGGGCACTATGTTGAGCACTATGTCGGCATGGTTCCATGTCCGTGCAGTATGTCGGGCACTATGTCGGGCTCTATGTAGGCATGGTTCCATGTCCGTGCAGTATGCCGGGCACTATGTCGGGCACTATGTAGGCATGGTTCCATGTCCGTGCAGTATGCCGGGCACTATGTCGGGCACTATGTAGGAATGGTTCCATGTCCGTGCAGTATGTCGGGCAGTATGTCGGGCACTATGTCGGCATGGTTCCATGTCCGTGCAGTATGTCGGGCCCTATGTCAGGCACTATGTAGGCATGGTTCCATGTCCGTGCAGTATGCCGGGCACTATGTCGGGCACCATGTAGGCATGGTTCCATGTCCGTGCAGTATGTTGGGCACTATGTTGGGCACTATGTAGGCATGGTTCCATGTCCGTGCAGTGTGTCGGGCACTATGTCGGGCACTATGTTGGGCACTATGTCGGCATGGTTCCATGTCCGTGCAGTGTGTCGGGCACTATGTCGGGCACTATGTAGGCATGGTTCCATGTCCGTGCAGTATGCCGGGCACTATGTCGGGCACTATGTAGGCATGGTTCCATGTCCATGCAGTATGTTGGGCACTATGTTGGGCACTATGTAGGCATGGTTCCATGTCCGTGCAGTGTGTCGGGCACTATGTCGGGCACTATGTTGGGCACTATGTAGGCATGGTTTCCATGTCCGTGCAGTATGTTGGGCACTATGTTGGGCACTATGTAGGCATGGTTCCATGTCCGTGCAGTGTGTTGGGCACTATGTTGGGAACTATGTAGGCATGGTTCCATGTCCGTGCAGTGTGTTGGGCACTATGTTGGGCAGTATGTCGGCATGGTTCCATGTCCGTGCAGTATGTCGGGCACTATGTCAGGCACTATGTAGGCATGGTTCCATGTCCGTGCAGTATGCCGGGCACTATGTCGGGCACTATGTAGGCATGGTTCCATGTCCATGCAGTATGTTGGGCACTATGTTGGGCACTATGTAGGCATGGTTCCATGTCCGTGCAGTGTGTCGGGCTCTATGTCGGGCACTATGTTGGGCACTATGTAGGCATGGTTCCATGTCCGTGCAGTATGTTGGGCACTATGTTGGGCACTATGTAGGCATGGTTCCATGTCCGTGCAGTGTGTTGGGCACTATGTTGGGAACTATGTAGGCATGGTTCCATGTCCGTGCAGTGTGTTGGGCACTATGTTGGGCACTATGTCGGCATGGTTCCATGTCCGTGCAGTATTTCGGGCACTATGTCAGGCACTATGTAGGCATGGTTCCATGTCCGTGCAGTATGCCGGGCACTATGTCGGGCACTATGTAGGCATGGTTCCATGTCCGTGCAGTATGTTGGGCACTATGTTGGGCACTATGTAGGGCACTATGTAGGCATGGTTCCATGTCCGTGCAGTGTGTTGGGCACTATGTTGGGAACTATGTAGGCATGGTTCCATGTCCGTGCAGTGTGTTGGGCACTATGTTGGGCACTATGTAGGCATGGTTCCATGTCCATGCAGTATGTTGGGCACTATGTTGGGCACTATGTAGGCATGGTTCCATGTCCGTGCAGTGTGTCGGGCACTATGTCGGGCACTATGTTGGGCACTATGTAGGCATGGTTCCATGTCCGTGCAGTATGTTGGGCACTATGTTGGGCACTATGTAGGCATGGTTCCATGTCCGTGCAGTGTGTTGGGCACTATGTTGGGAACTATGTAGGCATGGTTCCATGTCCGTGCAGTGTGTTGGGCACTATGTTGGGCAGTATGTCGGCATGGTTCCATGTCCGTGCAGTATGTCGGGCACTATGTCAGGCACTATGTAGGCATGGTTCCATGTCCGTGCAGTATGCCGGGCACTATGTCGGGCACTATGTAGGCATGGTTCCATGTCCATGCAGTATGTTGGGCACTATGTTGGGCACTATGTAGGCATGGTTCCATGTCCGTGCAGTGTGTCGGGCTCTATGTCGGGCACTATGTTGGGCACTATGTAGGCATGGTTCCATGTCCGTGCAGTATGTTGGGCACTATGTTGGGCACTATGTAGGCATGGTTCCATGTCCGTGCAGTGTGTTGGGCACTATGTTGGGAACTATGTAGGCATGGTTCCATGTCCGTGCAGTGTGTTGGGCACTATGTTGGGCACTATGTCGGCATGGTTCCATGTCCGTGCAGTATTTCGGGCACTATGTCAGGCACTATGTAGGCATGGTTCCATGTCCGTGCAGTATGCCGGGCACTATGTCGGGCACTATGTAGGCATGGTTCCATGTCCGTGCAGTATGTTGGGCACTATGTTGGGCACTATGTAGGGCACTATGTAGGCATGGTTCCATGTCCGTGCAGTGTGTTGGGCACTATGTTGGGAACTATGTAGGCATGGTTCCATGTCCGTGCAGTGTGTTGGGCACTATGTTGGGCACTATGTCGGCATGGTTCCATGTCCGTGCAGTATTTCGGGCACTATGTCAGGCACTATGTAGGCATGGTTCCATGTCCGTGCAGTATGCCGGGCACTATGTCGGGCACTATGTAGGCATGGTTCCATGTCCGTGCAGTATGTTGGGCACTATGTTGGGCACTATGTAGGCATGGTTCCATGTCCGTGCAGAGTGTTTTGGGCACTATGTTGGGAACTATGTAGGCATGGTTCCATGTCCGTGCAGTGTGTTGGGCACTATGTTGAGCACTATGTCGGCATGGTTCCATGTCCGTGCACTATGTCGGGCACTATGTTGGGCACTATGTCGGCATGGTTCCATGTCCGTGCAGTATGCCGGACACTATGTCGGGCACTATGTAGGCATGGTTCCATGTCCGTGCAGTATGTTGGCCACTATGTTGGGCACTATGTAGGCATGGTTCCATGTCCGTGCAGTATGCCGGGCACTATGTCGGGCACTATGTAGGCATGGTTCCATGTCCGTGCAGTATGCCGGGCACTATGTCGGGCACTATGTAGGAATGGTTCCATGTCCATGCAGTGTGTCGGGCACTATGTCGGGCACTATGTTGGGCACTATGTAGGCATGGTTCCATGTCCGTGCAGTATGTTGGGCACTATGTTGGGCACTATGTAGGCATGGTTCCATGTCCGTGCAGTGTGTTGGGCACTATGTTGGGAACTATGTAGGCATGGTTCCATGTCCGTGCAGTGTGTTGGGCACTATGTTGGGCACTATGTCGGCATGGTTCCATTTCCGTGCAGTATGCCGGGCACTATGTCGGGCACTATGTAGGCATGGTTCCATGTCCATGCAGTGTGTCGGGCACTATGTCGGGCACTATGTTGGGCACTATGTAGGCATGGTTCCATGTCCGTGCAGTATGTTGGGCACTATGTTGGGCACTATGTAGGCATGGTTCCATGTCCGTGCAGTGTGTTGGGCACTATGTTGGGAACTATGTAGGCATGGTTCCATGTCCGTGCAGTGTGTTGGGCACTATGTTGGGCACTATGTAGGCATGGTTCCATGTCCGTGCAGTATGCCGGGCACTATGTTGGGCACTATGTAGGCATGGTTCCATGTCCGTGCAGTATGCCGGGCACTATGTCGGGCACTATGTAGGCATGGTTCCATGTACGTGCGGTATGTCGGGCACTATGTCGGGCGGTATGCTGGGCACTATGTCGGGCACTGTGTTGGGCACTGTGTAGGCATGGTTCCATGTCCGTGCAGTATGCTGGGCACTATGTCGGGCACTATGTAGGAATGGTTCCATGTCCATGCAGTGTGTCGGGCACTATGTCGGGCACTATGTTGGGCACTATGTAGGCATGGTTCCATGTCCGTGCAGTATGTTGGGCACTATGTTGGGCACTATGTAGGCATGGTTCCATGTCCGTGCAGTATGCCGGGCACTATGTCGGGCACTATGTAGGCATGGTTCCATGTCCGTGCATTATGCCGGGCACTATGCCGGGCACTATGTAGGAATGGTTCCATGTCCATGCAGTGTGTCGGGCACTATGTCGGGCACTATGTTGGGCACTATGTAGGCATGGTTCCATGTCCGTGCAGTATGTTGGGCACTATGTTGGGCACTATGTAGGCATGGTTCCATGTCCGTGCAGTATGCTGGGCACTATGTCGGGCACTATGTAGGCATGGTTCCATGTCCGTGCAGTATGTTGGCCACTATGTTGGGCACTATGTAGGCATGGTTCCATGTCCGTGCAGTATGCCGGGCACTATGTCGGGCACTATGTAGGCATGGTTCCATGTCCGTGCATTATGCCGGGCACTATGTCGGGCACTATGTTGGGCACTATGTAGGCATGGTTCCATGTCCGTGCAGTATGTTGGCACTATGTTGGGCACTATGTAGGCATGGTTCCATGTCCGTTGCAGTATGCTGGGCACTATGTCGGGCACTATGTAGGCATGGTTCATGTCCGTGCAGTACGCCGGGCACTATGTCGGGCACTATGTAGGCATGGTTCCATGTCCGTGCAGTATGCCGTGCACTATGTCGGGCACTATGTAGGCATGGTTCCATGTCCGTGCAGTGTGTCGGGCACTATGTCGGGCACTATGTTGGGCACTATGTAGGCATGGTTTCCATGTCCGTGCAGTATGCCGGACACTATGTCGGGCACTATGTAGGCATGGTTCCATGTCCGTGCAGTATGCCGGGCACTATGTCGGGCACTATGTAGGCATGGTTCCATGTCCGTGCAGTATGCTGGGCACTATGTCGGGCACTATGTAGGATGGTTCCATGTCCATGCAGTGTGTCGGGCACTATGTCGGGGCACTATGTTGGGCACTATGTAGGCATGGTTCCATGTCCGTGCAGTATGTCGGGCACTATGTTGGGCACTATGTAGCATGGTTCCATGTCCGTGCAGTATGTTGGGCACTATGTTGGGCACTATGTAGGCATGGTTCCATGTCCGTGCAGTATGCTGGGCACTATGTCGGGCACTATGTAGGCATGGTTCCATGTCCGTGCAGTACGCCGGGCACTATGTCGGGCACTATGTAGGCATGGTTCCATGTCCGTGCAGTATGCCGTGCACTATGTCGGGCACTATGTAGGCATGGTTCCATGTCCGTGCAGTATGCCGGGCACTATGTCGGGCACTATGTTGAGCACTATGTCGGCATGGTTCCATGTCCGTGCAGTATGTCGGGCACTATGTCGGGCTCTATGTAGGCATGGTTCCATGTCCGTGCAGTATGCCGGGCACTATGTCGGGCACTATGTAGGCATGGTTCCATGTCCGTGCAGTATGCCGGGCACTATGTCGGGCACTATGTAGGAATGGTTCCATGTCCGTGCAGTATGTCGGGCAGTATGTCGGGCACTATGTCGGCATGGTTCCATGTCCGTGCAGTATGTCGGGCCCTATGTCAGGCACTATGTAGGCATGGTTCCATGTCCGTGCAGTATGCCGGGCACTATGTCGGGCACCATGTAGGCATGGTTCCATGTCCGTGCAGTATGTTGGGCACTATGTTGGGCACTATGTAGGCATGGTTCCATGTCCGTGCAGTGTGTCGGGCACTATGTCGGGCACTATGTTGGGCACTATGTCGGCATGGTTCCATGTCCGTGCAGTGTGTCGGGCACTATGTCGGGCACTATGTAGGCATGGTTCCATGTCCGTGCAGTATGCCGGGCACTATGTCGGGCACTATGTAGGCATGGTTCCATGTCCGTGCAGTATGCCGGGCACTATGTCGGGCACTATGTAGGCATGGTTCCATGTCCGTGCAGTATGCCGGGCACTATGTCGGGCACTATGTAGGCATGGTTCCATGTCCGTGCAGTATGCCGTGCACTATGTCGGGCACTATGTTGAGCACTATGTCGGCATGGTTCCATGTCCGTGCAGTATGTCGGGCACTATGTCGGGCACTATGTAGGCATGGTTCCATGTCCGTGCAGTATGCCGGGCACTATGTCGGGCACTATGTAGGCATGGTTCCATGTCCGTGCAGTATGACGGGCACTATGTCGGGCACTATGTAGGAATGGTTCCATGTCCGTGCAGTATGTTGGGCACTATGTTGGGCACTATGTAGGCATGGTTCCATGTCCGTGCAGTGTGTCGGGCACTATGTCGGGCACTATGTTGGGCACTATGTCGGCATGGTTCCATGTCCGTGCAGTATGCCGGCACTATGTCGGGCGGTATGTTGGGCACTATGTCGGGCACTGTGTTGGGCACTATGTAGGCATGGTTCCATGTCCGTGCAGTATGCCGGGCACTATGTCGGGCACTATGTAGGCATGGTTCCATGTCCGTGCAGTATGCCGGGCACTATGTCGGGCACTATGTAGGCATGGTTCCATGTCCGTGCAGTATGCCGGGCACTATGTCGGGCACTATGTAGGCATGGTTCCATGTCCGTGCAGTATGCCGGGCACTATGTCGGGCACTATGTAGGCATGGTTCCATGTCCGTGCAGTATGCCGGGCACTATGTCGGGCACTATGTAGGCATGGTTCCATGTCCGTGCAGTATGCCGTGCACTATGTCGGGCACTATGTAGGCATGGTTCCATGTCCGTGCAGTATGCCGGGCACTATGTCGGGCACTATGTTGAGCACTATGTCGGCATGGTTCCATGTCCGTGCAGTATGTCGGGCACTATGTCGGCACTATGTAGGCATGGTTCCATGTCCGTGCAGTATGCCGGGCACTATGTCGGGCACTATGTAGGCATGGTTCCATGTCCGTGCAGTATGCCGGGCACTATGGCGGGCACTATGTAGGAATGGTTCCATGTCCGTGCAGTATGTTGGGCACTATGTTGGGCACTATGTAGGCATGGTTCCATGTCCGTGCAGTGTGTCGGGCACTATGTCGGGCACTATGTTGGGCACTATGTCGGCATGGTTCCATGTCCGTGCAGTGTGTCGGGCACTATGTCGGGCACTATGTTGGGCACTATGTCGGCATGGTTTCATGTCCGTGCAGTGTGTTGGGCACTATGTTGGGCACTATGTCGGCATGGTTCCATTTCCGTGCAGTATGTCGGGCACTATGTCAGGCACTATGTAGGCATGGTTCCATGTCCGTGCACTATGTCGGGCACTATGTTGGGCACTATGTAGGCATGGTTCCATGTCCGTGCAGTATGCCGGGCACTATGTCGGGCACTATGTAGGCATGGTTCCATGTATGTGCGGTATGTCCGGGCACTATGTCGGGCGGTATGTTGGGCACTATGTCGGGCACTGTGTTGGGCACTATGTAGGCATGGTTCCATGTCCGTGCAGTATGCCGGGCACTATGTCGGGCACTATGTAGGCATGGTTCCATGTCCGTGCAGTATGCCGGGCACTATGTCGGGCACTATGTAGGCATGGTTCCATGTCCGTGCAGTATGCCGGGCACTATGTCGGGCACTATGTTGAGCACTATGTCGGCATGGTTCCATGTCCGTGCAGTATGTCGGGCACTATGTCGGGCATCATGTAGGCATGGTTCATGTCCGTGCAGTATGCCGGGCACTATGTCGGGCACTATGTAGGCATGGTTCCATGTCCGTGCAGTATGCCGGGCACTATGTCGGGCGGTATGTTGGGCACTATGTCGGGCACTGTGTTGGGCACTATGTAGGCATGGTTCCATGTCCGTGCAGTATGCCGGGCACTATGTCGGGCACTATGTAGGCATGGTTCCATGTCCGTGCAGTATGCCGGGCACTATGTCGGCACTATGTAGGCATGGTTCCATGTCCGTGCAGTATGCCGGGCACTATGTCGGGCACTATGTTGAGCACTATGTAGGCATGGTTTCCATGTCCGTTGCAGTATGCCGGGCACTATGTCGGGCACTATGTAGGCATGGTTCCATGTCCGTGCAGTATGCCGGGCACTATGTCGGGCACTATGTAGGCATGGTTCCATGTCCGTGCAGTATGCCGGGCACTATGTCGGGCACTATGTCGGCATGGTTCCATGTCCGTGAAGTATGTCGGGCACTATGTTGGGCACTATGTAGGCATGGTTCCATGTCCGTGCAGTGTGTCGGGCACTATGCCGGGCACTATGTTGGGCGCTATGTAGGCATGCTTCCATGTCCGTGCAGTATGCCGGGCAATATGTCGGGCACTATGTAGGCATGGTTCCATGTCCGTGCAGTATGCCGGGCACTATGTCGGGCACTATGTAGGCATGGTTCCATGTCCGTGCGGTATGTCGGGCACTATGTCGGGCACTATGTCGGCATGGTTCCATGTCCGTGAAGTATGTCGGGCACTATGTTGGGCACTATGTAGGCATGGTTCCATGTCCGTGCAGTGTGTCGGGCACTATGCCGGGCACTATGTTGGGCGCTATGTCGGCATGCTTCCATGTCCATGCAGTATGCCGGGCACTATGCCAGGCACTATGTAGGCATGGTTCCATGTCCGTGCAGTATGCCGGGCACTATGTCGGGCACTATGTAGGCATGGTTCCATGTCCGTGCGGTATGTCGGGCACTATGTCGGGCACTATGTTGGGCACTATGTAGGCATGGTTCCATGTACGTGCAGTATGCCGGGCACTATGTCGGGCACTATGTCGGCATGGTTCCATGTCCGTAAAGTATGTCGGGCACTATGTTGGGCACTATGTAGGCATGGTTCCATGTCCGTGCAGTGTGTCGGGCACTATGCCGGGCTCTATGTTAGGCACTATGTCGGCATGGTTCCATGTCCATGCAGTGTGTCGGGCACTATGTCGGGCACTATGTTGGGCACTATGTACGCATGGTTCCATGTCCGTGCAGTATGTTGGGCACTATGTTGGGCACTATGTAGGCATGGTTCCATGTCCGTGCAGTATGTTGGGCACTATGTTGGGCACTATGTAGGCATGGTTCCATGTCCGTGCAATGTGTTGGGCACTATGTTAGGAACTATGTAGGCATGGTTCCATGTCCGTGCAGTGTGTTGGGCACTATGTTGGGCACTATGTCGGCATGGTTCCATGTCCGTGCAGTATGTCGGGCACTGTGTCAGGCACTATGTAGGCATGGTTCCATGTCCGTGCAGTATGCCGGGCACTATGTCGGGCACTATGTAGGCATGGTTCCATGTCCGTGCAGTATGTCGGGTACTATGTTGGGCGCTATGTCGGCATGCTTCCATGTCCGTGCAGTATGCTGGGCACTATGTCGGGCACTATGTAGGCATGGTTCCATGTCCGTGCAGTGTGTCGGGCACTATGCCGGGCACTATGTTGGGCACTATGTCGGCATGGTTCCATGTCCATGCAGTGTGTCGGGCACTATGTCGGGCACTATGTTGGGCACTATGTACGCATGGTTCCATGTCCGTGCAGTATGTTGGGCACTATGTTGGGCACTATGTAGGCATGGTTCCATGTCCGTGCAGTGTGTTGGGCACTATGTTGGGCACTATGTCGGCATGGTTCCATGTCCGTGCAGTATGTCGGGCACTATGTCAGGCACTTTGTAGGCATGGTTCCATGTCCGTGCAGTATGCTGGGCACCATGTCGGGCACTATGTACGCATGGTGCCATGTCCTTGCAGTATGTTGGGCACTATGTTGGGCACTATGTAGGCATGGATCCATGTCCGTGCAGTGTGTTGGGCACTATGTCGGGCACTATGTAGGCATGGTTCCATGTACGTGCAGTATGCCGGGCACTATGTCGGGCACTATGTCGGCATGGTTCCATGTCCGTAAAGTATGTCGGGCACTATGTTGGGCACTATGTAGGCATGGTTCCATGTCCGTGCAGTGTGTCGGGCACTATGCCGGGCTCTATGTTAGGCACTATGTCGGCATGGTTCCATGTCCATGCAGTGTGTCGGGCACTATGTCGGGCACTATGTTGGGCACTATGTACGCATGGTTCCATGTCCGTGCAGTATGTTGGGCACTATGTTGGGCACTATGTAGGCATGGTTCCATGTCCGTGCAGTATGTTGGGCACTATGTTGGGCACTATGTAGGCATGGTTCCATGTCCGTGCAATGTGTTGGGCACTATGTTAGGAACTATGTAGGCATGGTTCCATGTCCGTGCAGTGTGTTGGGCACTATGTTGGGCACTATGTCGGCATGGTTCCATGTCCGTGCAGTATGTCGGGCACTGTGTCAGGCACTATGTAGGCATGGTTCCATGTCCGTGCAGTATGCCGGGCACTATGTCGGGCACTATGTAGGCATGGTTCCATGTCCGTGCAGTATGTCGGGTACTATGTTGGGCGCTATGTCGGCATGCTTCCATGTCCGTGCAGTATGCTGGGCACTATGTCGGCACTATGTAGGCATGGTTCCATGTCCGTGCAGTGTGTCGGGCACTATGCCGGGCACTATGTTGGGCACTATGTCGGCATGGTTCCATGTCCATGCAGTGTGTCGGGCACTATGTCGGGCACTATGTTGGGCACTATGTACGCATGGTTTCCATGTCCGTGCAGTATGTTGGGCACTATGTTGGGCACTATGTAGGCATGGTTCCATGTCCGTGCAGTGTGTTGGGCACTATGTTGGGCACTATGTCGGCATGGTTCCATGTCCGTGCAGTATGTCGGGCACTATGTCAGGCACTTTGTAGGCATGGTTCCATGTCCGTGCAGTATGCTGGGCACCATGTCGGGCACTATGTACGCATGGTGCCATGTCCTTGCAGTATGTTGGGCACTATGTTGGGCACTATGTCGGCATGGTTCCATGTCCGTGCAGTGTGTCGGGCACTATGTCGGGCACTATGTTGGGCACTATGTCGGCATGGTTCCATGTCCGTGCAGTGTGTTGGGCACTATGTTGGGCACTATGTCGGCATGGTTCCATTTCCGTGCAGTATGTCGGGCACTATGTCAGGCACTATGTAGGCATGGTTCCATGTCCGTGCACTATGTCGGGCACTATGTTGGGCACTATGTAGGCATGGTTCCATGTCCGTGCAGTATGCCGGGCACTATGTCGGGCACTATGTAGGCATGGTTCCATGTATGTGCGGTATGTCGGGCACTATGTCGGGCGGTATGTTGGGCACTATGTCGGGCACTGTGTTGGGCACTATGTAGGCATGGTTCCATGTCCGTGCAGTATGCCGGGCACTATGTCGGGCACTATGTAGGCATGGTTCCATGTCCGTGCAGTATGCCGGGCACTATGTCGGGCACTATGTAGGCATGGTTCCATGTCCGTGCAGTATGCCGGGCACTATGTCGGGCACTATGTTGAGCACTATGTCGGCATGGTTCCATGTCCGTGCAGTATGTCGGGCACTATGTCGGGCACTATGTAGGCATGGTTCCATGTCCGTGCAGTATGCCGGGCACTATGTCGGGCACTATGTAGGCATGGTTCCATGTCCGTGCAGTATGCCGGGCACTATGTCGGGCGGTATGTTGGGCACTATGTCGGGCACTGTGTTGGGCACTATGTAGGCATGGTTCCATGTCCGTGCAGTATGCCGGGCACTATGTCGGGCACTATGTAGGCATGGTTCCATGTCCGTGCAGTATGCCGGGCACTATGTCGGGCACTATGTAGGCATGGTTCCATGTCCGTGCAGTATGCCGGGCACTATGTCGGGCACTATGTTGAGCACTATGTAGGCATGGTTCCATGTCCGTGCAGTATGCCGGGCACTATGTCGGGCACTATGTAGGCATGGTTCCATGTCCGTGCAGTATGCCGGGCACTATGTCGGGCACTATGTAGGCATGGTTCCATGTCCGTGCAGTATGCCGGGCACTATGTCGGGCACTATGTCGGCATGGTTCCATGTCCGTGAAGTATGTCGGGCACTATGTTGGGCACTATGTAGGCATGGTTCCATGTCCGTGCAGTGTGTCGGGCACTATGCCGGGCACTATGTTGGGCGCTATGTAGGCATGCTTCCATGTCCGTGCAGTATGCCGGGCAATATGTCGGGCACTATGTAGGCATGGTTCCATGTCCGTGCAGTATGCCGGGCACTATGTCGGGCACTATGTAGGCATGGTTCCATGTCCGTGCGGTATGTCGGGCACTATGTCGGGCACTATGTCGGCATGGTTCCATGTCCGTGAAGTATGTCGGGCACTATGTTGGGCACTATGTAGGCATGGTTCCATGTCCGTGCAGTGTGTCGGGCACTATGCCGGGCACTATGTTGGGCGCTATGTCGGCATGCTTCCATGTCCATGCAGTATGCCGGGCACTATGCCAGGCACTATGTAGGCATGGTTCCATGTCCGTGCAGTATGCCGGGCACTATGTCGGGCACTATGTAGGCATGGTTCCATGTCCGTGCGGTATGTCGGGCACTATGTCGGGCACTATGTTGGGCACTATGTAGGCATGGTTCCATGTACGTGCAGTATGCCGGGCACTATGTCGGGCACTATGTCGGCATGGTTCCATGTCCGTAAAGTATGTCGGGCACTATGTTGGGCACTATGTAGGCATGGTTCCATGTCCGTGCAGTGTGTCGGGCACTATGCCGGGCTCTATGTTAGGCACTATGTCGGCATGGTTCCATGTCCATGCAGTGTGTCGGGCACTATGTCGGGCACTATGTTGGGCACTATGTACGCATGGTTCCATGTCCGTGCAGTATGTTGGGCACTATGTTGGGCACTATGTAGGCATGGTTCCATGTCCGTGCAGTATGTTGGGCACTATGTTGGGCACTATGTAGGCATGGTTCCATGTCCGTGCAATGTGTTGGGCACTATGTTAGGAACTATGTAGGCATGGTTCCATGTCCGTGCAGTGTGTTGGGCACTATGTTGGGCACTATGTCGGCATGGTTCCATGTCCGTGCAGTATGTCGGGCACTGTGTCAGGCACTATGTAGGCATGGTTCCATGTCCGTGCAGTATGCCGGGCACTATGTCGGGCACTATGTAGGCATGGTTCCATGTCCGTGCAGTATGTCGGGTACTATGTTGGGCGCTATGTCGGCATGCTTCCATGTCCGTGCAGTATGCTGGGCACTATGTCGGGCACTATGTAGGCATGGTTCCATGTCCGTGCAGTGTGTCGGGCACTATGCCGGGCACTATGTTGGGCACTATGTCGGCATGGTTCCATGTCCATGCAGTGTGTCGGGCACTATGTCGGGCACTATGTTGGGCACTATGTACGCATGGTTCCATGTCCGTGCAGTATGTTGGGCACTATGTTGGGCACTATGTAGGCATGGTTCCATGTCCGTGCAGTGTGTTGGGCACTATGTTGGGCACTATGTCGGCATGGTTCCATGTCCGTGCAGTATGTCGGGCACTATGTCAGGCACTTTGTAGGCATGGTTCCATGTCCGTGCAGTATGCTGGGCACCATGTCGGGCACTATGTACGCATGGTGCCATGTCCTTGCAGTATGTTGGGCACTATGTTGGGCACTATGTAGGCATGGATCCATGTCCGTGCAGTGTGTTGGGCACTATGTTAGGAACTATGTAGGCATGGTTCCATGTCCGTGCAGTGTGTTGGGCACTATGTTGGGCACTATGTCGGCATGGTTCCATGTCCGTGCAGTATGTCGGGCACTATGTCAGGCACTATGTAGGCATGGTTCCATGTCCGTGCAGTATGCCGGGCACTATGTCGGGCACTATGTAGGCATGGTTCCATGTCCGTGCAGTATGTTGGGCACTATGTTGGGCACTATGTAGGCATGGTTCCATGTCCGTGCAGTGTGTCGGGCACTATGTCGGGCACTATGTTGGGGCACTATGTCGGCATGGTTCCATGTCCGTGCAGTATGTCGGGCACTATGTCAGGCACTATGTAGGCATGGTTCCATGTCCGTGCAGTATGCCGGGCAATATGTCGGGCACTATGTAGGCATGGTTCCATGTCCGTGCAGTATGTTGGGCACTATGTTGGGCACTATGTCGGCATGGTTCCATGTCCGTGCAGTATGTCGGGCACTATGTCAGGCACTATGTTGGGCACTATGTCGGCATGGTTCCATGTCCGTGCAGTATGTCGGGTACTATGTTGGGCGCTATGTCGGCATGCTTCCATGTCCGTGCAGTATGCCGGGCACTATGTCGGGCACTATGTAGGCATGGTTCCATGTCCGTGCGGTATGTCGGGCACTATGTCAGGCACTATGTAGGCATGGTTCCATGTCCGTGCAGTATGCTGGGCACTATGTCGGGCACTATGTAGGCATGGTTCCATGTCCGTGCAGTATGTTGGGCACTATGTCGGGCACTATGTAGGCATGGTTCCATGTCCGTGCAGTATGTCGGGCACTATGTCAGGCACTATGTTGGGGCACTATGTCGGCATGGTTCCATGTCCGTGCAGTATGTCGGGTACTATGTTGGGCGCTATGTCGGCATGCTTCCATGTCGGTGCAGTATGCCGGGTACTATGTCGGGCACTATGTAGGCATGGTTCCATGTCCGTGCGGTATGTCGGGCACTATGTCAGGCACTATGTAGGCATGGTTTCATGTCCGTGCAGTATGCTGGGCACTATGTCGGGCACTATGTAGGCATGGTTCCATGTCCGTGCAGTATGCCGGGCACTATGTCGGGCACTATGTAGGCATGGTTCCATGTCCGTGCAGTGTGTCGGGCACTATGCCGGGCACTATGTTGGGCACTATGTCGGCATGGTTCCATGTCCGTGCAATATGTCGGGCACTATGTCAGGCACTATGTTGGGCACTATGTCGGCATGGTTCCATGTCCGTGCAGTATGTCGGGCACTATGTCAGGCACTATGTTGGGCACTATGTCGGCATGGTTCCATGTCCGTGCAGTATGTCGGGTACTATGTTGGGCGCTATGTCGGCATGCTTCCATGTCCGTGCAGTATGCCGGGCACTATGTCGGGCACTATGTAGGCATGGTTCCATGTCCGTGCGGTATGTTGGGCACTATGTTGGGCACTATGTAGGCATGGTTCCATGTCCGTGCAGTGTGTCGGGCACTATGTCGGGCACTATGTTGGGCACTATGTCGGCATGGTTCCATGTCCGTGCAGTATGTCGGGCACTATGTCAGGCACTATGTAGGCATGGTTCCATGTCCGTGCAGTATGTCGGGCACTATGTCGGGCACTATGTTGGGCACTATGTAGGCATGGTTCCATGTCCGTGCAGTATGCCGGGCACTGTGTCGGGCACTATGTCGGCATGGTTCCATGTCCGTGCAGTATGCCGGGCACTATGTCGGGCACTATGTTGGGCACTATGTCGGCATGGTTCCATGTCCGTGCAGTGTGTCGGGCACTATGTCGGGCACTATGTTGGGCACTATGTCGGCATGGTTCCATGTCCGTGCAGTATGTCGGGCACTATGTCAGGCACTATGTAGGCATGGTTCCATGTCCGTGCAGTATGTCGGGTACTATGTTGGGCGCTATGTCGGCATGCTTCCATGTCCGTGCAGTATGCCGGGCACTATGTCGGGCACTATGTCGGCATGGTTCCATGTCCGTGCAGTATGTCGGGTACTATGTTGGGCGCTATGTCGGCATGCTTCCATGTCCGTGCAGTATGCCGGGCACTATGTCAGGCACTATGTAGGCATGGTTCCATGTCCGTGCAGTATGTTGGGCACTATGTCGGGCACTATGTAGGCATGGTTCCATGTCCGTGCGGTATGTCGGGCACTATGTCGGGCACTATGTCGGGCACTATGTAGGCATGGTTCCATGTCCGTGCGGTATGTCGGGCACTATGTCGGGCACTATGTTGGGCACTATGTCGGCATGGTTCCATGTCCGTGCAGTATGTCGGGTACTATGTTGGGCGCTATGTCGGCATGCTTCCATGTCCGTGCAGTATGCCGGGCACTATGTCGGGCACTATGTAGGCATGGTTCCATGTCCGTGCGGTATGTCGGGCACTATGTCGGGCACTATGTTGGGCACTATGTAGGCATGGTTCCATGTCCGTGCAGTATGCCGGGCACTGTGTCGGGCACTATGTCGGCATGGTTCCATGTCCGTGAAGTATGCCGGGCAATATGTCGGGCACTATGTAGGCATGGTTCCATGTCCGTGCAGTATGCCGGGCAATATGTCGGGCACTATGTAGGCATGGTTCCATGTCCGTGCGGTATGTCGGGCACTATGTCGGGCACTATGTCGGCATGGTTCCATGTCCGTGCGGTATGTCGGGCAATATGTCAGGCACTATGTAGGCATGGTTCCATGTCCGTGCAGTATGTTGGGCACTATGTCGGGCACTATGTAGGCATGGTTCCATGTCCGTGCGGTATGTCGGGCACTATGTCGGGCACTATGTTGGGCACTATGTCGGCATGGTTCCATGTCCGTGCAGTATGTCGGGTACTATGTTGGGCGCTATGTCGGCATGCTTCCATGTCCGTGCAGTATGCCGGGCACTATGTCGGGCACTATGTAGGCATGGTTCCATGTCCGTGCGGTATGTCGGGCACTATGTCGGGCACTATGTTGGGCACTATGTAGGCATGGTTCCATGTCCGTGCAGTATGCCGGGCACTGTGTCGGGCACTATGTCGGCATGGTTCCATGTCCGTGAAGTATGTCGGGCACTATGTTGGGCACTATGTAGGCATGGTTCCATGTCCGTGCAGAATGCCGGGCACTATGTCGGGCACTATGTTGGGCACTATGTCGGCATGGTTCCATGTCCGTGCAGTATGTCGGGTACTATGTTGGGCGCTATGTCGGCATGCTTCCATGTCCGTGCAGTATGCCGGGCACTATGTCGGGCACTATGTAGGCATGGTTCCATGTCCGTGCGGTATGTCGGGCACTATGTCAGGCACTATGTAGGCATGGTTCCATGTCCGTGCAGTATGCTGGGCACTATGTCGGGCACTATGTAGGCATGGTTCCATGTCCGTGCAGTATGTTGGGCACTATGTCGGGCACTATGTAGGCATGGTTCCATGTCCGTGCAGTATGTCGGGCACTATGTCAGGCACTATGTTGGGCACTATGTCGGCATGGTTCCATGTCCGTGCAGTATGTCGGGTACTATGTTGGGCGCTATGTCGGCATGGTTCCATGTCCGTGAAGTATGCCGGGCACTATGTCGGGCACTATGTAGGCATGGTTCCATGTCCGTGCGGTATGTCGGGCACTATGTCGGGCACTATGTTGGGCACTATGTCGGCATGGTTCCATGTCCGTGCAGTATGTCGGGTACTATGTTGGGCGCTATGTCGGCATGCTTCCATGTCCGTGCAGTATGCCGGGCACTATGTCGGGCACTATGTAGGCATGGTTCCATGTCCGTGCGGTATGTCGGGCACTATGTCGGGCACTATGTTGGGCACTATGTAGGCATGGTTCCATGTCCGTGCAGTATGCCGGGCACTGTGTCGGGCACTATGTCGGCATGGTTCCATGTCCGTGAAGTATGTCGGGCACTATGTTGGGCACTATGTAGGCATGGTTCCATGTCCGTGCAGTATGCCGGGCACTATGTCGGGCACTATGTTGGGCACTATGTCGGCATGGTTCCATGTCCGTGCAGTATGTCGGGCACTATGTCGGGCACTATGTAGGCCTGGTTCCATGTCCGTGCAGTGTGTCGGGCACTATGCCGGGCACTATGTTGGGCACTATGTCGGCATGGTTCCATGTCCATGCAGTGTGTCGGGCACTATGTCGGGCACTATGTTGGGCACTATGTACGCATGGTTCCATGTCCGTGCAGTATGTTGGGCACTATGTCGGGCACTATGTAGGCATGGTTCCATGTCCGTGCGGTATGTCGGGCACTATGCCGGGCACTATGTCGGGCACTATGTAGGCATGGTTCCATGTCCGTGCGGTATGTCGGGCACTATGTCAGGCACTATGTAGGCATGGTTCCATGTCCGTGCAGTATGCTGGGCACTATGTCGGGCACTATGTAGGCATGGTTCCATGTCCGTGCAGTATGTTGGGCACTATGTCGGGCACTATGTAGGCATGGTTCCATGTCCGTGCAGTATGTCGGGCACTATGTCAGGCACTATGTTGGGCACTATGTCGGCATGGTTCCATGTCCGTGCAGTATGTCGGGTACTATGTTGGGCGCTATGTCGGCATGGTTCCATGTCCGTGAAGTATGCCGGGCACTATGTCGGGCACTATGTAGGCATGGTTCCATGTCCGTGCGGTATGTCGGGCACTATGTCGGGCACTATGTTGGGCACTATGTCGGCATGGTTCCATGTCCGTGCAGTATGTCGGGTACTATGTTGGGCGCTATGTCGGCATGCTTCCATGTCCGTGCAGTATGCCGGGCACTATGTCGGGCACTATGTAGGCATGGTTCCATGTCCGTGCGGTATGTCGGGCACTATGTCGGGCACTATGTTGGGCACTATGTAGGCATGGTTCCATGTCCGTGCAGTATGCCGGGCACTGTGTCGGGCACTATGTCGGCATGGTTCCATGTCCGTGAAGTATGTCGGGCACTATGTTGGGCACTATGTAGGCATGGTTCCATGTCCGTGCAGTATGCCGGGCACTATGTCGGGCACTATGTTGGGCACTATGTCGGCATGGTTCCATGTCCGTGCAGTATGTCGGGCACTATGTCGGGCACTATGTAGGCCTGGTTCCATGTCCGTGCAGTGTGTCGGGCACTATGCCGGGCACTATGTTGGGCACTATGTCGGCATGGTTCCATGTCCATGCAGTGTGTCGGGCACTATGTCGGGCACTATGTTGGGCACTATGTACGCATGGTTCCATGTCCGTGCAGTATGTTGGGCACTATGTCGGGCACTATGTAGGCATGGTTCCATGTCCGTGCGGTATGTCGGGCACTATGTCGGGCACTATGTCGGGCACTATGTAGGCATGGTTCCATGTCCGTGCGGTATGTCGGGCACTATGTCGGGCACTATGTTGGGCACTATGTCGGCATGGTTCCATGTCCGTGCAGTATGTCGGGTACTATGTTGGGCGCTATGTCGGCATGCTTCCATGTCCGTGCAGTATGCCGGGCACTATGTCGGGCACTATGTAGGCATGGTTCCATGTCCGTGCGGTATGTCGGGCACTATGTCGGGCACTATGTTGGGCACTATGTAGGCATGGTTCCATGTCCGTGCAGTATGCCGGGCACTGTGTCGGGCACTATGTCGGCATGGTTCCATGTCCGTGAAGTATGCCGGGCAATATGTCGGGCACTATGTAGGCATGGTTCCATGTCCGTGCAGTATGCCGGGCAATATGTCGGGCACTATGTAGGCATGGTTCCATGTCCGTGCGGTATGTCGGGCACTATGTCGGGCACTATGTCGGCATGGTTCCATGTCCGTGCGGTATGTCGGGCAATATGTCAGGCACTATGTAGGCATGGTTCCATGTCCGTGCAGTATGTTGGGCACTATGTCGGGCACTATGTAGGCATGGTTCCATGTCCGTGCGGTATGTCGGGCACTATGTCGGGCACTATGTTGGGCACTATGTCGGCATGGTTCCATGTCCGTGCAGTATGTCGGGTACTATGTTGGGCGCTATGTCGGCATGCTTCCATGTCCGTGCAGTATGCCGGGCACTATGTCGGGCACTATGTAGGCATGGTTCCATGTCCGTGCGGTATGTCGGGCACTATGTCGGGCACTATGTTGGGCACTATGTAGGCATGGTTCCATGTCCGTGCAGTATGCCGGGCACTGTGTCGGGCACTATGTCGGCATGGTTCCATGTCCGTGAAGTATGTCGGGCACTATGTTGGGCACTATGTAGGCATGGTTCCATGTCCGTGCAGTATGCCGGGCACTATGTCGGGCACTATGTTGGGCACTATGTCGGCATGGTTCCATGTCCGTGCAGTATGTCGGGTACTATGTTGGGCGCTTTGTCGGCATGCTTCCATGTCCGTGCAGTATGCCGGGCACTATGTCGGGCACTATGTAGGCATGGTTCCATGTCCGTGCGGTATGTCGGGCACTATGTCAGGCACTATGTAGGCATGGTTCCATGTCCGTGCAGTATGCTGGGCACTATGTCGGGCACTATGTAGGCATGGTTCCATGTCCGTGCAGTATGTTGGGCACTACGTCGGGCACTATGTTGGGCACTATGTCGGCATGGTTCCATGTCCGTGCGGTATGTCGGGCACTATGTCAGGCACTATGTAGGCATGGTTCCATGTCCGTGCAGTATGCCGGGCACTATGTTGGGCACTATGTCGGCATGGTTCCATGTCCATGCAGTGTGTCGGGCACTATGTCGGGCACTATGTTGGGCACTATGTACGCATGGTTCCATGTCCGTGCAGTATGTTGGGCACTATGTCGGGCACTATGTAGGCATGGTTCCATGTCCGTGCGGTATGTCGGGCACTATGCCGGGCACTATGTCGGGCACTATGTAGGCATGGTTCCATGTCCGTGCGGTATGTCGGGCACTATGTCAGGCACTATGTAGGCATGGTTCCATGTCCGTGCAGTATGCTGGGCACTATGTCGGGCACTATGTAGGCATGGTTCCATGTCCGTGCAGTATGTTGGGCACTATGTCGGGCACTATGTAGGCATGGTTCCATGTCCGTGCAGTATGTCGGGCACTATGTCAGGCACTATGTTGGGCACTATGTCGGCATGGTTCCATGTCCGTGCAGTATGTCGGGTACTATGTTGGGCGCTATGTCGGCATGGTTCCATGTCCGTGAAGTATGCCGGGCACTATGTCGGGCACTATGTAGGCATGGTTCCATGTCCGTGCGGTATGTCGGGCACTATGTCGGGCACTATGTTGGGCACTATGTCGGCATGGTTCCATGTCCGTGCAGTATGTCGGGTACTATGTTGGGCGCTATGTCGGCATGCTTCCATGTCCGTGCAGTATGCCGGGCACTATGTCGGGCACTATGTAGGCATGGTTCCATGTCCGTGCGGTATGTCGGGCACTATGTCGGGCACTATGTTGGGCACTATGTAGGCATGGTTCCATGTCCGTGCAGTATGCCGGGCACTGTGTCGGGCACTATGTCGGCATGGTTCCATGTCCGTGAAGTATGTCGGGCACTATGTTGGGCACTATGTAGGCATGGTTCCATGTCCGTGCAGTATGCCGGGCACTATGTCGGGCACTATGTTGGGCACTATGTCGGCATGGTTCCATGTCCGTGCAGTATGTCGGGCACTATGTCGGGCACTATGTAGGCCTGGTTCCATGTCCGTGCAGTGTGTCGGGCACTATGCCGGGCACTATGTTGGGCACTATGTCGGCATGGTTCCATGTCCATGCAGTGTGTCGGGCACTATGTCGGGCACTATGTTGGGCACTATGTACGCATGGTTCCATGTCCGTGCAGTATGTTGGGCACTATGTCGGGCACTATGTAGGCATGGTTCCATGTCCGTGCGGTATGTCGGGCACTATGTCGGGCACTATGTCGGGCACTATGTAGGCATGGTTCCATGTCCGTGCGGTATGTCGGGCACTATGTCGGGCACTATGTTGGGCACTATGTCGGCATGGTTCCATGTCCGTGCAGTATGTCGGGTACTATGTTGGGCGCTATGTCGGCATGCTTCCATGTCCGTGCAGTATGCCGGGCACTATGTCGGGCACTATGTAGGCATGGTTCCATGTCCGTGCGGTATGTCGGGCACTATGTCGGGCACTATGTTGGGCACTATGTAGGCATGGTTCCATGTCCGTGCAGTATGCCGGGCACTGTGTCGGGCACTATGTCGGCATGGTTCCATGTCCGTGAAGTATGCCGGGCAATATGTCGGGCACTATGTAGGCATGGTTCCATGTCCGTGCAGTATGCCGGGCAATATGTCGGGCACTATGTAGGCATGGTTCCATGTCCGTGCGGTATGTCGGGCACTATGTCGGGCACTATGTCGGCATGGTTCCATGTCCGTGCGGTATGTCGGGCAATATGTCAGGCACTATGTAGGCATGGTTCCATGTCCGTGCAGTATGTTGGGCACTATGTCGGGCACTATGTAGGCATGGTTCCATGTCCGTGCGGTATGTCGGGCACTATGTCGGGCACTATGTTGGGCACTATGTCGGCATGGTTCCATGTCCGTGCAGTATGTCGGGTACTATGTTGGGCGCTATGTCGGCATGCTTCCATGTCCGTGCAGTATGCCGGGCACTATGTCGGGCACTATGTAGGCATGGTTCCATGTCCGTGCGGTATGTCGGGCACTATGTCGGGCACTATGTTGGGCACTATGTAGGCATGGTTCCATGTCCGTGCAGTATGCCGGGCACTGTGTCGGGCACTATGTCGGCATGGTTCCATGTCCGTGAAGTATGTCGGGCACTATGTTGGGCACTATGTAGGCATGGTTCCATGTCCGTGCAGTATGCCGGGCACTATGTCGGGCACTATGTTGGGCACTATGTCGGCATGGTTCCATGTCCGTGCAGTATGTCGGGTACTATGTTGGGCGCTTTGTCGGCATGCTTCCATGTCCGTGCAGTATGCCGGGCACTATGTCGGGCACTATGTAGGCATGGTTCCATGTCCGTGCGGTATGTCGGGCACTATGTCAGGCACTATGTAGGCATGGTTCCATGTCCGTGCAGTATGCTGGGCACTATGTCGGGCACTATGTAGGCATGGTTCCATGTCCGTGCAGTATGTTGGGCACTATGTCGGGCACTATGTAGGCATGGTTCCATGTCCGTGCAGTATGTCGGGCACTATGTCAGGCACTATGTTGGGCACTATGTCGGCATGGTTCCATGTCCGTGCAGTATGTCGGGTACTATGTTGGGCGCTATGTCGGCATGGTTCCATGTCCGTGAAGTATGCCGGGCACTATGTCGGGCACTATGTAGGCATGGTTCCATGTCCGTGCGGTATGTCGGGCACTATGTCGGGCACTATGTTGGGCACTATGTCGGCATGGTTCCATGTCCGTGCAGTATGTCGGGTACTATGTTGGGCGCTATGTCGGCATGCTTCCATGTCCGTGCAGTATGCCGGGCACTATGTCGGGCACTATGTAGGCATGGTTCCATGTCCGTGCGGTATGTCGGGCACTATGTCGGGCACTATGTTGGGCACTATGTAGGCATGGTTCCATGTCCGTGCAGTATGCCGGGCACTGTGTCGGGCACTATGTCGGCATGGTTCCATGTCCGTGAAGTATGTCGGGCACTATGTTGGGCACTATGTAGGCATGGTTCCATGTCCGTGCAGTATGCCGGGCACTATGTCGGGCACTATGTTGGGCACTATGTCGGCATGGTTCCATGTCCGTGCAGTATGTCGGGCACTATGTCGGGCACTATGTAGGCCTGGTTCCATGTCCGTGCAGTGTGTCGGGCACTATGCCGGGCACTATGTTGGGCACTATGTCGGCATGGTTCCATGTCCATGCAGTGTGTCGGGCACTATGTCGGGCACTATGTTGGGCACTATGTACGCATGGTTCCATGTCCGTGCAGTATGTTGGGCACTATGTTGGGCAATATGTAGGCATGGTTCCATGTCCGTGCAGTGTGTTGGGCACTATGTTGGGCACTATGTCGGCATGGTTCCATGTCCGTGCAGTATGTCGGGCACTATGTCAGGCACTTTGTAGGCATGGTTCCATGTCCGTGCAGTATGCTGGGCACCATGTCGGGCACTATGTAGGCATGGTGCCATGTCCGTGCAGTATGTTGGGCACTATGTTGGGCACTATGTAGGCATGGATCCATGTCCGTGCAGTGTGTTGGGCACTATGTTAGGAACTATGTAGGCATGGTTCCATGTCCGTGCAGTGTGTTGGGCACTATGTCAGGCACTATGTACGCATGGTTCCATGTCCGTGCAGTATGTTGGGCACTATGTTGGGCAATATGTAGGCATGGTTCCATGTCCGTGCAGTGTGTTGGGCACTATGTTGGGCACTATGTCGGCATGGTTCCATGTCCGTGCAGTATGTCGGGCACTATGTCAGGCACTATGTAGGCATGGTTCCATGTCCGTGCAGTATGCCGGGCACTATGTCGGGCACTATGTAGGCATGGTTCCATGTCCGTGCAGTATGTTGGGCACTATGTTGGGCACTATGTAGGCATGGTTCCATGTCCGTGCAGTGTGTCGGGCACTATGTCGGGCACTATGTTGGGCACTATGTCGGCATGGTTCCATGTCCGTGCAGTATGTCGGGCACTATGTCAGGCACTATGTAGGCATGGTTCCATGTCCGTGCAGTATGCCGGGCAATATGTCGGGCACTATGTAGGCATGGTTCCATGTCCGTGCAGTATGTTGGGCACTATGTTGGGCACTATGTCGGCATGGTTCCATGTCCGTGCAGTATGTCGGGCACTATGTCAGGCACTATGTTGGGCACTATGTCGGCATGGTTCCATGTCCGTGCAGTATGTCGGGTACTATGTTGGGCGCTATGTCGGCATGCTTCCATGTCCGTGCAGTATGCCGGGCACTATGTCGGGCACTATGTAGGCATGGTTCCATGTCCGTGCGGTATGTCGGGCACTATGTCAGGCACTATGTAGGCATGGTTCCATGTCCGTGCAGTATGCTGGGCACTATGTCGGGCACTATGTAGGCATGGTTCCATGTCCGTGCAGTATGTTGGGCACTATGTCGGGCACTATGTAGGCATGGTTCCATGTCCGTGCAGTATGTCGGGCACTATGTCAGGCACTATGTTGGGCACTATGTCGGCATGGTTCCATGTCCGTGCAGTATGTCGGGGTACTATGTTGGGCGCTATGTCGGCATGCTTCCATGTCGGTGCAGTATGCCGGGTACTATGTCGGGCACTATGTAGGCATGGTTCCATGTCCGTGCGGTATGTCGGGCACTATGTCAGGCACTATGTAGGCATGGTTTCATGTCCGTGCAGTATGCTGGGCACTATGTCGGGCACTATGTAGGCATGGTTCCATGTCCGTGCAGTATGCCGGGCACTATGTCGGGCACTATGTAGGCATGGTTCCATGTCCGTGCAGTGTGTCGGGCACTATGCCGGGCACTATGTTGGGCACTATGTCGGCATGGTTCCATGTCCGTGCAGTATGTCGGGCACTATGTCAGGCACTATGTTGGGCACTATGTCGGCATGGTTCCATGTCCGTGCAGTATGTCGGGCACTATGTCAGGCACTATGTTGGGCACTATGTCGGCATGGTTCCATGTCCGTGCAGTATGTCGGGTACTATGTTGGGCGCTATGTCGGCATGCTTCCATGTCCGTGCAGTATGCCGGGCACTATGTCGGGCACTATGTAGGCATGGTTCCATGTCCGTGCGGTATGTCGGGCACTATGTCAGGCACTATGTAGGCATGGTTCCATGTCCGTGCAGTATGTTGGGCACTATGTCGGGCACTATGTAGGCATGGTTCCATGTCCGTGCGGTATGTCGGGCACTATGTCGGGCACTATGTCGGGCACTATGTAGGCATGGTTCCATGTCCGTGCGGTATGTCGGGCACTATGTCGGGCACTATGTTGGGCACTATGTCGGCATGGTTCCATGTCCGTGCAGTATGTCGGGTACTATGTTGGGCGCTATGTCGGCATGCTTCCATGTCCGTGCAGTATGCCGGGCACTATGTCGGGCACTATGTAGGCATGGTTCCATGTCCGTGCGGTATGTCGGGCACTATGTCGGGCACTATGTTGGGCACTATGTAGGCATGGTTCCATGTCCGTGCAGTATGCCGGGCACTGTGTCGGGCACTATGTCGGCATGGTTCCATGTCCGTGAAGTATGCCGGGCAATATGTCGGGCACTATGTAGGCATGGTTCCATGTCCGTGCAGTATGCCGGGCACTATGTCGGGCACTATGTAGGCATGGTTCCATGTCCGTGCGGTATGTCGGGCACTATGTCGGGCACTATGTCGGCATGGTTCCATGTCCGTGCGGTATGTCGGGCACTATGTCAGGCACTATGTAGGCATGGTTCCATGTCCGTGCAGTATGTTGGGCACTATGTCGGGCACTATGTAGGCATGGTTCCATGTCCGTGCGGTATGTCGGGCACTATGTCGGGCACTATGTTGGGCACTATGTCGGCATGGTTCCATGTCCGTGCAGTATGTCGGGTACTATGTTGGGCGCTATGTCGGCATGCTTCCATGTCCGTGCAGTGTGCCGGGCACTATGTCGGGCACTATGTAGGCATGGTTCCATGTCCGTGCGGTATGTCGGGCACTATGTCGGGCACTATGTTGGGCACTATGTAGGCATGGTTCCATGTCCGTGCAGTATGCCGGGCACTGTGTCGGGCACTATGTCGGCATGGTTCCATGTCCGTGAAGTATGTCGGGCACTATGTTGGGCACTATGTAGGCATGGTTCCATGTCCGTGCAGTATGCCGGGCACTATGTCGGGCACTATGTTGGGCAATATGTCGGCATGGTTCCATGTCCGTGCAGTATGTCGGGCACTATGTCGGGCACTATGTAGGCCTGGTTCCATGTCCGTGCAGTGTGTCGGGCACTATGCCGGGCACTATGTTGGGCACTATGTCGGCATGGTTCCATGTCCATGCAGTGTGTCGGGCACTATGTGGGGCACTATGTTGGGCACTATGTACGCATGGTTCCATGTCCGTGCAGTATGTTGGGCACTATGTTGGGCACTATGTAGGCATGGTTCCATGTCCGTGCAGTGTGTTGGGCACTATGTTGGGCACTATGTCGGCATGGTTCCATGTCCGTGCAGTATGTCGGGCACTATGTCAGTCACTTTGTAGGCATGGTTCCATGTCCGTGCAGTATGCCGGGCACTATGTCGGGCACTATGTAGGCATGGTTCCATGTCCGTGCAGTATGTTGGGCACTATGTTGGGCACTATGTAGGCATGGATCCATGTCCGTGCAGTGTGCCGGGCACTATGTTGGGCACTATGTTGGGCGCTATGTCGGCATGCTTCCATGTCCATGCAGTATGCCGGGCACTATGCCAGGCACTATGTAGGCATGGTTCCATGTCCGTGCAGTATGTTGGGCACTATGTTGGGCACTATGTAGGCATGGTTCCATGTCCGTGCAGTGTGTCGGGCACTATGTCGGGCACTATGTTGGGCACTATGTCGGCATGGTTCCATGTCCGTGCAGTATGTCGGGCACTATGTCAGGCACTATGTTGGGCACTATGTCGGGCACTATGTTGGGCACTATGTTGGGCACTATGTACGCATGGTTCCATGTCCGTGCAGTATGTTGGGCACTATGTTGGGCACTATGTAGGCATGGTTCCATGTCCGTGCAGTGTGTTGGGCACTGTGTTGGGCACTATGTCGGCATGGTTCCATGTCCGTGCAGTATGTCGGGCACTATGTCAGGCACTTTGTAGGCATGGTTCCATGTCCGTGCAGTATGTTGGGCACTACGTTGGGCACTATGTAGGCATGGTTCCATGTCCGTGCAGTGTGTTGGGCACTATGTTGGGCACTATGTAGGCATGGTTCCATGTCCGTGCGGTATGTCGGGCACTATGTCGGGCACTATGTTGGGCACTATGTCGGCATGGTTCCATGTCCGTGAAGTATGTCGGGCACTATGTTGGGCACTATGTAGGCATGGTTCCATGTCCGTGCAGTGTGTCGGGCACTATGCCGGGCACTATGTTGGGCGCTATGTAGGCATGCTTCCATGTCCGTGCAGTATGCCGGGCAATATGTCGGGCACTATGTAGGCATGGTTCCATGTCCGTGCAGTATGCCGGGCACTATGTCGGGCACTATGTAGGCATGGTTCCATGTCCGTGCGGTATGTCGGGCACTATGTCGGGCACTATGTCGGCATGGTTCCATGTCCGTGAAGTATGTCGGGCACTATGTTGGGCACTATGTAGGCATGGTTCCATGTCCGTGCAGTGTGTCGGGCACTATGCCGGGCACTATGTTGGGCGCTATGTCGGCATGCTCCCATGTCCATGCAGTATGCCGGGCACTATGCCAGGCACTATGTAGGCATGGTTCCATGTCCGTGCAGTATGCCGGGCACTATGTCGGGCACTATGTAGGCATGGTTCCATGTCCGTGCGGTATGTCGGGCACTATGTCGGGCACTATGTGGGGCACTATGTAGGCATGGTTCCATGTCCGTGCAGTGTGTCGGGCACTATGCCGGGCACTATGTTGGGCACTATGTCGGCATGGTTCCATGTCCATGCAGTGTGTCGGGCACTATGTCGGGCACTATGTTGGGCACTATGTACGCATGGTTCCATGTCCGTGCAGTATGTTGGGCACTATGTTGGGCACTATGTAGGCATGGTTCCATGTCCGTGCAGTGTGTTGGGCACTATGTTGGGCACTATGTCGGCATGGTTCCATGTCCGTGCAGTATGTCGGGCACTATGTCAGGCACTTTGTAGGCATGGTTCCATGTCCGTGCAGTATGCTGGGCACTATGTCGGGCACTATGTAGGCATGGTGCCATGTCCGTGCAGTATGTTGGGCACTATGTTGGGCACTATGTAGGCATGGATCCATGTCCGTGCAGTGTGTTGGGCACTATGTTAGGAACTATGTAGGCATGGTTCCATGTCCGTGCAGTGTGTTGGGCACTATGTTGGGCACTATGTCGGCATGGTTCCATGTCCGTGCAGTATGTCGGGCACTATGTCAGGCACTTTGTAGGCATGGTTCCATGTCCGTGCAGTATGCTGGGCACTATGTCGGGCACTATGTAGGCATGGTGCCATGTCCGTGCAGTATGTTGGGCACTATGTTGGGCACTATGTAGGCATGGATCCATGTCCGTGCAGTGTGTTGGGCACTATGTTAGGAACTATGTAGGCATGGTTCCATGTCCGTGCAGTGTGTTGGGCACTATGTTGGGCACTATGTCGGCATGGTTCCATGTCCGTGCAGTATGTCGGGCACTATGTCAGGCACTATGTAGGCATGGTTCCATGTCCGTGCAGTATGCCGGGCACTATGTCAGGCACTATGTAGGCATGGTTCCATGTCCGTGCAGTATGCCGGGCACTATGTCGGGCACTATGTAGGCATGGTTCCATGTCCGTGCAGTATGTTGGGCACTATGTTGGGCACTATGTAGGCATGGTTCCATGTCCGTGCAGTGTGTCGGGCACTATGCCGGGCACTATGTTGGGCGCTATGTCGGCATGCTTCCATGTCCATGCAGTATGCCGGGCACTATGCCAGGCACTATGTAGGCATGGTTCCATGTCCGTGCAGTATGCCGGGCACTATGTCGGGCACTATGTAGGCATGGTTCCATGTCCGTGCGGTATGTCGGGCACTATGTCGGGCACTATGTTGGGCACTATGTAGGCATGGTTCCATGTCCGTGCAGTATGCCGGGCACTATGTCGGGCACTATGTCGGCATGGTTCCATGTCCGTGAAGTATGTCGGGCACTATGTTGGGCACTATGTAGGCATGGTTCCATGTCCGTGCAGTGTGTCGGGCACTATGCCGGGCACTATGTTGGGCACTATGTCGGCATGGTTCCATGTCCATGCAGTGTGTCGGGCACTATGTCGGGCACTATGTTGGGCACTATGTACGCATGGTTCCATGTCCGTGCAGTATGTTGGGCACTATGTTGGGCACTATGTAGGCATGGTTCCATGTCCGTGCAGTGTGTTGGGCACTATGTTGGGCACTATGTCGGCATGGATCCATGTCCGTGCAGTGTGTTGGGCACTATGTTAGGAACTATGTAGGCATGGTTCCATGTCCGTGCAGTGTGTTGGGCACTATGTTGGGCACTATGTCGGCATGGTTCCATGTCCGTGCAGTATGTCGGGCACTATGTCAGGCACTATGTAGGCATGGTTCCATGTCCGTGCAGTATGCCGGGCACTATGTCGGGCACTATGTAGGCATGGTTCCATGTCCGTGCAGTATGTTGGGCACTATGTTGGGCACTATGTAGGCATGGTTCCATGTCCGTGCAGTGTGTCGGGCACTATGTCGGGCACTATGTTGGGCACTATGTCGGCATGGTTCCATGTCCGTGCAGTGTGTTGGGCACTATGTCGGGCACTATGTAGGCATGGTTCCATGTCCGTGCAGTATGTTGGGCACTATGTTGGGCACTATGTAGGCATGGTTCCATGTCCGTGCAGTGTGTCGGGCACTATGTCGGGCACTATGTTGGGCACTATGTCGGCATGGTTCCATGTCCGTGCAGTGTGTTGGGCACTATGTTGGGCACTATGTCGGCATGGTTCCATGTCCGTGCAGTATGCCGGGCAATATGTCGGGCACTATGTAGGCATGGTTCCATGTCCGTGCAGTGTGTCGGGCACTATGTCGGGCACTATGTTGGGCACTATGTCGGCATGGTTCCATGTCCGTGCAGTGTGTTGGGCACTATGTTGGGCACTATGTCGGCATGGTTCCATGTCCGTGCAGTATGCCGGGCAATATGTCGGGCACTATGTAGGCATGGTTCCATGTCCGTGCAGTATGTTGGGCACTATGTTGGGCACTATATCGGCATGGTTCCATGTCCGTGCAGTATGTCGGGTACTATGTTGGGCGCTATGTCGGCATGCTTCCATGTCCGTGCAGTATGCCGGGCACTATGTCGGGCACTATGTAGGCATGGTTCCATGTCCGTGCGGTATGTCGGGCACTATGTCAGGCACTATGTAGGCATGGTTCCATGTCCGTGCAGTATGTTGGGCACTATGTCGGGCACTATGTAGGCATGGTTCCATGTCCGTGCAGTATGCCGGGCACTATGTTGGGCACTATGTAGGCATGGTTCCATGTCCGTGCAGTGTGTCGGGCACTATGTCGGGCACTATGTTGGGCACTATGTCGGCATGGTTCCATGTCCGTGCAGTATGTCGGGCACTATGTCAGGCACTATGTTGGCATGGTTCCATGTCCGTGCAGTATGTTAGGCACTATGTTGGGCACTATGTAGGCATGGTTCCATGTCCGTGCAGTGTGTCGGGCACTATGTCAGGCACTATGTTGGGCACTATGTCGGCATGGTTCCATGTCCGTGCAGTATGTCGGGTACTATGTTGGGCGCTATGTCGGCATGCTTCCATGTCGGTGCAGTATGCCGGGCACTATGTCGGGCACTATGTAGGCATGGTTCCATGTCCGTGCGGTATGTCGGGCACTATGTCAGGCACTATGTAGGCATGGTTCCATGTCCGTGCAGTATGCTGGGCACTATGTCGGGCACTATGTAGGCATGGTTCCATGTCCGTGCAGTATGCCGGGCACTATGTCGGGCACTATGTAGGCATGGTTCCATGTCCGTGCAGTATGCCGGGCACCATGTTGGGCACTACGTAGGCATGGTTCCATGTCCGTGCAGTGTGTCGGGCACTATGCCGGGCACTATGTTGGGCGCTATGTCGGCATGCTTCCATGTCCATGCAGTTTGCCGGGCACTATGCCAGGCACTATGTAGGCATGGTTCCATGTCCGTGCAGTATGCCGGGCACTATGTCGGGCACTATGCAGGCATGGTTCCATGTCCGTGCGGTATGCCGGGCACTATGTTGGGCACTATGTAGGCATGGTTCCATGTCCGTGCAGTGTGTCGGGCACTATGTCGGGCACTATGTTGGGCACTATGTCGGCATGGTTCCATGTCCGTGCAGTATGTCGGGCACTATGTCAGGCACTATGTTGGCATGGTTCCATGTCCGTGCAGTATGTTAGGCACTATGTTGGGCACTATGTAGGCATGGTTCCATGTCCGTGCAGTGTGTCGGGCACTATGTCAGGCACTATGTTGGGCACTATGTCGGCATGGTTCCATGTCCGTGCAGTATGTCGGGTACTATGTTGGGCGCTATGTCGGCATGCTTCCATGTCGGTGCAGTATGCCGGGCACTATGTCGGGCACTATGTAGGCATGGTTCCATGTCCGTGCGGTATGTCGGGCACTATGTCAGGCACTATGTAGGCATGGTTCCATGTCCGTGCAGTATGCTGGGCACTATGTCGGGCACTATGTAGGCATGGTTCCATGTCCGTGCAGTATGCCGGGCACTATGTCGGGCACTATGTAGGCATGGTTCCATGTCCGTGCAGTATGCCGGGCACTATGTTGGGCACTACGTAGGCATGGTTCCATGTCCGTGCAGTGTGTCGGGCACTATGCCGGGCACTATGTTGGGCGCTATGTCGGCATGCTTCCATGTCCATGCAGTTTGCCGGGCACTATGCCAGGCACTATGTAGGCATGGTTCCATGTCCGTGCAGTATGCCGGGCACTATGTTGGGCACTATGTAGGCATGGTTCCATGTCCGTGCAGTGTGTCGGGCACTATGCCGGGCACTATGTTGGGCGCTATGTCGGCATGCTTCCATGTCCATGCAGTATGCCGGGCACTATGCCAGGCACTATGTAGGCATGGTTCCATGTCCGTGCAGTAATGCCGGGCACTATGTCGGGCACTATGTAGGCATGGTTCCATGTCCGTGCGGTATGTCGGGCACTATGTCGGGCACTATGTTGGGCACTATGTAGGCATGGTTCCATGTCCGTGCAGTATGCCGGACACTATGTCGGGCACTATGTCGGCATGGTTCCATGTCCGTGAAGTATGTCGGGCACTATGTTGGGCACGATGTAGGCATGGTTCCATGTCCGTGCAGTGTGTCGGGCACTATGTCGGGCACTATGTTGGGCACTATGTCGGCATGGTTCCATGTCCGTGCAGTATGTTGGGCACTATGTCAGGCACTATGTTGGCATGGTTCCATGTCCGTGCAGTATGTTAGGCACTATGTTGGGCACTATGTAGGCATGGTTCCATGTCCGTGCAGTGTGTCGGGCACTATGTCAGGCACTATGTTGGGCACTATGTCGGCATGGTTCCATGTCCGTGCAGTATGTCGGGTACTATGTTGGGCGCTATGTCGGCATGCTTCCATGTCGGTGCAGTATGCCGGGCACTATGTCGGGCACTATGTAGGCATGGTTCCATGTCCGTGCGGTATGTCGGGCACTATGTCAGGCACTATGTAGGCATGGTTCCATGTCCGTGCAGTATGCTGGGCACTATGTCGGGCACTATGTAGGCATGGTTCCATGTCCGTGCAGTATGCCGGGCACTATGTCGGGCACTATGTAGGCATGGTTCCATGTCCGTGCAGTATGCCGGGCACTATGTTGGGCACTACGTAGGCATGGTTCCATGTCCGTGCAGTGTGTCGGGCACTATGCCGGGCACTATGTAGGGCGCTATGTCGGCATGCTTCCATGTCCATGCAGTTTGCCGGGCACTATGCCAGGCACTATGTAGGCATGGTTCCATGTCCGTGCAGTATGCCGGGCACTATGTTGGGCACTATGTAGGCATGGTTCCATGTCCGTGCAGTGTGTCGGGCACTATGCCGGGCACTATGTTGGGCGCTATGTCGGCATGCTTCCATGTCCATGCAGTATGCCGGGCACTATGCCAGGCACTATGTAGGCATGGTTCCATGTCCGTGCAGTATGCCGGGCACTATGTCGGGCACTATGTAGGCATGGTTCCATGTCCGTGCGGTATGTCGGGCACTATGTCGGGCACTATGTTGGGCACTATGTAGGCATGGTTCCATGTCCGTGCAGTATGCCGGGCACTATGTCGGGCACTATGTAGGCATGGTTCCATGTCCGTGCGGTATGTCGGGCACTATGTCGGGCACTATGTTGGGCACTATGTAGGCATGGTTCCATGTCCGTGCAGTATGCCGGGCACTATGTCGGGCACTATGTCGGCATGGTTCCATGTCCGTGAAGTATGTCGGGCACTATGTTGGGCACTATGTAGGCATGGTTCCATGTCCGTGCAGTGTGTCGGGCACTATGTCGGGCACTATGTTGGGCACTATGTCGGCATGGTTCCATGTCCGTGCAGTATGTTGGGCACTATGTCAGGCACTATGTTGGCATGGTTCCATGTCCGTGCAGTATGTTAGGCACTATGTTGGGCACTATGTAGGCATGGTTCCATGTCCGTGCAGTGTGTCGGGCACTATGTCAGGCACTATGTTGGGCACTATGTCGGCATGGTTCCATGTCCGTGCAGTATGTCGGGTACTATGTTGGGCGCTATGTCGGCATGCTTCCATGTCGGTGCAGTATGCCGGGCACTATGTCGGGCACTATGTAGGCATGGTTCCATGTCCGTGCGGTATGTCGGGCACTATGTCAGGCACTATGTAGGCATGGTTCCATGTCCGTGCAGTATGCTGGGCACTATGTCGGGCACTATGTTGGGCACTATGTAGGCATGGTTCCATGTCCGTGCAGTATGTCGGGCACTATGTTGGGCACTATGTAGGCATGGTTCCATGTCCGTGCAGTATGCCGGGCACTATGTCGGGCACTATGTAGGCATGGTTCCATGTCCGTGCGGTATGTCGGGCACTATGTCGGGCACTATGTTGGGCACTATGTAGGCATGGTTCCATGTCCGTGCAGTATGCCGGGCACTATGTCGGGCACTATGTCGGCATGGTTCCATGTCCGTGAAGTATGTCGGGCACTATGTTGGGCACTATGTAGGCATGGTTCCATGTCCGTGCAGTGTGTCGGGCACTATGTCGGGCACTATGTTGGGCACTATGTCGGCATGGTTCCATGTCCGTGCAGTATGTTGGGCACTATGTCAGGCACTATGTTGGCATGGTTCCATGTCCGTGCAGTATGTTAGGCACTATGTTGGGCACTATGTAGGCATGGTTCCATGTCCGTGCAGTGTGTCGGGCACTATGTCAGGCACTATGTTGGGCACTATGTCGGCATGGTTCCATGTCCGTGCAGTATGTCGGGTACTATGTTGGGCGCTATGTCGGCATGCTTCCATGTCGGTGCAGTATGCCGGGCACTATGTCGGGCACTATGTAGGCATGGTTCCATGTCCGTGCGGTATGTCGGGCACTATGTCAGGCACTATGTAGGCATGGTTCCATGTCCGTGCAGTATGCTGGGCACTATGTCGGGCACTATGTAGGCATGGTTCCATGTCCGTGCAGTATGCCGGGCACTATGTCGGGCATTATGTAGGCATGGTTCCATGTCCGTGCAGTATGCCGGGCACTATGTTGGGCACTACGTAGGCATGGTTCCATGTCCGTGCAGTGTGTCGGGCACTATGCCGGGCACTATGTTGGGCACTATGTCGGCATGGTTCCATGTCCATGCAGTGTGTCGGGCTCTATGTCGGGCACTATGTTGGGCACTATGTACGCATGGTTCCATGTCCGTGCAGTATGTTGGGCACTATGTTGGGCACTATGTAGGCATGGTTCCATGTCCGTGCAGTATGCCGGGCACTATGTTGGGCGCTATGTCGGCATGCTTCCATGTCCATGCAGTTTGCCGGGCACTATGTTGGGCGCTATGTCGGCATGGTTCCATGTCCATGCAGTATGTCGGGCACTATGTTGGGCACTATGTAGGCATGGTTCCATGTCCGTGCAGTGTGTCGGGCACTATGCCGGGCACTATGTTGGGCACTATGTCGGCATGGTTCCATGTCCATGCAGTGTGTCGGGCACTATGTCGGGCACTATGTTGGGCACTATGTACGCATGGTTCCATGTCCGTGCAGTATGTTGGGCACTATGTTGGGCACTATGTAGGCATGGTTCCATGTCCGTGCAGTGTGTCGGGCACTATGCCGGGCACTATGTTGGGCACTATGTACGCATGGTTCCATGTCCGTGCAGTATGTTGGGCACTATGTTGGGCACTATGTCGGCATGGTTCCATGTCCGTGCAGTATGTCGGGCACTATGTCAGGCACTATGTAGGCATGGTTCCATGTCCGTGCAGTATGCCGGGCAATATGTCGGGCACTATGTAGGCATGGTTCCATGTCCGTGCAGTATGTTGGGCACTATGTTGGGCACTATATCGGCATGGTTCCATGTCCGTGCAGTATGTCGGGTACTATGTTGGGCGCTATGTCGGCATGCTTCCATGTCCGTGCAGTATGCCGGGCACTATGTCGGGCACTATGTAGGCATGGTTCCATGTCCGTGCGGTATGTCGGGCACTATGTCGGGCACTATGTAGGCATGGTTCCATGTCCGTGCAGTATGCCGGGCACTATGTTGGGCACTATGTAGGCATGGTTCCATGTCCGTGCAGTGTGTCGGGCACTATGTCGGGCACTATGTTGGGCACTATGTCGGCATGGTTCCATGTCCGTGCAGTATGTCGGGCACTATGTCAGGCACTACGTTGGCATGGTTCCATGTCCGTGCAGTATGTTAGGCACTATGTTGGGCACTATGTAGGCATGGTTCCATGTCCGTGCAGTGTGTCGGGCACTATGTCAGGCACTATGTTGGGCACTATGTCGGCATGGTTCCATGTCCGTGCAGTATGTCGGGTACTATGTTGGGCGCTATGTCGGCATGCTTCCATGTCGGTGCAGTATGCCGGGCACTATGTCGGGCACTATGTAGGCATGGTTCCATGTCCGTGCGGTATGTCGGGCACTATGTCAGGCACTATGTAGGCATGGTTCCATGTCCGTGCAGTATGCTGGGCACTATGTCGGGCACTATGTAGGCATGGTTCCATGTCCGTGCAGTATGCCGGGCACTATGTCGGGCACTATGTAGGCATGGTTCCATGCCCGTGCAGTATGCCGGGCACTATGTTGGGCACTACGTAGGCATGGTTCCATGTCCGTGCAGTGTGTCGGGCACTATGCCGGGCACTATGTTGGGCGCTATGTCGGCATGCTTCCATGTCCATGCAGTTTGCCGGGCACTATGCCAGGCACTATGTAGGCATGGTTCCATGTCCGTGCAGTATGCCGGGCACTATGTCGGGCACTATGTAGGCATGGTTCCATGTCCGTGCGGTATGTCGGGCACTATGTCGGGCACTATGTTGGGCACTATGTAGGCATGGTTCCATGTCCGTGCAGTATGCCGGGCACTATGTCGGGCACTATGTCGGCATGGTTCCATGTCCGTGAAGTATGTCGGGCACTATGTTGGGCACTATGTCGGCATGGTTCCATGTCCGTGCAGTATGTCGGGCACTATGTCAGGCACTATGTTGGGCACTATGTCGGCATGGTTCCATGTCCGTGCAGTATGTCGGGTACTATGTTGGGCGCTATGTCGGCATGCTTCCATGTCCGTGCAGTATGTCGGGCACTATGTCAGGCACTATGTTGGGCACTATGTCGGCATGGTTCCATGTCCGTGCAGTATGTCGGGTACTATGATGGGCGCTATGTCGGCATGCTTCCATGTCCGTGCATTATGCCGGGCACTATGTCGGGCACTATGTAGGCATGGTTCCATGTCCGTGCGGTATGTCGGGCACTATGTCAGGCACTATGTAGGCATGGTTCCATGTCCGTGCAGTATGCTGGGCACTATGTCGGGCACTATGTAGGCATGGTTCCATGTCCGTGCAGTATGCCGGGCACTATGTCGGGCACTATGTAGGCATGGTTCCATGCCCGTGCAGTATGCCGGGCACTATGTTGGGCACTACGTAGGCATGGTTCCATGTCCGTGCAGTGTGTCGGGCACTATGCCGGGCACTATGTTGGGCGCTATGTCGGCATGCTTCCATGTCCATGCAGTTTGCCGGGCACTATGCCAGGCACTATGTAGGCATGGTTCCATGTCCGTGCAGTATGCCGGGCACTATGTCGGGCACTATGTAGGCATGGTTCCATGTCCGTGCGGTATGTCGGGCACTATGTCGGGCACTATGTTGGGCACTATGTAGGCATGGTTCCATGTCCGTGCAGTATGCCGGGCACTATGTCGGGCACTATGTCGGCATGGTTCCATGTCCGTGAAGTATGTCGGGCACTATGTTGGGCACTATGTCGGCATGGTTCCATGTCCGTGCAGTATGTCGGGCACTATGTCAGGCACTATGTTGGGCACTATGTCGGCATGGTTCCATGTCCGTGCAGTATGTCGGGTACTATGTTGGGCGCTATGTCGGCATGCTTCCATGTCCGTGCAGTATGTCGGGCACTATGTCAGGCACTATGTTGGGCACTATGTCGGCATGGTTCCATGTCCGTGCAGTATGTCGGGTACTATGATGGGCGCTATGTCGGCATGCTTCCATGTCCGTGCATTATGCCGGGCACTATGTCGGGCACTATGTAGGCATGGTTCCATGTCCGTGCGGTATGTCGGGCACTATGTCAGGCACTATGTAGGCATGGTTCCATGTCCGTGCAGTATGCTGGGCACTATGTCGGGCACTATGTAGGCATGGTTCCATGTCCGTGCAGTATGCCGGGCACTATGTCGGGCACTATGTAGGCATGGTTCCATGTCCGTGCAGTATGCCGGGCACTATGTTGGGCACTACGTAGGCATGGTTCCATGTCCGTGCAGTGTGTCGGGCACTATGCCGGGCACTATGTTGGGCGCTATGTCGGCATGCTTCCATGTCCATGCAGTATGCCGGGCACTATGTTGGGCACTATGTCGGCATGGTTCCATGTCCGTGCAGTATGTCGGGTACTATGTTGGGCGCTATGTCGGCATGGTTCCATGTCCGTGCGGTATGTCGGGCACTATGTCAGGCACTATGTTGGCATGGTTCCATGTCCGTGCAGTATGTTGGGCACTATGTTGGGCACTATGTAGGCATGGTTCCATGTCCGTGCAGTGTGTCGGGCACTATGTCGGGCACTATGTTGGGCACTATGTCGGCATGGTTCCATGTCCGTGCAGTATGTCGGGCACTATGTCAGGCACTATGTTGGGCACTATGTCGGCATGGTTCCATGTCCGTGCAGTGTGTTGGGCACTATGTTGGGCACTATGTACGCATGGTTCCATGTCCGTGCAGTATGTTGGGCACTATGTTGGGCACTTTGTAGGCATGGTTCCATGTCCGTGCAGTGTGTTGGGCACTATGTTGGGCACTATGTCGGCATGGTTCCATGTCCGTGCAGTATGTCGGGCACTATGTCAGGCACTTTGTAGGCATGGTTCCATGTCCGTGCAGTATGCCGGGCACTATCTCGGGCACTATGTAGGCATGGTTCCATGTCCGTGCACTATGTTGGGCACTATGTTGGGCACTATGTAGGCATGGATCCATGTCCGTGCAGTGTGCCGGGCACTATGTTGGGCACTATGTTGGGCGCTATGTCGGCATGCTTCCATGTCCATGCAGTATGCCGGGCACTATGCCAGGCACTATGTAGGCATGGTTTCATGTCCGTGCAGTATGTTGGGCACTATGTTGGGCACTATGTAGGCATGGTTCCATGTCCGTGCAGTGTGTTGGGCACTATGTTAGGAACTATGTAGGCATGGTTCCATGTCCGTGCAGTGTGTTGGGCACTATGTTGGGCACTATGTCGGCATGGTTCCATGTCCGTGCAGTATGTCGGGCACTATGTCAGGCACTATGTAGGCATGGTTCCATGTCCGTGCAGTATGCCGGGCAATATGTCGGGCACTATGTAGGCATGGTTCCATGTCCGTGCAGTATGTTGGGAACTATGTTGGGCACTATGTAGGCATGGTTCCATGTCCGTGCAGTGTGTCGGGCACTATGTCGGGCACTATGTTGGGCACTGTGTCGGCATGGTTCCATGTCCGTGCAGTATGTCGGGCACTATGTCAGGCACTATGTTGGGCACTATGTCGGCATGGTTCCATGTCCGTGCAGTATGTCGGGTACTATGTTGGGCGCTATGTCGGCATGCTTCCATGTCCGTGCAGTATGCCGGGCACTATGTCGGGCACTATGTAGGCATGGTTCCATGTCCGTGTGGTATGTCGGGCACTATGTCAGGCACTATGTAGGCATGGTTCCATGTCCGTGCAGTATGCCGGGCAATATGTCGGGCACTATGTAGGCATGGTTCCATGTCCGTGCAGTATGTTGGGCACTATGTTGGGCACTATGTAGGCATGGTTCCATGTCCGTGCAGTGTGTCGGGCACTATGTCGGGCACTATGTTGGGCACTATGTCGGCATGGTTCCATGTCCGTGCAGTATGTCGGGCACTATGTCAGGCACTATGTTGGGCACTATGTCGGCATGGTTCCATGTCCGTGCAGTATGTCGGGTACTATGTTGGGCGCTATGTCGGCATGCTTCCATGTCCGTGCAGTATGTCGGGCACTATGTTGGGCACTATGTAGGCATGGTTCCATGTCCGTGCAGTGTTTCGGGCACTATGCCGGGCACTATGTTGGGCACTATGTCGGCATGGTTCCATGTCCATGCAGTGTGTCGGGCACTATGTCGGGCACTATGTTGGGCACTATGTACGCATGGTTCCATGTCCGTGCAGTATGCTGGGCACTATGTCGGGCACTGTGTAGGCATGGTTCCATGTCCGTGCAGTATGTTGGGCACTATGTCGGGCACTATGTAGGCATGGTTCCATGTCCGTGCAGTATGCCGGGCACTATGTTGGGCACTATGTAGGCATGGTTCCATGTCCGTGCAGTGTATCGGGCACTATGTCGGGCACCATGTTGGGCACTATGTCGGCATGGTTCCATGTCCGTGCAGTATGTCGGGCACTATGTCAGGCACTATGTTGGCATGGTTCCATGTCCGTGCAGTATGTTGGGCACTATGTTGGGCACTATGTAGGCATGGTTCCATGTCCGTGCAGTGTGTCGGGCACTATGTCGGGCACTATGTTGGGCACTATGTCGGCATGGTTCCATGTCCGTGCAGTATGTCGGGCACTATGTCAGGCACTATGTTGGGCACTATGTCGGCATGGTTCCATGTCCGTGCAGTGTGTTGGGCACTATGTTGGGCACTATGTCGGCATGGTTCCATGTCCGTGCAGTATGTCGGGCACTATGTCAGGCACTATGTTGGGCACTATGTCGGCATGGTTCCATGCCCGTGCAGTGTGTTGGGCACTATGTTGGGCACTATGTAGGCATGGTTCCATGTCCGTGCAGTATGCCGGGCACTATGTTGGGCACTATGTCCACTAGCAGGACTGAACTCTCCTTACTAAGCCCCTACCGAGTCCCCTACCTAGGGACCTACCTACTGGATCTGACTTCCCCTCGAGTGCTCATTGTCATAAGGAGTGGCAAGTTGGGACATATCATTGATTCATCTTTACACAGAATGGGTTTTAGGGAGTGCAGACGGACAGAATCTGAACCGGCATACGGCCCACTCGAGGATCCCCTAAGCAGAAATGGTCGCGAGTGTATCACAAAGGTAAAAACGGTACAGACATGGGGTACTCAACCTAGAACCGGCAGCCTACCTACCACTGTGACAATACAACACACGGATCGATACATAACAGTGTATATATATATACATAAATAAATGTACGGTCTGTGAACAAAAAAAGGGACTGCGCATGCAGGCATCACGACAGATGCTGCAAGCGCCTTCCCATGGATGCACAGTGTCCTATGACATGCACAAGATCACATATGACAGGCGAGGCAATGATGATAGCTCCTGCAGAAGGTGAGCCGACTTCAGGCCAACACTGGGTGGGCAAACACTGGCAAAAGTTGAGCCCATGCATGGACAGGAAACAAGGAACATATATGTTCCCTACTTCCAGCTCATGCATGTACCAGAGGACCGCGTCTGCTCTTCATCTGCTGCAAGCAGTACCACTGCCCCACAGGCACCTGGCACGCAGCCATTGCGGGCGGCCACCACCCTGCACAGCTGGATGCAAAGCCTGGCCCACTTCAAAAGCATTGAGTTGTCTCAGAAATGCAGACAGAATCGACAAAGACCTCAAAAGTGTACATCAGTTGCTGCATGACCGACCTTTCAGACTAAGTCCCCCCCCCCCCCCCCCCCCCCCCCCCCCCCCCGGACAGTCTCCCAGCACACAAAAGGGTCTATGTGGCCTGGTTGTATGCGCGTTCGAGTTGGGTGCTACGTGCGGGGGCAATTCGTTGCTGCCCCACCTGGCGGCCGTCGAATGGATTCAAGACACATAAGTCGCAGGATCGCAAGACAAGCATACCGAGATCATTTATGTATCTGCTACATGGCTCAGAGGCATGGCCCTGCTGCTCCCGGGCTCACTTGCAGCGTGGCGCGCCGTCGTCAGCAGCAGCGCACAGGCAGCCCCACCACCGCATGATTCCAGACATTGATGTCAAACGTTGCTGATTACATACACACAAAAATCTATATGCCTGCACATCACTACATAGAAGTCAGCGCGGGACATCAGACTGTATGCCAAAACGGTGTCAGCTGCACATGCTACGCCCTGCCCGTGTAAAGGCAGATAATCACATGCCGATTACGATCGTTGATAGAAGACTGTCCCTGTGGGCGTAGCCGAAAAAAGTATTACAATAGTACGCTCAGAAGACGCCGACTGCAGTCCGCGCGCAGTGTGTCTAGTAGTGCTGACGGCAGATCGACGATTCCACGTCGTTTTCAGCCTAGCGGCGTCGAACACACGTAGCGAGACGAGATATGTCTTCGTGTTTAAGTGGCTGCATTTGCTCTTGCTGTGGGCGCGCGTGCGATCACAGCCTGGTCCGTATTCTGACGGATGCTGATCGAGATCAGCATGCAAGCTGCTCGCTTGCAGTACATGGTCGATCATGTTAGCTCTACACGTCAGTAGAGAGGATTACAGATACAATCTTGGTTTGCATGATACATTCGCGAGAAGACGTGGCCCACGTCAGGCTCACTTGGGTTTGCTTTAGATTTGCACTAATACAGGACGCTGTCGACTAGTGCGTGCGTAGTATAGTCGTCAACGGGCCCACTGCTAGTTATTATAGTTATCTGAACTGTCAATGGGGGTGCATCTCGGCAGTGTCACGGCAGGCTTTGACGTGCATGCGTCTGACCTCAGCAAAGTTGTTCTGGGAACTGCCCAAGCTGACAACAGCACGCTGAGGAAGTCGCCCTGAAGCATCGGAAAACACTTCAACATCAGATACCTGCTTCGTGTACGCCCAGTGTCGCAAGCCTGTGTTCAACTTACCCTGGCCATGCACAGCGGAACCCGCGTTTCAGTAGCTACCAAGGTAAATTCCGCCATGAACAGCACTTGCACTGCACTGCAGATGGCCTGCCTGACCTACTGCTGGCCTGAAAAGTAGCAGTCGTTACTCGTCACTAATAGCCTCGCCGGTGGAACAATGCAACGACGCCTCTCAGGCATGCTTGAAACAATGCCTGCTTGCACCCCACAGCAGCCCCTAACGATAACAACAGGACTGATGTGGAGGAGCAACACCCAATGCTCGCACACAGCCTTCTCCGCACACGGCACCAGCACACCCCACGCCCACTCCCCCCTCTCCACCTGCTGCACCGAGGCAGAGCAGCAACACTGCATGTTTCCACACAGCCTTCTCCGCACACGGCACCAGCACACCCCACGCCCACTCCCCCCTCTCCACCTGCTGCGCCGAGGCAGAGCAGCAACACTGCATGTTTCCCCACAGCCTTCTCCGCACACGGCACCAGCACACCCCACGCCCACTCCCCCCTCTCCACCTGCTGCGCCGATGCAGAGCAGCAACACTGCATGTTTCCCCACAGCCTTCTCCGCACACGGCACCAGCACACCCCACGCCCACTCCCCCCTCCCCACCTGCTGCACCGAGGCAGAGCAGCAACACTGCATGTTTCCACACAGCCTTCTCCGCACACGGCACCAGCACATCCCACGCCCACTCCCCCCTTCCCACCTGCTGCACCGAGGCAGAGCAGCAACACTGCATGTTTCCCCACAGCCTTCTCCGCACACGGCACCAGCACACCCCACGCCCACTCCCCCCTCCCCACCTGCTGCGCCGAGGCAGAGCAGCAACACTGCATGTTTCCACACAGCCTTCTCCGCACACGGCACCAGCACACCCCACGCCCACTCCCCCCTTCCCACCTGCTGCGCCGAGGCAGAGCAGCAACACTGCATGTTTCCACACAGCCTTCTCCGCACACGGCACCAGCACACCCCACGCCCACTCCCCGCTCCCCACCTGCTGCGCCGAGGCAGAGCAGCAACACTGCATGTTTCCACACAGCCTTCTTCGCACACAGCACCAGCACACCCCACGCCCACTCCCCCCTCTCCACCTGCTGCGCCGAGGCAGAGCAGCAACACTGCATGTTTCCCCACAGCCTTCTCCGCACACGGCACCAGCACACCCCACGCCCACTCCCCCCTTCCCACCTGCTGCGCCGAGGCAGAGCAGCAACACTGCATGTTTCCACACAGCCTTCTTCGCACACAGCACCAGCACACCCCACGCCCACTCTCCCCTCTCCACCTGCTGCGCCGAGGCAGAGCAGCAACACTGCATGTTTCCCCACAGCCTTCTCCGCACACGGCACCAGCACACCCCACGCCCACTCCCCCCTCCCCACCTGCTGCACCGAGGCAGAGCAGCAACACTGCATGTTTCCACACAGCCTTCTCTGCACACGGCACCAGCACACCCCACGCCCACTCCCCTCTCTCCACCTGCTGCGCCGAGGCAGAGCAGCAACACTGCATGTTTCCCCACAGCCTTCTCCGCACACGGCACCAGCACACCCCACGCCCACTCCCCCCTCCCCACCTGCTGCGCCGAGGCAGAGCAGCAACACTGCATGTTTCCACACAGCCTTCTCCGCACACGGCACCAGCACACCCCACGCCCACTCCCCCCTTCCCACCTGCTGCGCCGAGGCAGAGCAGCAACACTGCATGTTTCCACACAGCCTTCTCCGCACACGGCACCAGCACACCCCACGCCCACTCCCCGCTCCCCACCTGCTGCGCCGAGGCAGAGCAGCAACACTGCATGTTTCCACACAGCCTTCTTCGCACACAGCACCAGCACACCCCACGCCCACTCCCCCCTCTCCACCTGCTGCGCCGAGGCAGAGCAGCAACACTGCATGTTTCCCCACAGCCTTCTCCGCACACGGCACCAGCACACCCCACGCCCACTCCCCCCTTCCCACCTGCTGCGCCGAGGCAGAGCAGCAACACTGCATGTTTCCACACAGCCTTCTTCGCACACAGCACCAGCACACCCCACGCCCACTCTCCCCTCTCCACCTGCTGCGCCGAGGCAGAGCAGCAACACTGCATGTTTCCCCACAGCCTTCTCCGCACACGGCACCAGCACACCCCACGCCCACTCCCCCCTCCCCACCTGCTGCACCGAGGCAGAGCAGCAACACTGCATGTTTCCACACAGCCTTCTCTGCACACGGCACCAGCACACCCCACGCCCACTCCCCTCTCTCCACCTGCTGCGCCGAGGCAGAGCAGCAACACTGCATGTTTCCCCACAGCCTTCTCCGCACACGGCACCAGCACACCCCACGCCCACTCCCCCCTCCCCACCTGCTGCACCGAGGCAGAGCAGCAACACTGCATGTTTCCACACAGCCTTCTCCGCACACGGCACCAGCACACCCCACGCCCACTCCCCCCTCCCCACCTGCTGCACCGAGGCAGAGCAGCAACACTGCATGTTTCCACACAGCCTTCTCTGCACACGGCACCAGCACACCCCACGCCCACTGCCCTCTCTCCACCTGCTGCGCCGAGGCAGAGCAGCAACACTGCATGTTTCCACACAGCCTTCTTCGCACACAGCACCAGCACACCCCACGCCCACTCCCCCCTCTCCACCTGCTGCGCCGAGGCAGAGCAGCAACACTGCATGTTTCCCCACAGCCTTCTCCGCACACGGCACCAGCACACCCCACGCCCACTCCCCCCTCCCCACCTGCTGCACCGAGGCAGAGCAGCAACACTGCATGTTTCCACACAGCCTTCTCCGCACACGGCACCAGCACACCCCACGCCCACTCCCCCCTCCCCACCTGCTGCACCGAGGCAGAGCAGCAACACTGCATGTTTCCACACAGCCTTCTCTGCACACGGCACCAGCACACCCCACGCCCACTCTCCCCTCCCCACCTGCTGCGCCGAGGCAGAGCAGCAACACTGCATGTTTCCACACAGCCTTCTTCGCACACAGCACCAGCACACCTTACGCCCACTCCCCCCTCTCCACCAGCTGCACTAATGTGGATCAGCAGTGGCGGCAACCGCTCTGGTGTGTGTTACAAGGACCGTGACGATGGGGCAGATAGCACCACAAACGCTGCAGGCAGCTCAAGAACAGTGCAGCGACTCAAGGCGCAGCCAAAATTTGCAGCCTCCACGGTCACTCCCCCAAAGCCATGTCAATCCCTCCCTTTCCCTTCTTCAGGGACACAGAATTTAGTATTCGGAAGCCCGCATGGACGCAGGTGTATGTAGCACTGCATGCACAGCGATCATTCGCGAGACATCAGTCCACCAACTGAAGATGCCGCACACAGACCATATCACGCCATCTCTGCTCGACATCCATTAGTTCAATAACGCCACCACGCACAGCATGAAGTGCCTGGAACAAATGTTCAGCAGAAGCCAGAGTGCTCGCAGTGACGCACAAGAACAACAAATTCCATAACTTACACCGCCGTTCACTGGTGTAAGTGCAAATGCATACCTCCCTATCAGCACATGCACGCTACAGCACCCGCGACGTTCGAAAAAGAGACCCAGTCGCCTGCGTCGCCCCTGGCGCAGGCCTGGGCCCTGTGACATGCACCATGCATATGCCTCCCGACAGACATACAGCATGCCCACGCCATAACCACAGAGCTGCTGCCGGGTAGCGTGAGACATGCCCATGCTCGCCCCGGCCGGCACTTATGCCAAGGCTCGATGCGCCGCATGTAGCTGTATAGGCAGGCCGTCTCTGCGGGCGCCCCCATGGTCGATGCATCGACTAGTAGAGTACTCTGCCTGAAGGCAGCTTGCCCGCATGGCGTGGCGGCATGCACCTGCCAAGCCACCGCGCCGCAGATAGTCGTGAAATGGTTTCGCAGCGTGGTCTCGAGGAACAGCCGCCTTGAGGCTGCTCACAAAGTTGCTGCCATGTCAGCAATTGAGCCGGATCCTTAAGCGGACTCGGGTGAGGAACGCGAATGCGGCAGGCTCGAGCTGTGAATATGTTTCATGTAGCAGCGGCACCAAGGTGCACACCTCGCGGTGGCGGGTGGAGATCTGCGTGCCTCAGTGATGCATGCAGGGGAGTGATGCAGGAGCCTGCGGCGGCGGTCGGCTGCCACGTGGATCTTGTGGCTGCAGGTGCTACAGTGCGCTTCCTTTGACAAAAGCTGTGTCAGTCTGCGCAATCGCTATTCGCGTGTCCATATGATGGTGACCACTACGTTAAGTACATGACTGTATACATTATTAGATTTAGTCTTTATTCATTGGCGTGTGCACTTTGTCACAGCATGATCTTCGGGAGTGCAGTGGGATGTGCAGAGCGCTTTCGTTGACCCTCATACGTTCGACTTTTGCTGAATTTCGTAATCAGAATGTCGACGAAGCTTGGCCTTGAGTTAGCCCGCTGCGTTGGTTCAGCTTTGACCATTGTGCGGGCGTCGCGTGACGGCTCAGCAAAACCTCGCGCAACGCTGCGAACTGACACATGAAGGCAAGTATGGGAGCTGACAAGATGGATGAGGTACTAAACTGTACTTTGCGCTGGATGCTCTTACATGTATGGCCTGCTCATACGGTGCGCTGTTGTGCTGACCACGACAAGATGCGCCTGCTGGGCTACTTGGGCCACACTAGCAGCATGCACAGAAGTATTTAGCTTGAGTAGAGCTTAGGGCATGTGCGGTGGTGGTGGTGGTTTTGTTGCCTACGCCGGGCTGGGCTCGGGATGACGGCTGACCGACTAATACTGCTGCAGGCTTCTCCAGCTTATATCAATTGACTACACCGGAGTCTTCCGTCCTGCTCAGCCATAACCAGTGGAGGACATTGTACGTTATGCAATCTGGCTCTTGTCAGCTTGTGTTGCATGATCGAGACCCGTGATGTTGCCCGTCGACAGGATAGTCCGAGTTAACAAGATCGTGGCCGCTCGCTGCAGCCCCTGTGCTGTGCGATGCGCTGTGGATATGATCATACTTGTTTCACAATGTGGGACCTCCCTGCCGAGATTGTGTCTGGTGCCGACTCTCCACCGCTTCTTTTGTGTGGGTGCCAGACAACATGCTGATGCGATATAGGAAGCGCCGAGAGTTACCGACTTCCTAGTCTGTCGACACTGCAGTTTCATGTTTACTTGTAGCTACAAGCAGTCCAGGCGTCTTTGACGTGTATCTTTGCAGGGTGTGCGGTGTCCGTCGCCACGATTGCGCATTGCCCTGCGAACATGTGTACCTACGATAGGGAACATATATGTTCCCGATCGTTGTATCGCTGTTCGACAAAACGGGGGAAGGATCTGAGGAACATATATGTTCCTCAGTTCCTTCCCCCGTTTTGACGAACAGCCCCCCCCCCCCCCCCCCCCCCCATCGGCCCCCAAGTCACAAGAGCCTCTTTTCTGCACGCATTGTACACATGTGCAATTGCATATACGTCACAACCTGTGCCTGTGATTTCATCCCATGCAAGTGCTGGACATAGGCCAGCCCTTGATGCCATTCGCTGCAGCTGCTGCCAAGATACCTCGTTATCTCGAGCCCTGCAGCTCTGCGCTGCTTTGTGTCTGCTATGCCAGCCAGCGTTGCACTGCCTGGTACTGTTACCTGAGCACGTCCGTTTAATATATTATATAAGGCAAACGCCACAGGTTGATGTCGGTTTTCAACTCGGTGGCTCTATTCATTATCTCCGTGTACTTGACATGTTGATCCCAATCACATCAGCCTCAGTCCCCTTGCAACAGTGACCATGGCTGCTATCTATGCACGTGTGTAGGCCTGAGCGGCGCTGCCCGCCCGCCCGGGCTGATTGGCGGTCGTCGCTGCGTGCGCTCGCGGCCTCGTCCGCTCTGTGGTCGTTGCGGCTCTGGCGTGCCGTGCTTCGCCGCTGCAGCGACATGTCTTGCCCAGCGTCTGCGTGAGGCCCGCCGTTGCGGCGCGGCCGGGGGGATTTGGGTAGGCTGTGGGTGGGGGTGGGCGTGTGGGTGTTGTTGTGGGTATGGGGTGGGAGGCTTGTGTGTTACAAAGGAAAAAGCCGGAGGGGCAGGTAGCACCGCCAGGACCAAAAGGGAGAGCGTAAGAAACTTAATGCGCACGCAGCAGGAGAGCCACAGCCAACGCCAAGGCACAACGAGCACACACACACCCCCACGCTCCCACACACTACCACACGAACCACTCACTGACACCCGACCCACGCACCCACGCACCCGCACGCGGCCCAGACCCGACCCCCAACACACACACCCACACGCCAACACGCTACACGACCCCGCCGCCCGCGCGGCAGCAGCAGCCCCATGCAGCGGCCTGGCCGGCGCCGGCCCCACACGGAAGCCGCCGGGGGCCCCCAGGACCCCCGCCCCAACGCCCCGATCAGGCCAGCCCCGGGCGCCGGAACAACACACACGGGGGCGCCCCCATCCACGGACCCACCCGGAACGGAGCACGCCCGAGGCGCGCCGTGTTCGGGGGCCGGGGCACACGGCCGCGGCAGCACACGCCGCCTACCAGCGCGTCCGAGCCTCGGACGGCGCCCGGCCCGCGAGAGAGCGACGAGGACGCCGCGGGCGGCTCGCCGCTCAGGCCGGATGGCCAGTGAGCGGCGAGAGATCATCACATGGGACCGCAAGTCCCGTCAGTACCGCCTTGCCCGCGTGACGCGCCATCAGCGGGGCAGCGGCGTGAACCTGGCGTGCAACGGCGCGGCAGAGCGTCGTGGAGATGTCGCGCATCGCATTCTCCAGGAAGCGCCGCCGAGAGACCGCGCCCGCCCCTGCAGCCACATCAGCGAGCCTGTTCAGGAATGCGAACGCCGCCGGGCCCACGCGCCCGTATGTTTCATGCGACAGCGGGACCAAGCTGAGCCCTCCGACTCCCGAGCGGCCGTACTTGTCGCGTTTCCGCCGGTCGGCGGCGTCCGCCGAGGCGCCGTCGCGCAGCGCAGCCGCGCGAACGTTGGAACCTGCAAGCGGGTGAGTGACACACACGTCGCCGATCACCGGCGAGCCCGGAAAGAACGCGAGTATGTCGCCCCGCTGGGCGCCTACGCGTGACCTGGGGAGGATGGCTGGTGGGGCGTCATGCGCGGGGCTCGCGTGCGGCTGTCCGACGCAAGGCGCGCGGGCGGCTGCCTGCACACAGGGGAGGTCCCCTGCGGCCGCTGCGGGGCCTGCTGGGGCCGGCGATGCCGGGGTTGGGCCGGTCACCTCGACGTCATCCGTCAACACGACAGCAGCTGCGTAGGTGGTGGGAATGGGGACCTGGGCGCCAAGAGTGGTTGCGGGCGCGGCCGAGGCCAGGGAGGCTGAGGGATCGGGGGGGGCTGCTGTGGAAGAGGTTGGATGCGGTGCCGCGGGGCACGCATCGGGGGACGCCGGGGGGTTCCGAGGGCTGAGGACGGCGGCGCTGAGCACAGCCGCGCCGAGCACGGCGGCGGCGTCATCGCGCGCGGGCGTGGCGGAGGCGTCGCTGCAGAGGGGGGGCCAAGCCTGGGCGCCAAGAGGGGCTGAGGGCGCGGCCGGGGCTTTGGCGGGCGGGGAGGTGGCAGAGGGTGACGCGGTGCCGGCCGTGGAGGGAGCTGCGAGACCTTGACCGAGGCCCTTTGGGAGCCTGCTCAGGTGCGGCTCCACCGCCGATGTGATGCCGCTGCGCGCGATCACGCGCCTCCACGTCTCGACGAGCAGGTTGTGACGTGCGACGACCGTTCCCCAGAGAGAAGCGCAGACCAGCGAGTGCGTGCCCGCCTCCCCGCTTCGCCCGCATGGGCAGTCTCCATCATCGGCGAGGCGCGGGAGGAGGGATTCCCCGAGCCGCAGCCGAGTGTACACGCCGAACTCCATGTCGGACAGACCCGTGACCGGTCCGGGAAACGCTGTGAGCCATGCCGACGCGAGGGCCCCCATGCAGCTGCGCAGGCGGGCCATGGCCGCGCGTGCTTCTGCTGCCAGATGGGGTGAAGGCCCGTCGGCGGCCGCGCCGAGCTCCGCAAAGACCTCGGCTTTGCGAGCGTCAGCCTCGGCGCGCGCGAGCAGGCTCTGCAGCTGTGTCAACCTCACCTTTGATGCGTTGTCCTTCGCCCAAGCCGCGACGCCGGCGGGGCACTCGGCTACGCCGGGGATGGCGGCGCCCCATGCCAGGCGCAGCCGGTCCAGCGTCAGTTGCATCTCGACGGCCGCCCCACCGCGGAACGGCTGGCCGCGCTCCACCCCCCCGGCCAGTGCGAGATGGGCCAGCGCTGCAGAGGACAGACGCGCCGCGTCTGCTGTGTCCTCACAGTAATGTCGGAGCCCCATCCCTCCGTGGCGGTGGGGCAGGGTCGCCTGTACGACTTGGGCAGGAGTGAGGGCGGACACGCCCATGATGCTGCGGAGGCCGCGGAGCGTGGCGCGCTCAACGGCAGGCAGGTGGTCCCGGATCGCACCCCACGGCGAGTTCCGGAGAAGATGCGCGTCCCGGTGCTGGAGGCAGTGGTGTAGGATTGACCACTGCGCCTGCGCCGGCAGCGGCAGCTCCATCAGCCTGTCGACCAGGTCCGCCGTGAGCTGGGTGCGCTGCTGCACAAATGTCCCGACGAACGCCGGCGTGCCAAGCGGGGTGCCGCACACGACGATCCCGTCCGCCGCAACTGTGGCCTGCAGCTGTGCCGCCACATGGCGCGCTTTCTCCGGGTCAGCGCAGTACACAACTGTCTTGCCCCGGTTGCATTCGTGCCGCGTGAGGATCGCATTGGCGGCGGACACCACACTGTCTGCTTTGCCCTGCACGTAGGTGTCATCGTGGCAAGATATCACCAGGGTATCTGGGGCCTGCCGCTGCGCTTCCTGCAGGGTGGGGAGGTATGTGAGCGCGAACAGGAGTGGCCCCAGAGGGTCCCCCTGGCGCACACCCGCCTCACTGCGGAGCTCCGCGATGGAGCCATCCGGGCGCTGGGCGAGAAGCGGGCTGCTTTGACCGTACACCGTGCGGAAGTACGGGAGCAGCTGTGGGTGGGACTCCGCCAGCCGCGCCTGCATCGCCTCGCGTGACATCACATTGAACGCGTTCTGCAGATCTGTGGACACTGTGACGGTGTTGGGGTCTGCAAAGTCCGGCCGCAAGGCATGGCCGGGGATCTCGGCGCCGCCCGGGATGCCCACGCCGATCTGGAGAGGGGCAAGCAGAGCGCCCGCGCCCGGTACGCATGCCAGCGCGCAGATGCTTGCCAGGCGGATGAATGCTTCGCCGATCGCGATGGGCCTCGCACCTCCCGATGGCTTTTCGAGCGCAATAAGGCGCGAAGCCAGCAGGTGCTCAGCGTGAGGGATCCGACCTGCCAGGATGTTGTTGACGAACCGCCGCACAGCTTCGCCTGTGCGCTCATCATGGAGGGCGGCGACACGGATGTGCTCGTACGTCCACCCGCTAGGCCCAGCAGCTGTCCCTGTCTTCAGATTGTGGAGGACGGCTTCGAACTGCTCCGCGTCGATCTGGACGGGCTGCGTCTCGGCGTCGCTCAGCGGCTGCCTGCCGCGTGCGAGAGTTGGGGCTCGCGGGTGCAGGTCCTCGAGCTTGCGGACCGTGGCCTCGTCGACTTCCATTACGGGGAGTGCGTTGATGCAGCGCAGGCCACGGGCTGGGTTGCCGTTGCGGCAGTGACGCACCATGCGGGCCGCTGTTGCCTCGTCATCGACTACCTGCGAGGGGGTGCGGCCAGGGTCGAGACCCGCGGCTTGACCCAGTGTCATCGCTCTGCGGGATCGCTGTCTGCGTTCACCCACACGAGCAATCGTCCGGCGATCCCGTCCTCTGCTGGCTTTCTTGTCTGCCAGGAGGTCGAGCGGCATGCCGAGCAGCTCGTCGATGCCCGCAAGGATGCTGGGCGCGTGTCCGCGTTCCACCGCGTCATTCGTGGCGTCAATGGTGTCGGCCACGGCCCCTACCCATGCTGTCCTGGCCCGCGGCGTCACCGTCTGCGTGAGGTGGCCTCTCCCGATGGCGGACTGCAGCTGGGGTGGGGCAGGGTCAGGCGTGTGGGGGGGCGGGGGGTCGTCGGCGACGTGGCTGTGCTCTGCAACGTCCCGCATGTGAGAGTCCATCGCCGGTCCGCCGTGGATCTCGGCGCGCGCGATGTCTGGGGCTATGTCTCCAGGTTCCGGCGGGCGTGCGTGCGCATCCGTTGGCATTGAGGCTGTCCCTGCGTGCAAGGCCCCGGATAGCGTAGGGGTGCTGGGGCCAGCCTGCTGTGGTAGCGGTGTGCCATGCGAGTGCCATGACGCATGCGTGCGAGCAGCCTTGTGGACGGGCTCAGGAGCTCCTCGTGTGCCTCCCACCCTCTGAAGTGTGGAACTCTGGTCAAGGCGGGGGCCCCGAATGGCATCTGTCTCAGGCGTACTGCCCTCGAGCTCACAGTCATGCATGACGACATCAGAGGGCTCCATGGGCAACGGGGCGTCACCTGAGGGGTCATGGCCGCCAGCCGGGCTGCCCGCGGTCCACTGGTGCACATCATGCGATGTCAGGACCATGTCATTGCGGGCAGCCGGCTGTTCCAGCGGCCCGGTGGTGCCTCCACTACCGCCCGTGGCCCCAGGGCGCAACGGGCTGGGGTCCCGCGCGCCCTGGCCGCTGCCCGACGCTCGGTGCACCAAAGCGGCGTCGGAGCGCGTCGGCTCGTGGCGGCAATGATTCCCCCCCGCCTGCTGGGCAAGGGCCGCGGCTGGAGGGGATCCTGGTGGTCGCTGCTCTTGCTGGTTGGGCCGGCCCTGACCCCCGAGTTGCAGTGGCTGCCCTGGTGGCTGTGGCCTGAGCGGGCAGAGCGTCAGGTGTCGCAAGTACCCCGCCTCCCTATTGTACGTGGAGAAGGGGAGGCTGCAGTATTCGCAAGGCTTCCAGCCGCGTCTCAGCAGCTGCTCCGGGGTGTACTTGTGACCGGGATGCTGCTTGCGGCAGTGCTCTGCCACGCGATCTTTGGTTACCTGCCTGTGACATACTGGGCACGGCGTCGACTCCGCGCGCACTTTATGCTCCGTGTCACGTTTAGTACCTTTCATCTCCGCTTCAGGTATGTCGTGCCTAGCGAGGCCGGGCAGCTGACGGAGCGCGGTTGGTGCAGGTGCACCCGCAGAAATTCTGGGGTCTGGCAGGCCAGACCCCGCTGTCGAGGACGGAAAGAAACAAACAAAAACAAATTTTATACACTATTGTAGTCGCCGGAGCCGGAAGCCGGCTCGGTGAGCAGGCCAGTTCGCGGCTGCGCGCCGTGGATACTGTGAGGCTGCCACAGGCGCGGAACCAGGGACTGGAGACTGCTATCCCTACAAACGTGTTTATCAGAAATTACTTTCTAAGTTTGTGTAGCGGAACCTGCCGGTTTGACATCGCGCGGCGAGCGCGACACTATACGCTCAGATACAAACAAAGAAGGTCCTCGACGGGTTGGTGTGTTGTTGTGTGTGGGAGGCTTGTGTGTGTCCGGGGATGTGTGCTGTTGTGTGTGTTTGTGTGGCTGTGTGGCTGTGGTTGGCGCGGGTGTTGCCGTTGCGTGGGTGTGTTGGTGTGTGCTGCGTGTGGCTCGTTGCGTGGTGTGAGTTCCTCTGGTTGTTGCTCTCGCGGTGCTACCTGCCTTGCTTGCTTTGTCCTTGTAACACATGTGTAGGTGTGTATATTGACTGACAGCCATACTGCATGCAGCTTGAGCCGGGTGGATCAAGTGTGCTCAACGGTCAGTTGTGTGGACAGCCACCACCATTGACGTACCGCACAACATCGAAGGCATGTTCACCGGACTGTGCTGCATATATGATCATTCATGTTATGTATCACCACCCGTGGCAGTGTCCTACTGTGCTGTAGTGGATGCGACACCATGGACATGCATGCAGGAGCACATGTAGCCACAAGAGAACAGCGGCATTGATGAGAACGCCACCGGATCCAACAGCAATGTCCTGATTGCAGAAGGATCGCAGCAAGTGCGTGTACATGCTGCCAGCTATTTAATAGACTAAATCTGTGAACGTCATAGGATATGACACACCGCTTACACTACCGGCCTGACTGCATTTGGGGTGCAGGTATCAATTGCAGACTTCAAGAAACGCATCGCAGCTCTGAACAAGAAGTTGAAAGAAGTAGTGGACAATCAAGAAGATGCAGACGATTGCCAAGGCGATGTGAAGCTGCATTGCAAAGAGGCAGAGATTGACTTGCACGCACTGATTGCATGTACATACAAGGAGTCTTCTGACCCGTTGAACCTAGCAACGTTGTTCAATGACGTGACCAATAACCCACTGTTATGCGCCCAAACTGGTAGCTGAGTTGATGTATTGGGGAGTGTGTGTGAATGAATTCATGCCTGCGTGGTTGAACATTGTGTGGGAGGTGCATGTGTAACACTTTGAGCTGACCATTTGGGATGTTGTATGTGTTCATTCAAGCAGAGTCCGGCTTGATCAACTGTGAACAAGTCAAGGCTGGCCATGTTATTGCCTTGATCGTGGAGTGGTACGGAATCGATTTTGATGACCATAGCCACGCACAAAGCTCCGGCTACACCGTCTTGTGAACTGTGAAAGCGCAATCATTTCCAATCGTCGTCCCAAACCTTCGCACAGGTGCTGCAGGGGCCCCGACCAGCCCTCTCCGACTCACCTGCCAACCCTCCTTAAGTCCTTTCCAGATCACTAAGAGCTCACTAGGAGCTCCCCAGCTATCACACAAGCCCCGCAGGAGCTCCTCAGCCGCTCACCGAGGGAGAGGACGCATTGCGGAGTTTGTAGGGACTCGCACATGACTCCCTAGAACATCATATGCTAAGGATGTGTCATCCGTGCCCTTACAGAGTCCCCAATCCATCCCTATGCGGCCTTCACGGGGTCACCAGCCCCTCCCTATACGGTCATACACACGTTGCTAAAGAGTCTATAGGGACCATGTAGTGGCTTTTTAAGCCCCCCCTTAGTGAGTGTTCAATCCTGCTAGTGGTCGGCATGGTTCCATGTCCATGCAGTGTGTCGGGCACTATGTCGGGCACTATGTTGGGCACTATGTACGCATGGTTCCATGTCCGTGCAGTATGTTGGGCACTATGTTGGGCACTATGTAGGCATGGTTCCATGTCCGTGCAGTGTGTTGGGCACTATGTTGGGCACTATGTCGGCATGGTTCCATGTCCGTGCAGTATGTCGGGCACTATGTCAGGCACTATGTAGGCATGGTTCCATGTCCGTGCAGTATGCCGGGCACTATGTCGGGCACTATGTAGGCATGGTTCCATGTCCGTGCAGTATGTTGGGCACTATGTTGGGCACTATGTAGGCATGGATCCATGTCCGTGCAGTGTGCCGGGCACTATGTTGGGCACTATGTTGGGCGCTATGTCGGCATGCTTCCATGTCCATGCAGTATGCCGGGCACTATGCCAGGCACTATGTAGGCATGGTTCCATGTCCGTGCAGTATGTTGGGCACTATGTTGGGCACTATTTAGGCATGGTTCCATGTCCGTGCAGTGTGTTGGGCACTATGTTAGGAACTATGTAGGCATGGTTCCATGTCCGTGCAGTGTGTTGGGCACTATGTTGGGCACTATGTCGGCATGGTTCCATGTCCGTGCACTATGTCGGGCACTATGTCAGGCACTATGTAGGCATGGTTCCATGTCCGTGCAGTAAGCCGGGCACTATGTCGGGCACTATGTAGGCATGGTTCCATGTCCGTGCAGTATGTTGGGCACTATGTTGGGCACTATGTAGGCATGGTTCCATGTCCGTGCAGTGTGTCGGGCACTATGTCGGGCACTATGTTGGGCACTATGTCGGCATGGTTCAATGTCCGTGCAGTATGTCGGGCACTATGTCAGGCACTATGTAGGCATGGTTCCATGTCCGTGCAGTATGCCGGGCACTATGTCGGGCCCTATGTAGGCATGGTTCCATGTCCGTGCGGTATGTCGGGCACTATGTCGGGCACTATTTTGGGCACTATGTCGGCATGGTTCCATGTCCGTGCAGTATGTCGGGTACTATGTCGGGCACTATGTTGGGCACTATGTAGGCATGGTTCCATGTCCGTGCAGTATGTTGGGCACTATGTTGGGCACTATGTAGGCATGGTTCCATGTCCGTGCAGTGTGTTGGGCACTATGTTGGGCACTATGTCGGCATGGTTCCATGTCCGTGCAGTATGTCGGGCACTATGTCAGGCACTATGTCGGCATGCTTCCATGTCCATGCAGTATGCCGGGCACTATGCCAGGCACTATGTAGGCATGGTTCCATGTCCGTGCAGTATGCCGGGCACTATGTCGGGCACTATGTAGGCATGGTTCCATGTCCGTGCGGTATGTGGGGCACTATGTCGGGCTTTATGTTGGGCACTATGTAGGCATGGTTCCATGTCCGTGCAGTATGCCGGGCACTATGTCGGGCACTATGTCGGCATGGTTCCATGTCCGTGAAGTATGTCGGGCACTATGTTGGGCACTATGTAGGCATGGTTCCTTGTCCGTGCAGTGTGTCGGGCACTATGCCGGGCACTATGTTGGGCGCTATGTCGGCATGCTTCCATGTCCATGCAGTATGCCGGGCACTTTGCCAGGCACTTTGTAGGCATGGTTCCATGTCCGTGCAGTATGCCGGGCACTATGTCGGGCACTATGTAGGCATGGTTCCATGTCCGTGCGGTATGTCGGGCACTATGTCGGGCACTATGTCGGCATGGTTCCATGTCCGTGAAGTATGTCGGGCACTATGTTGGGCACTATGTAGGCATGGTTCCATGTCCGTGCAGTGTGTCGGGCACTATGCCGGGCACTATGTCAGGCACTATGTAGGCATGGTTCCATGTCCGTGCAGTATGCCGGGCACTATGTCGGGCACTATGTCGGCATGGTTCCATGTCCGTGAAGTATGTCGGGCACTATGTTGGGCACTATGTAGGCATGGTTCCATGTCCGTGCAGTGTGTCGGGCACTATGCCGGGCACTATGTTGGGCACTATGTCGGCATGGTTCCATGTCCATGCAGTGTGTCGGGCACTATGTCGGGCACTATGTTGGGCACTATGTAGGCATGGTTCCATGTCCGTGCAGTATGTTGGGCACTATGTTGGGCACTATGTCGGGCACTATGTAGGCATGGTTCCATGTCCGTGCAGTGTGTTGGGCACTATGCCAGGCACTATGTAGGCATGATTCCATGTCCGTGCTTTATGTGGGGCACTTTGTCAGGCACTATGTTGGGCACTATTTCGGCATGGTTCCATGTCCGTGTAGTATGTCGGGCACTATGTTGGGCACTGTGTAGGCATGGTTCCATGTCCGTGCAGTGTGTCGGGCACTATGTCGGGCACTATGTAGGCATGGTTCCATGTCCGTGCAGTGTGTCGGGCACTATGTCGGGCACTATGTTGGGCACTATGTCGGCATGGTTCCATGTCCGTGCAGTATGTCGGGCACTATGTCAGGCACTATGTAGGCATGGTTCCATGTCCGTGCAGTATGTTGGGCACTATGTTGGGCACTATGTAGGCATGGTTCCATGTCCGTGCAGTGTGTCGGGCACTATGTCGGGCACTATGTTGGGCACTATGTCGGCATGGTTCCATGTCCGTGCAGTATGTCGGGCACTATGTCAGGCACTATGTAGGCATGGTTCCATGTCCGTGCAGTGTGTCGGGCACTACGTTGGGCACTATGTTGGGCACTATGTCGGCATGGTTCCATGTCCGTGCAGTATGTCGGGCACTATGTCAGGCACTATGTAGGCATGGTTCCATGTCCGTGCGGTATGTCGGGCACTATGTCAGGCACTATGTAGGCATGGTTCCATGTCCGTGCAGTATGCTGGGCACTATGTCGGGCACTATGTAGGCATGGTTCCATGTCCGTGCAGTATGTTGGGCACTATGTCGGGCACTATGTAGGCATGGTTCCATGTCCGTGCAGTATGCCGGGCACTATGTTGGGCACTATGTAGGCATGGTTCCATGTCCGTGCAGTGTGTCGGGCACTATGTCGGGCACTATGTTGGGCACTATGTCGGCATGGTTCCATGTCCGTGCAGTATGCCGGGCACTATGCCAGGCACTATGTAGGCATGGTTCCATGTCCGTGCAGTATGTTGGGCACTATGTTGGGCACTATGTAGGCATGGTTCCATGTCCGTGCAGTGTGTTGGGCACTATGTTAGGAACTATGTAGGCATGGTTCCATGTCCGTGCAGTATGTCGGGTACTATGTTGGGCGCTATGTCGGCATGCTTCCATGTCCGTGCAGTATGCCGGGCACTATGTCGGGCACTATGTAGGCATGGTTCCATGTCCGTGCGGTATGTCGGGCACTATGTCAGGCACTATGTAGGCATGGTTCCATGTCCGTGCAGTATGCTGGGCACTATGTCGGGCACTATGTAGGCATGGTTCCATGTCCGTGCAGTATGTTGGGCACTATGTCGGGCACTATGTAGGCATGGTTCCATGTCCGTGCAGTATGCCGGGCACTATGTTGGGCACTATGTAGGCATGGTTCCATGTCCGTGCAGTGTGTCGGGCACTATGTCGGGCACTATGTTGGGCACTATGTCGGCATGGTTCCATGTCCGTGCAGTATGTCGGGCACTATGTCAGGCACTATGTTGGCATGGTTCCATGTCCGTGCAGTATGTTAGGCACTATGTTGGGCACTATGTAGGCATGGTTCCATGTCCGTGCAGTGTGTCGGGCACAATGTCGGGCACTATGTTGGGCACTATGTCGGCATGGTTCCATGTCCGTGCAGTATGTCGGGCACTATGTCAGGCACTATGTTGGGCACTATGTCGGCATGGTTCCATGTCCGTGCAGTATGTCGGGTACTATGTTGGGCGCTATGTCGTCATGCTTCCATGTCCGTGCAGTATGCCGGGCACTATGTCGGGCACTATGTAGGCATGGTTCCATGTCCGTGCGGTATGCCGGGCACTATGTGAGGCACTATGTAGGCATGGTTCCATGTCCGTGCAGTATGCTGGGCACTATGTCGGGCACTATGTAGGCATGGTTCCATGTCCGTGCAGTATGTTGGGCACTATGTCGGGCACTATGTAGGCATGGTTCCATGTCCGTGCAGTGTGCCGGGCACTATGTTGGGCACTATGTTGGGCGCTATGTCGGCATGCTTCCATGTCCATGCAGTATGCCGGGCACTATGCCAGGCACTATGTAGGCATGGTTCCATGTCCGTGCAGTATGTTGGGCACTATGTTGGACACTATGTAGGCTTGGTTCCATGTCCGTGCAGTGTGTTGGGCACTATGTTAGGAACTATGTAGGCATGGTTCCATGTCCGTGCAGTGTGTTGGGCACTATGTTGGGCACTATGTCGGCATGGTTCCATGTCCGTGCAGTATGTCGGGCACTATGTCAGGCACTATGTAGGCATGGTTCCATGTCCGTGCAGTATGCCGGGCAATATGTCGGGCACTATGTAGGCATGGTTCCATGTCCGTGCAGTGTGTTGGGCACTATGTTAGGAACTATGTAGGCATGGTTCCATGTCCGTGAAGTATGTCGGGCACTATGTTGGGCACTATGTAGGCATGGTTCCATGTCCGTGCAGTGTGTCGGGCACTATGCCGGGCACTATGTTGGGCACTATGTCGGCATGGTTCCATGTCCATGCAGTGTGTCGGGCACTATGTCGGGCACTATGTTGGGCACTATGTACGCATGGTTCCATGTCCGTGCAGTATGTTGGGCAATATGTTGGGCACTATGTAGGCATGGTTCCATGTCCGTGCAGTGTGTTGGGCACTATGTTGGGCACTATGTCGGCATGGTTCCATGTCCGTGCAGTATGTTGGGCACTATGTTGGGCACTATGTAGGCATGGATCCATGTCCGTGCACTGTGCCGGGCACTATGTTGGGCACTATGTTGGGCGCTATGTCGGCATGCTTCCATGTCCATGCAGTATGCCGGGCACTATGCCAGGCACTATGTAGGCATGGTTACATGTCCGTGCAGTATGCCGGGCACTATGTCGGGCACTATGTAGGCATGGTTCCATGTCCGTGCAGTGTGTTGGGCACTATGTTAGGAACTATGTAGGCATGGTTCCATGTCCGTGCAGTATGTTGGGCACTATGTCGGGCACTATGTAGGCATGGTTCCATGTCCGTGCAGTGTGTTGGGCACTATGTTAGGAACTATGTAGGCATGGTTCCATGTCCGTGAAGTATGTCGGGCACTATGTTGGGCACTATGTAGGCATGGTTCCATGTCCGTGCAGTGTGTCGGGCACTATGCCGGGCACTATGTTGGGCACTATGTCGGCATGGTTCCATGTCCATGCAGTGTGTCGGGCACTATGTCGGGCACTATGTTGGGCACTATGTACGCATGGTTCCATGTCCGTGCAGTATGTTGGGCAATATGTTGGGCACTATGTAGGCATGGTTCCATGTCCGTGCAGTGTGTTAAGCACTATGTTAGGAACTATGTAGGCATGGTTCCATGTCCGTGCAGTGTGTTGGGCACTATGTTGGGCACTATGTCGGCATGGTTCCATGTCCGTGCAGTATGTCGGGCACTATGTCAGGCACTATGTAGGCATGGTTCCATGTCCGTGCAGTATGCCGGGCACTATGTCGGGCACTATGTAGGCATGGTTCCATGTCCGTGCAGTATGTTGGGCACTATGTGGGGCACTATGTAGGCATGGTTCCATGTCCGTGCAGTGTGTCGGGCACTATGTCGGGCACTATGTTGGGCACTATGTCGGCATGGTTCCATGTCCGTGCAGTATGTCGGGCACTATGTCAGGCACTATGTAGGCATGGTTCCATGTCCGTGCAGTATGCCGGGCACTTTGTCGAGCACTATGTAGGCATGGTTCCATGTCCGTGCGGTATGTCGGGCACTATGTCGGGCACTATGTTGGGCACTATGTAGGCATGGTTCCATGTCCGTGCAGTATGTTGGGCAGTATGTTGGGCACTATGCCGGCATGCTTCCATGTCCATGCAGTATGCCGGGCACTATGTCGGGCACTATGTAGGCATGGTTCCATGTCCGTGCGGTATGTCGGGCACTATGTCGGGCACTATGTCAGGCACTATGTAGGCATGGTTCCATGTCCGTGCAGTATGTCGGGTACTATGTTGGGCGCTATGTCGGCATGCTTCCATGTCCGTGCAGTATGCCGGGCACTATGTCGGGCACTATGTAGGCATGGTTCCATGTCCGTGCGGTATGTCGGGCACTATGTCAGGCACTATGTAGGCATGGTTCCATGTCCGTGCAGTATGCTGGGCACTATGTCGGGCACTATGTAGGCATGGTTCCATGTCCGTGCAGTATGTTGGGCACTATGTCGGGCACTATGTAGGCATGGTTCCATGTCCGTGCAGTATGCCGGGCACTATGTTGGGCACTATGTAGGCATGGTTCCATGTCCGTGCAGTGTGTCGGGCACTATGTCGGGCACTATGTTGGGCACTATGTCGGCATGGTTCCATGTCCGTGCAGTATGTCGGGCACTATGTCAGGCACTATGTTGGCATGGTTCCATGTCCGTGCAGTATGTTAGGCACTATGTTGGGCACTATGTAGGCATGGTTCCATGTCCGTGCAGTGTGTCGGGCACTATGTCGGGCACTATGTTGGGCACTATGTCGGCATGGTTCCATGTCCGTGCAGTATGTCGGGCACTATGTCAGGCACTATGTTGGGCACTATGTCGGCATGGTTCCATGTCCGTGCAGTATGTCGGGTACTATGTTGGGCGCTACGTCGTCATGCTTCCATGTCCGTGCAGTATGCCGGGCACTATGTCGGGCACTATGTAGGCATGGTTCCATGTCCGTGCGGTATGCCGGGCACTATGTGAGGCACTATGTAGGCATGGATCCATGTCCGTGCACTGTGCCGGGCACTATGTTGGGCACTATGTTGGGCGCTATGTCGGCATGCTTCCATGTCCATGCAGTATGCCGGGCACTATGCCAGGCACTATGTAGGCATGGTTCCATGTCCGTGCAGTGTGTCGGGCACTATGTCGGGCACTATGTTGGGCACTATGTCGGCATGGTTCCATGTCCGTGCAGTATGCCGGGCACTTTGTCGAGCACTATGTAGGCATGGTTCCATGTCCGTGCGGTATGTCGGGCACTATGTCGGGCACTATGTTGGGCACTATGTCGGCATGGTTCCATGTCCGTGCAGTATGTCGGGTACTATGTCGGGCACTATGTTGGGCACTATGTAGGCATGGTTCCATGTCCGTGCAGTATGTTGGGCAGTATGTTGGGCACTATGCCGGCATGCTTCCATGTCCATGCAGTATGCCGGGCACTATGTCGGGCACTATGTAGGCATGGTTCCATGTCCGTGCGGTATGTCGGGCACTATGTCGGGCACTATGTCAGGCACTATGTAGGCATGGTTCCATGTCCGTGCAGTATGTCGGGCACTATGTCAGGCACTATGTAGGCATGGTTCCATGTCCGTGCAGTATGCCGGGCACTATGTCGGGCACTATGTAGGCATGGTTCCATGTCCGTGCAGTATGTTGGGCACTATGTTGGGCACTATGTAGGCATGGTTCCATGTCCGTGCAGTGTGTCGGGCACTATGCCGGGCACTATGTTGGGCACTATGTCGGCATGGTTCCATGTCCATGCAGTGTGTCGGGCACTATGTCGGGCACTATGTTGGGCACTATGTACGCATGGTTCCATGTCCGTGCAGTATGTTGGGCAATATGTTGGGCACTATGTAGGCATGGTTCCATGTCCGTGCAGTGTGTTGGGCACTATGTTGGGCACTATGTCGGCATGGTTCCATGTCCGTGCAGTATGTTGGGCACTATGTTGGGCACTATGTAGGCATGGATCCATGTCCGTGCACTGTGCCGGGCACTATGTTGGGCACTATGTTGGGCGCTATGTCGGCATGCTTCCATGTCCATGCAGTATGCCGGGCACTATGCCAGGCACTATGTAGGCATGGTTCCATGTCCGTGCAGTGTGTTAAGCACTATGTTAGGAACTATGTAGGCATGGTTCCATGTCCGTGCAGTGTGTTGGGCACTATGTTGGGCACTATGTCGGCATGGTTCCATGTCCGTGCAGTATGTCGGGCACTATGTCAGGCACTATGTAGGCATGGTTCCATGTCCGTGCAGTATGCCGGGCACTATGTCGGGCACTATGTAGGCATGGTTCCATGTCCGTGCAGTATGTTGGGCACTATGTGGGGCACTATGTAGGCATGGTTCCATGTCCGTGCAGTGTGTCGGGCACTATGTCGGGCACTATGTTGGGCACTATGTCGGCATGGTTCCATGTCCGTGCAGTATGTCGGGCACTATGTCAGGCACTATGTAGGCATGGTTCCATGTCCGTGCAGTATGCCGGGCACTTTGTCGAGCACTATGTAGGCATGGTTCCATGTCCGTGCGGTATGTCGGGCACTATGTCGGGCACTATGTTGGGCACTATGTAGGCATGGTTCCATGTCCGTGCAGTATGTTGGGCAGTATGTTGGGCACTATGCCGGCATGCTTCCATGTCCATGCAGTATGCCGGGCACTATGTCGGGCACTATGTAGGCATGGTTCCATGTCCGTGCGGTATGTCGGGCACTATGTCGGGCACTATGTCAGGCACTATGTAGGCATGGTTCCATGTCCGTGCAGTATGTCGGGTACTATGTTGGGCGCTATGTCGGCATGCTTCCATGTCCGTGCAGTATGCCGGGCACTATGTCGGGCACTATGTAGGCATGGTTCCATGTCCGTGCGGTATGTCGGGCACTATGTCAGGCACTATGTAGGCATGGTTCCATGTCCGTGCAGTATGCTGGGCACTATGTCGGGCACTATGTAGGCATGGTTCCATGTCCGTGCAGTATGTTGGGCACTATGTCGGGCACTATGTAGGCATGGTTCCATGTCCGTGCAGTATGCCGGGCACTATGTTGGGCACTATGTAGGCATGGTTCCATGTCCGTGCAGTGTGTCGGGCACTATGTCGGGCACTATGTTGGGCACTATGTCGGCATGGTTCCATGTCCGTGCAGTATGTCGGGCACTATGTCAGGCACTATGTTGGCATGGTTCCATGTCCGTGCAGTATGTTAGGCACTATGTTGGGCACTATGTAGGCATGGTTCCATGTCCGTGCAGTGTGTCGGGCACTATGTCGGGCACTATGTTGGGCACTATGTCGGCATGGTTCCATGTCCGTGCAGTATGTCGGGCACTATGTCAGGCACTATGTTGGGCACTATGTCGGCATGGTTCCATGTCCGTGCAGTATGTCGGGGTACTATGTTGGGCGCTACGTCGTCATGCTTCCATGTCCGTGCAGTATGCCGGGCACTATGTCGGGCACTATGTAGGCATGGTTCCATGTCCGTGCGGTATGCCGGGCACTATGTGAGGCACTATGTAGGCATGGATCCATGTCCGTGCACTGTGCCGGGCACTATGTTGGGCACTATGTTGGGCGCTATGTCGGCATGCTTCCATGTCCATGCAGTATGCCGGGCACTATGCCAGGCACTATGTAGGCATGGTTCCATGTCCGTGCAGTGTGTCGGGCACTATGTCGGGCACTATGTTGGGCACTATGTCGGCATGGTTCCATGTCCGTGCAGTATGCCGGGCACTTTGTCGAGCACTATGTAGGCATGGTTCCATGTCCGTGCGGTATGTCGGGCACTATGTCGGGCACTATGTTGGGCACTATGTCGGCATGGTTCCATGTCCGTGCAGTATGTCGGGTACTATGTCGGGCACTATGTTGGGCACTATGTAGGCATGGTTCCATGTCCGTGCAGTATGTTGGGCAGTATGTTGGGCACTATGCCGGCATGCTTCCATGTCCATGCAGTATGCCGGGCACTATGTCGGGCACTATGTAGGCATGGTTCCATGTCCGTGCGGTATGTCGGGCACTATGTCGGGCACTATGTCAGGCACTATGTAGGCATGGTTCCATGTCCGTGCAGTATGTCGGGCACTATGTCAGGCACTATGTAGGCATGGTTCCATGTCCGTGCAGTGTGTCGGGCACTATGTCGGGCACTATGTTGGGCACTATGTCGGCATGGTTCCATGTCCGTGCAGTATGTTGGGCACTATGTGGGGCACTATGTAGGCATGGTTCCATGTCCGTGCAGTATGTTGGGCAGTATGTTGGGCACTATGCCGGCATGCTTCCATGTCCATGCAGTATGCCGGGCACTATGTCGGGCACTATGTAGGCATGGTTCCATGTCCGTGCGGTATGTCGGGCACTATGTCGGGCACTATGTCAGGCACTATGTAGGCATGGTTCCATGTCCGTGCAGTATGTCGGGCACTATGTCAGGCACTATGTAGGCATGGTTCCATGTCCGTGCAGTATGCCGGGCACTATGTCGGGCACTATGTAGGCATGGTTCCATGTCCGTGCAGTATGTTGGGCACTATGTGGGGCACTATGTAGGCATGGTTCCATGTCCGTGCAGTGTGTCGGGCACTATGTCGGGCACTATGTTGGGCACTATGTCGGCATGGTTCCATGTCCGTGCAGTATGTCGGGCACTATGTCAGGCACTATGTAGGCATGGTTCCATGTCCGTGCAGTATGCCGGGCACTTTGTCGAGCACTATGTAGGCATGGTTCCATGTCCGTGCGGTATGTCGGGCACTATGTCGGGCACTATGTTGGGCACTATGTAGGCATGGTTCCATGTCCGTGCAGTATGTTGGGCAGTATGTTGGGCACTATGTCGGCATGCTTCCATGTCCATGCAGTATGCCGGGCACTATGTCGGGCACTATGTAGGCATGGTTCCATGTCCGTGCGGTATGTCGGGCACTATGTCGGGCACTATGTCAGGCACTATGTAGGCATGGTTCCATGTCCGTGCAGTATGCCGGGCACTATGTCGGGCACTATGTCGGCATGGTTCCATGTCCGTGCAGTGTGTTGGGCACTATGTTAGGAACTATGTAGGCATGGTTCCATGTCCGTGCAGTGTGTCGGGCACTATGTCGGGCACTATGTTGGGCACTATGTACGCATGGTTCCATGTCCGTGCAGTATGTTGGGCACTATGTTGGGCACTATGTAGGCATGGTTCCATGTCCGTGCGGTATGTCGGGCACTATGTCGGGCACTATGTCAGGCACTATGTAGGCATGGTTCCATGTCCGTGCAGTATGTCGGGTACTATGTTGGGCGCTATGTCGGCATGCTTCCATGTCCGTGCAGTATGCCGGGCACTATGTCGGGCACTATGTAGGCATGGTTCCATGTCCGTGCGGTATGTCGGGCACTATGTCAGGCACTATGTAGGCATGGTTCCATGTCCGTGCAGTATGCTGGGCACTATGTCGGGCACTATGTAGGCATGGTTCCATGTCCGTGCAGTATGTTGGGCACTATGTCGGGCACTATGTAGGCATGGTTCCATGTCCGTGCAGTATGCCGGGCACTATGTTGGGCACTATGTAGGCATGGTTCCATGTCCGTGCAGTGTGTCGGGCACTATGTCGGGCACTATGTTGGGCACTATGTCGGCATGGTTCCATGTCCGTGCAGTATGTCGGGCACTATGTCAGGCACTATGTTGGCATGGTTCCATGTCCGTGCAGTATGTTAGGCACTATGTTGGGCACTATGTAGGCATGGTTCCATGTCCGTGCAGTGTGTCGGGCACTATGTCGGGCACTATGTTGGGCACTATGTCGGCATGGTTCCATGTCCGTGCAGTATGTCGGGCACTATGTCAGGCACTATGTTGGGCACTATGTCGGCATGGTTCCATGTCCGTGCAGTATGTCGGGTACTATGTTGGGCGCTACGTCGTCATGCTTCCATGTCCGTGCAGTATGCCGGGCACTATGTCGGGCACTATGTAGGCATGGTTCCATGTCCGTGCGGTATGCCGGGCACTATGTGAGGCACTATGTAGGCATGGATCCATGTCCGTGCACTGTGCCGGGCACTATGTTGGGCACTATGTTGGGCGCTATGTCGGCATGCTTCCATGTCCATGCAGTATGCCGGGCACTATGCCAGGCACTATGTAGGCATGGTTCCATGTCCGTGCAGTGTGTCGGGCACTATGTCGGGCACTATGTTGGGCACTATGTCGGCATGGTTCCATGTCCGTGCAGTATGCCGGGCACTTTGTCGAGCACTATGTAGGCATGGTTCCATGTCCGTGCGGTATGTCGGGCACTATGTCGGGCACTATGTTGGGCACTATGTCGGCATGGTTCCATGTCCGTGCAGTATGTCGGGTACTATGTCGGGCACTATGTTGGGCACTATGTAGGCATGGTTCCATGTCCGTGCAGTATGTTGGGCAGTATGTTGGGCACTATGCCGGCATGCTTCCATGTCCATGCAGTATGCCGGGCACTATGTCGGGCACTATGTAGGCATGGTTCCATGTCCGTGCGGTATGTCGGGCACTATGTCGGGCACTATGTCAGGCACTATGTAGGCATGGTTCCATGTCCGTGCAGTATGTCGGGCACTATGTCAGGCACTATGTAGGCATGGTTCCATGTCCGTGCAGTATGCCGGGCACTATGTCGGGCACTATGTAGGCATGGTTCCATGTCCGTGCAGTATGTTGGGCACTATGTGGGGCACTATGTAGGCATGGTTCCATGTCCGTGCAGTGTGTCGGGCACTATGTCGGGCACTATGTTGGGCACTATGTCGGCATGGTTCCATGTCCGTGCAGTATGTCGGGCACTATGTCAGGCACTATGTAGGCATGGTTCCATGTCCGTGCAGTATGCCGGGCACTTTGTCGAGCACTATGTAGGCATGGTTCCATGTCCGTGCGGTATGTCGGGCACTATGTCGGGCACTATGTTGGGCACTATGTAGGCATGGTTCCATGTCCGTGCAGTATGTTGGGCAGTATGTTGGGCACTATGTCGGCATGCTTCCATGTCCATGCAGTATGCCGGGCACTATGTCGGGCACTATGTAGGCATGGTTCCATGTCCGTGCGGTATGTCGGGCACTATGTCGGGCACTATGTCAGGCACTATGTAGGCATGGTTCCATGTCCGTGCAGTATGCCGGGCACTATGTCGGGCACTATGTCGGCATGGTTCCATGTCCGTGCAGTGTGTTGGGCACTATGTTAGGAACTATGTAGGCATGGTTCCATGTCCGTGCAGTGTGTCGGGCACTATGTCGGGCACTATGTTGGGCACTATGTCGGCATGGTTCCATGTCCGTGCAGTATGCCGGGCACTATGTCGGGCACTATGTAGGCATGGTTCCATGTCCGTGCGGTATGTCGGGCACTATGTCGGGCACTATGTTGGGCACTATGTAGGCATGGTTCCATGTCCGTGCGGTATGTCGGGCACTATGTCAGGCACTATGTCGGCATGGTTCCATGTCCGTGAAGTATGTCGGGCACTATGTTGGGCACTATGTCGGCATGGTTCCATGTCCGTGCAGTATGTCGGGCACTATGTCAGGCACTATGTTGGGCACTATGTCGGCATGGTTCCATGTCCGTGCAGTATGTCGGGCACTATGTCAGGCACTATGTCGGCATGCTTCCATGTCCATGCAGTATGCCGGGCACTATGCCAGGCACTATGTAGGCATGGTTCCATGTCCGTGCAGTATGCCGGGCACTATGTCGGGCACTATGTAGGCATGGTTCCATGTCCGTGCGGTATGTCGGGCACTATGTCGGGCACTATGTTGGGCACTATGTAGGCATGGTTCCATGTCCGTGCGGTATGTCGGGCACTATGTCAGGCACTATGTCGGCATGGTTCCATGTCCGTGAAGTATGTCGGGCACTATGTTGGGCACTATGTCGGCATTGTTCCATGTCCGTGCAGTGTGTCGGGCACTATGCCGGGCACTATGCTGGGCGCTATGTCGGCATGCTTCCATGTCCATGCAGTATGCCGGGCACTATGCCAGGCACTATGTAGGCATGGTTCCATGTCCGTGCAGTATGCCGGGCACTATGTCGGGCACTATGTAGGCATGGTTCCATGTCCGTGCGGTATGTCGGGCACTATGTCGGGTACTATGTTGGGCACTATGTAGGCATGGTTCCATGTCCGTGCAGTATGCCGGGCACTATGTCGGGCACTATGTCGGCATGGGTCCATGTCCGTGAAGTATGTCGGGCACTATGTTGGGCACTATGTAGGCATGGTTCCATGTCCGTGCAGTGTGTCGGGCACTATGCCGGGCACTATGTTGGGCACTATGTCGGCATGGTTCCATGTCCATGCAGTGTGTCGGGCACTATGTCGGGCACTATGTTGGGCACTATGTACGCATGGTTCCATGTCCGTGCAGTATGTTGGGCACTATGTTGGGCACTATGTAGGCATGGTTCCATGTCCGTGCAGTGTGTTGGGCACTATGTTGGGCACTATGTCGGCATGGTTCCATGTCCGTGCAGTATGTCGGGCACTATGTCAGGCACTATGTAGGCATGGTTCCATGTCCGTGCAGTATGCCGGGCACTATGTCGGGCACTATGTAGGCATGGTTCCATGTCCGTGCAGTATGTTGGGCACTATGTTGGGCACTATGTAGGCATGGATCCATGTCCGTGCAGTATGTCGGGCACTATGTCAGGCACTATGTCGGCATGCTTCCATGTCCATGCAGTATGCCGGGCACTATGCCAGGCACTATGTAGGCATGGTTCCATGTCCGTGCAGTATGCCGGGCACTATGTCGGGCACTATGTAGGCATGGTTCCATGTCCGTGCGGTATGTCGGGCACTATGTCAGGCACTATGTAGGCATGGTTCCATGTCCGTGCAGTAAGCCGGGCACTATGTCGGGCACTATGTAGGCATGGTTCCATGTCCGTGCAGTATGTTGGGCACTATGTTGGGCACTATGTAGGCATGGTTCCATGTCCGTGCAGTGTGTCGGGCACTATGTCAGGCACTATGTTGGGCACTATGTCGGCATGGTTCAATGTCCGTGCAGTATGTCGGGCACTATGCCAGGCACTATGTAGGCATGGTTCCATGTCCGTGCAGTATGCCGGGCACTATGTCGGGCCCTATGTAGGCATGGTTCCATGTCCGTGCGGTATGTCGGGCACTATGTCGGGCACTATTTTGGGCACTATGTCGGCATGGTTCCATGTCCGTGCAGTATGTCGGGGTACTATGTCGGGCACTATGTTGGGCACTATGTCGGCATGGTTCCATGTCCGTGCAGTATGTTGGGCACTATGTTGGGCACTATGTAGGCATGGTTCCATGTCCGTGCAGTGTGTTGGGCACTATGTTGGGCACTATGTCGGCATGGTTCCATGTCCGTGCAGTATGTCGGGCACTATGTCAGGCACTATGTAGGCATGGTTCCATGTCCGTGCAGTATGCCGGGCACTATGTCGGGCACTATGTAGGCATGGTTCCATGTCCGTGCAGTATGTTGGGCACTATGTTGGGCACTATGTAGGCATGGATCCATGTCCGTGCAGTGTGCCGGGCACTATGTTGGGCACTATGTTGGGCGCTATGTCGGCATGCTTCCATGTCCATGCAGTATGCCGGGCACTATGCCAGGCACTATGTAGGCATGGTTCCATGTCCGTGCAGTATGTTGGGCACTATGTTAGGCACTATTTAGGCATGGTTCCATGTCCGTGCAGTGTGTCGGGCACTATGTCGGGCACTATGTTGGGCACTATGTCGGCATGGTTCAATGTCCGTGCAGTATGTCGGGCACTATGTCAGGCACTATGTAGGCATGGTTCCATGTCCGTGCAGTATGCCGGGCACTATGTCGGGCCCTATGTAGGCATGGTTCCATGTCCGTGCGGTATGTCGGGCACTATGTCGGGCACTATTTTGGGCACTATGTCGGCATGGTTCCATGTCCGTGCAGTATGTCGGGTACTATGTCGGGCACTATGTTGGGCACTATGTAGGCATGGTTCCATGTCCGTGCAGTATGTTGGGCACTATGTTGGGCACTATGTAGGCATGGTTCCATGTCCGTGCAGTGTGTTGGGCACTATGTTGGGCACTATGTTGGGCACTATGTCGGCATGGTTCCATGTCCGTGCAGTATGTCGGGTACTATGTCGGGCACTATGTTGGGCACTATGTAGGCATGGTTCCATGTCCGTGCAGTATGTTGGGCACTATGTCGGGCACTATGTTGGGCACTATGTCGGCATGGTTCAATGTCCGTGCAGTATGTCGGGCACTATGTCAGGCACTATGTAGGCATGGTTCCATGTCCGTGCAGTATGCCGGGCACTATGTCGGGCTTTATGTTGGGCACTATGTAGGCATGGTTCCATGTCCGTGCAGTATGCCGGGCACTATGTCGGGCACTATGTCGGCATGGTTCCATGTCCGTGAAGTATGTCGGGCACTATGTTGGGCACTATGTAGGCATGGTTCCATGTCCGTGCAGTGTGTCGGGCACTATGTCGGGCACTATGTTGGGCGCTATGTCGGCATGCTTCCATGTCCATGCAGTATGCCGGGCACTATGCCAGGCACTTTGTAGGCATGGTTCCATGTCCGTGCAGTATGCCGGGCACTATGTCGGGCACTATGTAGGCATGGTTCCATGTCCGTGCGGTATGTCGGGCACTATGTCGGGCACTATGTCAGGCACTATGTAGGCATGGTTCCATGTCCGTGCAGTATGCCGGGCACTATGTCGGGCACTATGTCGGCATGGTTCCATGTCCGTGAAGTATGTCGGGCACTATGTTGGGCACTATGTAGGCATGGTTCCATGTCCGTGCAGTGTGTCGGGCACTATGCCGGGCACTATGTTGGGCACTATGTCGGCATGGTTCCATGTCCGTGAAGTATGTCGGGCACTATGTTGGGCACTATGTAGGCATGGTTCCATGTCCGTGCAGTGTGTCGGGCACTATGCCGGGCACTATGTTGGGCGCTATGTCGGCATGCTTCCATGTCCATGCAGTATGCCGGGCACTATGCCAGGCACTTTGTAGGCATGGTTCCATGTCCGTGCAGTATGCCGGGCACTATGTCGGGCACTATGTAGGCATGGTTCCATGTCCGTGCGGTATGTCGGGCACTATGTCGGGCACTATGTCAGGCACTATGTCGGCATGGTTCCATGTCCGTGAAGTATGTCGGGCACTATGTTGGGCACTATGTCGGCATGGTTCCATGTCCGTGCAGTGTGTTGGGCACTATGCCAGGCACTATGTAGGCATGATTTCATGTCCGTGCTTTATGTCGGGCACTTTGTCAGGCACTATGTTGGGCACTATTTCGGCATGGTTCCATGTCCGTGTAGTATGTCGGGCACTATGTTGGGCACTGTGTAGGCATGGTTCCATGTCCGTGCAGTGTGTCGGGCACTATGTCGGGCACTAAGTAGGCATGGTTCCATGTCCGTGCAGTATGCCGGGCACTATGTCGGGCACTATGTCGGCATGGTTCCATGTCCGTGAAGTATGTCGGGCACTATGTTGGGCACTATGTAGGCATGGTTCCATGTCCGTGCAGTGTGTCGGGCACTATGCCGGGCACTATGTTGGGCACTATGTCGGCATGGTTCCATGTCCATGCAGTGTGTCGGGCACTATGTCAGGCACTATGTAGGCATGGTTCCATGTCCGTGCGGTATGTCGGGCACTATGTCGGGCACTATTTTGGGCACTATGTCGGCATGGTTCCATGTCCGTGCAGTATGTCGGGTACTATGTCGGGCACTATGTTGGGCACTATGTCGGCATGGTTCCATGTCCGTGCAGTATGTTGGGCACTATGTTGGGCACTATGTAGGCATGCTTCCATGTCCGTGCAGTGTGTTGGGCACTATGTTGGGCACTATGTCGGCATGGTTCCATGTCCGTGCAGTATGTCGGGCACTATGTCAGGCACTATGTAGGCATGGTTCCATGTCCGTGCAGTATGCCGGGCACTATGTCGGGCACTATGTAGGCATGGTTCCATGTCCGTGCAGTATGTTGGGCACTATGTTGGGCACTATGTAGGCATGGATCCATGTCCGTGCAGTGTGCCGGGCACTATGTTGGGCACTATGTTGGGCGCTATGTCGGCATGCTTCCATGTCCATGCAGTATGCCGGGCACTATGCCAGGCACTATGTAGGCATGGTTCCATGTCCGTGCAGTATGTTGGGCACTATGTTAGGCACTATTTAGGCATGGTTCCATGTCCGTGCAGTGTGTCGGGCACTATGTCGGGCACTATGTTGGGCACTATGTCGGCATGGTTCAATGTCCGTGCAGTATGTCGGGCACTATGTCAGGCACTATGTAGGCATGGTTCCATGTCCGTGCAGTATGCCGGGCACTATGTCGGGCCCTATGTAGGCATGGTTCCATGTCCGTGCGGTATGTCGGGCACTATGTCGGGCACTATTTTGGGCACTATGTCGGCATGGTTCCATGTCCGTGCAGTATGTCGGGTACTATGTCGGGCACTATGTTGGGCACTATGTAGGCATGGTTCCATGTCCGTGCAGTATGTTGGGCACTATGTTGGGCACTATGTAGGCATGGTTCCATGTCCGTGCAGTGTGTTGGGCACTATGTTGGGCACTATGTTGGGCACTATGTCGGCATGGTTCCATGTCCGTGCAGTATGTCGGGTACTATGTCGGGCACTATGTTGGGCACTATGTAGGCATGGTTCCATGTCCGTGCAGTATGTTGGGCACTATGTCGGGCACTATGTTGGGCACTATGTCGGCATGGTTCAATGTCCGTGCAGTATGTCGGGCACTATGTCAGGCACTATGTAGGCATGGTTCCATGTCCGTGCAGTATGCCGGGCACTATGTCGGGCTTTATGTTGGGCACTATGTAGGCATGGTTCCATGTCCGTGCAGTATGCCGGGCACTATGTCGGGCACTATGTCGGCATGGTTCCATGTCCGTGAAGTATGTCGGGCACTATGTTGGGCACTATGTAGGCATGGTTCCATGTCCGTGCAGTGTGTCGGGCACTATGTCGGGCACTATGTTGGGCGCTATGTCGGCATGCTTCCATGTCCATGCAGTATGCCGGGCACTATGCCAGGCACTTTGTAGGCATGGTTCCATGTCCGTGCAGTATGCCGGGCACTATGTCGGGCACTATGTAGGCATGGTTCCATGTCCGTGCGGTATGTCGGGCACTATGTCGGGCACTATGTCAGGCACTATGTAGGCATGGTTCCATGTCCGTGCAGTATGCCGGGCACTATGTCGGGCACTATGTCGGCATGGTTCCATGTCCGTGAAGTATGTCGGGCACTATGTTGGGCACTATGTAGGCATGGTTCCATGTCCGTGCAGTGTGTCGGGCACTATGCCGGGCACTATGTTGGGCACTATGTCGGCATGGTTCCATGTCCATGCAGTGTGTCGGGCACTATGTCGGGCACTATGTTGGGCACTATGTAGGCATGGTTCCATGTCCGTGCAGTATGTTGGGCACTATGTTGGGCACTATGTCGGGCACTATGTCGGCATGGTTCCATGTCCGTGAAGTATGTCGGGCACTATGTTGGGCACTATGTAGGCATGGTTCCATGTCCGTGCAGTGTGTCGGGCACTATGCCGGGCACTATGTTGGGCGCTATGTCGGCATGCTTCCATGTCCATGCAGTATGCCGGGCACTATGCCAGGCACTTTGTAGGCATGGTTCCATGTCCGTGCAGTATGCCGGGCACTATGTCGGGCACTATGTAGGCATGGTTCCATGTCCGTGCGGTATGTCGGGCACTATGTCGGGCACTATGTCAGGCACTATGTCGGCATGGTTCCATGTCCGTGAAGTATGTCGGGCACTATGTTGGGCACTATGTCGGCATGGTTCCATGTCCGTGCAGTGTGTTGGGCACTATGCCAGGCACTATGTAGGCATGATTTCATGTCCGTGCTTTATGTCGGGCACTTTGTCAGGCACTATGTTGGGCACTATGTACGCATGGTTCCATGTCCGTGCAGTATGTTGGGCAATATGTTGGGCACTATGTAGGCATGGTTCCATGTCCGTGCAGTGTGTTGGGCACTATGTTGGGCACTATGTCGGCATGGTTCCATGTCCGTGCAGTATGTCGGGCACTATGTCAGGCAGTATGTAGGCATGGTTCCATGTCCGTGCAGTATGCCGGGCACTATGTCGGGCACTATGTAGGCATGGTTCCATGTCCGTGCAGTATGTTGGGCACTATGTTGGGCACTATGTAGGCATGGATCCATGTCCGTGCAGTGTGCCGGGCACTATGTTGGGCACTATGTTGGGCGCTATGTCGGCATGCTTCCATGTCCATGCAGTATGCCGGGCACTATGCCAGGCACTATGTAGGCATGGTTCCATGTCCGTGCAGTGTGTTAAGCACTATGTTAGGAACTATGTAGGCATGGTTCCATGTCCGTGCAGTGTGTTGGGCACTATGTTGGGCACTATGTCGGCATGGTTCCATGTCCGTGCAGTATGTCGGGCACTATGTCAGGCACTATGTAGGCATGGTTCCATGTCCGTGCAGTATGCCGGGCACTATATCGGGCACTATGTAGGCATGGTTCCATGTCCGTGCAGTATATTGGGCACTATGTTGGGCACTATGTAGGCATGGATCCATGTCCGTGCAGTGTGTCGGGCACTATGTCGGGCACTATGTTGGGCACTATGTCGGCATGGTTCCATGTCCGTGCAGTATGTCGGGCACTATGTCAGGCACTATGTAGGCATGGTTCCATGTCCGTGCAGTATGCCGGGCACTTTGTCGGGCACTATGTAGGCATGGTTCCATGTCCGTGCGGTATGTCGGGCACTATGTCGGGCACTATGTTGGGCACTATGTCGGCATGGTTCCATGTCCGTGCAGTATGTCGGGTACTATGTCGGGCACTATGTTGGGCACTATGTAGGCATGGTTCCATGTCCGTGCAGTATGTTGGGCAGTATGTTGGGCACTATGTCGGCATGCTTCCATGTCCATGCAGTATGCCGGGCACTATGTCGGGCACTATGTAGGCATGGTTCCATGTCCGTGCGGTATGTCGGGCACTATGTCGGGCACTATGTCAGGCACTATGTAGGCATGGTTCCATGTCCGTGCAGTATGCCGGGCACTATGTCGGGCACTATGTCGGCATGGTTCCATGTCCGTGCAGTGTGTTGGGCACTATGTTAGGAACTATGTAGGCATGGTTCCATGTCCGTGCAGTGTGTTGGGCACTATGTTGGGCACTATGTCGGCATGGTTCCATGTCCGTGCAGTATGTCGGGCACTATGTCAGGCACTCTGTAGGCATGGTTCCATGTCCGTGCAGTATGCCGGGCACTATGTCGGGCACTATGTAGGCATGGTTCCATGTCCGTGCAGTATGTTGGGCACTATGTTGGGCACTATGTAGGCATGGTTCCATGTCCGTGCAGTGTGTCGGGCACTATGTCGGGCACTATGTTGGGCACTATGTCGGCATGGTTCCATGTCCGTGCAGTGTGTTGGGCACTATGTTGGGCACTATGTCGGCATGGTTCCATGTCCGTGCAGTATGCCGGGCACTATGTCAGGCACTATGTCGGCATGCTTCCATGTCCATGCAGTATGCCGGGCACTATGCCAGGCACTATGTAGGCATGGTTCCATGTCCGTGCAGTATGCCGGGCACTATGTCGGGCACTATGTAGGCATGGTTCCATGTCCGTGCGGTATGTCGGGCACTATGTCGGGCACTATGTTGGGCACTATGTAGGCATGGTTCCATGTCCGTGAAGTATGTCGGGCACTATGTTGGGCACTATGTCGGCATGGTTCCATGTCCGTGCAGTGTGTCGGGCACTATGTCGGGCACTATGTTGGGCACTATGTCGGCATGGTTCCATGTCCGTGCAGTATGTCGGGCACTATGTCAGCCACTATGTAGGCATGGTTCCATGTCCGTGTAGTATGCCGGGCACTATGTCGGGCACTATGTAGGCATGGTTCAATGTCCGTGCAGTGTGTCGGGCACTATGCCGGGCACTATGTTGGGCACTATGTCGGCATGGTTCCATGTCCATGCAGTGTGTCGGGCACTATGTTGGGCACTATGTTGGGCACTATGTAGGCATGGTTCCATGTCCGTGCAGTATGTTGGGCACTATGTTGGGCACTATGTCGGGCACTATGTAGGCATGGTTCCATGTCCGTGCAGTGTGTTGGGCACTATGTTGGGCACTATGTTGGCATGGTTCCATGTCCGTGCAGTATGTCGGGCACTATGTCAGGCACTATGTCGGCATGCTTCCATGTCCATGCAGTATGCCGGGCACTATTCCAGGCACTATGTAGGCATGGTTCCATGTCCGTGCAGTATGCCGGGCACTATGTCGGGCACTATGTAGGCATGGTTCCATGTCCGTGCGGTATGTCGGGCACTATGTCGGGCACTATGTTGGGCACTATGTAGGCATGGTTCCATGTCCGTGAAGTATGTCGGGCACTATGTTGGGCACTATGTCGGCATGGTTCCATGTCCGTGCAGTATGTCGGGTACTACGTCGGGCACTATGTTGGGCACTATGTAGGCATGGTTCCATGTCCGTGCAGTATGTTGGGCACTATGTTGGGCACTATGTAGGCATGGTTCCATGTCCGTGCAGTGTGTTGGGCACTATGTTGGGCACTATGTCGGCATGGTTCCATGTCCGTGCAGTATGCCGGGCACTATGTCAGGCACTATGTCGGCATGCTTCCATGTCCATGCAGTATGCCGGGCACTATGCCAGGCACTATGTAGGCATGGTTCCATGTCCGTGCAGTATGCCGGGCACTATGTCGGGCACTATGTAGGCATGGTTCTATGTCCGTGCGGTATGTCGGGCACTATGTCGGGCACTATGTTGGGCACTATGTAGGCATGGTTCCATGTCCGTGCAGTATGCCGGGCACTATGTCGGGCACTATGTCAGGCACTATGTAGGCATGGTTCCATGTCCGTGCAGTATGCCGGGCACTATGTCGGGCACTATGTCGGCATGGTTCCATGTCCGTGATGTATGTCGGGCACTATGTTGGGCGCTATGTCGGCATGCTTCCATGTCCATGCAGTATGCCGGGCACTATGCCAGGCACTATGTAGGCATGGTTCCATGTCCGTGCAGTATGCCGGGCACTATGTCGGGCACTATGTAGGCATGGTTCAATGTCCGTGCGGTATGTCGGGCACTATGTCGGGCACTATGTCAGGCACTATGTAGGCATGGTTCCATGTCCGTGCAGTATGCCGGGCACTATGTCGGGCACTATGTCGGCATGGTTCCATGTCCGTGAAGTATGTCGGGCGCTATGTTGGGCACTATGTAGGCATGGTTCAATGTCCGTGCAGTGTGTCGGGCACTATGCCGGGCACTATGTTGGGCACTATGTCGGCATGGTTCCATGTCCATGCAGTGTGTCGGGCACTATGTCGGGCACTATGTTGTGCACTATTGAGGCATGGTTCCATGTCCGTGCAGTATGTTGGGCACTATGTTGGGCACTATGTCGGGCACTATGTAGGCATGGTTCCATGTCCGTGCAGTGTGTTGGGCACTATGTTGGGCACTATGTCGGCATGGTTCCATGTCCGTGCAGTATGTCGGGCACTATGTCAGGCACTATGTAGGCATGGTTCCATGTCCGTGCAGTATGTTGGGCACTATGTTGGGCACTATGTAGGCATGGATCCATATCCGTGCAGTGTGCCGGGCACTATGTTGGGAACTATGTTGGGCGCTATGTCGGCATGCTTCCATGTCCATGCAGTATGCCGGGCACTATGCCAGGCACTATGTAGGCATGGTTCCATGTCCGTGCAGTATGTTGGGCACTATGTTGGGCACTATGTCGGGCACTATGTAGGCATGGTTCCATGTCCGTGCAGTGTGTTGGGCACTATGCCAGGCACTATGTAGGCATGATTCCATGTCCGTGCGGTATGTCGGGCACTTTGTCAGGCACTATGTTGGGCACTATTTCGGCATGGTTCCATGTCCGTGCAGTATGTTGGGCACTATGTTGGGCACTGTGTAGGCATGGTTCCATGTCCGTGCAGTGTGTCGGGCACTATGTCGGGCACTATGTAGGCATGGTTCCATGTCCGTGCAGTATGCCGGGCACTATGTCGGGCACTATGTCGGCATGGTTCCATGTCCGTGCAGTATGTCGGGCACTATGTCAGGCACTATGTAGGCATGGTTCCATGTCCGTGCAGTATGCCGGGCACTATGTCGGGCACTATGTAGGCATGGTTCCATGTCCGTGCAGTATGTTGGGCACTATGTTGGGCACTATGTAGGCATGGTTCCATGTCCGTGCAGTGTGTCGGGCACTATGTCGGGCACTATGTTGGGCACTATGTCGGCATGGTTCCATGTCCATGCAGTGTGTCGGGCACTATGTCGGGCACTATGTTGGGCACTATGTACGCATGGTTCCATGTCCGTGCAGTATGTTGGGCAATATCTTGGGCACTATGTAGGCATGGTTCCATGTCCGTGCAGTGTGTTGGGCACTATGTTGGGCACTATGTCGGCATGGTTCCATGTCCGTGCAGTATGTCGGGCACTATGTCAGGCACTATGTAGGCATGGTTCCATGTCCGTGCAGTATGTTGGGCACTATGTTGGGCACTATGTAGGCATGGATCCATATCCGTGCAGTGTGCCGGGCACTATGTTGGGAACTATGTTGGGCGCTATGTCGGCATGCTTCCATGTCCATGCAGTATGCCGGGCACTATGCCAGGCACTATGTAGGCATGGTTCCATGTCCGTGCAGTATGTTGGGCACTATGTTGGGCACTATGTCGGGCACTATGTAGGCATGGTTCCATGTCCGTGCAGTGTGTTGGGCACTATGCCAGGCACTATGTAGGCATGATTCCATGTCCGTGCGGTATGTCGGGCACTTTGTCAGGCACTATGTTGGGCACTATTTCGGCATGGTTCCATGTCCGTGCAGTATGTTGGGCACTATGTTGGGCACTGTGTAGGCATGGTTCCATGTCCGTGCAGTGTGTCGGGCACTATGTCGGGCACTATGTAGGCATGGTTCCATGTCCGTGCAGTATGCCGGGCACTATGTCGGGCACTATGTCGGCATGGTTCCATGTCCGTGCAGTATGTCGGGCACTATGTCAGGCACTATGTAGGCATGGTTCCATGTCCGTGCAGTATGCCGGGCACTATGTCGGGCACTATGTAGGCATGGTTCCATGTCCGTGCAGTATGTTGGGCACTATGTTGGGCACTATGTAGGCATGGTTCCATGTCCGTGCAGTGTGTCGGGCACTATGTCGGGCACTATGTTGGGCACTATGTCGGCATGGTTCCATGTCCATGCAGTGTGTCGGGCACTATGTCGGGCACTATGTTGGGCACTATGTACGCATGGTTCCATGTCCGTGCAGTATGTTGGGCAATATCTTGGGCACTATGTAGGCATGGTTCCATGTCCGTGCAGTGTGTTGGGCACTATGTTGGGCACTATGTCGGCATGGTTCCATGTCCGTGCAGTATGTCGGGCACTATGTCAGGCACTATGTAGGCATGGTTCCATGTCCGTGCAGTATGTTGGGCACTATGTTGGGCACTATGTAGGCATGGATCCATATCCGTGCAGTGTGCCGGGCACTATGTTGGGAACTATGTTGGGCGCTATGTCGGCATGCTTCCATGTCCATGCAGTATGCCGGGCACTATGCCAGGCACTATGTAGGCATGGTTCCATGTCCGTGCAGTATGTTGGGCACTATGTTGGGCACTATGTCGGGCACTATGTAGGCATGGTTCCATGTCCGTGCAGTGTGTTGGGCACTATGCCAGGCACTATGTAGGCATGATTCCATGTCCGTGCGGTATGTCGGGCACTTTGTCAGGCACTATGTTGGGCACTATTTCGGCATGGTTCCATGTCCGTGCAGTATGTTGGGCACTATGTTGGGCACTGTGTAGGCATGGTTCCATGTCCGTGCAGTGTGTCGGGCACTATGTCGGGCACTATGTAGGCATGGTTCCATGTCCGTGCAGTATGCCGGGCACTATGTCGGGCACTATGTCGGCATGGTTCCATGTCCGTGCAGTATGTCGGGCACTATGTCAGGCACTATGTAGGCATGGTTCCATGTCCGTGCAGTATGCCGGGCACTATGTCGGGCACTATGTAGGCATGGTTCCATGTCCGTGCAGTATGTTGGGCACTATGTTGGGCACTATGTAGGCATGGTTCCATGTCCGTGCAGTGTGTCGGGCACTATGTCGGGCACTATGTTGGGCACTATGTCGGCATGGTTCCATGTCCATGCAGTGTGTCGGGCACTATGTCGGGCACTATGTTGGGCACTATGTACGCATGGTTCCATGTCCGTGCAGTATGTTGGGCAATATGTTGGGCACTATGTAGGCATGGTTCCATGTCCGTGCAGTGTGTTGGGCACTATGTTGGGCACTATGTCGGCATGGTTCCATGTCCGTGCAGTATGTCGGGCACTATGTCAGGCAGTATGTAGGCATGGTTCCATGTCCGTGCAGTATGCCGGGCACTATGTCGGGCACTATGTAGGCATGGTTCCATGTCCGTGCAGTATGTTGGGCACTATGTTGGGCACTATGTAGGCATGGATCCATGTCCGTGCAGTATGTTGGGCACTATGTTGGGCACTATGTAGGCATGGTTCCATGTCCGTGCAGTGTGTCGGGCACTATGTCGGGCACTATGTAGGCATGGTTCCATGTCCGTGCAGTATGCCGGGCACTATGTCGGGCACTATGTCGGCATGGTTCCATGTCCGTGCAGTATGTCGGGCACTATGTCAGGCACTATGTAGGCATGGTTCCATGTCCGTGCAGTATGCCGGGCACTATGTCGGGCACTATGTAGGCATGGTTCCATGTCCGTGCAGTATGTTGGGCACTATGTTGGGCACTATGTAGGCATGGTTCCATGACCGTGCAGTGTGTCGGGCACTATGTCGGGCACTATGTTGGGCACTATGTCGGCATGGTTCCATGTCCATGCAGTGTGTCGGGCACTATGTCGGGCACTATGTTGGGCACTATGTACGCATGGTTCCATGTCCGTGCAGTATGTTGGGCAATATGTTGGGCACTATGTAGGCATGGTTCCATGTCCGTGCAGTGTGTTGGGCACTATGTTGGGCACTATGTCGGCATGGTTCCATGTCCGTGCAGTATGTCGGGCACTATGTCAGGCAGTATGTAGGCATGGTTCCATGTCCGTGCAGTATGCCGGGCACTATGTCGGGCACTATGTAGGCATGGTTCCATGTCCGTGCAGTATGTTGGGCACTATGTTGGGCACTATGTAGGCATTGATCCATGTCCGTGCAGTGTGCCGGGCACTATGTTGGGCACTATGTTGGGCGCTATGTCGGCATGCTTCCATGTCCATGCAGTATGCCGGGCACTATGCCAGGCACTATGTAGGCATGGTTCCATGTCCGTGCAGTGTGTTGGGCACTATGTTAGGAACTATGTAGGCATGGTTCCATGTCCGTGCAGTGTGTTGGGCACTATGTTGGGCACTATGTCGGCATGGTTCCATGTCCGTGCAGTATGTCGGGCACTATGTCAGGCACTATGTAGGCATGGTTCCATGTCCGTGCAGTATGCCGGGCACTATGTCGGGCACTATGTAGGCATGGTTCCATGTCCGTGCAGTATGTTGGGCACTATGTTGGGCACTATGTAGGCATGGTTCCATGTCCGTGCAGTGTGTCGGGCACTATGTCGGGCACTATGTTGGGCACTATGTCGGCATGGTTCCATGTCCGTGCAGTATGTCGGGCACTATGTCAGGCACTATGTAGGCATGGTTCCATGTCCGTGCAGTATGCCGGGCACTATGTCGGGCACTATGTAGGCATGGTTCCATGTCCGTGCGGTATGTCGGGCACTATGTCGGGCACTATGTTGGGCACTATGTCGGCATGGTTCCATGTCCGTGCAGTATGTCGGGTACTATGTCGGGCACTATGTTGGGCACTATGTAGGCATGGTTCCATGTCCGTGCAGTATGTTGGGCACTATGTTGACTCCAATCCACGGAGTTGACTCCACGGACTTCACTCCACTCCTTACACTTAACTCTACTCCGCTGACTTGACTCCGCGGACTTGACTCCACGGACTTGCCTCCGTGGACTTGACTCCACGGACTTCACTTCACTCCACAGACTTGACTCCGTGGACTTGACTCCACTCCACGGACTTGACTCCACGGATTTGACTCAACTCCGCTGACTTGACTCCACAGACCTGACTCCATGGATTTGACTCCAATCCACGGACTTGACTCCACGGACTTCACTCCACTCCTTAGACTTAACTCTACTCCGCTGACTTGACTCCGCGGACTTGCCTCCGTGGACTTTACTCCACTCCACGGACTTGACTCCACGCACTTCACTCCACTCCGCTGACTTGACTCCACGGATTTGACTCCACTCCGCTGACTTCACTCCACGGACTTCACTCCACTCCTTAGACTGAACTCTACTCCGCTGACTTGACTCCGCGGACTTGACTCCGCGGACTTGACTCCACGGCCTTGCCTCCGTGGACTTGACTCCACTCCACGGACTTGAATCCACGGACTTCACTCCACTCCGCTGACTTGACTCCGTGGACTTGACTCCACTCCACGGACTTGACTCCACGCACTTCACTCCACTCCGCTGACTTGACTCCACGGACTTGACTCCACTCCGCTGACTTCACTCCACGGACTTCACTCAACTCCTTAGACTTAACTCTACTCCGCTGACTTGACTCCGCGGACTTGACTCCACGGACTTGCCTCCGTGGACTTGACTCCACTCCACGGACTTGAATCCACGGACTTCACTCCACTCCACAGACTTGACGCCGTGGACTTGACTCCGTGGACTTGACTCCACTCCACGGACTTGAATCCACGGACTTGACTCCACTCCGCTGACTTGACTCCTTGAACTTGAATCCACTCCACGAACTTGACTCCACGGACTTCACTCCACTCCTTACACTTAACTCTACTCCGCTGACTTGACTCCGCGGACTTGACTCCACGGACTTACCTCTGTGGACTTGACTCCACTCCACAGACTTGACTCCACGCACTGCACTCCACTCTGCTGACTTGACTCCACGGACTTGACTCCACTCCACGGACTTGACTCCACACACTTCACTCCACTCCGCTGACTTGACACCACGGACTTGACTCCACTCCACGGACTTGACTCCACGCACTTCACTCCACTCCGCAGACTTGACTCCACGGACTTGAATCCACTCCACGGACTTGACTCCACGGACTTCACTCCACTCCTTACACTTAACTCTACTCCGCTGACTTGACTCCGCGGACTTGACTCCACGGACTTGCCTCCGTGGACTTGACTCCACTCCACGGACTTGACTCCACGCACTTCACTCCACTCCGCTGACTTGACTCCACGGATTTGACTCCACTCCGCTGACTTCACTCCACAGACTTCACTCCACTCCTTAGACTGAACTCTACTCCGCTGACTTGACTCCGCGGACTTGACTCCACGGACTTGCCTCCGTGGACTTGACTCCACTCCACGGACCTGAATCCACGGACTTCACTCCACTCCACAGACTTGACTCCGTGGAGTTGACTCCGTGGACTTGACTCCACTCCACGGACTTGAATCCACGGACTTGACTCCACTCCGCTGACTTGACTCCTTGAACTTAAATCCACTCCACGGACTTGACTCCACGGACTTCACTCCACTCCTTACACTTAAATCTACTCCGCTGACTTGACTCCGCGGACTTGACTCCACGGACTTGCCTCCGTGGACTTGGCTCCACTCCACGGACTTGAATCCACGGACTTCACTCCACTCCACAGACTTGATTCCGTGGACTTGACTCCGTGGACTTGACTCCACTCCACGGACTTGAATCCACGGACTTGACTCCACTCCGCTGACTTGACTCCTTGAACTTGAATCCACTCCACGGACTTGACTCCACGGACTTCACTCCACTCCTTACACTTAAATCTACTCCGCTGACTTGACTCCGCGGACTTGACTCCACTCCACGGACTTGACTCCACGCACTTCACTCCACTCCGCTGACTTGACTCCACGGATTTGACTCCACTCCGCTGACTTCACTCCACAGACTTCACTCCACTCCTTAGACTGAACTCTACTCCGCTGACTTGACTCCGCGGACTTGACTCCACGGACTTGCCTCCGTGGACTTGACTCCACTCCACGGACTTGAATCCACGGACTTGACTCCACTCCGCTGACTTGACTCCTTGAACTTGAATCCACTCCACGGACTTGACTCCACGGACTTCACTCCACTCCTTAGACTTAACTCTACTCCGCTGACTTGACTCCGCGGACTTGACTCCACGGACTTGCCTCCGTGGACTTGACTCCGTGGACTTGACTCCACTCCACGGACTTGAATCCACGGACTTGACTCCACTCCTTAGACTTAACTCTACTCCGCTGACTTGACTCCGCGGACTTGACTCCACGGACTTGCCTCCGTGGACTTGACTCCACTCCACAGACTTGACTCCACGCACTGCACTCCACTCTGCTGACTTGACTCCACGGACTTGACTCCACTCCACGGACTTGACTCCACACACTTCACTCCACTCCGCTGACTTGACACCACGGACTTGACTCCACTCCACGGACTTGACTCCACGCACTTCACTCCACTCCGCTGACTTGACTCCACGGACTTGACTCCACGGACTTGCCTCCGTGGACTTGACTCCACTCCACGGACTTGACTCCACACACTTCACTCCACTCCGCTGACTTGACACCACGGACTTGACTCCACTCCACGGACTTGACTCCACGCACTTCACTCCACTCCGCTGACTTGACTCCACGGACTTGAATCCACTCCACGGACTTGACTCCACGGACTTCACTCCACTCCTTACACTTAACTCTACTCCGCTGACTTGACTCCGCGGACTTGACTCCACGGACTTGCCTCCGTGGACTTGACTCCACTCCACGGACTTGACTCCACGCACTTCACTCCACTCCGCTGACTTGACTCCACGGATTTGACTCCACTCCGCTGACTTCACTCCACAGACTTCACTCCACTCCTTAGACTGAACTCTACTCCGCTGACTTGACTCCGCGGACTTGACTCCACGGACTTGCCTCCGTGGACTTGACTCCACTCCACGGACTTGAATCCACGGACTTCACTCCACTCCACAGACTTGACTCCGTGGAGTTGACTCCGTGGACTTGACTCCACTCCACGGACTTGATTCCACGGACTTGACTCCACTCCGCTGACTTGACTCCTTGAACTTGAATCCACTCCACGGACTTGACTCCACGGACTTCACTCCACTCCTTACACTTAAATCTGCTCCGCTGACTTGACTCCGCGGACTTGACTTCACGGACTTGCCTCCGTGGACTTGACTCCACTCCACGGACTTGAATCCACGGACTTCACTCCACTCCACAGACTTGATTCCGTAGACTTGACTCCGTGGACTTGACTCCACTCCACGGACTTGACTCCACGCACTGCACTCCACTCTGCTGACTTGACTCCACGGACTTGACTCCACTCCACGGACTTGACTCCACGCACTTCACTCCACTCCGCTGACTTGACTCCACGGACTTGAATCCACTCCACGGACTTGACTCCACGGACTTCACTCCACTCCTTACACTTAACTCTACTCTGCTGACTTGACTCCGCGGACTTGACTCCACGGACTTGCCTCCGTGGTCTTGACTCCACTCCACGGACTTGAATCCACGGACTTCACTCCACTCCACAGACTTGACTCCGTGGACTTGACTCCGTGGACTTGACTCCACTCCACGGACTTGAATCCACGGACTTGACTCCACTCCACGGACTTGACTCCACGCACTTCACTCCACTCCGCTGACTTGACTCCACGGATTTGACTCCATTCCGCTGACTTGACTCCACAGACCTGACTCCATGGATTTGACTCCAATCCACGGACTTGACTCCACGGACTTCACTCCACTCCTTAGACTTAACTCTACTGCGCTGGCTTGACTCCGCGGACTTGACTCCACGGACTTGCCTCCGTGGACTTGACTCCACTCCACGGACTTGAATCCACGGACTTCACTCCACTCCTTAGACTGAACTCTACTCCGCTGACTTGACTCCGCGGACTTGACTCCACGGACTTGACTCCACTCCACGGACTTGACTCCACGCACTGCACTCCACTCCGCTGACTTGACTCCACGGATTTGACTCCACTCCGCTGACTTCACTCCACGGACTTCACTCCACTCCTTACCCTTAACTCTACTCCGCTGACTTGACTCCGCGGACTTGACTCCACGGACTTGCCTCCGTGGACTTGACTCCACTCCACGGACTTGACACCACGGACTTGACTCCACTCCACGGACTTGAATCCACGGACTTGACTCCACTCCGCTGACTTGACTCCTTGAACTTGAATCCACTCCACGGACTTGACTCCACGGACTAAACTCCACTCCTGAGACTGAACTCTACTCCGCTGACTTGACTCCGCTGACTTGACGCCACGGACTTGCCTCCGTGGACTTGACTCCATTCAACAGACTTGACTCCACGCACTGCACTCCACTCTGCTGACTTGACTCCACGGACTTGACTCCACTCCACGGACTTGACTCCACACACTTCACTCCACTCCGCTGACTTGACACCACGGACTTGACTCCACTCCACGGACTTGACTCCACGCACTTCACTCCACTCCGCTGACTTGACTCCACGGACTTGAATCCACTCCACGGACTTGACTCCACGGACTTCACTCCACTCCTTACACTTAACTCTACTCCGCTGACTTGACTCCGCGGACTTGACTCCACGGACTTGCCTCCGTGGACTTGACTCCACTCCACGGACTTGACTCCACGCACTTCACTCCACTCCGCTGACTTGACTCCACGGATTTGACTCCACTCCGCTGACTTCACTCCACAGACTTCACTCCACTCCTTAGACTGAACTCTACTCCGCTGACTTGACTCCGCGGACTTGACTCCACGGACTTGCCTCCGTGGACTTGACTCCACTCCACGGACTTGAATCCACGGACTTCACTCCACTCCACAGACTTGACTCCGTGGAGTTGACTCCGTGGACTTGACTCCACTCCACGGACTTGAATCCACGGACTTGACTCCACTCCGCTGACTTGACTCCTTGAACTTGAATCCACTCCACGGACTTGACTCCACGGACTTCACTCCACTCCTTACACTTAAATCTACTCCGCTGACTTGACTCCGCGGACTTGACTTCACGGACTTGCCTCCGTGGACTTGACTCCACTCCACGGACTTGAATCCACGGACTTCACTCCACTCCACAGACTTGATTCCGTGGACTTGACTCCGTGGACTTGACTCCACTCCACGGACTTGACTCCACGCACTGCACTCCACTCTGCTGACTTGACTCCACGGACTTGACTCCACTCCACGGACTTGAATCCACGGACTTGACTCCACTCCGCTGACTTGACTCCTTGAACTTGAATCCACTCCACGGAGTTGACTCCACGGACTTCACTCCACTCCTTAGACTTAACTCTACTCCGCTGACTTGACTCCGCGGACTTGACTCCACGGACTTGCCTCCGTGGACTTGACTCCACTCCACGGACTTGAATCCACGGACTTCACTCCACTCCACAGACTTGACTCCGTGGAGTTGACTCCACGGACTTGACTCCACTCCACGGACTTGACTCCACGCACTGCACTCCACTCCGCTGACTTGACTCCACGGATTTGACTCCACTCCGCTGACTTCACTCCACGGACTTCACTCCACTCCTTACCCTTAACTCTACTCCGCTGACTTGACTCCGCGGACTTGACTCCACGGACTTGCCTCCGTGGACTTGACTCCACTCCACGGACTTGAATCCACGGACTTCACTCCACTCCACAGACTTGACTCCGTGGACTTGACTCCACTCCACGGACTTGACTCCACGCACTTCACTCCACTCCTTAGACTTAACTCTACTCCGCTGACTTGACTCCGCGGACTTGACTCCACGGACTTGCCTCTGTGGACTTGACTCCACTCCACGGACTTGACTCCACGCACTGCACTCCACTCCACAGACTTTACTCAACGGATTTGACTCCACTCCGCTGACTTCACTCCACGGACTTCACTCCACTCCTTACACTTAACTCTACTCCGCTGACTTGACTCCGCGGACTTGACTCCACGGACTTGCCTCCGTGGACTTGACTCCACTCCACAGACTTGACTCCACGCACTGCACTCCACTCTGCTGACTTGACTCCACGGACTTGACTCCGTGGACTTGACTCCACTCCACGGACTTGAATCCACGGACTTGACTCCACTCCACGGACTTGACTCCACGCACTTCACTCCACTCCGCTGACTTGACTCCACGGATTTGACTCCACTCCGCTGACTTGACTCCACAGACCTGACTCCATGGATTTGACTCCAATCCACGGACTTGACTCCACGGACTTCACTCCACTCCTTAGACTTAACTCTACTGCGCTGGCTTGACTCCGCGGACTTGACTCCACGGACTTGCCTCCGTGGACTTGACTCCACTCCACGGACTTGAATCCACGGACTTCACTCCACTCCACAGACTTGACTCCGTGGACTTGACTCCACTCCACGGACTTGACTCCACGCACTTCACTCCACTCCGCTGACTTGACTCCACGGATTTGACTCCACTCCGCTGACTTCACTCCACGGACTTCACTCAACTCCTTAGACTTAACTCTACTCCGCTGACTTGACTCCGCGGACTTGACTCCACGGACTTGCCTCCGTGGTCTTGACTCCACTCCACGGACTTGAATCCACGGACTTCACTCCACTCCACAGACTTGACTCCGTGGACTTGACTCCGTGGACTTGACTCCACTCCACGGACTTGAATCCACGGACTTGACTCCACTCCGCTGACTTGACTCCTTGAACTTGAATCCACTCCACGGACTTGACTCCACGGACTTCACTCCACTCCTTAGACTGAACTCTACTCCGCTGACTTGACTCCGCGGACTTGACTCCACGGACTTGCCTCCGTGGACTTGACTCCACTCCACAGACTTGACTCCACGCACTGCACTCCACTCTGCTGACTTGACTCCACGGACTTGACTCCACTCCACGGACTTGACTCCACACACTTCACTCCACTCCGCTGACTTGACACCACGGACTTGACTCCACTCCACGGACTTGACTCCACGCACTTTACTCCACTCCGCTGACTTGACTCCACGGACTTGACTCCCCGGACTTGCCTCCGTGGACTTGACTCCACTCCACGGACTTGAATCCACGGACTTCACTCCACTCCACAGACTTGACTCCGTGGACTTGACTCCGTGGAATTGACTCCACTCCACGGACTTGAATCCACGGATTTGACTCCACTCCGCTGACTTGACTCCACAGACCTGACTCCATGGATTTGACTCCAATCCACGGACTTGACTCCACGGACTTCACTCCACTCCTTAGACTTAACTCTACTCCGCTGGCTTGACTCCGCGGACTTGACTCCACGGACTTGCCTCCGTGGACTTGACTCCACTCCACGGACTTGAATCCACGGACTTCACTCCACTCCACAGACTTGACTCCGTGGACTCGAATCCACTCCACGGACTTGACTCCACGCACTTCACTCCACTCCGCTGACTTGACTCCACGGATTTGACTCCACTCCGCTGACTTCACTCCACGGACTTCACTCAACTCCTTAGACTTAACTCTACTCCGCTGACTTGACTCCGCGGACTTGACTCCACGGACTTGCCTCTGTGGACTTGACTCCACTCCACGGACTTGACTCCACGCACTGCACTCCACTCCACAGACTTTACTCCACGGATTTGACTCCACTCCGCTGACTTCACTCCACGGACTTCACTCAACTCCTTAGACTTAACTCTACTCCGCTGACTTGACTCCGCGGACTTGACTCCACGGACTTGCCTCCGTGGACTTGACTCCACTCCACGGACTTGAATTCACGGACTTCACTCCACTCCACAGACTAGACTCCGTGGACTTGACTCCGTGGACTTGACTCCACTCCACGGACTTGAATCCACGGACTTGACTCCACTCCACGGACTTGAATCCACGGACTTGACTCCACTCCGCTGACTTGACTCCTTGAACTTGACTCCACTCCACGGACTTGAATCCACGGACTTCACTTCACTCCACAGACTTGAATCCACGGACTTCACTTCACTCCACAGACTTGACTCCGTGGACTTGACTCCACTCCGCTGACTTGACTCCACGGATTTGACTCCACTCCGCTGACTTGACTCCACGCACTTCACTCCACTCCGCTGACTTGACTCCACGGATTTGACTCCACTCCGCTGACTTCACTCCACGGACTTCACTCAACTCCTTAGACTTAACTCTACTCCGCTGACTTGACTCCGCGGACTTGACTCCACGGACTTGCCTCCGTGGACTTGACTCCGTGGACTTGACTCCACTCCACGGACTTGACTCCACGGACTTCACTCCACTCCTTACACTTAACTCTACTCCGCTGACTTGACTCCGCGGACTTGACTCCGCGGACTTGCCTCCGTGGACTTGACTCCACTCCACGGACTTGAATCCACGGACTTCACTTCACTCCACAGACTTGAATCCACGGACTTCACTTCACTCCACAGACTTGACTCCGTGGACTTGACTCCACTCCACGGACTTGACTCCACGCACTTCACTCCACTCCGCTGACTTCACTCCACGGACTTCACTCAACTCCTTAGACTTAACTCTACTCCGCTGACTTGACTCTGCGGACTTGACTCCACGGACTTGCCTCCGTGGACTTGACTCCGTGGACTTGACTCCACTCCACGGACTTGACTCCACGGACTTCACTCCACTCCTTACACTTAACTCTACTCCGCTGACTTGACTCCGCGGACTTGACTCCGCGGACTTGCCTCCGTGGACTTGACTCCACTCCACGGACTTGAATCCACGGACTTCACTTCACTCCACAGACTTGAATCCACGGACTTCACTTCACTCCACAGACTTGACTCCGTGGACTTGACTCCACTCCACGGACTTGACTCCACGCACTTCACTCCACTCCGCTGACTTGACTCCACGGATTTGACTCCACTCCGCTGACTTCACTCCACGGACTTCACTCAACTCCTTAGACTTAACTCTACTCCGTTGACTTGACTCCGCGGACTTGACTCCACGGACTTGCCTCCGTGGACTTGACTCCACTCCACGGACTTGAATCCACGGACTTCACTCCACTCCACAGACTTGACTCCGTGGACTTGACTCCGTGGACTTGACTCCACTCCACGGAGTTGAATCCACGGACTTGACTCCACTCCACGGACTTGAATCCACGGACTTGACTCCACTCCGCTGACTTGACTCCGTGGACTTGACTCCACTCCACGGACTTGACTCAACGCACTTCACTCCACTCCGCTGACTTGACTCCACGGATTTGACTCCACTCCGCTGACTTCACTCCACGGACTTCACTCAACTCCTTACACTTAACTCTACTCCGCTGGCTTGACTCCGCGGACTTGACTCCACGGACTTGCCTCCGTGGACTTGACTCCACTCCACGGACTTGAATCCACGGACTTCACTCCACTCCACAGACTTGACTCCGTGGACTTGACTCCACTCCACGGAGTTGAATCCACGGACTTGACTCCACTCCACGGACTTGAATCCACGGACTTGACTCCACTCCGCTGACTTGACTCCTTGAACTTGACTCCACTCCACGGACTTGAATCCACGGACTTCACTTCACTCCACAGACTTGAATCCACGGACTTCACTTCACTCCACAGACTTGACTCCGTGGACTTGACTCCACTCCGCTGACTTGACTCCGTGGACTTGACTCCACTCCACGGACTTGACTCCACGCACTTCACTCCACTCCGCTGACTTGACTCCACGGATTTGACTCCACTCCGCTGACTTCACTCCACGGACTTCACTCAACTCCCTAGACTTAACTCTACTCCGCTGACTTGACTCCGCGGACTTGACTCCACGGACTTGCCTCCGTGGACTTGACTCCGTGGACTTGACTCCACTCCACGGACTTAACTCCACGGACTTCACTCCACTCCTTACACTTAACTCTACTCCGCTGACTTGACTCCGCGGACTTGACTCCGCGGACTTGCCTCCGTGGACTTGACTCCACTCCACGGACTTGAATCCACGGACTTCACTTCACTCCACAGACTTGAATCCACGGACTTCACTTCACTCCACAGACTTGACTCCGTGGACTTGACTCCACTCCACGGACTTGACTCCACGCACTTCACTCCACTCCGCTGACTTGACTCCACGGATTTGACTCCACTCCGCTGACTTCACTCCACGGACTTCACTCAACTCCTTAGACTTAACTCTACTCCGTTGACTTGACTCCGCGGACTTGACTCCACGGACTTGCCTCCGTGGACTTGACTCCACTCCACGGACTTGAATCCACGGACTTCACTCCACTCCACAGACTTGACTCCGTGGACTTGACTCCGTGGACTTGACTCCACTCCACGGAGTTGAATCCACGGACTTGACTCCACTCCACGGACTTGAATCCACGGACTTGACTCCACTCCGCTGACTTGACTCCTTGAACTTGACTCCACTCCACGGACTTGAATCCACGGACTTCACTTCACTCCACAGACTTGAATCCACGGACTTCACTTCACTCCACAGACTTGACTCCGTGGACTTGACTCCACTCCGCTGACTTGACTCCGTGGACTTGACTCCACTCCACGGACTTGACTCCACGCACTTCACTCCACTCCGCTGACTTGACTCCACGGATTTGACTCCACTCCGCTGACTTCACTCCACGGACTTCACTCAACTCCTTACACTTAACTCTACTCCGCTGGCTTGACTCCGCGGACTTGACTCCACGGACTTGCCTCCGTGGACTTGACTCCACTCCACGGACTTGAATCCACGGACTTCACTCCACTCCACAGACTTGACTCCGTGGACTTGACTCCACTCCACGGAGTTGAATCCACGGACTTGACTCCACTCCACGGACTTGAATCCACGGACTTGACTCCACTCCGCTGACTTGACTCCTTGAACTTGACTCCACTCCACGGACTTGAATCCACGGACTTCACTTCACTCCACAGACTTGAATCCACGGACTTCACTTCACTCCACAGACTTGACTCCGTGGACTTGACTCCACTCCGCTGACTTGACTCCGTGGACTTGACTCCACTCCACGGACTTGACTCCACGCACTTCACTCCACTCCGCTGACTTGACTCCACGGATTTGACTCCACTCCGCTGACTTCACTCCACGGACTTCACTCAACTCCTTAGACTTAACTCTACTCCGCTGACTTGACTCCGCGGACTTGACTCCACGGACTTGCCTCCGTGGACTTGACTCCGTGGACTTGACTCCACTCCACGGACTTGACTCCACGGACTTCACTCCACTCCTTACACTTAACTCTACTCCGCTGACTTGACTCCGCGGACTTGACTCCGCGGACTTGCCTCCCTGGACTTGACTCCACTCCACGGACTTGAATCCACGCACTTCACTCCACTCCGCTGACTTGACTCCACGGATTTGACTCCACTCCGCTGACTTGACTCCACGCACTTCACTCCACTCCGCTGACTTGACTCCACGGACTTGAATCCACTCCACGGACTTGACTCCACGGACTTCACTCCACTCCTTACACTTAACTCTACTCCGCTGACTTGACTCCGCGGACTTGACTCCACGGACTTGCCTCCGTGGACTTGACTCCACTCCACGGACTTGACTCCACGCACTTCACTCCACTCCGCTGACTTGACTCCACGGATATGACTCCACTCCGCTGACTTCACTCCACAGACTTCACTCCACTCCTTAGACTGAACTCTACTCCGCTGACTTGACTCCGCGGACTTGACTCCACGGACTTGCCTCCGTGGACTTGACTCCACTCCACGGACTTGAATCCACGGACTTCACTCCACTCCACAGACTTGACTCCGTGGAGTTGACTCCGTGGACTTGACTCCACTCCACGGACTTGAATCCACGGACTTGACTCCACTCCGCTGACTTGACTCCTTGAACTTGAATCCACTCCACGGACTTGACTCCACGGACTTCACTCCACTCCTTACACTTAAATCTACTCCGCTGACTTGACTCCGCGGACTTGACTTCACGGACTTGCCTCCGTGGACTTGACTCCACTCCACGGACTTGAATCCACGGACTTCACTCCACTCCACAGACTTGATTCCGTAGACTTGACTCCGTGGACTTGACTCCACTCCACGGACTTGACTCCACGCACTGCACTCCACTCTGCTGACTTGACTCCACGGACTTGACTCCACTCCACGGACTTGACTCCACGCACTTCACTCCACTCCGCTGACTTGACTCCACGGACTTGAATCCACTCCACGGACTTGACTCCACGGACTTCACTCCACTCCTTACACTTAACTCTACTCTGCTGACTTGACTCCGCGGACTTGACTCCACGGACTTGCCTCCGTGGTCTTGACTCCACTCCACGGACTTGAATCCACGGACTTCACTCCACTCCACAGACTTGACTCCGTGGACTTGACTCCACTCCACGGACTTGACTCCACGGATTTGACTCCACTCCGCTGACTTGACTCCACAGACCTGACTCCGTGGATTTGACTCCAATCCACGGAGTTGACTCCACGGACTTCACTCCACTCCTTAGACTTAACTCGACTCCGCTGGCTTGACTCCGCGGACTTGACTCCACAGCCTTGCCTCCGTGGACTTGACTCCACTCCACGGACTTTGAATCCACGGACTTCACTCCACTCCACAGACTTGACTCCGTGGACTTGACTCCACTCCACGGACTTGACTCCACGCACTTCACTCCACTCCGCTGACTTGACTCCTTGAACTTGAATCCACTCCGCTGACTTGACTCCGCGGACTTGACTCCACGGACTTGCCTCCGTGGACTTGACTCCACTCCACAGACTTGACTCCACGCACTGCACTCCACTCTGCTGACTTGACTCCACGGACTTGACTCCACTCCACGGACTTGACTCCACACACTTCACTCCACTCCGCTGACTTGACACCACGGACTTGACTCCACTCCACGGACTTGACTCCACGCACTTCACTCCACTCCGCTGACTTGACTCCACGGACTTGAATCCACTCCACGGACTTGACTCCACGGACTTCACTCCACTCCTTACACTTAACTCTACTCCGCTGACTTGACTCCGCGGACTTGACTCCACGGACTTGCCTCCGTGGAGTTGACTCCACTCCACGGACTTGAATCCACGGACTTGACTCCACTCCGCTGACTTGACTCCTTGAACTTGACTCCACTCCACGGACTTGAATCCACGGACTTCACTTCACTCCACAGACTTGAATCCACGGACTTCACTCCACTCCACAGACTTGACTCCGTGGACTTGACTCCACTCCACGGACTTGACTCCACGGATTTGACTCCACTCCGCTGACTTGACTCCACAGACCTGACTCCGTGGATTTGACTCCAATCCACGGAGTTGACTCCACGGACTTCACTCCACTCCTTAGACTTAACTCGACTCCGCTGGCTTGACTCCGCGGACTTGACTCCACAGCCTTGCCTCCGTGGACTTGACTCCACTCCACGGACTTTGAATCCACGGACTTCACTCCACTCCACAGACTTGACTCCGTGGACTTGACTCCACTCCACGGACTTGACTCCACGCACTTCACTCCACTCCGCTGACTTGACTCCTTGAACTTGAATCCACTCCGCTGACTTGACTCCGCGGACTTGACTCCACGGACTTGCCTCCGTGGACTTGACTCCACTCCACAGACTTGACTCCACGCACTGCACTCCACTCTGCTGACTTGACTCCACGGACTTGACTCCACTCCACGGACTTGACTCCACACACTTCACTCCACTCCGCTGACTTGACACCACGGACTTGACTCCACTCCACGGACTTGACTCCACGCACTTCACTCCACTCCGCTGACTTGACTCCACGGACTTGAATCCACTCCACGGACTTGACTCCACGGACTTCACTCCACTCCTTACACTTAACTCTACTCCGCTGACTTGACTCCGCGGACTTGACTCCACGGACTTGCCTCCGTGGAGTTGACTCCACTCCACGGACTTGAATCCACGGACTTGACTCCACTCCGCTGACTTGACTCCTTGAACTTGACTCCACTCCACGGACTTGAATCCACGGACTTCACTTCACTCCACAGACTTGAATCCACGGACTTCACTTCACTCCACAGACTTGACTCCGTGGACTTGACTCCACTCCGCTGACTTGACTCCACGGATTTGACTCCACTCCGCTGACTTGACTCCACAGACCTGACTCCATGGATTTGACTCCAATCCACGGACTTGACTCCACGGACTTCACTCCACTCCTTAGACTTAACTCTACTCCGCTGGCTTGACTCCGCGGACTTGACTCCACGGACTTGAATCCACGGACTTCACTTCACTCCACAGACTTGAATCCACGGACTTCACTTCACTCCACAGACTTGACTCCGTGGACTTGACTCCACTCCACGGACTTGACTCCACGGATTTGACTCCACTCCGCTGACTTGACTCCACAGACCTGACTCCGTGGATTTGACTCCAATCCACGGAGTTGACTCCACGGACTTCACTCCACTCCTTAGACTTGACTCTACTCCGCTGGCTTGACTCCGCGGACTTGACTCCACGGACTTGAATCCGTGGACTTGACTCCACTCCACGGACTTGAATCCACGGACTTCACTTCACTCCACAGACTTGAATCCACGGACTTCACTCCACTCCACAGACTTGACTCCGTGGACTTGACTCCGTGGACTTGACTCCACTCCACGGACTTGAATCCACGGACTTGACTCCACTCCGCTGACTTGACTCCTTGAACTTGACTCCACTCCACGGACTTGAATCCACGGACTTCACTTCACTCCACAGACTTGAATCCACGGACTTCACTTCACTCCACAGACTTGACTCCGTGGACTTGACTCCACTCCGCTGACTTGACTCCACGGATTTGACTCCACTCCGCTGACTTGACTCCACAGACCTGACTCCATGGATTTGACTCCAATCCACGGACTTGACTCCACGGACTTCACTCCACTCCTTAGACTTAACTCTACTCCGCTGGCTTGACTCCGCGGACTTGACTCCACGGACTTGAATCCACGGACTTCACTTCACTCCACAGACTTGAATCCACGGACTTCACTTCACTCCACAGACTTGACTCCGTGGACTTGACTCCACTCCACGGACTTGACTCCACGGATTTGACTCCACTCCGCTGACTTGACTCCACAGACCTGACTCCGTGGATTTGACTCCAATCCACGGAGTTGACTCCACGGACTTCACTCCACTCCTTAGACTTGACTCTACTCCGCTGGCTTGACTCCGCGGACTTGACTCCACGGACTTGCCTCCGTGGACTTGACTCCACTCCACGGACTTGAATCCACGGACTTCACTTCACTCCACAGACTTGAATCCACGGACTTCACTCCACTCCACAGACTTGACTCCGTGGACTTGACTCCACTCCACGGACTTGAATCCACGGACTTCACTCCACTCCACAGACTTGACTCCGTGGACTTGACTCCACTCCACGGACTTGAATCCACGGACTTGACTCCACTCCACGGACTTGACTCCACGCACTTCACTCCACTCCGCGGACTTGACTCCACGGATTTGACTCCACTCCGCTGACTTGACTCCACAGACCTGACTCCATGGATTTGACTCCAATCCACGGACTTGACTCCACGGACTTCACTCCACTCCTTAGACTTAACTCTACTCCGCTGGCTTGACTCCGCGGACTTGACTCCACGGACTTGAATCCACGGACTTCACTTCACTCCACAGACTTGAATCCACGGACTTCACTTCACTCCACAGACTTGACTCCGTGGACTTGACTCCACTCCACGGACTTGACTCCACGGATTTGACTCCACTCCGCTGACTTGACTCCACAGACCTGACTCCGTGGATTTGACTCCAATCCACGGAGTTGACTCCACGGACTTCACTCCACTCCTTAGACTTGACTCTACTCCGCTGGCTTGACTCCGCGGACTTGACTCCACGGACTTGCCTCCGTGGACTTGACTCCACTCCACGGACTTGAATCCACGGACTTCACTCCACTCCACAGACTTGACTCCGTGGACTTGACTCCACTCCACGGACTTGAATCCACGGACTTCACTCCACTCCACAGACTTGACTCCGTGGACTTGACTCCACTCCACGGACTTGAATCCACGGACTTGACTCCACTCCACGGACTTGACTCCACGCACTTCACTCCACTCCGCTGACTTGACTCCACGGATTTGACTCCACTCCGCTGACTTGACTCCACAGACCTGACTCCGTGGATTTGACTCCAATCCACGGAGTTGACTCCACGGACTTCACTCCACTCCTTAGACTTAACTCGACTCCGCTGGCTTGACTCCGCGGACTTGACTCCACGGCCTTGCCTCCGTGGACTTGACTCCACTCCACGGACTTTGAATCCACGGACTTCACTCCACTCCACAGACTTGACTCCGTGGACTTGACTCCACTCCACGGACTTGACTCCACGCACTTCACTCCACTCCGCTGACTTGACTCCTTGAACTTGAATCCACTACGCTGACTTGACTCCGCGGACTTGACTCCACGGACTTGCCTTCGTGGACTTGACTCCACTCCACAGACTTGACTCCACGCACTGCACTCCACTCTGCTGACTTGACTCCACGGACTTGACTCCACTCCACGGACTTGACTCCACACACTTCACTCCACTCCGCTGACTTGACTCCACGGACTTGAATCCACTCCACGGACTTGACTCCACGGACTTCACTCCACTCCTTACACGTAACTCTACTCCGCTGACTTGACTCCGCGGACTTGACTCCACGGACTTGCCTCCGTGGAGTTGACTCCACTCCACGGACTTGAATCCACGGACTTCACTCCACTCCACAGACTTGACTCCGTGGACTTGACTCCGTGGACTTGACTCCACTCCACGGACTTGAATCCACGGACTTGACTCCACTCCGCTGACTTGACTCCTTGAACTTGACTCCACTCCACGGACTTGAATCCACGGACTTCACTTCACTCCACAGACTTGAATCCACGGACTTCACTTCACTCCACAGACTTGACTCCGTGGACTTGACTCCACTCCACGGACTTGACTCCACGGATTTGAATCCACTCCGCTGACTTGACTCCACAGACCTGACTCCGTGGATTTGACTCCAATCCACGGAGTTGACTCCACGGACTTCACTCCACTCCTTAGACTTAACTCTACTCCGCTGGCTTGACTCCGCGGACTTGACTCCACTCCACGGACTTGAATCCACGGACTTCACTTCACTCCACAGACTTGAATCCACGGACTTCACTTCACTCCACAGACTTGACTCCGTGGACTTGACTCCACTCCACGGACTTGACTCCACGGATTTGACTCCACTCCGCGGACTTGACTCCACAGACCTGACTCCGTGGATTTGACTCCAATCCACGGAGTTGACTCCACGGACTTCACTCCACTCCTTAGACTTGACTCTACTCCGCTGGCTTGACTCCGCGGACTTGACTCCACGGACTTGCCTCCGTGGACTTGACTCCACTCCACGGACTTGACTCCACGCACTTCACTCCACTCCGCTGACTTGACTCCACGGACTTGAATCCACTCCACGGACTTGACTCCACGGACTTCACTCCACTCCTTACACGTAACTCTACTCCGCTGACTTGACTCCGCGGACTTGACTCCACGGACTTGCCTCCGTGGAGTTGACTCCACTCCACGGACTTGAATCCACGGACTTCACTCCACTCCACAGACTTGACTCCGTGGACTTGACTCCGTGGACTTGACTCCACTCCACGGACTTGAATCCACGGACTTGACTCCACTCCGCTGACTTGACTCCTTGAACTTGACTCCACTCCACGGACTTGAATCCACGGACTTCACTTCACTCCACAGACTTGAATCCACGGACTTCACTTCACTCCACAGACTTGACTCCGTGGACTTGACTCCACTCCACGGACTTGACTCCACGGATTTGAATCCACTCCGCTGACTTGACTCCACAGACCTGACTCCGTGGATTTGACTCCAATCCACGGAGTTGACTCCACGGACTTCACTTCACTCCTTACACTTAACTCTACTCCGCTGACTTGACTCCGCGGACTTGACTCCGCGGACTTGACTCCACTCCACGGACTTGAATCCACGGACTTCACTTCACTCCACAGACTTGAATCCACGGACTTCACTCCACTCCACAGACTTGACTCCGTGGACTTGACTCCACTCCACGGACTTGACTCCACGGATTTGACTCCAATCCACGGAGTTGACTCCACGGACTTCACTCCACTCCTTAGACTTAAATCTACTCCGCTGGCTTGACTCCGCGGACTTGACTCAACGGACTTGCCTCCGTGGACTTGACTCCACTCCACGGACTTGAATCCACGGACTTCACTCCACTCCACAGACTTGACTCCGCACAGGTCCTACGCCACACTTGCACACCCAGGTGCGCCACTGGACTGGGTGCGCAATCTTGGGGTGAGCCGAACCGTAAGTCCTTCGGAAATGCGAGATTTGATGATCTAAAGGTATAATTGTGCTCTAGAGTCAGTTTAACATACTTTGGTGGGCTTGGAACCCCTGTGATAGCTAGGGGATGCATCTGATGGCCACCCATCACCTTTTTTGCCCACCTGGTGGGTGCTCCACGTCCAAGGGTGCGCCGACTGTGGGTGAGCTGGTCTAGCAAAGTCACTGCAACCGGGTCTGCGGCGGGCCTAATCGTGTTGGAATGCAAAATCACAGTACCAGAGTTGCTGTATAGCTGTTGGAATGTGGAGCTGGGTTCCTGGAGCGTGGGTCACTACGAACAGCTCACCCAGAGGGTGTGCCATGGTTCTGAGTGAGGTGTGCTTTGTGGGAACCTGGCCGATGAAAGGCCCATCGCCATGGGAATTCGGAGAGCATGGCATGTTACACCATCTCATCAAGTGGAGGAAGGCTGCTAGGCTCAGTCTGCTGGTTGGATACTGTTTACTATGTAAAGGTTGTGGGTGAGCAAGTCAACACTGAGGCGGGCTCAGCACCCACTGCACATGCCAACGTGAATTTGGTTGGCTTAAATCATCTGGGATGTGTCCGTGAATGGTGAATGGAGATTGCACGTGGTGTCCATGCCGTGTGACTGAACTAAGAAGCCAATTGCGCCATACACCAGATCAGATATCCGTGCATTCGCATAAATCTGTCACCATTGAAGAGCATGCTGTAATTCGTGGTCGATTGTCCGCAAGGTCTGTCCTAGCAAAGGCCACACAGAGCCATCGACAGCCCGTTCAATGGTGTTGCAGGCGTAAACAGTTCCGTCATGTCATATCCAACGGTCTACACAAAGTGCAGCATCCTTGAATGCGGCGCATTGCAATGGCGCGCGATGGTGTTCATGCTTTTAGACGTCGCCGAGGTACGAACAACTGTAGATCAGTGCATCGTTGCCACTCCGCCACACATGGTTGAACATCAGAAGACCCGTGCAGCTGCCAGCTATGCCGTGTACGCCAGTGCAAGACATGTTATACTGGTGCAATTACATGTCGAAGCGATTGCATGGACAGATAACGGCCAGGACACAGCATTCGCGTGTAGTACTTGCGGTAGCGTCGCCTGCAGGCAGCCGTCGCTACGAAACATAATTACTTCTGAAGTGGATATTTACCTTTGGTGCGTTAGATAAGGCTTGTGATGCTGCGTCGATCAGCTCTTGCATGTCGCGGTGTTAGTTGCAGCTCCCCGTTGCAGTATAACCAGGTGATCTGCATTCACCGATGGCGCAGATCGTTTCGCAAGTATGTATTACTTCATCCTGCATGGCCTAATATATCTTATGTCTGTACACTGTGCTGTCGCGCACATTTCACGAGCGCTTGTTGTTTATCACATGTATCCTGATCAAGCCCCTCGAGCAGGCCCCGGGCCCGGCGAAGACAAGGGCGAGCTTGTGTTCGCGTGAGTGACGTTGATTAGACTCTTTGTTCCATAGAGTGTCTTGAACTGGTGCATACCTCGAAGCGTTTGCCTGATGTCAAGAGCTGTGCGTGCATGCAGGTGCACTTGCTACACCTCTCCAACTTGAGACACAGATCCGACAGTCAATGTGTATTTTTCAACTTCAACTTCGGAGACCTTTGTTGTGCAGAGGTTCGTTCTGAGACTGTCAAGCTAGCTATTGACTTTCCGTTGCAGCTTTGGCACAAACGGTCGGTCACATGATACTGATACAGTTGCTGTAAATGGTCACAACGCCTGGCTGTTGTAGCTGATGTCCTGACACGGACGGCTGCCAGCTCTGGACGTCTCAGGAATGCTTGCTCATGTAGGTCTACGACCAGCACCCAGATTTCAACATACGGAGATTGAGGCATCGACAATCGGTACAGCCACAATGAGGACATGCAGCATATATCTGCTAACCGAAGTGGCCTGATGGTACAAATGGTTTGCTGCTGCCCCGATAGCTTGCTGCTGTGTTAGGTCGACTTACGTGTTCAGTCGATCGATAGACTTATTTCGTACGAAGGTGCTCTAGATCTGAATGAAAAAACTGATCGCATGCAGGATGGCAATTGCCACAGCTTTGGATACCTGACAAGCGCAAGATCTAGACCGATGCAGTAAGCCTAGCATGGCAGGTGTGCATACACTGTCTTGCATCTCTGAATGCCACCTTGCACCTTCATTATTTTCTGTCCGTGAATTTTTACCCCGTAGATGCCTTGGTCTGTGCAACAAGGCGTCATATCATCTCTGGTATGCAGGAGCAGACTTGGCGAAGGAGCAGACCTCCTCTCGATCAGGCCACGTTCAATTGTGCAGGGAGCAAGTATATACCAGCTAGTGTTGATTTGATGGTGAATGTTGAGTGTATTTTATGTATGGTAGTAAGCAATTTGAGCAAGACTGAGCAGTGCATGGTGGGAGCGACTTGAGGTGGTTCAAGGACCACCGTAGATGGGCGCCAGCGATGATAGGAATGTACCAAACACGTATTACAATGCTATACCTGATCATGAAGCATCTATTTGATGATTTGCGTGTTCATGCAATTCAGCGCACCCAGCATGCTCACGCATTCATGTGTCGCGCACTCGATGGCGCACTCCAATGGGTGAGCCTTGGTTTCACAGGCGCGCAAACGCGAGTGGGTGCGCAGACGCAGAGTGCGCCAACTAGAAGACGTGCCATATGGCACACAATCAAGGCTTATTGCCCGCTATTATATTGCATAAGTGATCCTGGGCAAAAGTGTTTCCAGGGACATCGAATTGATGAATATCGACCGGTGTGCAGTGGCTCGCGAATCGTAACGCACGGAGGCTTCCACATTGTCATCGTGCAACTGGTACTGTGCACTTATCATATGAAAAAGTACTTGTATTCAGCGAGGTTGTGTTGAGAGGGGCGTTCGCGAGGGCTGCAACCTCACATTCATGCTTGCAGTGCGCTTTGCTTAAATGGCAACGCCACGTAACCAGAAGCTTTTGCCACACCATTCCGCGGCTGAGATAATCAGATCTCATCATCGTGAAAACACTGTGGACATGATCGTGGCTTTGCCAGGGATGACATCAGACAGCTTGGGCATTTTCGCAACAGCACGAACACACACGACACCTGGCATGTCCTGATTTGGTTGGAGTCGGCACTCCCATACATACCAGAGAGCTTTCTATTGTTCCTGACGTAGACTTCTCGCGCGCACGGCACCTATAGTGGATCTGTCCAACATACAGAGCATACGATGGCCGCACATGTATCTGTCTCACTGCAAGCGCACCAGTCACAGGGTGGCATGCAGCAGCATACTACCATAACTAGAGTTCGCCAATTGGCTAAAGCCATACATTTTAGCCTTTTCCGGCCTTGGATCTGGATTTCACTATCAATTCGTGCTGCGTTGCCGTGGAGCCATGGCATCACGGAGCGGACACGAGAGAGCCGGATCATGGCAGACCGTGCCGCAAACCAGTCATGTGTACAAACTAAGTAACTAAGAACATTATTTCACGGTCTGTGCACAATGCTATGTCTCCTGCGTGCCATGTCGCTGTTCGCTGCGTCGCGTCCGAGCCACTATCATGAAGCCACGGGAGGCCAAGTTCTCCAGCGATCACCTTCGGAATGCTTCACTGACCCATTAAATGTACATATCTACTACTGTGGGCCTTCGCGAGCCAAATTGAAGCTATTTCAGCACATTTTATATTTCAGTGCAGCTTGCGCACCCAACATGCTCACCCATGGGTGTGCATGCTGGTCGTCTGCCCTGTGCGTGGACTTGACTCCACTCCACGGACTTGACTCCACGCACTTCACTCCACTCCGCTGACTTGACTCCACGGATTTGACTCCACTCCGCTGACTTCACTCCACGGACTTCACTCAACTCCTTAGACTTAACTCTACTCCGCTGACTTGACTCCGCGGACTTGACTCCACGGACTTGCCTCCGTGGACTTGACTCCGTGGACTTGACTCCACTCCACGGACTTGACTCCACGGACTTCACTCCACTCCTTACACTTAACTCTACTCCGCTGACTTGACTCCGCGGACTTGACTCCGCGGACTTGCCTCCGTGGACTTGACTCCACTCCACGGACTTGAATCCACGGACTTCACTTCACTCCACAGACTTGAATCCACGGACTTCACTTCACTCCACAGACTTGACTCCGTGGACTTGACTCCACTCCACGGACTTGACTCCACGCACTTCACTCCACTCCGCTGACTTGACTCCACGGATTTGACTCCACTCCGCTGACTTCACTCCACGGACTTCACTCAACTCCTTAGACTTAACTCTACTCCGCTGACTTGACTCCGCGGACTTGACTCCACGGACTTGCCTCCGTGGACTTGACTCCACTCCACGGACTTGAATCCACGGACTTCACTCCACTCCACAGACTAGACTCCGTGGACTTGACTCCGTGGACTTGACTCCACTCCACGGACTTGAATCCACGGACTTGACTCCACTCCACGGACTTGAATCCACGGACTTGACTCCACTCCGCTGACTTGACTCCTTGAACTTGACTCCACTCCACGGACTTGAATCCACGGACTTCACTTCACTCCACAGACTTGAATCCACGGACTTCACTCCACTCCACAGACTTGACTCCGTGGACTTGACTCCACTCCACGGACTTGACTCCACGGATTTGACTCCAATCCACGGAGTTGACTCCACGGACTTCACTCCACTCCTTAGACTTAACTCTACTCCGCTGGCTTGACTCCGCGGACTTGACTCAACGGACTTGCCTCCGTGGACTTGACTCCACTCCACGGACTTGAATCCACGGACTTCACTCCACTCCACAGACTTGACTCCGTGGACTTGACTCCACTCCACGGACTTGACTCCACGCACTTCACTCCACTCCGCTGACTTGACTCCACGGATTTGACTCCACTCCGCTGACTTCACTCCACGGACTTCACTCAACTCCTTAGACTTAACTCTACTCCGCTGACTTGACTCCGCGGACTTGACTCCACGGACTTGCCTCCGTGGACTTGACTCCACTCCACGGACTTGAATCCACGGACTTCACTCCACTCCACAGACTTGACTCCGTGGACTTGACTCCGTGGACTTGACTCCACTCCACGGACTTGAATCCACGGACTTGACTCCACTCCACGGACTTGACTCCACGCACTTCACTCCACTCCGCTGAATTGACTCCTTGAACTTGAATCCACTCCACGGACTTGACTCCACGGACTTCACTCCACTCCTTAGACTTAACTCTACTCCGCTGGCTTGACTCCTTAGACTTAACTCTACTCCGCTGACTTGACTCCTTGAACTTGACTCCACTCCACGGACTTGAATCCACGGACTTCACTTCACTCCACAGACTTGAATCCACGGACTTCACTTCACTCCACAGACTTGACTCCGTGGACTTGACTCCACTCCGCTGACTTGACTCCACGGATTTGACTCCACTCCGCTGACTTGACTCCACAGACCTGACTCCATGGATTTGACTTCAATCCACGGACTTGACTCCACGGACTTCACTCCACTCCTTAGACTTAACTCTACTCCGCTGGCTTGACTCCGCGGACTTGACTCCACGGACTTGAATCCACGGACTTCACTTCACTCCACAGACTTGAATCCACGGACTTCACTTCACTCCACAGACTTGACTCCGTGGACTTGACTCCACTCCACGGACTTGACTCCACGGATTTGACTCCACTCCGCTGACTTGACTCCACGGATTTGACTCCACTCCGCTGACTTGACTCCACAGACCTGACTCCATGGATTTGACTTCAATCCACGGACTTGACTCCACGGACTTCACTCCACTCCTTAAACTTAACTCTACTCCGCTGGCTTGACTCCGCGGACTTGACTCCACGGACTTGAATCCACGGACTTCACTTCACTCCACAGACTTGAATCCACGGACTTCACTTCACTCCACAGACTTGACTCCGTGGACTTGACTCCACTCCACGGACTTGACTCCACACACTTCACTCCACTCCGCTGACTTGACACCACGGACTTGACTCCACTCCACGGACTTGACTCCACGCACTTCACTCCACTCCGCTGACTTGACTCCACGGACTTGAATCCACTCCACGGACTTGACTCCACGGACTTCACTCCACTCCTTACACTTAACTCTACTCCGCTGACTTGACTCCGCGGACTTGACTCCACGGACTTGCCTCCGTGGAGTTGACTCCACTCCACGGACTTGAATCCACGGACTTCACTCCACTCCACAGACTTGACTCCGTGGACTTGACTCCGTGGACTTGACTCCACTCCACGGACTTGAATCCACGGACTTGACTCCACTCCGCTGACTTGACTCCTTGAACTTGACTCCACTCCACGGACTTGAATCCACGGACTTCACTTCACTCCACAGACTTGAATCCACGGACTTCACTTCACTCCACAGACTTGACTCCGTGGACTTGACTCCACTCCGCTGACTTGACTCCACGGATTTGACTCCACTCCGCTGACTTGACTCCACAAACCTGACTCCATGGATTTGACTCCAATCCACGGACTTGACTCCACGGACTTCACTCCACTCCTTAGACTTAACTCTACTCCGCTGGCTTGACTCCGCGGACTTGACTCCACTCCACGGACATGAATCCACGGACTTCACTTCACTCCACAGACTTGAATCCACGGACTTCACTTCACTCCACAGACTTGACTCCGTGGACTTGACTCCACTCCGCTGACTTGACTCCACGGATTTGACTCCACTCCGCTGACTTGACTCCACAGACCTGACTCCATGGATCTGACTTCAATCCACGGACTTGACTCCACGGACTTCACTCCACTCCTTAGACTTAACTCTACTCCGCTGGCTTGACTCCGCGGACTTGACTCCACGGACTTGCCTCCGTGGACTTGACTCCACTCCACGGACTTGAATCCACGGACTTCACTCCACTCCACAGACTTGACTCCGTGGACTTGACTCCACTCCACGGACTTGACTCCACGGATTTGACTCCACTCCGCTGACTTGACTCCACGGATTTGACTCCACTCCGCTGACTTCACTCCACGGACTTCACTCCACTCCGCTGACTTGACTCCTTGAACTTGAATCCACTCCACGGACTTGACTCCACGGACTTCACTCCACTCCTTACACTTAACTCTACTCCGCTGACTTGACTCCGCGGACTTGACTCCGCGGACTTGCCTCCGTGGACTTGACTCCACTCCACGGACTTGAATCCACGGACTTCACTTCACTCCACAGACTTGAATCCACGGACTTCACTTCACTCCACAGACTTGACTCCGTGGACTTGACTCCACTCCACGGACTTGACTCCACGCACTGCACTCCACTCTGCTGACTTGACTCCACGGACTTGACTCCACTCCACGGACTTGACTCCACACACTTCACTCCACTCCGCTGACTTGACACCACGGACTTGACTCCACTCCACGGACTAATATCCACGGACTTCACTCCACTCCACAGACTTGACTCCGTGGACTTGACTCCGTGGACTTGACTCCACTCCACGGACTTGAATCCACGGACTTGACTCCACTCCGCTGACTTGACTCCTTGAACTTGACTCCACTCCACGGACTTGAATCCACGGACTTCACTTCACTCCACAGACTTGAATCCACGGACTTCACTTCACTCCACAGACTTGACTCCGTGGACTTGACTCCACTCCACGGACTTGACTCCACGGATTTGACTCCACTCCGCTGACTTGACTCCACAGACCTGACTCCATGGATTTGACTCCAATCCACGGACTTGACTCCACGGACTTCACTCCACTCCTTAGACTTAACTCTACTCCGCTGGCTTGACTCCGCGGACTTGACTCCACGGACTTGCCTCCGTGGACTTGACTCCACTCCACGGACTTGAATCCACGGACTTCACTCCACTCCACAGACTTGACTCCGTGGACTTGACTCCACTCCACGGACTTGACTCCACGGATTTGACTCCACTCCGCTGACTTGACTCCACAGACCTGACTCCGTGGATTTGACTCCAATCCACGGAGTTGACTCCACGGACTTCACTCCACTCCTTAGACTTAACTCTACTCCGCTGGCTTGACTCCGCGGACTTGACTCCACGGACTTGCCTCCGTGGACTTGACTCCACTCCACGGACTTGAATCCACGGACTTCACTCCACTCCACAGACTTGACTCCGTGGACTTGACTCCACTCCACGGACTTGACTCCACGGACTTGACTCCGTGGACTTGACTCCACTCCACGGACTTGACTCCACGCACTTCACTCCACTCCGCTGACTTGACTCCACGGATTTGACTCCACTCCGCTGACTTCACTCCACGGACTTCACTTAACTCCTTAGACTTAACTCTACTCCGCTGACTTGACTCCGCGGACTTGACTCCACGGACTTGCCTCCGTGGACTTGACTCCACTCCACGGACTTGAATCCACGGACTTCACTCCACTCCACAGACTTGACTCCGTGGACTTGACTCCGTGGACTTGACTCCACTCCAAGGACTTGAATCCACGGACTTGACTCCACTCCACGGACTTGACTCCACGCACTTCACTCCACTCCGCTGACTTGACTCCTTGAACTTGAATCCACTCCACGGACTTGACTCCACGGACTTCACTCCACTTCTTACACTTAACTCTACTCCGCTGACTTGACTCCGCGGACTTGACTCCGCGGACTTGCCTCCGTGGACTTGACTCCACTCCACGGACTTGAATCCACGGACTTCACTTCACTCCACAGACTTGAATCCACGGACTAAACTTCACTCCACAGACTTGACTCCGTGGACTTGACTCCACTCCACGAACTTGACTCCACGGATTTGACTCCACTCCGCTGACTTGACTCCACAGACCTGACTCCATGGATTTGACTCCAATCCACGGACTTGACTCCACGGACTTCACTCCACTCCTTACACTTAACTCTACTCCGCTGACTTGACTCCGCGGACTTGACTCCGCGGACTTGCCTCCGTGGACTTGACTCCACTCCACGGACTTGAATCCACGGACTTCACTTCACTCCACAGACTTGAATCCACGGACTAAACTTCACTCCACAGACTTGACTCCGTGGACTTGACTCCACTCCACGAACTTGACTCCACGGATTTGACTCCACTCCGCTGACTTGACTCCACAGACCTGACTCCATGGATTTGACTCCAATCCACGGACATGACTCCACGGACTTCACTCCACTCCTTAGACTTAACTCTACTCCGCTGGCTTGACTCCGCGGACTTGACTCCACGGCCTTGCCTCCGTGGACTTGACTCCACTCCACGGACTTGAATCCACGGACTTCACTCCACTCCACAGACTTGACTCCGTGGACTTGACTCCACTCCACGGACTTGACTCCACGCACTTCACTCCACTCCGCTGACTTGACTCCACGGATTTGACTCCACTCCGCTGACTTCACTCCACGGACTTCACTCAACTCCTTAGACTTAACTCTACTCCGCTGACTTGACTCCGCGGACTTGACTCCACGGACTTGCCTCCGTGGACTTGACTCCACTCCACGGACTTGAATCCACGGACTTCACTCCACTCCACAGACTTGACTCCGTGGACTTGACTCCGTGGACTTGACTCCACTCCACGGACTTGAATCCACGGACTTGACTCCACTCCGCTGACTTGACTCCACAGACCTGACTCCACGGACTTGAATCCACTCCACGGACTTGACTCCACGGACTTCACTCCACTCCTTACACTTAACTCTACTCCGCTGACTTGACTCCGCGGACTTGACTCCACGGATTTGCCTCCGTGGACTTGACTCCACTCCACGGACTTGAATCCACGGACTTGACTCCACTCCGCTGACTTGACTCTTTGAACTTGACTCCACTCCACGGACTTGAATCCACGGACTTCACTTCACTCCACAGACTTGAATCCACGGACTTCACTTCACTCCACAGACTTGACTCCGTGGACTTGACTCCACTCCACGGACTTGAATCCACGGACTTGACCTCACTCCACGGACTTGACTCCACGGATTTGACTCCACTCCGCTGACTTGACTCCACAGACCTGACTCCGTGGATTTGACTCCAATCCACGGAGTTGAATCCACGGACTTCACTCCACTCCCTAGACTTAACTCTACTCCGCTGGCTTGACTCCGCGGACTTGACTCCACGGACCTGCCTCCGTGGACTTGACTCCACTCCACGGACTTGACTCCACGCACTTCACTCCACTCCGCTGACTTGACTGCACGGATTTGACTCCACTCCGCTGACTTCACTCCACGGACTTCACTCCACTCCTTAGACTTAACTCTACTCCGCTGGCTTGACTCCGCGGACTTGACTCCGCGGACTTGCCTCCGTGGACTTGACTCCACTCCACGGACTTGACCCCACGGATTTGACTCCACTCCGCTGACTTGACTCCACGGATTTGACTCCACTCCGCTGACTTGACTCCACGGATTTGACTCCACTCCGCTGACTTGACTCCACAGACCTGACTCCATGGATTTGACTCCAATCCACGGACTTGACTCCACGGACTTCACTCCACTCCTTAGACTTAACTCTACTCCGCTGGCTTGACTCCGCGGACTTGACTCCACGGACTTGCCTCCGTGGACTTGACTCCACTCCACGGACTTGAATCCACGGACTTCACTCCACTCCACAGACTTGACTCCGTGGACTTGACTCCACTCCACGGACTTGACTCCACGGATTTGACTCCACTCCGCGGACTTGACTCCACGGACTTGACTCCGTGGACTTGACTCCACTCCACGGACTTGACTCCACGCACTTCACTCCACTCCGCTGACTTGACTCCACGGATTTGACTCCACTCCGCTGACTTCACTCCACGGACTTCACTCAACTCCTTAGACTTAACTCTACTCCGCTGACTTGACTCCGCGGACTTGACTCCACGGACTTGCCTCCGTGGACTTGACTCCACTCCACGGACTTGAATCCACGGACTTCACTCCACTCCACAGACTTGACTCCGTGGACTTGACTCCGTGGACTTGACTCCACTCCACGGACTTGAATCCACGGACTTCACTCCACTCCACAGACTTGACTCCGTGGACTTGACTCCACTCCACGGACTTGACTCCACGCACTTCACTCCACTCCGCTGACTTGACTCCACGGATTTGACTCCACTCCGCTGACTTCACTTCACGGACTTCACTCAACTCCTTAGACTTAACTCTACTCCGCTGACTTGACTCCGCGGACTTGACTCCACGGACTTGCCTCCGTGGACTTGACTCCACTCCACGGACTTGAATCCACGGACTTCACTCCACTCCACAGACTTGACTCCACGGATTTGACTCCACTCCGCTGACTTGACTCCACAGACCTGACTCCGTGGATTTGACTCCAATCCACGGAGTTGAATCCACGGACTTCACTCCACTCCCTAGACTTAACTCTACTCCGCTGGCTTGACTCCGCGGACTTGACTCCACGGACCTGCCTCCGTGGACTTGACTCCACTCCACGGACTTGACTCCACGCACTTCACTCCACTCCGCTGACTTGACTCCACGGATTTGACTCCACTCCGCTGACTTCACTCCACGGACTTCACTCCACTCCTTAGACTTAACTCTACTCCGCTGACTTGACTCCGCGGACTTGACTCCGCGGACTTGCCTCCGTGGACTTGACTCCACTCCACGGACTTGACCCCACGGATTTGACTCCACTCCGCTGACTTGACTCCACGGATTTGACTCCACTCCGCTGACTTGACTCCACGGATTTGACTCCACTCCGCTGACTTGACTCCACAGACCTGACTCCATGGATTTGACTCCAATCCACGGACTTGACTCCACGGACTTCACTCCACTCCTTAGACTTAACTCTACTCCGCTGGCTTGACTCCGCGGACTTGACTCCACGGACTTGCCTCCGTGGACTTGACTCCACTCCACGGACTTGAATCCACGGACTTCACTCCACTCCACAGACTTGACTCCGTGGACTTGACTCCGTGGACTTGACTCCACTCCACGGACTTGACTCCACGGATTTGACTCCACTCCGCGGACTTGACTCCACGGACTTGACTCCGTGGACTTGACTCCACTCCACGGACTTGACTCCACGCACTTCACTCCACTCCGCTGACTTGACTCCACGGATTTGACTCCACTCCGCTGACTTCACTCCACGGACTTCACTCAACTCCTTAGACTTAACTCTACTCCGCTGACTTGACTCCGCGGACTTGACTCCACGGACTTGCCTCCGTGGACTTGACTCCACTCCACGGACTTGAATCCACGGACTTCACTCCACTCCACAGACTTGACTCCGTGGACTTGACTCCGTGGACTTGACTCCACTCCACGGACTTGAATCCACGGACTTGACTCCACTCCGCTGACTTGACTCCACAGACCTGACTCCACGGACTTGAATCCACTCCACGGACTTGACTCCACGGACTTCACTCCACTCCTTACACTTAACTCTACTCCGCTGACTTGACTCCGCGGACTTGACTCCACGGACTTGCCTCCGTGGACTTGACTCCACTCCACGGACTTGAATCCACGGACTTCACTCCACTCCACAGACTTGACTCCGTGGACTTGACTCCGTGGACTTGACTCCACTCCACGGACTTGAATCCACGGACTTGACTCCACTCCGCTGACTTGACTCTTTGAACTTGACTCCACTCCACGGACTTGAATCCACGGACTTCACTTCACTCCACAGACTTGAATCCACGGACTTCACTTCACTCCACAGACTTGACTCCGTGGACTTGACTCCACTCCACGGACTTGAATCCACGGACTTGACTCCACTCCACGGACTTGACTCCACGGATTTGACTCCACTCCGCTGACTTGACTCCACAGACCTGACTCCATGGATTTGACTCCAATCCACGGACTTGACTCCACGGACTTCACTCCACTCCTTAGACTTAACTCTACTCCGCTGGCTTGACTCCGCGGACTTGACTCCACGGACTTGCCTCCGTGGACTTGACTCCACTCCACGGACTTGAATCCACGGACTTCACTCCACTCCACAGACTTGACTCCGTGGACTTGACTCCACTCCACGGACTTGACTCCACGGATTTGACTCCACTCCGCTGACTTGACTCCACAGACCTGACTCCGTGGATTTGACTCCAATCCACGGAGTTGACTCCACGGACTTCACTCCACTCCTTAGACTTAACTCTACTCCGCTGGCTTGACTCCGCGGACTTGACTCCACGGACTTGCCTCCGTGGACTTGACTCCACTCCACGGACTTGAATCCACGGACTTCACTCCACTCCACAGACTTGACTCCGTGGACTTGACTCCACTCCACGAACTTGACTCCACGGATTTGACTCCACTCCGCTGACTTGACTCCACAGACCTGACTCCATGGATTTGACTCCAATCCACGGACTTGACTCCACGGACTTCACTCCACTCCTTAGACTTAACTCTACTCCGCTGGCTTGACTCCGCGGACTTGACTCCACGGCCTTGCCTCCGTGGACTTGACTCCACTCCACGGACTTGAATCCACGGACTTCACTCCACTCCACGGACTTGACTCCGTGGACTTGACTCCACTCCACGGACTTGACTCCACGCACTTCACTCCACTCCGCTGACTTGACTCCACGGATTTGACTCCACTCCGCTGACTTCACTCCACGGACTTCACTTAACTCCTTAGACTTAACTCTACTCCGCTGACTTGACTCCGCGGACTTGACTCCACGGACTTGCCTCCGTGGACTTGACTCCACTCCACGGACTTGAATCCACGGACTTCACTCCACTCCACAGACTTGACTCCGTGGACTTGACTCCGTGGACTTGACTCCACTCCACGGACTTGAATCCACGGACTTGACTCCACTCCACGGACTTGACTCCACGCACTTCACTCCACTCCGCTGACTTGACTCCTTGAACTTGAATCCACTCCACGGACTTGACTCCACGGACTTCACTCCACTCCTTACACTTAACTCTACTCCGCTGACTTGACTCCGCGGACTTGACTCCGCGGACTTGCCTCCGTGGACTTGACTCCACTCCACGGACTTGAATCCACGGACTTCACTTCACTCCACAGACTTGAATCCACGGACTAAACTTCACTCCACAGACTTGACTCCACGGACTTCACTTCACTCCACAGACTTGACTCCGTGGACTTGACTCCACTCCACGGACTTGAATCCACGGACTTGACTCCACTCCACGGACTTGACTCCACGGATTTGACTCCACTCCGCTGACTTGACTCCACAGACCTGACTCCGTGGATTTGACTCCAATCCACGGACTTGACTCCACGGACTTCACTCCACTCCACAGACTTGACTCCGTGGAGTTGACTCCGTGGACTTGACTCCACTCCACGGACTTGAATCCACGGACTTGACTCCACTCCACGGACTTGACTCCACGCACTTCACTCCACTCCGCTGACTTGACTCCTTGAACTTGAATCCACTCCACGGACTTGACTCCACGGACTTCACTCCACTCCTTACACTTAACTCTACTCCGCTGACTTGACTCCGCGGACTTGACTCCGCGGACTTGCCTCCGTGGACTTGACTCCACTCCACGGACTTGAATCCACGGACTTCACTTCACTCCACAGACTTGAATCCACGGACTAAACTTCACTCCACAGACTTGACTCCGTGGACTTGACTCCACTCCACGAACTTGACTCCACGGATTTGACTCCACTCCGCTGACTTGACTCCACAGACCTGACTCCATGGATTTGACTCCAATCCACGGACTTGACTCCACGGACTTCACTCCACTCCTTAGACTTAACTCTACTCCGCTGGCTTGACTCCGCGGACTTGACTCCACGGCCTTGCCTCCGTGGACTTGACTCCACTCCACGGACTTGAATCCACGGACTTCACTCCACTCCACAGACTTGACTCCGTGGACTTGACTCCACTCCACGGACTTGACTCCACGCACTTCACTCCACTCCGCTGACTTGACTCCACGGATTTGACTCCACTCCGCTGACTTCACTCCACGGACTTCACTCAACTCCTTAGACTTAACTCTACTCCGCTGACTTGACTCCGCGGACTTGACTCCACGGACTTGCCTCCGTGGACTTGACTCCACTCGACGGACTTGAATCCACGGACTTCACTCCACTCCACAGACTTGACTCCGTGGACTTGACTCCGTGGACTTGACTCCACTCCACGGACTTGAATCCACGGACTTGACTCCACTCCGCTGACTTGACTCCACAGACCTGACTCCACGGACTTGAATCCACTCCACGGACTTGACTCCACGGACTTCACTCCACTCCTTACACTTAACTCTACTCCGCTGACTTGACTCCGCGGACTTGACTCCACGGACTTGCCTCCGTGGACTTGACTCCACTCCACGGACTTGAATCCACGGACTTCACTCCACTCCACAGACTTGACTCCGTGGACTTGACTCCGTGGACTTGACTCCACTCCACGGACTTGAATCCACGGACTTGACTCCACTCCGCTGACTTGACTCTTTGAACTTGACTCCACTCCACGGACTTGAATCCACGGACTTCACTTCACTCCACAGACTTGAATCCACGGACTTCACTTCACTCCACAGACTTGACTCCGTGGACTTGACTCCACTCCACGGACTTGAATCCACGGACTTGACTCCACTCCACGGACTTGACTCCACGGATTTGACTCCACTCCGCTGACTTGACTCCACAGACCTGACTCCGTGGATTTGACTCCAATCCACGGAGTTGAATCCACGGACTTCACTCCACTCCCTAGACTTAACTCTACTCCGCTGGCTTGACTCCGCGGACTTGACTCCACGGACCTGCCTCCGTGGACTTGACTCCACTCCACGGACTTGACTCCACGCACTTCACTCCACTCCGCTGACTTGACTCCACGGATTTGACTCCACTCCGCTGACTTCACTCCACGGACTTCACTCCACTCCTTAGACTTAACTCTACTCCGCTGACTTGACTCCGCGGACTTGACTCCACGGACTTGCCTCCGTGGACTTGACTCCACTCCACGGACTTGAATCCACGGACTTCACTCCACTCCACAGACTTGACTCCGTGGACTTGACTCCGTGGACTTGACTCCACTCCACGGACTTGACTCCACGGATTTGACTCCACTCCGCGGACTTGACTCCACGGACTTGACTCCGTGGACTTGACTCCACTCCACGGACTTGACTCCACGCACTTCACTCCACTCCGCTGACTTGACTCCACGGATTTGACTCCACTCCGCTGACTTCACTCCACGGACTTCACTCAACTCCTTAGACTTAACTCTACTCCGCTGACTTGACTCCGCGGACTTGACTCCACGGACTTGCCTCCGTGGACTTGACTCCACTCCACGGACTTGAATCCACGGACTTCACTCCACTCCACAGACTTGACTCCGTGGACTTGACTCCGTGGACTTGACTCCACTCCACGGACTTGAATCCACGGACTTGACTCCACTCCACGGACTTGACTCCACGCACTTCACTCCACTCCGCTGACTTGACTCCTTGAACTTGAATCCACTCCACGGACTTGACTCCACGGACTTCACTCCACTCCTTACACTTAACTCTACTCCGCTGACTTGACTCCACGGACTTGACTCCGCGGACTTGCCTCCGTGGACTTGACTCCACTCCACGGACTTGAATCCACGGACTTCACTTCACTCCACAGACTTGAATCCACGGACTAAACTTCACTCCACAGACTTGACTCCGTGGACTTGACTCCACTCCACGAACTTGACTCCACGGATTTGACTCCACTCCGCTGACTTGACTCCACGGACTTGAATCCACTCCACGGACTTGACTCCTCGGACTTCACTCCACTCCACAGACTTGACTCCGTGGACTTCACTCCACTCCGCTGACTTGACTCCACGGACTTGACTCCACTCCGCTGACTTCACTCCACGGACTTCACTCAACTCCTTAGACTTAACTCTACTCCGCTGACTTGACTCCACGGACTTGACTCCACGGCCTTGCCTCTGTGGACTTGACTCCACTCCTCGGACTTGAATCCACGGACTTCACTCCACTCCACAGACTTGACTCCGTGGACTTGACTCCGTGGACTTGACTCCACTCCACGGACTTGAATCCACGGACTTGACTCCACTCCGCTGACTTGACTCCACAGACCTGACTCCACGGACTTGAATCCACTCCACGGACTTGACTCCACGGACTTCACTCCACTCCTTACACTTAACTCTACTCCGCTGACTTGACTCCGCGGACTTGACTCCACGGACTTGCCTCCGTGGACTTGACTCCACTCCACGGACTTGAATCCACGGACTTCACTCCACTCCACAGACTTGACTCCGTGGACTTGACTCCGTGGACTTGACTCCACTCCACGGACTTGAATCCACGGACTTGACTCCACTCCGCTGACTTGACTCTTTGAACTTGACTCCACTCCACGGACTTGAATCCACGGACTTCACTTCACTCCACAGACTTGAATCCACGGACTTCACTTCACTCCACAGACTTGACTCCGTGGACTTGACTCCACTCCACGGACTTGAATCCACGGACTTGACTCCACTCCACGGACTTGACTCCACGGATTTGACTCCACTCCGCTGACTTGACTCCACAGACCTGACTCCGTGGATTTGACTCCAATCCACGGAGTTGAATCCACGGACTTCACTCCACTCCCTAGACTTAACTCTACTCCGCTGGCTTGACTCCGCGGACTTGACTCCACGGACCTGCCTCCGTGGACTTGACTCCACTCCACGGACTTGACTCCACGCACTTCACTCCACTCCGCTGACTTGACTCCACGGATTTGACTCCACTCCGCTGACTTCACTCCACGGACTTCACTTAACTCCTTAGACTTAACTCTACTCCGCTGACTTGACTCCGCGGACTTGACTCCACGGACTTGCCTCCGTGGACTTGACTCCACTCCACGGACTTGAATCCACGGACTTCACTCCACTCCACAGACTTGACTCCGTGGACTTGACTCCGTGGACTTGACTCCACTCCACGGACTTGAATCCACGGACTTGACTCCACTCCACGGACTTGACTCCACGCACTTCACTCCACTCCGCTGACTTGACTCCTTGAACTTGAATCCACTCCACGGACTTGACTCCACGGACTTCACTCCACTCCTTACACTTAACTCTACTCCGCTGACTTGACTCCGCGGACTTGACTCCGCGGACTTGCCTCCGTGGACTTGACTCCACTCCACGGACTTGAATCCACGGACTTCACTTCACTCCACAGACTTGAATCCACGGACTAAACTTCACTCCACAGACTTGACTCCACGGACTTCACTTCACTCCACAGACTTGACTCCGTGGACTTGACTCCACTCCACGGACTTGAATCCACGGACTTGACTCCACTCCACGGACTTGACTCCACGGATTTGACTCCACTCCGCTGACTTGACTCCACAGACCTGACTCCGTGGATTTGACTCCAATCCACGGACTTGACTCCACGGACTTCACTCCACTCCACAGACTTGACTCCGTGGAGTTGACTCCGTGGACTTGACTCCACTCCACGGACTTGAATCCACGGACTTGACTCCACTCCACGGACTTGACTCCACGCACTTCACTCCACTCCGCTGACTTGACTCCTTGAACTTGAATCCACTCCACGGACTTGACTCCACGGACTTCACTCCACTCCTTACACTTAACTCTACTCCGCTGACTTGACTCCGCGGACTTGACTCCGCGGACTTGCCTCCGTGGACTTGACTCCACTCCACGGACTTGAATCCACGGACTTCACTTCACTCCACAGACTTGAATCCACGGACTAAACTTCACTCCACAGACTTGACTCCGTGGACTTGACTCCACTCCACGAACTTGACTCCACGGATTTGACTCCACTCCGCTGACTTGACTCCACAGACCTGACTCCATGGATTTGACTCCAATCCACGGACTTGACTCCACGGACTTCACTCCACTCCTTAGACTTAACTCTACTCCGCTGGCTTGACTCCGCGGACTTGACTCCACGGCCTTGCCTCCGTGGACTTGACTCCACTCCACGGACTTGAATCCACGGACTTCACTCCACTCCACAGACTTGACTCCGTGGACTTGACTCCACTCCACGGACTTGACTCCACGCACTTCACTCCACTCCGCTGACTTGACTCCACGGATTTGACTCCACTCCGCTGACTTCACTCCACGGACTTCACTCAACTCCTTAGACTTAACTCTACTCCGCTGACTTGACTCCGCGGACTTGACTCCACGGACTTGCCTCCGTGGACTTGACTCCACTCCACGGACTTGAATCCACGGACTTCACTCCACTCCACAGACTTGACTCCGTGGACTTGACTCCGTGGACTTGACTCCACTCCACGGACTTGAATCCACGGACTTGACTCCACTCCGCTGACTTGACTCCACAGACCTGACTCCACGGACTTGAATCCACTCCACGGACTTGACTCCACGGACTTCACTCCACTCCTTACACTTAACTCTACTCCGCTGACTTGACTCCGCGGACTTGACTCCGCGGACTTGCCTCCGTGGACTTGACTCCACTCCACGGACTTGAATCCACGGACTTCACTTCACTCCACAGACTTGAATCCACGGACTAAACTTCACTCCACAGACTTGACTCCGTGGACTTGACTCCACTCCACGAACTTGACTCCACGGATTTGACTCCACTCCGCTGACTTGACTCCACGGACTTGAATCCACTCCACGGACTTGACTCCTCGGACTTCACTCCACTCCACAGACTTGACTCCGTGGACTTCACTCCACTCCGCTGACTTGACTCCACGGACTTGACTCCACTCCGCTGACTTCACTCCACGGACTTCACTCAACTCCTTAGACTTAACTCTACTCCGCTGACTTGACTCCACGGACTTGACTCCACGGCCTTGCCTCTGTGGACTTGACTCCACTCCTCGGACTTGAATCCACGGACTTCACTTCACTCCACAGACTTGACTCCGTGGACTTGACTCCACTCCACGAACTTGACTCCACGGATTTGACTCCACTCCGCTTACTTGACTCCACAGACCTGACTCCATGGATTTGACTCCAATCCACGGACTTGACTCCACGGACTTCACTCCACTCCGTAGACTTAACTCTACTCCGCTGGCTTGACTCCGCGGACTTGACTCCACGGCCTTGCCTCCGTGGACTTGACTCCAGTCCACGGACTTGAATCCACGGACTTCACTCCACTCCACAGACTTGACTCCGTGGACTTGACTCCACTCCACGGACTTGACTCCACGCACTTCACTCCACTCCGCTGACTTGACTCCACGGATTTGACTCCACTCCGCTGACTTCACTCCACGGACTTCACTCAACTCCTTAGACTTAACTCTACTCCGCTGACTTGACTCCGCGGACTTGACTCCACGGACTTGCCTCTGTGGACTTGACTCCACTCCTCGGACTTGAATCCACGGACTTCACTTCACTCCACAGACTTGACTCCGTGGACTTGACTCCACTCCACGAACTTGACTCCACGGATTTGACTCCACTCCGCTTACTTGACTCCACAGACCTGACTCCATGGATTTGACTCCAATCCACGGACTTGACTCCACGGACTTCACTCCACTCCGTAGACTTAACTCTACTCCGCTGGCTTGACTCCGCGGACTTGACTCCACGGCCTTGCCTCCGTGGACTTGACTCCACTCTACGGACCTGACTCCATGGATTTGACTCCAATCCACAGACTTGACTCCGTGGACTTGACTCCACTCCACGGACTCGACTCCACGCACTTCACTCCACTCCGCTGACTTGACTCCACGGACTTGACTCCACTCCGCTGACTTCACTCCACGGACTTCACTCAACTCCTTAGACTTAACTCTACTCCGCTGACTGGACTCCGCGGACTTGACTCCACGGACTTGCCTCCGTGGACTTGACTCCACTCCACGGACTTGAATCCACGGACTTCACTCCACTCCACAGACTTGACTCCGTGGAGTTGACTCCGTGGACTTGACTCCACTCCACGGACTTGAATCCACGGACTTGACTCCACTCCACGGACTTGACTCCACGCACTTCACTCCACTCCGCTGACTTGACTCCTTGAACTTGAATCCACTCCGCTGACTTGACTCCGCGGACTTGACTCCACGGACTTGCCTCCGTGGACTTGACTCCACTCCACAGACTTGACTCCACGCACTGCACTCCACTCTGCTGACTTGACTCCACGGACTTGACTCCACTCCACGGACTTGACTCCACGCACTGCACTCCACTCTGCTGACTTGACTCCACGGACTTGACTCCACTCCACGGACTTGACTCCACACACTTCACTCCACTCCGCTGACTTGACACCACGGACTTGACTCCACTCCACGGACTTGACTCCACGCACTTCACTCCACTCCGCTGACTTGACTCCACGGACTTGAATCCACTCCACGGACTTGACTCCACGGACTTCACTCCACTCCTTACACTTAACTCTACTCCGCTGACTTGACTCCGCGGACTTGACTCCACGGACTTGCCTCCGTGGACTTGACTCCACTCCACGGACTTGAATCCACGGACTTCACTCCACTCCACAGACTTGACTCCGTGGACTTGACTCCGTGGACTTGACTCCACTCCACGGACTTGAATCCACGGACTTGACTCCACTCCGCTGACTTGACTCTTTGAACTTGACTCCACTCCACGGACTTGAATCCACGGACTTGACTCCACTCCACGGACTTGAATCCACGGACTTGACTCCACTCCACGGACTTGACTCCACGGATTTGACTCCACTCCGCTGACTTGACTCCACAGACCTGACTCCGTGGATTTGACTCCAATCCACGGAGTTGAATCCACGGACTTCACTCCACTCCCTAGACTTAACTCTACTCCGCTGGCTTGACTCCGCGGACTTGACTCCACGGACCTGCCTCCGTGGACTTGACTCCACTCCACGGACTTGACTCCACGCACTTCACTCCACTCCGCTGACTTGACTCCACGGATTTGACTCCACTCCGCTGACTTCACTCCACGGACTTCACTCCACTCCTTAGACTTAACTCTACTCCGCTGACTTGACTCCGCGGACTTGACTCCGCGGACTTGCCTCCGTGGACTTGACTCCACTCCACGGACTTGACCCCACGGATTTGACTCCACTCCGCTGACTTGACTCCACGGATTTGACTCCACTCCGCTGACTTGACTCCACGGATTTGACTCCACTCCGCTGACTTGACTCCACAGACCTGACTCCATGGATTTGACTCCAATCCACGGACTTGACTCCACGGACTTCACTCCACTCCTTAGACTTAACTCTACTCCGCTGGCTTGACTCCGCGGACTTGACTCCGCGGACTTGCCTCCGTGGACTTGACTCCACTCCACGGACTTGACCCCACGGATTTGACTCCACTCCGCTGACTTGACTCCACGGATTTGACTCCACTCCGCTGACTTGACTCCACGGATTTGACTCCACTCCGCTGACTTGACTCCACAGACCTGACTCCATGGATTTGACTCCAATCCACGGACTTGACTCCACGGACTTCACTCCACTCCTTAGACTTAACTCTACTCCGCTGGCTTGACTCCGCGGACTTGACTCCACGGACTTGCCTCCGTGGACTTGACTCCACTCCACGGACTTGAATCCACGGACTTCACTCCACTCCACAGACTTGACTCCGTGGACTTGACTCCACTCCACGGACTTGACTCCACGGATTTGACTCCACTCCGCTGACTTGACTCCACGGACTTCACTCCACTCCACTCGCCCTAGCAATCTCGCCCTAGCAATCTCGCCCAAGCAATCTCGCCCTAGCAATCTCGCCCTAGCAATCTCGCCCTAGCAATCTCGACCTAGCAATCTCGCCCTAGCAATCTCGCCCTACACCTTTAAATCTCTCCCGTCAGGCTGGCACTCCATGTTGAATGCTTAACATGCAATCTCGACCTAGCAAACTCGCCCTAGCAATCTCGCCCTAGCAATCTCGCCCTACACCTTTAAATCTCTCCCGACAAGTTGGCACTCCATGTTGAATGCTTAACACGCAATCTCGCCCTAGCAATCTCGCCCTAGCAATCTCGCCCTAGCAATCTCGCCCTAGCAATCTCGCCCTAGCAATCTCGACATAGCAATCTCGCCCTAGCAATCTCGCCCTAGCAATCTCGCCCTAGCCATCTCGCCCTAGCAATCTCGCCCTAGCAACCTCGCCCTACACCTTTAAACCTCTCCCGACAGGCTGGCACTCCATGTTGAATGCTTAACATGCAATCTCGCCCTAGCAATCTCGCCCTAGCAATCTCGCCCTAGCAATCTCGCCCTAGCAATCTCGACCTAGCAATCTCGCCCTAGCAATCTCGCCCTAGCGACCTCGCCCTACACCTTTAAACCTCTCCCGACAGGCTGGCACTCCATGTTGAATGCTTAACATGCAATCTCGACCTAGCAATCTCGCCCTAGCCATCTCGCCCTAGCAATCTCGCCCTAGCAATCTCGCCCAAGCCATCTCGTCCTAGCAATCTCGCCCTAGCAATCTCGCCCTACACCTTTAAATCTCTCCCGTCAGGCTGGCACTCCATGTTGAATGCTTAACATGCAATCTCGACCTAGCAAACTCGCCCTAGCAATCTCGCCCTAGAAATCTCGCCCTAGCAATCTCGCCCTAGCAATCTCGACCTAGCAATCTCGCCCTAGCAATCTCGCCCTAGCGACCTCGCCCTACACCTTTAAACCTCTCCCGACAGGCTGGCACTCCATGTTGAATGCTTAACATGCAATCTCGACCTAGCAATCTCGCCCTAGCCATCTCGCCCTAGCAATCTCGCCCTACACCTTTAAATCTCTCCCGTCAGGCTGGCACTCCATGTTGAATGCTTAACATGCAATCTCGACCTAGCAATCTCGCCCTAGCCATCTCGCCCTAGCAATCTCGCCCTACACCTTTAAATCTCTCCCGTCAGGCTGGCACTCCATGTTGAATGCTTAACATGCAATCTCGCCCTAGCAATCTCGCCCTAGCAATCTCGCCCTAGCAATCTCGCCCTAGCAATCTCGACCTAGCAATCTCGCCCTAGCAATCTCGCCCTAGCGACCTCGCCCTACACCTTTAAACCTCTCCCGACAGGCTGGCACTCCATGTTGAATGCTTAACATGCAATCTCGACCTAGCAATCTCGCCCTAGCCATCTCGCCCTAGCAATCTCGCCCTACACCTTTAAATCTCTCCCGTCAGGCTGGCACTCCATGTTGAATGCTTAACATGCAATCTCGACCAAGCAAACTCGCCCTAGCAATCTCGCCCTAGCAATCTCGCCCTACACCTTTAAATCTCTCCCGTCAGGCTGGCACTCCATGTTGAATGCTTAACATGCAATCTCGACCAAGCAAACTCGCCCTAGCAATCTCGCCCTACCAATCTCGCCCTAGCAATCTCGCCCTAGCCATCTCGCCCTAGCAATCTCGCCCTAGCAATCTCGCCCTACACCTTTAAATCTCTCCCGTCAGGCTGGCACTCCATGTTGAATGCTTAACATGCAATCTCGACCTAGCAAACTCGCCCTAGCAATCTCGCCCTAGAAATCTCGCCCTAGCAATCTCGCCCTAGCAATCTCGACCTAGCAATCTCGCCCTAGCAATCTCGCCCTAGCAACCTCGCCCTACACCTTTAAACCTCTCCCGACAGGCTGGCACTCCATGTTGAATGCTTAACATGCAATCTCGACCTAGCAATCTCGACCTAGCAATCTCGCCCTAGCGATCTCGCCCTAGCAATCTCGCCCTAGCAATCTCGATCTAGCAATCTCGCCCTAGCAATCTCGCCCTAGCAATCTCGACCTAGCAATCTCGCCCTAGCAATCTCGCCCTAGCAACCTCGCCCTACACCTTTAAATCTCTCCCGTCAGGCTGGCACTCCATGTTGAATGCTTAACATGCAATCTCGACCTAGCAATCTCGCCCTAGCAATCTCGCCCTAGCAATCTCGCCCTACACCTTTAAATCTCTCCCGACAAGTTGGCACTCCATGTTAAATGCTTAACATGCAATCTCGCCCTAGCAATCTCGACCTAGCAATCTCGCCCTAGCCATCTCGCCCTAGCAATCTCGCCCTAGCAATCTCGACCTAGCAATCTCGCCCTAGCAATCTCGCCCTAGCAACCTCGCCCTACACCTTTAAACCTCTCCCGACAGGCTGGCACTCCATGTTGAATGCTTAACATGCAATCTCGACCTAGCAATCTCGACCTAGCAATCTCGCCCTAGAAATCTCGCCCTAGCAATCTCGCCCTAGCAATCTCGACCTAGCAATCTCGCCCTAGCAATCTCGCCCTAGCAACCTCGCCCTACACCTTTAAACCTCTCCCGACAGGCTGGCACTCCATGTTGAATGCTTAACATGCAATCTCGCCCTAGCAATCTCGCCCTAGCAATCTCGCCCTAGCAATCTCGCCCTAGCAATCTCGCCCTAGCAATCTCGACCTAGCAATCTCGCCCTAGCAATCTCGCCCTAGCGACCTCGCCCTACACCTTTAAACCTCTCCCGACAGGCTGGCACTCCATGTTGAATGCTTAACATGCAATCTCGACCTAGCAATCTCGCCCTAGCCATCTCGCCCTAGCAATCTCGCCCTAGCAATCTCGCCCTAGCCATCTCGCCCTAGCAATCTCGCCCTAGCAATCTCGCCCTACACCTTTAAATCTCTCCCGTCAGGCTGGCACTCCATGTTGAATGCTTAACATGCAATCTCGACCTAGCAAACTCGCCCTAGCAATCTCGCCCTAGAAATCTCGCCCTAGCAATCTCGCCCTAGCAATCTCGACCTAGCAATCTCGCCCTAGCAATCTCGCCCTAGCAACCTCGCCCTACACCTTTAAACCTCTCCCGACAGGCTGGCACTCCATGTTGAATGCTTAACATGCAATCTCGCCCTAGCAATCTCGCCCTAGCAATCTCGCCCTAGCAATCTCGCCCTAGCAATCTCGCCCTAGCAATCTCGACCTAGCAATCTCGCCCTAGCAATCTCGCCCTAGCAACCTCGCCCTACACCTTTAAACCTCTCCCGACAGGCTGGCACTCCATGTTGAATGCTTAACATGCAATCTCGACCTAGCAATCTCGCCCTAGCCATCTCGCCCTAGCAATCTCGCCCTAGCAATCTCGCCCTAGCCATCTCGCCCTAGCAATCTCGCCCTAGCAATCTCGCCCTACACCTTTAAATCTCTCCCGTCAGGCTGGCACTCCATGTTGAATGCTTAACATGCAATCTCGACCTAGCAAACTCGCCCTAGCAATCTCGCCCTAGAAATCTCGCCCTAGCAATCTCGCCCTAGCAATCTCGACCTAGCAATCTCGCCCTAGCAATCTCGCCCTAGCAACCTCGCCCTACACCTTTAAACCTCTCCCGACAGGCTGGCACTCCATGTTGAATGCTTAACATGCAATCTCGCCCTAGCAATCTCGCCCTAGCAATCTCGCCCTAGCAATCTCGCCCTAGCAATCTCGCCCTAGCAATCTCGACCTAGCAATCTCGCCCTAGCAATCTCGCCCTAGCAACCTCGCCCTACACCTTTAAACCTCTCCCGACAGGCTGGCACTCCATGTTGAATGCTTAACATGCAATCTCGACCTAGCAATCTCGACCTAGCAATCTCGCCCTAGCGATCTCGCCCTAGCAATCTCGCCCTAGCAATCTCGATCTAGCAATCTCGCCCTAGCAATCTCGCCCTAGCAATCTCGACCTAGCAATCTCGCCCTAGCAATCTCGCCCTAGCAACCTCGCCCTACACCTTTTAATCTCTCCCGTCAGGCTGGCACTCCATGTTGAATGCTTAACATGCAATCTCGACCTAGCAATCTCGACCTAGCAATCTCGCCCTAGAAATCTCGCCCTAGCAATCTCGCCCTAGCAATCTCGACCTAGCAATCTCGCCCTAGCAATCTCGCCCTAGCAACCTCGCCCTACACCTTTAAACCTCTCCCGACAGGCTGGCACTCCATGTTGAATGCTTAACATGCAATCTCGCCCTAGCAATCTCGCCCTAGCAATCTCGCCCTAGCAATCTCGCCCTAGCAATCTCGCCCTAGCAATCTCGACCTAGCAATCTCGCCCTAGCAATCTCGCCCTAGCAACCTCGCCCTACACCTTTAAACCTCTCCCGACAGGCTGGCACTCCATGTTGAATGCTTAACATGCAATCTCGACCTAGCAATCTCGCCCTAGCCATCTCGCCCTAGCAATCTCGCCCTAGCAATCTCGCCCTAGCCATCTCGCCCTAGCAATCTCGCCCTAGCAACCTCGCCCTACACCTTTAAACCTCTCCCGACAGGCTGGCACTCCATGTTGAATGCTTAACATGCAATCTCGACCTAGCAATCTCGACCTAGCAATCTCGCCCTAGAAATCTCGCCCTAGCAATCTCGCCCTAGCAATCTCGACCTAGCAATCTCGCCCTAGCAATCTCGCCCTAGCAACCTCGCCCTACACCTTTAAACCTCTCCCGACAGGCTGGCACTCCATGTTGAATGCTTAACATGCAATCTCGCCCTAGCAATCTCGCCCTAGCAATCTCGCCCTAGCAATCTCGCCCTAGCAATCTCGCCCTAGCAATCTCGACCTAGCAATCTCGCCCTAGCAATCTCGCCCTAGCAACCTCGCCCTACACCTTTAAACCTCTCCCGACAGGCTGGCACTCCATGTTGAATGCTTAACATGCAATCTCGACCTAGCAATCTCGCCCTAGCCATCTCGCCCTAGCAATCTCGCCCTAGCAATCTCGCCCTAGCCATCTCGCCCTAGCAATCTCGCCCTAGCAATCTCGCCCTACACCTTTAAATCTCTCCCGTCAGGCTGGCACTCCATGTTGAATGCTTAACATGCAATCTCGACCTAGCAATCTCGACCTAGCAATCTCGCCCTAGAAATCTCGCCCTAGCAATCTCGCCCTAGCAACCTCGCCCTACACCTTTAAACCTCTCCCGACAGGCTGGCACTCCATGTTGAATGCTTAACATGCAATCTCGACCTAGCAATCTCGCCCTAGCCATCTCGCCCTAGCAATCTCGCCCTACACCTTTAAATCTCTCCCGTCAGGCTGGCACTCCATGTTGAATGCTTAACATGCAATCTCGACCAAGCAAACTCGCCCTAGCAATCTCGCCCTACCAATCTCGCCCTAGCAATCTCGCCCTAGCAATCTCGACCTAGCAATCTCGCCCTAGCAATCTCGCCCTAGCAATCTCGACCTAGCAATCTCGCCCTAGCAATCTCGCCCTAGCAACCTCGCCCTACACCTTTAAACCTCTCCCGACAGGCTGGCACTCCATGTTGAATGCTTAACATGCAATCTCGACCTAGCAATCTCGCCCTAGCCATCTCGCCCTAGCAATCTCGCCCTAGCAATCTCGCCCTAGCCATCTCGCCCTAGCAATCTCGCCCTAGCAACCTCGCCCTACACCTTTAAATCTCTCCCGACAAGTTGGCACTCCATGTTAAATGCTTAACATGCAATCTCGACCTAGCAATCTCGCCCTAGCCATCTCGCCCTAGCAATCTCGCCCTACACCTTTAAATCTCTCCCGTCAGGCTGGCACTCCATGTTGAATGCTTAACATGCAATCTCGACCAAGCAAACTCGCCCTAGCAATCTCGCCCTAGCAACCTCGCCCTACACCTTTAAATCTCTCCCGACAAGTTGGCACTCCATGTTGAATGCTTAACATGCAATCTCGCCCTAGCAATCTCGACCTAGCAATCTCGCCCTAGCAATCTCGCCCTACATCTTTAAATCTCTCCCGACAGGCTGGCACTCCATGTTGAATGCTGAACATGCAATCTCGACCTAGCAATCTCGACCTAGCAATCTCGCCCTAGCGATCTCGCCCTAGCAATCTCGCCCTAGCAATCTCGATCTAGCAATCTCGCCCTAGCAATCTCGCCCTAGCAATCTCGACCTAGCAATCTCGCCCTAGCAATCTCGCCCTAGCAACCTCGCCCTACACCTTTAAATCTCTCCCGTCAGGCTGGCACTCCATGTTGAATGCTTAACATGCAATCTCGACCTAGCAATCTCGCCCTAGCAATCTCGCCCTAGCAATCTCGCCCTACACCTTTAAATCTCTCCCGACAAGTTGGCACTCCATGTTGAATGCTTAACATGCAATCTCGACCTAGCAATCTCGACCTAGCAATCTCGCCCTAGAAATCTCGCCCTAGCAATCTCGCCCTAGCAATCTCGACCTAGCAATCTCGCCCTAGCAATCTCGCCCTAGCAACCTCGCCCTACACCTTTAAACCTCTCCCGACAGGCTGGCACTCCATGTTGAATGCTTAACATGCAATCTCGCCCTAGCAATCTCGCCCTAGCAATCTCGCCCTAGCAATCTCGCCCTAGCAATCTCGCCCTAGCAATCTCGACCTAGCAATCTCGCCCTAGCAATCTCGCCCTAGCAACCTCGCCCTACACCTTTAAACCTCTCCCGACAGGCTGGCACTCCATGTTGAATGCTTAACATGCAATCTCGCCCTAGCAATCTCGCCCTACACCTTCAAATCTCTCCCGACAAGTTGGCACTCCATGTTGAATGCTTAACATGCAATCTCGCCCTAGCAATCTCGACCTAGCAATCTCGCCCTAGCAATCTCGCCCTACATCTTTAAATCTCTCCCGACAGGCTGGCACTCCATGTTGAATGCTGAACATGCAATCTCGACCTAGCAATCTCGACCTAGCAATCTCGCCCTAGCGATCTCGCCCTAGCAATCTCGCCCTAGCAATCTCGATCTAGCAATCTCGCCCTAGCAATCTCGCCCTAGCAATCTCGACCTAGCAATCTCGCCCTAGCAATCTCGCCCTAGCAACCTCGCCCTACACCTTTAAATCTCTCCCGTCAGGCTGGCACTCCATGTTGAATGCTTAACATGCAATCTCGACCTAGCAATCTCGCCCTAGCAATCTCGCCCTAGCAATCTCGCCCTACACCTTTAAATCTCTCCCGACAAGTTGGCACTCCATGTTGAATGCTTAACATGCAACCTCGACCTAGCAATCTCGACCTAGCAATCTCGCCCTAGAAATCTCGCCCTAGCAATCTCGCCCTAGCAATCTCGCCCTAGAAATCTCGCCCTAGCAACCTCGCCCTAGCAACCTCGCCCTACACCTTTAAACCTCTCCCGACAGGCTGGCACTCCATGTTGAATGCTTAACATGCAATCTCGACCTAGCAATCTCGACCTAGCAATCTCGCCCTAGAAATCTCGCCCTAGCAATCTCGCCCTAGCAACCTCGCCCTACACCTTTAAACCTCTCCCGACAGGCTGGCACTCCATGTTGAATGCTTAACATGCAATCTCGACCTAGCAATCTCGACCTAGCAATCTCGCCCTAGAAATCTCGCCCTAGCAATCTCGCCCTAGCAATCTCGACCTAGCAATCTCGCCCTAGCAATCTCGCCCTAGCAACCTCGCCCTACACCTTTAAATCTCTCCCGACAAGTTGGCACTCCATGTTAAATGCTTAACATGCAATCTCGACCTAGCAATCTCGCCCTAGCCATCTCGCCCTAGCAATCTCGCCCTACACCTTTAAATCTCTCCCGACAAGTTGGCACTCCATGTTGAATGCTTAACATGCAACCTCGACCTAGCAATCTCGACCTAGCAATCTCGCCCTAGAAATCTCGCCCTAGCAATCTCGCCCTAGCAATCTCGCCCTAGAAATCTCGCCCTAGCAATCTCGCCCTAGCAACCTCGCCCTACACCTTTAAACCTCTCCCGACAGGCTGGCACTCCATGTTGAATGCTTAACATGCAATCTCGACCTAGCAATCTCGACCTAGCAATCTCGCCCTAGAAATCTCGCCCTAGCAATCTCGACCTAGCAATCTCGCCCTAGAAATCTCGCCCTAGCAATCTCGCCCTAGCAATCTCGCCCTAGCAATCTCGCCCTAGAAATCTCGCCCTAGCAATCTCGCCCTAGCAACCTCGCCCTACACCTTTAAACCTCTCCCGACAGGCTGGCACTCCATGTTGAATGCTTAACATGCAATCTCGACCTAGCAATCTCGACCTAGCAATCTCGCCCTAGAAATCTCGCCCTAGCAATCTCGCCCTAGCAATCTCGCCCTAGCCATCTCGCCCTAGCAATCTCGCCCTAGCAATCTCGCCCTACACCTTTAAATCTCTCCCGTCAGGCTGGCACTCCATGTTGAATGCTTAACATGCAATCTCGACCTAGCAATCTCGACCTAGCAATCTCGCCCTAGAAATCTCGCCCTAGCAATCTCGCCCTAGCAACCTCGCCCTACACCTTTAAACCTCTCCCGACAGGCTGGCACTCCATGTTGAATGCTTAACATGCAATCTCGACCTAGCAATCTCGACCTAGCAATCTCGCCCTAGAAATCTCGCCCTAGCAATCTCGCCCTAGCAACCTCGCCCTACACCTTTAAACCTCTCCCGACAGGCTGGCACTCCATGTTGAATGCTTAACATGCAATCTCGACCTAGCAATCTCGACCTAGCAATCTCGCCCTAGAAATCTCGCCCTAGCAATCTCGCCCTAGCAATCTCGACCTAGCAATCTCGCCCTAGCAATCTCGCCCTAGCAACCTCGCCCTACACCTTTAAACCTCTCCCGACAGGCTGGCACTCCATGTTGAATGCTTAACATGCAATCTCGCCCTAGCAATCTCGCCCTACACCTTCAAATCTCTCCCGACAAGTTGGCACTCCATGTTGAATGCTTAACATGCAATCTCGCCCTAGCAATCTCGACCTAGCAATCTCGCCCTAGCAATCTCGCCCTACATCTTTAAATCTCTCCCGACAGGCTGGCACTCCATGTTGAATGCTGAACATGCAATCTCGACCTAGCAATCTCGACCTAGCAATCTCGCCCTAGCGATCTCGCCCTAGCAATCTCGCCCAAGCAATCTCGATCTAGCAATCTCGCCCTAGCAATCTCGCCCTAGCAATCTCGACCTAGCAATCTCGCCCTAGCAATCTCGCCCTAGCAACCTCGCCCTACACCTTTAAATCTCTCCCGTCAGGCTGGCACTCCATGTTGAATGCTTAACATGCAATCTCGACCTAGCAATCTCGCCCTAGCAATCTCGCCCTAGCAATCTCGCCCTACACCTTTAAATCTCTCCCGACAAGTTGGCACTCCATGTTGAATGCTTAACATGCAACCTCGACCTAGCAATCTCGACCTAGCAATCTCGCCCTAGAAATCTCGCCCTAGCAATCTCGCCCTAGCAATCTCGCCCTAGAAATCTCGCCCTAGCAACCTCGCCCTAGCAACCTCGCCCTACACCTTTAAACCTCTCCCGACAGGCTGGCACTCCATGTTGAATGCTTAACATGCAATCTCGACCTAGCAATCTCGACCTAGCAATCTCGCCCTAGAAATCTCGCCCTAGCAATCTCGCCCTAGCAACCTCGCCCTACACCTTTAAACCTCTCCCGACAGGCTGGCACTCCATGTTGAATGCTTAACATGCAATCTCGACCTAGCAATCTCGACCTAGCAATCTCGCCCTAGAAATCTCGCCCTAGAAATCTCGCCCTAGCAATCTCGACCTAGCAATCTCGCCCTAGCAATCTCGCCCTAGCAACCTCGCCCTACACCTTTAAATCTCTCCCGACAAGTTGGCACTCCATGTTAAATGCTTAACATGCAATCTCGACCTAGCAATCTCGCCCTAGCCATCTCGCCCTAGCAATCTCGCCCTACACCTTTAAATCTCTCCCGACAAGTTGGCACTCCATGTTGAATGCTTAACATGCAACCTCGACCTAGCAATCTCGACCTAGCAATCTCGCCCTAGAAATCTCGCCCTAGCAATCTCGCCCTAGCAATCTCGCCCTAGAAATCTCGCCCTAGCAATCTCGCCCTAGCAACCTCGCCCTACACCTTTAAACCTCTCCCGACAGGCTGGCACTCCATGTTGAATGCTTAACATGCAATCTCGACCTAGCAATCTCGACCTAGCAATCTCGCCCTAGAAATCTCGCCCTAGCAATCTCGACCTAGCAATCTCGCCCTAGAAATCTCGCCCTAGCAATCTCGCCCTAGCAATCTCGCCCTAGCAATCTCGCCCTAGAAATCTCGCCCTAGCAATCTCGCCCTAGCAACCTCGCCCTACACCTTTAAACCTCTCCCGACAGGCTGGCACTCCATGTTGAATGCTTAACATGCAATCTCGACCTAGCAATCTCGACCTAGCAATCTCGCCCTAGAAATCTCGCCCTAGCAATCTCGCCCTAGCAATCTCGCCCTAGCCATCTCGCCCTAGCAATCTCGCCCTAGCAATCTCGCCCTACACCTTTAAATCTCTCCCGTCAGGCTGGCACTCCATGTTGAATGCTTAACATGCAATCTCGACCTAGCAATCTCGACCTAGCAATCTCGCCCTAGAAATCTCGCCCTAGCAATCTCGCCCTAGCAACCTCGCCCTACACCTTTAAACCTCTCCCGACAGGCTGGCACTCCATGTTGAATGCTTAACATGCAATCTCGACCTAGCAATCTCGACCTAGCAATCTCGCCCTAGAAATCTCGCCCTAGCAATCTCGCCCTAGCAACCTCGCCCTACACCTTTAAACCTCTCCCGACAGGCTGGCACTCCATGTTGAATGCTTAACATGCAATCTCGACCTAGCAATCTCGACCTAGCAATCTCGCCCTAGAAATCTCGCCCTAGCAATCTCGCCCTAGCAATCTCGACCTAGCAATCTCGCCCTAGCAATCTCGCCCTAGCAACCTCGCCCTACACCTTTAAATCTCTCCCGACAAGTTGGCACTCCATGTTAAATGCTTAACATGCAATCTCGACCTAGCAATCTCGCCCTAGCCATCTCGCCCTAGCAATCTCGCCCTACACCTTTAAATCTCTCCCGACAAGTTGGCACTCCATGTTGAATGCTTAACATGCAACCTCGACCTAGCAATCTCGACCTAGCAATCTCGCCCTAGAAATCTCGCCCTAGCAATCTCGCCCTAGCAATCTCGCCCTAGAAATCTCGCCCTAGCAATCTCGCCCTAGCAACCTCGCCCTACACCTTTAAACCTCTCCCGACAGGCTGGCACTCCATGTTGAATGCTTAACATGCAATCTCGACCTAGCAATCTCGACCTAGCAATCTCGCCCTAGAAATCTCGCCCTAGCAATCTCGACCTAGCAATCTCGCCCTAGAAATCTCGCCCTAGCAATCTCGCCCTAGCAATCTCGCCCTAGCAATCTCGCCCTAGAAATCTCGCCCTAGCAATCTCGCCCTAGCAACCTCGCCCTACACCTTTAAACCTCTCCCGACAGGCTGGCACTCCATGTTGAATGCTTAACATGCAATCTCGACCTAGCAATCTCGACCTAGCAATCTCGCCCTAGAAATCTCGCCCTAGCAATCTCGCCCTAGCAATCTCGCCCTAGCCATCTCGCCCTAGCAATCTCGCCCTAGCAATCTCGCCCTACACCTTTAAATCTCTCCCGTCAGGCTGGCACTCCATGTTGAATGCTTAACATGCAATCTCGACCTAGCAATCTCGACCTAGCAATCTCGCCCTAGAAATCTCGCCCTAGCAATCTCGCCCTAGCAACCTCGCCCTACACTTTTAAACCTCTCCCGACAGGCTGGCACTCCATGTTGAATGCTTAACATGCAATCTCGACCTAGCAATCTCGACCTAGCAATCTCGCCCTAGAAATCTCGCCCTAGCAATCTCGCCCTAGCAATCTCGACCTAGCCATCTCGCCCTAGCAATCTCGCCCTAGCAATCTCGCCCTACACCTTTAAATCTCTCCCGTCAGGCTGGCACTCCATGTTGAATGCTTAACATGCAATCTCGACCTAGCAATCTCGACCTAGCAATCTCGCCCTAGAAATCTCGCCCTAGCAATCTCGCCCTAGCAACCTCGCCCTACACCTTTAAACCTCTCCCGACAGGCTGGCACTCCATGTTGAATGCTTAACATGCAATCTCGACCTAGCAATCTCGACCTAGCAATCTCGCCCTAGAAATCTCGCCCTAGCAATCTCGCCCTAGCAATCTCGACCTAGCAATCTCGCCCTAGCAATCTCGCCCTAGCAACCTCGCCCTACACCTTTAAACCTCTCCCGACAGGCTGGCACTCCATGTTGAATGCTTAACATGCAATCTCGCCCTAGCAATCTCGCCCTAGCAATCTCACCCTAGCAACCTCGCCCTACACCTTTAAACCTCTCCCGACAGGCTGGCACTCCATGTTGAATGCTTAACATGCAATCTCGACCTAGCAATCTCGACCTAGCAATCTCGCCCTAGAAATCTCGCCCTAGCAATCTCGCCCTAGCAATCTCGACCTAGCAATCTCGCCCTAGCAATCTCGCCCTAGCAACCTCGCCCTACACCTTTAAACCTCTCCCGACAGGCTGGCACTCCATGTTGAATGCTTAACATGCAATCTCGACCTAGCAATCTCGCCCTAGCCATCTCGCCCTAGCAATCTCGCCCTAGCAATCTCGCCCTAGCCATCTCGCCCTAGCAATCTCGCCCTAGCAATCTCGCCCAAGCAATCTCGATCTAGCAATCTCGCCCTAGCAATCTCGCCCTAGCAATCTCGACCTAGCAATCTCGCCCTAGCAATCTCGCCCTAGCAACCTCGCCCTACACCTTTAAATCTCTCCCGTCAGGCTGGCACTCCATGTTGAATGCTTAACATGCAATCTCGACCTAGCAATCTCGCCCTAGCAATCTCGCCCTAGCAATCTCGCCCTACACCTTTAAATCTCTCCCGACAAGTTGGCACTCCATGTTGAATGCTTAACATGCAACCTCGACCTAGCAATCTCGACCTAGCAATCTCGCCCTAGAAATCTCGCCCTAGCAATCTCGCCCTAGCAATCTCGCCCTAGAAATCTCGCCCTAGCAACCTCGCCCTAGCAACCTCGCCCTACACCTTTAAACCTCTCCCGACAGGCTGGCACTCCATGTTGAATGCTTAACATGCAATCTCGACCTAGCAATCTCGACCTAGCAATCTCGCCCTAGAAATCTCGCCCTAGCAATCTCGCCCTAGCAACCTCGCCCTACACCTTTAAACCTCTCCCGACAGGCTGGCACTCCATGTTGAATGCTTAACATGCAATCTCGACCTAGCAATCTCGACCTAGCAATCTCGCCCTAGAAATCTCGCCCTAGAAATCTCGCCCTAGCAATCTCGACCTAGCAATCTCGCCCTAGCAATCTCGCCCTAGCAACCTCGCCCTACACCTTTAAATCTCTCCCGACAAGTTGGCACTCCATGTTAAATGCTTAACATGCAATCTCGACCTAGCAATCTCGCCCTAGCCATCTCGCCCTAGCAATCTCGCCCTACACCTTTAAATCTCTCCCGACAAGTTGGCACTCCATGTTGAATGCTTAACATGCAACCTCGACCTAGCAATCTCGACCTAGCAATCTCGCCCTAGAAATCTCGCCCTAGCAATCTCGCCCTAGCAATCTCGCCCTAGAAATCTCGCCCTAGCAATCTCGCCCTAGCAACCTCGCCCTACACCTTTAAACCTCTCCCGACAGGCTGGCACTCCATGTTGAATGCTTAACATGCAATCTCGACCTAGCAATCTCGACCTAGCAATCTCGCCCTAGAAATCTCGCCCTAGCAATCTCGACCTAGCAATCTCGCCCTAGAAATCTCGCCCTAGCAATCTCGCCCTAGCAATCTCGCCCTAGCAATCTCGCCCTAGAAATCTCGCCCTAGCAATCTCGCCCTAGCAACCTCGCCCTACACCTTTAAACCTCTCCCGACAGGCTGGCACTCCATGTTGAATGCTTAACATGCAATCTCGACCTAGCAATCTCGACCTAGCAATCTCGCCCTAGAAATCTCGCCCTAGCAATCTCGCCCTAGCAATCTCGCCCTAGCCATCTCGCCCTAGCAATCTCGCCCTAGCAATCTCGCCCTACACCTTTAAATCTCTCCCGTCAGGCTGGCACTCCATGTTGAATGCTTAACATGCAATCTCGACCTAGCAATCTCGACCTAGCAATCTCGCCCTAGAAATCTCGCCCTAGCAATCTCGCCCTAGCAACCTCGCCCTACACCTTTAAACCTCTCCCGACAGGCTGGCACTCCATGTTGAATGCTTAACATGCAATCTCGACCTAGCAATCTCGACCTAGCAATCTCGCCCTAGAAATCTCGCCCTAGCAATCTCGCCCTAGCAACCTCGCCCTACACCTTTAAACCTCTCCCGACAGGCTGGCACTCCATGTTGAATGCTTAACATGCAATCTCGACCTAGCAATCTCGACCTAGCAATCTCGCCCTAGAAATCTCGCCCTAGCAATCTCGCCCTAGCAATCTCGACCTAGCAATCTCGCCCTAGCAATCTCGCCCTAGCAACCTCGCCCTACACCTTTAAATCTCTCCCGACAAGTTGGCACTCCATGTTAAATGCTTAACATGCAATCTCGACCTAGCAATCTCGCCCTAGCCATCTCGCCCTAGCAATCTCGCCCTACACCTTTAAATCTCTCCCGACAAGTTGGCACTCCATGTTGAATGCTTAACATGCAACCTCGACCTAGCAATCTCGACCTAGCAATCTCGCCCTAGAAATCTCGCCCTAGCAATCTCGCCCTAGCAATCTCGCCCTAGAAATCTCGCCCTAGCAATCTCGCCCTAGCAACCTCGCCCTACACCTTTAAACCTCTCCCGACAGGCTGGCACTCCATGTTGAATGCTTAACATGCAATCTCGACCTAGCAATCTCGACCTAGCAATCTCGCCCTAGAAATCTCGCCCTAGCAATCTCGACCTAGCAATCTCGCCCTAGAAATCTCGCCCTAGCAATCTCGCCCTAGCAATCTCGCCCTAGCAATCTCGCCCTAGAAATCTCGCCCTAGCAATCTCGCCCTAGCAACCTCGCCCTACACCTTTAAACCTCTCCCGACAGGCTGGCACTCCATGTTGAATGCTTAACATGCAATCTCGACCTAGCAATCTCGACCTAGCAATCTCGCCCTAGAAATCTCGCCCTAGCAATCTCGCCCTAGCAATCTCGCCCTAGCCATCTCGCCCTAGCAATCTCGCCCTAGCAATCTCGCCCTACACCTTTAAATCTCTCCCGTCAGGCTGGCACTCCATGTTGAATGCTTAACATGCAATCTCGACCTAGCAATCTCGACCTAGCAATCTCGCCCTAGAAATCTCGCCCTAGCAATCTCGCCCTAGCAACCTCGCCCTACACTTTTAAACCTCTCCCGACAGGCTGGCACTCCATGTTGAATGCTTAACATGCAATCTCGACCTAGCAATCTCGACCTAGCAATCTCGCCCTAGAAATCTCGCCCTAGCAATCTCGCCCTAGCAATCTCGACCTAGCCATCTCGCCCTAGCAATCTCGCCCTAGCAATCTCGCCCTACACCTTTAAATCTCTCCCGTCAGGCTGGCACTCCATGTTGAATGCTTAACATGCAATCTCGACCTAGCAATCTCGACCTAGCAATCTCGCCCTAGAAATCTCGCCCTAGCAATCTCGCCCTAGCAACCTCGCCCTACACCTTTAAACCTCTCCCGACAGGCTGGCACTCCATGTTGAATGCTTAACATGCAATCTCGACCTAGCAATCTCGACCTAGCAATCTCGCCCTAGAAATCTCGCCCTAGCAATCTCGCCCTAGCAATCTCGACCTAGCAATCTCGCCCTAGCAATCTCGCCCTAGCAACCTCGCCCTACACCTTTAAACCTCTCCCGACAGGCTGGCACTCCATGTTGAATGCTTAACATGCAATCTCGCCCTAGCAATCTCGCCCTAGCAATCTCACCCTAGCAACCTCGCCCTACACCTTTAAACCTCTCCCGACAGGCTGGCACTCCATGTTGAATGCTTAACATGCAATCTCGACCTAGCAATCTCGACCTAGCAATCTCGCCCTAGAAATCTCGCCCTAGCAATCTCGCCCTAGCAATCTCGACCTAGCAATCTCGCCCTAGCAATCTCGCCCTAGCAACCTCGCCCTACACCTTTAAACCTCTCCCGACAGGCTGGCACTCCATGTTGAATGCTTAACATGCAATCTCGACCTAGCAATCTCGCCCTAGCCATCTCGCCCTAGCAATCTCGCCCTAGCAATCTCGCCCTAGCCATCTCGCCCTAGCAATCTCGCCCTAGCAATCTCGCCCTACACCTTTAAATCTCTCCCGTCAGGCTGGCACTCCATGTTGAATGCTTAACATGCAATCTCGACCTAGCAATCTCGCCCTAGCCATCTCGCCCTAGCAATCTCGCCCTAGCAATCTCGCCCTAGCCATCTCGCCCTAGCAATCTCGCCCTAGCAATCTCGCCCTACACCTTTAAATCTCTCCCGTCAGGCTGGCACTCCATGTTGAATGCTTAACATGCAATCTCGACCTAGCAATCTCGACCTAGCAATCTCGCCCTAGAAATCTCGCCCTAGCAATCTCGCCCTAGCAATCTCGACCTAGCAATCTCGCCCTAGCAATCTCGCCCTAGCAACCTCGCCCTACACCTTTAAACCTCTCCCGACAGGCTGGCACTCCATGTTGAATGCTTAACATGCAATCTCGCCCTAGCAATCTCGCCCTAGCAATCTCGCCCTAGCAATCTCGCCCTAGCAATCTCGCCCTAGCAATCTCGACCTAGCAATCTCGCCCTAGCAATCTCGCCCTAGCAACCTCGCCCTACACCTTTAATCCTCTCCCGACAGGCTGGCACTCCATGTTGAATGCTTAACATGCAATCTCGACCTAGCAATCTCGCCCTAGCCATCTCGCCCTAGCAATCTCGCTCTAGCAATCTCTCCCTAGCCATCTCGCCCTAGCAATCTCGCCCTAGCAATCTCGCCCTACACCTTTAAATCTCTCCCGTCAGGCTGGCACTCCATGTTGAATGCTTAACATGCAATCTCGACCTAGCAATCTCGACCTAGCAATCTCGCCCTAGAAATCTCGCCCTAGCAATCTCGCCCTAGCAATCTCGACCTAGCAATCTCGCCCTAGCAATCTCGCCCTAGCAACCTCGCCCTACACCTTTAAACCTCTCCCGACAGGCTGGCACTCCATGTTGAATGCTTAACATGCAATCTCGCCCTAGCAATCTCGCCCTAGCAATCTCGCCCTAGCAATCTCGCCCTAGCAATCTCGCCCTAGCAATCTCGACCTAGCAATCTCGCCCTAGCAATCTCGCCCTAGCAACCTCGCCCTACACCTTTAATCCTCTCCCGACAGGCTGGCACTCCATGTTGAATGCTTAACATGCAATCTCGACCTAGCAATCTCGCCCTAGCCATCTCGCCCTAGCAATCTCGCCCTAGCAATCTCGCCCTACATCTTTAAATCTCTCCCGAAAGGCTGGCACTCCATGTTGAATGCTTAACATGCAATCTCGACCTAGCAATCTCGCCCTAGCAATCTCGCCCTAGCAACCTCGCCCTACACCTTTAAATCTCTCCCGACAGGCTGGCACTCCATGTTGAATGCTTAACATGCAATCTCGACCTAGCAATCTCGCCCTAGCAATCTCGCCCTAGCAATCTCGCCCTAGCAATCTCGCCCTAGCAATCTCGACCTAGCAATCTCGCCCTAGCAATCTCGCCCTAGCAACCTCGCCCTACACCTTTAATCCTCTCCCGACAGGCTGGCACTCCATGTTGAATGCTTAACATGCAATCTCGACCTAGCAATCTCGCCCTAGCCATCTCGCCCTAGCAATCTCGCCCTAGCAATCTCGCCCTACATCTTTAAATCTCTCCCGAAAGGCTGGCACTCCATGTTGAATGCTTAACATGCAATCTCGACCTACCAATCTCGACCTAGCAATCTCGCCCTAGCAATCTCGCCCTAGCAATATCGCCCTAGCAATCTCGCCCTAGCAACCTCGCCCTACACCTTTAATCCTCTCCCGACATGCTGGCACTCCATGTTGAATGCTTAACATGCAATCTCGACCTAGCAATCTCGCCCTAGCAATCTCGCCCTAGCAATCTCGCCCTACACCTTCAAATCTCTCCCGACAAGTTGGCACTCCATGTTGAATGCTTAACATGCAATCTCGCCCTAGCAATCTCGACCTAGCAATCTCGCCCTAGCAATCTCGCCCTACATCTTTAAATCTCTCCCGACAGGCTGGCACTCCATGTTGAATACTGAACATGCAATCTCGACCTAGCAATCTCGACCTAGCAATCTCGCCCTAGCGATCTCGCCCTAGCAATCTCGCCCTAGCAATCTCGATCTAGCAATCTCGCCCTAGCAATCTCGCCCTAGCAATCTCGACCTAGCAATCTCGCCCTAGCAATCTCGCCCTAGCAACCTCGCCCTACACCTTTAAACCTCTCCCGACAGGCTGGCACTCCATGTTGAATGCTTAACATGCAATCTCGACCTAGCAATCTCGCCCTAGCCATCTCGCCCTAGCAATCTCGCCCTACACCTTTAAATCTCTCCCGTCAAGTTGGCACTCCATGTTGAATGCTTAACATGCAATCTCGCCCTAGCAATCTCGCCCTAGCAATCTCGCCCTAGCAATCTCGCCCTAGCAATCTCGCCCTAGCAATCTCGCCCTAGCAACCTCGCCCTACACCTTTAAACCTCTCCCGACAGGCTGGCACTCCATGTTGAATGCTTAACATGCAATCTCGACCTAGCAAACTCGCCCTAGCAATCTCGCCCTAGCAATCTCGCCCTACACCTTTAAATCTCTCCCGACAAGTTGGCACTCCATGTTGAATGCTTAACATGCAATCTCGCCCTAGCAATCTCGCCCAAGCAATCTCGCCCTAGCAATCTCGCCCTAGCAATCTCGCCCTAGCAATCTCGACCTAGCAATCTCGCCCTAGCAATCTCGCCCTAGCAACCTCGCCCTACACCTTTAAACCTCTCCCGACAGGCTGGCACTCCATGTTGAATGCTTAACATGTAATCTCGCCCTAGCAATCTCGCCCTAGCAATCTCGCCCTAGCAATCTCGCCCTAGCAATCTCGCCCTAGCAATCTCGACCTAGCAATCTCGCCCTAGCAATCTCGCCCTAGCAACCTCGCCCTACACCTTTAAACCTCTTCCGACAGGCTGGCACTCCATGTTGAATGCTTAACATGCAATCTCGACCTAGCAATCTCGCCCTAGCCATCTCGCCCTAGCAATCTCGCCCTAGCAATCTCGCCCTAGCCATCTCGCCCTAGCAATCTCGCCCTAGCAATCTCGCCCTACACCTTTAAATCTCTCCCGTCAGGCAGGCACTCCATGTTGAATGCTTAACATGCAATCTCGACCTAGAAATCTCGCCCTAGCCATCTCGCCCTAGCAATCTCGCCCTAGCAATCTCGACCTAGCAATCTCGCCCTAGCAATCTCGCCCTAGCAACCTCGCCCTACACCTTTAAACCTCTCCCGACAGGCTGGCACTCCATGTTGAATGCTTAACATGCAATCTCGACCTAGCAATCTCGCCCTAGCCATCTCGCCCTAGCAATCTCGCCCTAGCAATCTCGCCCTAGCCATCTCGCCCTAGCAATCTCGCCCTAGCAATCTCGCCCTACACCTTTAAATCTCTCCCGTCAGGCTGGCACTCCATGTTGAATGCTTAACATGCAATCTCGACCTAGCAATCTCGACCTAGCAATCTCGCCCTAGCAATCTCGCCCTAGCAATCTCGCCCTAGCAATCTCGCCCTAGCAATCTCGACCTAGCAATCTCGCCCTAGCAATCTCGCCCTAGCAACCTCGCCCTACACCTTTAAACCTCTCCCGACAGGCTGGCACTCCATGTTGAATGCTTAACATGCAATCTCGCCCTAGCAATCTCGCCCTAGCAATCTCGCCCTAGCAATCTCGACCTAGCAATCTCGCCCTAGCAATCTCGCCCTAGCAACCTCGCCCTACACCTTTAATCCTCTCCCGACAGGCTGGCACTCCATGTTGAATGCTTAACATGCAATCTCGACCTAGCAATCTCGCCCTAGCCATCTCGCCCTAGCAATCTCGCCCTAGCAATCTCGCCCTACATCTTTAAATCTCTCCCGACAGGCTGGCACTCCATGTTGAATGCTTAACATGCAATCTCGACCTAGCAATCTCGCCCTAGCAATCTCGCCCTAGCAACCTCGCCCTACACCTTTAAATCTCTCCCGACAGGCTGGCACTCCATGTTGAATGCTTAACATGCAATCTCGACCTACCAATCTCGACCTAGCAATCTCGCCCTAGCAATCTCGCCCTAGCAATATCGCCCTAGCAATCTCGCCCTAGCAACCTCGCCCTACACCTTTAATCCTCTCCCGACATGCTGGCACTCCATGTTGAATGCTTAACATGCAATCTCGACCTAGCAATCTCGCCCTAGCCATCTCGCCCTAGCAATCTCGCCCTACACCTTTAAATCTCTCCCGTCAGGCTGGCACTCCATGTTGAATGCTTAACATGCAATCTCGACCAAGCAAACTCGCCCTAGCAATCTCGCCCTAGCAATCTCGCCCTACACCTTCAAATCTCTCCCGACAAGTTGGCACTCCATGTTGAATGCTTAACATGCAATCTCGCCCTAGCAATCTCGACCTAGCAATCTCGCCCTAGCAATCTCGCCCTACATCTTTAAATCTCTCCCGACAGGCTGGCACTCCATGTTGAATACTGAACATGCAATCTCGACCTAGCAATCTCGACCTAGCAATCTCGCCCTAGCGATCTCGCCTTAGCAATCTCGCCCTAGCAATCTCGATCTAGCAATCTCGCCCTAGCAATCTCGCCCTAGCAATCTCGACCTAGCAATCTCGCCCTAGCAATCTCGCCCTAGCAACCTCGCCCTACAACTTTAAACCTCTCCCGACAGGCTGGCACTCCATGTTGAATGCTTAACATGCAATCTCGACCTAGCAATCTCGCCCTAGCCATCTCGCCCTAGCAATCTCGCCCTAGCAATCTCGACCTAGCAATCTCGCCCTAGCAATCTCGCCCTAGCAACCTCGCCCTACACCTTTAAACCTCTCCCGACAGGCTGGCACTCCATGTTGAATGCTTAACATGCAATCTCGACCTAGCAATCTCGCCCTAGCCATCTCGCCCTAGCAATCTCGCCCTACACCTTTAAATCTCTCCCGTCAAGTTGGCACTCCATGTTGAATGCTTAACATGCAATCTCGCCCTAGCAATCTCGCCCTAGCAATCTCGCCCTAGCAATCTCGGCCTAGCAACCTCGCCCTACACCTTTAAACCTCTCCCGACAGGCTGGCACTCCATGTTGAATGCTTAACATGCAATCTCGACCTAGCAAACTCGCCCTAGCAATCTCGCCCTAGCAATCTCGCCCTACACCTTTAAATCTCTCCCGACAAGTTGGCACTCCATGTTGAATGCTTAACATGCAATCTCGCCCTAGCAATCTCGCCCAAGCAATCTCGCCCTAGCAATCTCGCCCTAGCAATCTCGCCCTAGCAATCTCGACCTAGCAATCTCGCCCTAGCAATCACGCCCTAGCAACCTCGCCCTACACCTTTAAACCTCTCCCGACAGGCTGGCACTCCATGTTGAATGCTTAACATGCAATCTCGACCTAGCAATCTCGCCCTAGCCATCTCGCCCTAGCAATCTCGCCCTAGCAATCTCGCCCTACACCTTTAAATCTCTCCCGTCAGGCTGGCACTCCATGTTGAATGCTTAACATGCAATCTCGACCAAGCAAACTCGCCCTAGCAATCTCGCCCTAGCAATCTCGCCCTACACCTTTAAATCTCTCCCGACAAGTTGGCACTCCATGTTGAATGCTTAACATGTAATCTCGCCCTAGCAATCTCGCCCTAGCAATCTCGCCCTAGCAATCTCGCCCTAGCAATCTCGCCCTAGCAATCTCGACCTAGCAATCTCGCCCTAGCAATCTCGCCCTAGCAACCTCGCCCTACACCTTTAAATCTCTCCCGTCAGGCTGGCACTCCATGTTGAATGCTTAACATGCAGTCTCGACCAAGCAATCTCGCCCTAGCAATCTCGCCCTAGCAATCTCGCCCTACACCTTTAAATCTCTCCCGTCAGGCTGGCACTCCATGTTGAATGCTTAACATGCAATCTCGACCAAGCAAACTCGCCCTAGCAATCTCGCCCTAGCAATCTCGCCCTACACCTTTAAATCTCTCCCGACAAGTTGGCACTCCATGTTAAATGCTTAACATGCAATCTCGACCTAGCAATCTCGCCCTAGCCATCTCGCCCTAGCAATCTCGACCTAGCAATCTCGCCCTAGCAATCTCGCCCTAGCAACCTCGCCCTACACCTTTAAACCTCTCCCGACAGGCTGGCACTCCATGTTGAATGCTTAACATGCAATCTCGCCCTAGCAATCTCGCCCTAGCAATCTCGCCCTAGCAATCTCGCCCTAGCAATCTCGCCCTAGCAATCTCGACCTAGCAATCTCGCCCTAGCAATCTCGCCCTAGCAACCTCGCCCTACACCTTTAAACCTCTCCCGACAGGCTGGCACTCCATGTTGAATGCTTAACATGCAATCTCGACCTAGCAATCTCGCCCTAGCCATCTCGCCCTAGCAATCTCGCCCTAGCAATCTCGCCCTAGCCATCTCGCCCTAGCAATCTCGCCCTAGCAATCTCGCCCTACACCTTTAAATCTCTCCCGTCAGGCTGGCACTCCATGTTGAATGCTTAACATGCAATCTCGACCTAGCAATCTCGACCTAGCAATCTCGCCCTAGAAATCTCGCCCTAGCAATCTCGCCCTAGCAATCTCGCCCTAGCAATCTCGCCCTAGCAACCTCGCCCTACACCTTTAAACCTCTCCCGACAGGCTGGCACTCCATGTTGAATGCTTAACATGCAATCTCGACCTAGCAATCTCGACCTAGCAATCTCGCCCTAGAAATCTCGCCCTAGCAATCTCGCCCTAGCAATCTCGACCTAGCAATCTCGCCCTAGCAATCTCGCCCTAGCAACCTCGCCCTACACCTTTAAACCTCTCCCGACAGGCTGGCACTCCATGTTGAATGCTTAACATGCAATCTCGCCCTAGCAATGTCGCCCTAGCAATCTCGCCCTAGCAACCTCGCCCTACACCTTTAAACCTCTCCCGACAGGCTGGCACTCCATGTTGAATGCTTAACATGCAATCTCGACCTAGCAATCTCGCCCTAGCAATCTCGCCCTAGCAACCTCGCCCTACACCTTTAAATCTCTCCCGACAAGTTGGCAATTCATTGTCGAATGCTTAACATGCAATCTCGCCCTAGCAATCTCGCCCTAGCAATCTCGCCCTAGCAATCTCGCCCTAGCAATCTCGCCCTAGCAATCTCGACCTAGCAATCTCGCCCTAGCAATCTCGCCCTAGCAATCTCGACCTAGCAATCTCGCCCTAGCAATCTCGCCCTAGCAACCTCGCCCTACACCTTTAAACCTCTCCCGACAGGCTGGCACTCCATGTTGAATGCTTAACATGCAATCTCGACCTAGCAATCTCGCCCTAGCCATCTCGCCCTAGCAATCTCGCCCTAGCAATCTCGACCTAGCAATCTCGCCCTAGCAATCTCGCCCTAGCAACCTCGCCCTACACCTTTAAACCTCTCCCGACAGGCTGGCACTCCATGTTGAATGCTTAACATGCAATCTCGCCCTAGCAATCTCGCCCTAGCAATCTCGCCCTAGCAATCTCGGCCTAGCAACCTCGCCCTACACCTTTAAACCTCTCCCGACAGGCTGGCACTCCATGTTGAATGCTTAACATGCAATCTCGACCTAGCAAACTCGCCCTAGCAATCTCGCCCTAGCAATCTCGCCCTACACCTTTAAATCTCTCCCGACAAGTTGGCACTCCATGTTGAATGCTTAACATGCAATCTCGCCCTAGCAATCTCGCCCAAGCAATCTCGCCCTAGCAATCTCGCCCTAGCAATCTCGCCCTAGCAATCTCGACCTAGCAATCTCGCCCTAGCAATCTCGCCCTAGCAACCTCGCCCTACACCTTTAAACCTCTCCCGACAGGCTGGCACTCCATGTTGAATGCTTAACATGCAATCTCGACCTAGCAATCTCGCCCTAGCCATCTCGCCCTAGCAATCTCGCCCTAGCAATCTCGCCCTACACCTTTAAATCTCTCCCGTCAGGCTGGCACTCCATGTTGAATGCTTAACATGCAATCTCGACCAAGCAAACTCGCCCTAGCAATCTCGCCCTAGCAATCTCGCCCTACACCTTTAAATCTCTCCCGACAAGTTGGCACTCCATGTTGAATGCTTAACATGTAATCTCGCCCTAGCAATCTCGCCCTAGCAATCTCGCCCTAGCAATCTCGCCCTAGCAATCTCGCCCTAGCAATCTCGACCTAGCAATCTCGCCCTAGCAATCTCGCCCTAGCAACCTCGCCCTACACCTTTAAATCTCTCCCGTCAGGCTGGCACTCCATGTTGAATGCTTAACATGCAGTCTCGACCAAGCAATCTCGCCCTAGCAATCTCGCCCTAGCAATCTCGCCCTACACCTTTAAATCTCTCCCGTCAGGCTGGCACTCCATGTTGAATGCTTAACATGCAATCTCGACCAAGCAAACTCGCCCTAGCCATCTCGCCCTAGCAATCTCGCCCTAGCAATCTCGACCTAGCAATCTCGCCCTAGCAATCTCGCCCTAGCAACCTCGCCCTACACCTTTAAACCTCTCCCGACAGGCTGGCACTCCATGTTGAATGCTTAACATGCAATCTCGCCCTAGCAATCTCGCCCTAGCAATCTCGCCCTAGCAATCTCGGCCTAGCAACCTCGCCCTACACCTTTAAACCTCTCCCGACAGGCTGGCACTCCATGTTGAATGCTTAACATGCAATCTCGACCTAGCAAACTCGCCCTAGCAATCTCGCCCTAGCAATCTCGCCCTACACCTTTAAATCTCTCCCGACAAGTTGGCACTCCATGTTGAATGCTTAACATGCAATCTCGCCCTAGCAATCTCGCCCAAGCAATCTCGCCCTAGCAATCTCGCCCTAGCAATCTCGCCCTAGCAATCTCGACCTAGCAATCTCGCCCTAGCAATCTCGCCCTAGCAACCTCGCCCTACACCTTTAAACCTCTCCCGACAGGCTGGCACTGTTGTGAGACGAACATCTCACACTGGCGCTCAGAAAATATCAGCCAAAAACATGTGTTGTCACTCGCTGACTCGGATGCATGCATGCTCGCTGACGCGACCCTTGCATGTCCAAGTACAACCCACAATATACACTGCAAATGCGTGTCAGACAAATACATGAAGTTCGGGCAACACCGTTCATCACAATACGTTTGGTCGCAACTCGAACACTGCACCAGGCTCAAAGCATTCGGGGCAACCTTGAACGCTGCGACACGAACAGTCACGCGCTTGACGCGTCTACAGCCAGCATCAGCAGCGCACACCACGTCCATCAACACAATAATCACGGACGATGACACCTGTCTGTCCTCCTACCGAGATGCTGCACAACCAGCACTCGCACCGAGCCATCAGCGCCCCACGCGCCTGCAACCATGCCACGCCACAGCGGGCTTAGGGTGCGTCCTACATGGGCGCATGCATACACCGCTGCTCACACATCCAGCGCGGGCACTCCGTAATATCAACGCAGCGCCTGCTCTGATGAATATCAACCACAACATGCAGATTTCCCTCGCATATTCGGGATCTCTGGTGGGTGCTCGCGATTGCGCGGCATCTCGGCGAGGCCAGCCAAGCAGGGGGTCGTCCTGGGCGCGTCACGGGTATTTATACCTGCGCTTGCTGGGTCTGGACACACATTTCTTCCGTCCAGATGGGGTGCCATCTATTTCTGCATACTGCTTACACGCTGTCGTAGCATATTGCCTATTTCCCGCTTGTTCCACTGTCGGCAAAGGTCTACGAACCGCGACGAAAGCCCATCACTGCGCTACATCCGGAGGTAACAAGCCCCCACGGAGCTTCGCTCCTAGACAGGTATCGATTTGCTAAAATTCTCCTGACCTGAACATACGAATTTCTGCAGATAGAACAGCGCTGGCGCCACCATGGTCGAACCAGACATCCCGGTTGCACCCGAATGGGGGGCGGTGAACCAGTCCTTGTGTGATCCCAGGGATTCGAACATGTCTGTAGACCACGCCCAGGCACAGATTCCTGGCATCAGTATGCAGTCGCATGATAGTGTTGATAAGATTAGGCGCGCTGTAGCTGGCATGCGTTGGCTAGGCCATGTTCTCGCGGATGCCAGCCGCGGTACACGTGCGGTCGCGTCCACAGCATTCAAGGACGCGCGCCAGGTTCTTCTTCAGACCGAACTTCCAGAGGCGGAACTCCCATTCCGTCCTCTGGAACCCAAGTCCAATGCACCTGAGCTGACGGCAGCTATTGCGTTGCCTGAGGGTGGACGTTGTGAAGTTGAGTGGGGCCCTAACCCCGGCGTGACCCGTGATCTCTTGTGCCCCACGAACATGGCTGTCATGTGCTGGTTGGGCCCCCGATTCGCAGCCCCGATGCTCGATCTGGCCTTTGCTTTTGCTACTGATTACACCTCGTTTATGCTGGCATGGCTGATGTGCCCGGCGACGGCGGACGCGCTCATGCATATGAGCGTTCAGACTCGCGCTGCGAAGCTGAAATCTTCACCAGCCATCACCAGCCCAGGTGCAGCCGTCGTGCACTTGGCTGATGCAGCGGACACTGTGCTGCTCCAAGTAATTCATGCCGTTTTCTTTGCGTTCAAATCTAGAGGATTTTGTTTCAACAGCATCAAGAGAGACGCCCAGATCGTCCATGTGGCCGAGTTCGTGAAGTCGGAGGCTACTCAATATCGGGACTGTACCACGCCAGCTACAACACAGGTACAATCTGTCCTCCCCACGACGTCCTCCTTCCCCGACGTAGAGCCTAATTTTGAGGATGACAAATCTCCTATGTGGTTTAAAACAGCAGAGTACACATTTGACAACATTAAAATGCCCACAGGGGCTGCCTTGCGTGGCGACCAATCGGCGGAGTTGCGTTGGCACAAATACCAGAGTGACGCATTGCATGCACGTGCATCTTGCATGCGACTTTCTGAGCGACAGATCATCCAGCATATCATGTCGCGCTCATGTAAACAGTCTGATCAGCACTTCGCTGTGGCACAAGAGACAGCTCTGCGTCCAAATTGCACTCTTCGCCAATGGTTGGAATGCATCCGTGATTTTTATTTCACCAATGGCCAGTTCCGTCACAATGTTGAACGCGCATGGCAAAATTACAACATGACAGAAGCTTGCGACTTCAATGAGATCATACATCACATCAAATCTTATTATCATCTGATTTTCCTCGATTATGCACACATGCCAGGAAAGCAGACGCGTCTTGAGTTTGCATGCATTTTGTTCACGAAGCTGCAACATATCATGTCACCCTCGTGCCAATCGCAGGTCACATCCACACTTGTCATGTTCATGCCCTTGTCACAGCTGCTGGATAAATTCCAAAATGAATTGACACCGGCCATGCTTGAGAACACAGAGAAAGCTGATTCAGTCGCAATGAATTTCGTGTCATGGGCGATCAAGCAGCTGCTTCAGGTTCGCGAGTCTGCCAACACTGTCAGAAGATTTTCAGCAGATACATCTGAAAGTCGGTTCGACTATGCCATGTTATATAACAAACGCAAAAACATGACTGACAAACCCGCACAGCAGGCCGCTGCAGCAAACATTCCACGACCCCCTAATAAAGGCCGACATATGCAGACTCAACAGGACACTCAACCAGTGGGACATATCCCGTTTCTCAAAGAAATGTGCAACACTAATAGCGAAACCGACCTCCGCCGGTTTTGGCAGGAGCTGCAACATTTTCCTGGTGTCAAACTCACACCGGCGTTCATAGCAGCAGTGGAGAAAGAGTTCGCCGGCGGGCCCACCTCGCTCCGCGGCGCCCTCTCCCACGCAACAGGCCCCCTCCCGGGCACATTGACAGCCGATACCCTTGGCACAGTTCAGCTGTTGTGCAAGGTATACTTCATGTTCAAGTATAAACAGTGTGGCATGTGTCCCCCCAACCGCAGCAACCCGCAACAGGCAATGCACAAGTTGGGCGATTGCCCATGCTTCACCAACCTTGTGCCGCCAGCAGCTAAGGCAGCGTTCTTCGCGGACCCGTCCAACAGGGACAGGACGCTCACCCCGCTGCCAACCGGGTACCAGCTTCCACCACCAGCAGCCGATCAGCGGCATGACAGAGGCAAACGCAACCGGTATGACCCTAACAACCGTAAGGGTAACCCCAAGCGGACACGGCATGACGCACCACATATACGCTGAGAAACAGGCAAGCCGCCCTCCGCAGGCCCTCAATGGGCGGTAGAGCCACACATATTGGCTGCACGATTGTCCCCTGTTTCAGCACAACGCTTTGATTCACACCTAAAATCCCAACAAGGAACTTTATTTGATGTTCACAAGCTATCTAGCAATATTGTGGTCACGCTGCCTTACACTGACGAAGCACAGGTTGCGTTGAGGCACATACACACAATTGATATGAACAAACATACCATCACGATTGTTGTTCCTGCGCGAATCTTTGAGTCATCGGCATTTCTGCCATTCCTACGCCAACATTCGCACACCACTGTGGATGAAGCATGTCATATTCTTGAATATACAGCTGGCTCAGCTGTCCCTGGAAAGCAAAAGTACCATATCTGCACTTTTATCACGAATCAGCGTGCATCCATCCACCCTGACAAAAAAGCTGCCGTATCGGTCACACATGCAGATTTTATGGATCTGCTGTGCACAATGCCCACGTCTATCCACGGCCATTTCACGAAGGCACTGGTTGATACCGCGGCCAACCATAGCATGATCACGCGCACCTTCCTGAACCGACATGACATTGCTTACACACCACAACACAGCGTCACTATTGGAATTTCCGCCACCGAGGCATCATGTCTTGGCACGGTCACCCTTGACACACGAGTCGGCAGAAACGTCATATCCGTCACGTACACAGTGGTGGATTCGCTACCATGTGCAGCGGCAGACTTTCAACCTAATGAAGCTCTATTTGCATTGGATGTGATATCTGCTGTAGACATGCATATCAAATTCAAACATCCCCACATACTGATCACGATTCCCCCTCCGAAGCCGAAGCGTGGCAAGAAGGGCAGGATATGGTTGCATGCAATACACAAAAGCACAAATAAGTTCACTACTGAAACTAGCACGATGGATGATTTTTTTACATCTGCCCGTGAACTCAAAGCCATGACTAGCTCTAAGCGCGCTGCGAAATATCCCGTGTATGTCGCACACATCAAACCAACCATCGAGTCTATACGTACCAGTTGTGCTAGTGCGCGCAGGAAAGGATACTTGTCGCAACAAGTGGCTCCAGCGCACCAGCCACAAGCACCTGACACGATACCAAAACAAATACAAGCCATCATTGACAAACATTCCCACGAAGGCGGCACGCTGGGGCCGGCACCGCCGAATACATCAGCATCTGGTTTTGAAATGGACATTGACTTGTTGCCGGGCACTCGCCCTAAGGCTGCCAGGCAATATAGGTTGACACCTATCGAACAACTAGAACTCGAGAAACAATTGCAGCATTTGATTGACATGGGGTGGGTACAGCCATCCATCTCCCCGTGGGCGTCTTGCGTCCTTTTTGCACCAAAACCGGGTGGCAAGCTTAGACTATGCATAGACTATCGATACTTGAACGAGAACACCATCAAAAACACATACCCACTGCCACGCATTGACACGTTGCTTGACAAACTCAGGGGTCACAAGTTCTTTTCTGCGCTTGATTTACAGTCTGGATACCACCAAATCAAATTGTCCGAATCAGCAGGCCCCAAAACAACATTTCGCACCCCGGATGGTCTATATCAATGGACTGTCATGCCATTTGGACTTTCCAATGCACCATCAGTATTCCAACAAGCTGTCCACGTTGTCTTGAAAGGTCTTATAGGAAAAATATGCTTAGCTTACCTTGACGACATCATAGTGCTAGCACCATCCGAGAAAGATCATGCGAAAAATCTAGATGTTGTTTTGACGCGACTCTCTGAACACCGGTTCTTCTGCAACACCACCAAGTGTCAATTTGCATTACAAGAGGTCAAGTATCTGGGTCATGTAGTCACGGCCGACACGGTCAAGCCGGACCCCTATAAAGTCTCGGTCTTGAAGGATTGGCCCTTGGAAGACTTGCAAAAGTCGCCAAACAATATCAGATCATTTCTTGGGTTAGCAGGGTACTTTCGACGATTCATTCCAAAGTTTCCCACCCTGGCGGGCCCGCTGCTCCAACGCATATGTGCTAAGGAGCAACATCCATGGACAGTGCATCACACACAATCCTTCGAAAACATTAAACACGCGTTGATAAATGCCACAATCATGCGTCACCCCGATCCCAACCGGCCGTTCCACATGTACACTGATGCGTCCGACTACGCGTACGGAGCGGTGCTCACGCAAGAATATGAGGGTAAATTGGCTCCGATTGCCTGGGTGGGTCGCAAGCTCAACAAGTCGGAAGAGAATTATTACACCCTCGAGAAAGAACTCGGGGCCATAGTGTTCGCATACCGCCAATGGCGGTGTTACTTAGAAAACAATCAAACTGTGTTCATACATTCAGACCATAACCCTCTGCGGTTTTTGCAAACACAGAAAAAGCTGACAGGCAAACATGCCCGATGGCTTGAATCTCTTTCCCGTATTGACTGGAAAATAACATACATACCCGGAGACAAAAATGTGGTTGCTGACGCAGTCAGTAGAGCTACACATTTGCCCAATACAGAAGTGACCCTTCATGATGGCATGACATTGTGCGCGGAACATCCCCAGCAACCATATCGGGCACTTGCGCTTACCAATCTTCTAGTGCGCAGGCCACTTACACCCACGGATTTTCCACCCCTGCCAACATCGTCGGAATCATCAAGTGGGACATCCCGGGCGACCCACCGCCAGACTTCCCAACAGGCCTGTCAGTCAACCGGCACAATGGGCAGCATGCCTTTACATATGGTGGGTCAACCCGCACGGCCAACTCCCGCCGCCAGCGCCGACAACATCCTCCCGGCAATCTTCACATCGGGCAGGCGCTCAATACTCCCGCAAACCTTGGGGCTGCCGCCGGGTCTCCCGGAAGTACAGCCTCCACAGTCGTCGCCGACGGCCCGTCACACCCACCGTCGACGCCCCCGCCAGGGCTGCAGCTACCGCTGCGAAGTTCTCCGCCGACATCACAACCTCGGGCCCAGCACACGCAAACGCCGCCGCCGCCCGAGCTGCCGCAACAGCAGCAGCTTTCGCCAAAGCCCTCTTACCACCAACACACATCGCCCAAGGAAGTTCTACCCCCTCCCCCAGCACACCCGGGAAAGAACCTTCAGCAACAGCCACAGCCACGGCAGCCGCCACAGCAGCTGCCGCCGCCGCCCTTGCCGCCACCTCACTCGACGATTCGGAACGCCCCTCCAAAAGCCGCAACCTCGGCGCTCGAATCACTCCCGGCAGAAAAGTCTCCGCAGCTCTCCGAGGAGCCCACGCCCGAGCAGCCAGAGGGAATGGTCATTGACCAAGAAACTTTTGCAGAAATCGGTGCGAATCTCCACGACCAGCACAATAAACACCTAACATTAGACACAGTGATAGATGATTTTTGGGAACGCCTCCGTACTGGATATGCACATGACCCGGCATTTCGGAACCCGTCCCCGAAATTTCGTTTTGACAAACATTTTCAAGCATACTTCCTTGACCACAAACTGGTTGTGCCCGACCACGATGCCTTGCGTAAACAAATCTTGTTGTGGCACCACGTACACCCATGGCACGCGCATCTGGGTATACACAGGACACAAGCACTCATCATGGACACATTCCACTGGGACAACATTAGTGATGACATTGCAGCATTTGTCACACAATGCCATTCTTGCCAACTAATGAAGTCTCCGGGATGCTCTGATAGCACGTTGTCACCGTTGCCTATACCCACAGCATGTTGGCGCGTTGTTAGTCTGGACATGATTACACAACTGCCGCGCACGACATCGGGGTTTGACTGCATCACCGTGTTTGTCGACCAATTTTCCAAGATGGTTCGCCTGATCCCCACTGTCAACACACTGGATGGGCCTGGTTTTGCTCAACTGTTTTTCACACACATATACCCCCACTACGGTTTGCCTTTGGGGATTTGTAGTGACAGAGGAGCGCAATGGAACAATAAGTTCTTCAAAAGCATCTGTTCGCACATGGGCATCGACTTGCGTCTCACGTTTTCATATCACCCTCGTGCAAATGGTCAAGTCGAGCGCCTCAATAGAGTCATTGAGGAAGCTCTGCGCCATTTCGTCAGCCCGGCACACGACGATTGGGACACGTTCCTCCCCCACGTCGAGTTCAGCATCAATAGCGCAAAGAACGCGAGCACCGGATGCACACCATTTCAGCTCAATCGCATAACACCCCCGCTGTCCCCCACAGCACTAGCATTTTCCCTCCCGGAATCACGTAAGTTGCATACATCTGTCTTGCACCGTATGTACTACCACTTGGCAAAACAAGCCTTGTCTGAAGCCAAACAGAGCATGTGGTCAGGCCCCCTCAACTCGAAACCGTCGCCACAATTTGCGGTGGGCAAACCGGTGTTGTTGTCAATATCTAAACTGGCACTGCATCATCCGTCGTTGCGCCGCAAGTTCACGGCGCGGTGGGTCGGTCCATGCACAATTTTGGAATTGGTGGGCACACGTGCAGCCAAGCTGCAACTACCCGCCACTTTGCGTGCCCTGAAGATACACAATGTTTTTCACTTCTCTTGCCTGAAGCCGTACATAGACGCGCATTATCATGAATGTACCGCCGCGCCGCAACCTAACGCGAGTATGGATGCTGACAAGGTGTTTGAAGTTGAATCGGTCATAGATTACAGACGGACACACCGCGCCACAGCGGCAACAGCACGCGCGGGGCCGCACTACCTCGTCCGCTGGAAAGGGTACTCTGCGCAACACGATATGTGGCTCCCGGTCGGCGAATTGGGCAATTGTTTAGACAAAGTTGCCGGATACTTATTTCAACACGCGTCGTCCAAAGAACGCGACATCATGATAGACCAATTCCCGAAGCGTGCGCGCTTGCAGCTTACCCATTTGGTGCAGCGAGCACATCGCACAACACACCGCGATACCAATACGTGCGAGTCTCCGTCGCGACCACCTCGGCTGCACACGAAGACGCGCCGGAAGTCACAACGAATTTCCAATATGCCTCCAAAACATGCAGCCGTTGCTCGCTTTCGCTATTGTAGCGCATGTGCGGCATACTTGCATTGAGCTGCGCCCAGCGTCGGTTGCGGTAGGGGACGCCTGAATGTAATTGTTACGCTAACATGGGCATAACAGGGTCGCTAGGAGCGGGTATGACGCAGAACTTGCGACCGAGTTCTGCCCGCTCCGCCGCACAACTTTGTGTCGGTTCATATGATGCGTCAGTGTTGTGGCACGGCATTTCCTCTCTTTTCACCGATCCTCATGCATTCGTCATGCACGGTTTAATAGACTGCCGCGATGCTTCCGCCGGCAGAAACAGGAGGTCAACACGTAGCACGTGTCAACACGCGTGTCGCATTTTTCAATGTGTGCACAGGCCGTGCACGCCCGTCGTGGTCCCCATGAGCTACCGCAATATGACGGTTTCGTGCAGTGGCAGCACTGCCTACATTCGACAATGGCCATGCGTCCACAGACACGCGGCCCTTTGAGTTGTTGAAGAATATCAAGCATCTGCTTCAAGAAGTGGGCCAAATGCCCATGTTTGGCGTCTCAATATCAGAGTTTCGGCGCCTTCTGCTTGAGGTCATCGACACCAATGACGCCGCCGACTCGGCCGCGGTTCGTAGGTCTACAGCTATTGCCAACCTGGTCAGCGTCACGGCCGCTTCAAAGGGCAGAGTCGTGGGAACATACCTTGAGGATATCATATTCGCATTTTATCAGACTTGATTTCCTGACAAATGTATCCTAACATCCTTGTAACCTGATTGCAAGGCAGACACGGTATTCGCTCCAGTTCCGTGGACCGGTTGCCGTCCCCACGTAGTGGGCCTTACCTTTGCGTTATGTTCCGGTGTACTCCTGTTGTGTCACTCACGTGTGCTTTTCCTCCGCGCCAGTTTGTCTGTGCTTCGCAATATGGAGCTTCGCTCCTTTGTTAAGGGGGGAAGTGTTGTGAGACGAACATCTCACACTGGCGCTCAGAAAATATCAGCCAAAAACATGTGTTGTCACTCGCTGACTCGGATGCATGCATGCTCGCTGACGCGACCCTTGCATGTCCAAGTACAACCCACAATATACACTGCAAATGCGTGTCAGACAAATACATGAAGTTCGGGCAACACCGTTCATCACAATACGTTTGGTCGCAACTCGAACACTGCACCAGGCTCAAAGCATTCGGGGCAACCTTGAACGCTGCGACACGAACAGTCACGCGCTTGACGCGTCTACAGCCAGCATCAGCAGCGCACACCACGTCCATCAACACAATAATCACGGACGATGACACCTGTCTGTCCTCCTACCGAGATGCTGCACAACCAGCACTCGCACCGAGCCATCAGCGCCCCACGCGCCTGCAACCATGCCACGCCACAGCGGGCTTAGGGTGCGTCCTACATGGGCGCATGCATACACCGCTGCTCACACATCCAGCGCGGGCACTCCGTAATATCAACGCAGCGCCTGCTCTGATGAATATCAACCACAACATGCAGATTTCCCTCGCATATTCGGGATCTCTGGTGGGTGCTCGCGATTGCGCGGCATCTCGGCGAGGCCAGCCAAGCAGGGGGTCGTCCTGGGCGCGTCACGGGTATTTATACCTGCGCTTGCTGGGTCTGGACACACATTTCTTCCGTCCAGATGGGGTGCCATCTATTTCTGCATACTGCTTACACGCTGTCGTAGCATATTGCCTATTTCCCGCTTGTTCCACTGTCGGCAAAGGTCTACGAACCGCGACGAAAGCCCATCACTGCGCTACATCCGGAGGTAACAAGCCCCCACGGAGCTTCGCTCCTAGACAGGCACTCCATGTTGAATGCTTAACATGCAATCTCGACCTAGCAATCTCGCCCTAGCCATCTCGCCCTAGCAATCTCGCCCTAGCAATCTCGCCCTACACCTTTAAATCTCTCCCGTCAGGCTGGCACTCCATGTTGAATGCTTAACATGCAATCTCGACCAAGCAAACTCGCCCTAGCAATCTCGCCCTAGCAATCTCGCCCTACACCTTTAAATCTCTCCCGACAAGTTGGCACTCCATGTTGAATGCTTAACATGTAATCTCGCCCTAGCAATCTCGCCCTAGCAATCTCGCCCTAGCAATCTCGCCCTAGCAATCTCGCCCTAGCAATCTCGACCTAGCAATCTCGCCCTAGCAATCTCGCCCTAGCAACCTCGCCCTACACCTTTAAATCTCTCCCGTCAGGCTGGCACTCCATGTTGAATGCTTAACATGCAGTCTCGACCAAGCAATCTCGCCCTAGCAATCTCGCCCTAGCAATCTCGCCCTACACCTTTAAATCTCTCCCGTCAGGCTGGCACTCCATGTTGAATGCTTAACATGCAATCTCGACCAAGCAAACTCGCCCTAGCAATCTCGCCCTAGCAATCTCGCCCTACACCTTTAAATCTCTCCCGACAAGTTGGCACTCCATGTTAAATGCTTAACATGCAATCTCGACCTAGCAATCTCGCCCTAGCCATCTCGCCCTAGCAATATCGACCTAGCAATCTCGCCCTAGCAATCTCGCCCTAGCAACCTCGCCCTACACCTTTAAACCTCTCCCGACAGGCTGGCACTCCATGTTGAATGCTTAACATGCAATCTCGCCCTAGCAATCTCGCCCTAGCAATCTCGCCCTAGCAATCTCGCCCTAGCAATCTCGCCCTAGCAATCTCGACCTAGCAATCTCGCCCTAGCAATCTCGCCCTAGCAACCTCGCCCTACACCTTTAAACCTCTCCCGACAGGCTGGCACTCCATGTTGAATGCTTAACATGCAATCTCGACCTAGCAATCTCGCCCTAGCCATCTCGCCCTAGCAATCTCGCCCTAGCAATCTCGCCCTAGCCATCTCGCCCTAGCAATCTCGCCCTAGCAATCTCGCCCTACACCTTTAAATCTCTCCCGTCAGGCTGGCACTCCATGTTGAATGCTTAACATGCAATCTCGACCTAGCAATCTCGACCTAGCAATCTCGCCCTAGAAATCTCGCCCTAGCAATCTCGCCCTAGCAATCTCGACCTAGCAATCTCGCCCTAGCAATCTCGCCCTAGCAACCTCGCCCTACACCTTTAAACCTCTCCCGACAGGCTGGCACTCCATGTTGAATGCTTAACATGCAATCTCGCCCTAGCAATCTCGCCCTAGCAATCTCGCCCTAGCAATCTCGCCCTACACCTTTAAATCTCTCCCGTCAGGCTGGCACTCCATGTTGAATGCTTAACATGCAATCTCGACCAAGCAAACTCGCCCTAGCAATCTCGCCCTAGCAATCTCGCCCTACACCTTTAAATCTCTCCCGACAAGTTGGCACTCCATGTTAAATGCTTAACATGCAATCTCGACCTAGCAATCTCGCCCTAGCCATCTCGCCCTAGCAATCTCGCCCTAGCAATCTCGCCCTAGCAATCTCGCCCTAGCAACCTCGCCCTACACCTTTAAACCTCTCCCGACAGGCTGGCACTCCATGTTGAATGCTTAACATGCAATCTCGACCTAGCAATCTCGCCCTAGCCATCTCGCCCTAGCAATCTCGCCCTAGCAATCTCGCCCTAGCCATCTCGCCCTAGCAATCTCGCCCTAGCAACCTCGCCCTACACCTTTAAACCTCTCCCGACAGGCTGGCACTCCATGTTGAATGCTTAACAGGCAATCTCGACCTAGGAATCTCGACCTAGCAATCTCGCCCTAGAAATCTCGCCCTAGCAATCTCGCCCTAGCAATCTCGACCTAGCAATCTCGCCCTAGCAATCACGCCCTAGCAACCTCGCCCTACACCTATAAACCTCTCCCGACAGGCTGGCACTCCATGTTGAATGCTTAACATGCAATCTCGCCCTAGCAATCTCGCCCTAGCAATCTCGCCCTAGCAATCTCGCCCTAGCAATCTCGCCCTAGCAATCTCGACCTAGCAATCTCGCCCTAGCAATCTCGCCCTAGCAATCACGCCCTACACCTTTAAACCTCTCCCGACAGGCTGGCACTCCATGTTGAATGCTTAACATGCAATCTCGCCCTAGCAATCTCGCCCTAGCAATCTCGCCCTAGCAATCTCGCCCTAGCAATCTCGACCTAGCAATCTCGCCCTAGCAATCTCGCCCTAGCAACCTCGCCCTACACCTTTAAACCTCTCCCGACAGGCTGGCACTCCATGTTGAATGCTTAACATGCAATCTCGCCCTAGCAATGTCGCCCTAGCAATCTCGCCCTAGCAACCTCGCCCTACACCTTTAAACCTCTCCCGACAGGCTGGCACTCCATGTTGAATGCTTAACATGCAATCTCGACCTAGCAATCTCGCCCTAGCAATCTCGCCCTAGCAACCTCGCCCTACACCTTTAAATCTCTCCCGACAAGTTGGCAATTCATTGTCGAATGCTTAACATGCAATCTCGCCCTAGCAATCTCGCCCTAGCAATCTCGCCCTAGCAATCTCGCCCTAGCAATCTCGCCCTAGCAATCTCGACCTAGCAATCTCGCCCTAGCAATCTCGCCCTAGCAACCTCGCCCTACACCTTTAATCCTCTCCCAACAGGCTGGCACTCCATGTTGAATGCTTAACATGCAATCTCGACCTAGCAATCTCGCCCTAGCCATCTCGCCCTAGCAATCTCGCCCTAGCAATCTCGCCCTAGCAATCTCGCCCTAGCAATCACGCCCTAGCAACCTCGCCCTACACCTTTAAACCTCTCCCGACAGGCTGGCACTCCATGTTGAATGCTTAACATGCAATCTCGCCCTAGCAATCTCGCCCTAGCAATCTCGCCCTAGCAATCTCGCCCTAGCAATCTCGCCCTAGCAATCTCGACCTAGCAATCTCGCCCTAGCAATCTCGCCCTAGCAACCTCGCCCTACACCTTTAAACCTCTCCCGACAGGCTGGCACTCCATGTTGAATGCTTAACATGCAATCTCGACCTAGCAATCTCGCCCTAGCCATCTCGCCCTAGCAATCTCGCCCTAGCAATCTCGCCCTAGCCATCTCGCCCTAGCAATCTCGCCCTAGCAATCTCGCCCTACACCTTTAAATCTCTCCCGTCAGGCTGGCACTCCATGTTGAATGCTTAACATGCAATCTCGACCTAGCAATCTCGACCTAGCAATCTCGCCCTAGAAATCTCGCCCTAGCAATCTCGCCCTAGCAATCTCGCCCTAGCAATCTCGCCCTAGCAACCTCGCCCTACACCTTTAAACCTCTCCCGACAGGCTGGCACTCCATGTTGAATGCTTAACATGCAATCTCGACCTAGCAATCTCGACCTAGCAATCTCGCCCTAGAAATCTCGCCCTAGCAATCTCGCCCTAGCAATCTCGACCTAGCAATCTCGCCCTAGCAATCTCGCCCTAGCAACCTCGCCCTACACCTTTAAACCTCTCCCGACAGGCTGGCACTCCATGTTGAATGCTTAACATGCAATCTCGCCCTAGCAATCTCGCCCTAGCAATCTCGCCCTAGCAATCTCGCCCTACACCTTTAAATCTCTCCCGTCAGGCTGGCACTCCATGTTGAATGCTTAACAGGCAATCTCGACCTAGGAATCTCGACCTAGCAATCTCGCCCTAGAAATCTCGCCCTAGCAATCTCGCCCTAGCAATCTCGACCTAGCAATCTCGCCCTAGCAATCTCGCCCTAGCAACCTCGCCCTACACCTTTAAACCTCTCCCGACAGGCTGGCACTCCATGTTGAATGCTTAACATGCAATCTCGCCCTAGCAATCTCGCCCTAGCAATCTCGCCCTAGCAATCTCGCCCTAGCAATCTCGCCCTAGCAATCTCGACCTAGCAATCTCGCCCTAGCAATCTCGCCCTAGCAACCTCGCCCTACACCTTTAAACCTCTCCCGACAGGCTGGCACTCCATGTTGAATGCTTAACATGCAATCTCGACCTAGCAATCTCGCCCTAGCCATCTCGCCCTAGCAATCTCGCCCTAGCAATCTCGCCCTAGCCATCTCGCCCTAGCAATCTCGCCCTAGCAATCTCGCCCTACACCTTTAAATCTCTCCCGTCAGGCTGGCACTCCATGTTGAATGCTTAACATGCAATCTCGACCTAGCAATCTCGACCTAGCAATCTCGCCCTAGAAATCTCGCCCTAGCAATCTCGCCCTAGCAATCTCGCCCTAGCAATCTCGCCCTAGCAACCTCGCCCTACACCTTTAAACCTCTCCCGACAGGCTGGCACTCCATGTTGAATGCTTAACATGCAATCTCGACCTAGCAATCTCGACCTAGCAATCTCGCCCTAGAAATCTCGCCCTAGCAATCTCGCCCTAGCAATCTCGACCTAGCAATCTCGCCCTAGCAATCTCGCCCTAGCAACCTCGCCCTACACCTTTAAACCTCTCCCGACAGGCTGGCACTCCATGTTGAATGCTTAACATGCAATCTCGCCCTAGCAATGTCGCCCTAGCAATCTCGCCCTAGCAACCTCGCCCTACACCTTTAAACCTCTCCCGACAGGCTGGCACTCCATGTTGAATGCTTAACATGCAATCTCGACCTAGCAATCTCGCCCTAGCAATCTCGCCCTAGCAACCTCGCCCTACACCTTTAAATCTCTCCCGACAAGTTGGCACTCCATGTTGAATGCTTAACATGCAATCTCGCCCTAGCAATCTCGCCCTAGCAATCTCGCCCTAGCAATCTCGCCCTAGCAATCTCGCCCTAGCAATCTCGCCCTAGCAATCTCGCCCTAGCAATCTCGCCCTAGCAATCTCGACCTAGCAATCTCGCCCTAGCAATCTCGCCCTAGCAACCTCGCCCTACACCTTTAAACCTCTCCCGACAGGCTGGCACTCCATGTTGAATGCTTAACATGCAATCTCGACCTAGCAATCTCGCCCTAGCCATCTCGCCCTAGCAATCTCGCCCTAGCAATCTCGCCCTAGCCATCTCGCCCTAGCAATCTCGCCCTAGCAATCTCGCCCTACACCTTTAAATCTCTCCCGTCAGGCTGGCACTCCATGTTGAATGCTTAACATGCAATCTCGACCTAGCAATCTCGACCTAGCAATCTCGCCCTAGAAATCTCGCCCTAGCAATCTCGCCCTAGCAATCTCGCCCTAGCAATCTCGCCCTAGCAACCTCGCCCTACACCTTTAAACCTCTCCCGACAGGCTGGCACTCCATGTTGAATGCTTAACATGCAATCTCGACCTAGCAATCTCGACCTAGCAATCTCGCCCTAGAAATCTCGCCCTAGCAATCTCGCCCTAGCAATCTCGACCTAGCAATCTCGCCCTAGCAATCTCGCCCTAGCAACCTCGCCCTACACCTTTAAACCTCTCCCGACAGGCTGGCACTCCATGTTGAATGCTTAACATGCAATCTCGCCCTAGCAATCTCGCCCTAGCAATCTCGCCCTAGCAATCTCGCCCTACACCTTTAAATCTCTCCCGTCAGGCTGGCACTCCATGTTGAATGCTTAACATGCAATCTCGACCTAGCAATCTCGACCTAGCAATCTCGCCCTAGAAATCTCGCCCTAGCAATCTCGCCCTAGCAATCTCGCCCTAGCAACCTCGCCCTACACCTTTAAACCTCTCCCGACAGGCTGGCACTCCATGTTGAATGCTTAACATGCAATCTCGACCTAGTAATCTCGACCTAGCAATCTCGCCCTAGAAATCTCGCCCTAGCAATCTCGCCCTAGCAATCTCGACCTAGCAATCTCGCCCTAGCAATCTCGCCCTAGCAACCTCGCCCTACACCTTTAAACCTCTCCCGACAGGCTGGCACTCCATGTTGAATGCTTAACATGCAATCTCGCCCTAGCAATGTCGCCCTAGCAATCTCGCCCTAGCAACCTCGCCCTACACCTTTAAACCTCTCCCGACATGCTGGCACTCCATGTTGAATGCTTAACATGCAATCTCGACCTAGCAATCTCGCCCTAGCAATCTCGCCCTAGCAACCTCGCCCTACACCTTTAAATCTCTCCCGACAAGTTGGCACTCCATGTTGAATGCTTAACATGCAATCTCGCCCTAGCAATCTCGCCCTAGCAATCTCGCCCTAGCAATCTCGCCCTAGCAATCTCGCCCTAGCAATCTCGACCTAGCAATCTCGCCCTAGCAATCTCGCCCTAGCAACCTCGCCCTACACCTTTAATCCTCTCCCAACAGGCTGGCACTCCATGTTGAATGCTTAACATGCAATCTCGCCCTAGCAATCTCGCCCTAGCAATCTCGCCCTAGCAATCTCGCCCTAGCAATCTCGCCCTAGCAATCTCGACCTAGCAATCTCGCCCTAGCAATCTCGCCCTAGCAACCTCGCCCTACACCTTTAAACCTCTCCCGACAGGCTGGCACTCCATGTTGAATGCTTAACATGCAATCTCGACCTAGCAATCTCGCCCTAGCCATCTCGCCCTAGCAATCTCGCCCTAGCAATCTCGCCCTAGCCATCTCGCCCTAGCAATCTCGCCCTAGCAATCTCGCCCTACACCTTTAAATCTCTCCCGTCAGGCTGGCACTCCATGTTGAATGCTTAACATGCAATCTCGACCTAGCAATGTCGACCTAGCAATCTCGCCCTAGAAATCTCGCCCTAGCAATCTCGCCCTAGCAATCTCGCCCTAGCAATCTCGCCCTAGCAACCTCGCCCTACACCTTTAAACCTCTCCCGACAGGCTGGCACTCCATGTTGAATGCTTAACATGCAATCTCGCCCTAGCAATGTCGCCCTAGCAATCTCGCCCTAGCAACCTCGCCCTACACCTTTAAACCTCTCCCGACATGCTGGCACTCCATGTTGAATGCTTAACATGCAATCTCGACCTAGCAATCTCGCCCTAGCAATCTCGCCCTAGCAACCTCGCCCTACACCTTTAAATCTCTCCCGACAAGTTGGCACTCCATGTTGAATGCTTAACATGCAATCTCGCCCTAGCAATCTCGCCCTAGCAATCTCGCCCTAGCAATCTCGCCCTAGCAATCTCGCCCTAGCAATCTCGACCTAGCAATCTCGCCCTAGCAATCTCGCCCTAGCAACCTCGCCCTACACCTTTAATCCTCTCCCAACAGGCTGGCACTCCATGTTGAATGCTTAACATGCAATCTCGACCTAGCAATCTCGCCCTAGCCATCTCGCCCTAGCAATCTCGCCCTAGCAATCTCGCCCTAGCCATCTCGCCCTAGCAATCTCGCCCTAGCAACCTCGCCCTACACCTTTAAACCTCTCCCGACAGGCTGGCACTCCATGTTGAATGCTTAACATGCAATCTCGCCCTAGCAATCTCGCCCTAGCAATCTCGCCCTAGCAATCTCGCCCTAGCAATCTCGACCTAGCAATCTCGCCCTAGCAATCTCGCCCTAGCAACCTCGCCCTACACCTTTAAACCTCTCCCGACAGGCTGGCACTCCATGTTGAATGCTTAACATGCAATCTCGACCTAGCAATCTCGCCCTAGCCATCTCGCCCTAGCAATCTCGCCCTAGCAATCTCGCCCTAGCCATCTCGCCCTAGCAATCTCGCCCTAGCAATCTCGCCCTACACCTTTAAATCTCTCCCGTCAGGCTGGCACTCCATGTTGAATGCTTAACATGCAATCTCGACCTAGCAATGTCGACCTAGCAATCTCGCCCTAGAAATCTCGCCCTAGCAATCTCGCCCTAGCAATCTCGCCCTAGCAATCTCGCCCTAGCAACCTCGCCCTACACCTTTAAACCTCTCCCGACAGGCTGGCACTCCATGTTGAATGCTTAACATGCAATCTCGACCTAGCAATCTCGACCTAGCAATCTCGCCCTAGAAATCTCGCCCTAGCAATCTCGCCCTAGCAATCTCGACCTAGCAATCTCGCCCTAGCAATCTCGCCCTAGCAACCTCGCCCTACACCTTTAAACCTCTCCCGACAGGCTGGCACTCCATGTTGAATGCTTAACATGCAATCTCGCCCTAGCAATCTCGCCCTAGCAATCTCGCCCTAGCAATCTCGCCCTACACCTTTAAATCTCTCCCGTCAGGCTGGCACTCCATGTTGAATGCTTAACATGCAATCTCGACCAAGCAAACTCGCCCTAGCAATCTCGCCCTAGCAATCTCGCCCTACACCTTTAAATCTCTCCCGACAAGTTGGCACTCCATGTTAAATGCTTAACATGCAATCTCGACCTAGCAATCTCGCCCTAGCCATCTCGCCCTAGCAATCTCGACCTAGCAATCTCGCCCTAGCAATCTCGCCCTAGCAACCTCGCCCTACACCTTTAAACCTCTCCCGACAGGCTGGCACTCCATGTTGAATGCTTAACATGCAATCTCGCCCTAGCAATCTCGCCCTAGCAATCTCGCCCTAGCAATCTCGCCCTAGCAATCTCGCCCTAGCAATCTCGACCTAGCAATCTCGCCCTAGCAATCTCGCCCTAGCAACCTCGCCCTACACCTTTAATCCTCTCCCAACAGGCTGGCACTCCATGTTGAAAGCTTAACATGCAATCTCGCCCTAGCAATCTCGCCCTAGCAATCTCGCCCTAGCAATCTCGCCCTAGCAATCTCGCCCTAGCAATCTCGACCTAGCAATCTCGCCCTAGCAATCTCGCCCTAGCAACCTCGCCCTACACCTTTAAACCTCTCCCGACAGGCTGGCACTCCATGTTGAATGCTTAACATGCAATCTCGACCTAGCAATCTCGCCCTAGCCATCTCGCCCTAGCAATCTCGCCCTAGCAATCTCGCCCTAGCCATCTCGCCCTAGCAATCTCGCCCTAGCAATCTCGCCCTACACCTTTAAATCTCTCCCGTCAGGCTGGCACTCCATGTTGAATGCTTAACATGCAATCTCGACCTAGCAATCTCGCCCTAGCAATCTCGCCCTAGCAACCTCGCCCTACACCTTTAAATCTCTCCCGACAAGTTGGCACTCCATGTTGAATGCTTAACATGCAATCTCGCCCTAGCAATCTCGCCCTAGCAATCTCGCCCTAGCAATCTCGCCCTAGCAATCTCGCCCTAGCAATCTCGACCTAGCAATCTCGCCCTAGCAATCTCGCCCTAGCAACCTCGCCCTACACCTTTAATCCTCTCCCAACAGGCTGGCACTCCATGTTGAATGCTTAACATGCAATCTCGCCCTAGCAATCTCGCCCTAGCAATCTCGCCCTAGCAATCTCGCCCTAGCAATCTCGCCCTAGCAATCTCGACCTAGCAATCTCGCCCTAGCAATCTCGCCCTAGCAACCTCGCCCTACACCTTTAATCCTCTCCCAACAGGCTGGCACTCCATGTTGAATGCTTAACATGCAATCTCGACCTAGCAATCTCGCCCTAGCAATCTCGCCCTAGCAACCTCGCCCTACACCTTTAAATCTCTCCCGACAAGTTGGCACTCCATGTTGAATGCTTAACATGCAATCTCGCCCTAGCAATCTCGCCCTAGCAATCTCGCCCTAGCAATCTCGCCCTAGCAATCTCGACCTAGCAATCTCGCCCTAGCAATCTCGCCCTAGCAACCTCGCCCTACACCTTTAATCCTCTCCCAACAGGCTGGCACTCCATGTTGAATGCTTAACATGCAATCTCGACCTAGCAATCTCGCCCTAGCCATCTCGCCCTAGCACTCTCGCCCTAGCAATCTCGCCCTAGCCATCTCGCCCTAGCAATCTCGCCCTAGCAATCTCGCCCTACACCTTTAAATCTCTCCCGTCAGGCTGGCACTCCATGTTGAATGCTTAACATGCAATCTCGACCTAGCAATCTCGACCTAGCAATCTCGCCCTAGAAATCTCGCCCTAGCAATCTCGCCCTAGCAATCTCGCCCTAGCAATCTCGCCCTAGCAACCTCGCCCTACACCTTTAAACCTCTCCCGACAGGCTGGCACTCCATGTTGAATGCTTAACATGCAATCTCGACCTAGCAATCTCGACCTAGCAATCTCGCCCTAGAAATCTCGCCCTAGCAATCTCGCCCTAGCAATCTCGACCTAGCAATCTCGCCCTAGCAATCTCGCCCTAGCAACCTCGCCCTACACCTTTAAACCTCTCCCGACAGGCTGGCACTCCATGTTGAATGCTTAACATGCAATCTCGCCCTAGCAATCTCGCCCTAGCCATCTCGCCCTAGCACTCTCGCCCTAGCAATCTCGCCCTAGCAATCTCGCCCTAGCAATCTCGCCCTAGCAATCTCGCCCTACACCTTTAAATCTCTCCCGTCAGGCTGGCACTCCATGTTGAATGCTTAACATGCAATCTCGACCAAGCAAACTCGCCCTAGCAATCTCGCCCTAGCAATCTCGCCCTACACCTTTAAATCTCTCCCGACAAGTTGGCACTCCATGTTAAATGCTTAACATGCAATCTCGACCTAGCAATCTCGCCCTAGCCATCTCGCCCTAGCAATCTCGACCTAGCAATCTCGCCCTAGCAATCTCGCCCTAGCAACCTCGCCCTACACCTTTAAACCTCTCCCGACAGGCTGGCACTCCATGTTGAATGCTTAACATGCAATCTCGACCTAGCAATCTCGCCCTAGCCATCTCGCCCTAGCAATCTCGCCCTAGCAATCTCGCCCTAGCCATCTCGCCCTAGCAATCTCGCCCTAGCAACCTCGCCCTACACCTTTAAACCTCTCCCGACAGGCTGGCACTCCATGTTGAATGCTTAACAGGCAATCTCGACCTAGGAATCTCGACCTAGCAATCTCGCCCTAGAAATCTCGCCCTAGCAATCTCGCCCTAGCAATCTCGACCTAGCAATCTCGCCCTAGCAATCTCGCCCTAGCAACCTCGCCCTACACCTTTAAACCTCTCCCGACAGGCTGGCACTCCATGTTGAATGCTTAACATGCAATCTCGCCCTAGCAATCTCGCCCTAGCAATCTCGCCCTAGCAATCTCGCCCTAGCAATCTCGCCCTAGCAATCTCGACCTAGCAATCTCGCCCGAGCAATCTCGCCCTAGCAACCTCGCCCTACACCTTTAAACCTCTCCCGACAGGCTGGCACTCCATGTTGAATGCTTAACATGCAATCTCGACCTAGCAATCTCGCCCTAGCCATCTCGCCCTAGCAATCTCGCCCTAGCAATCTCGCCCTAGCCATCTCGCCCTAGCAATCTCGCCCTAGCAATCTCGCCCTACACCTTTAAATCTCTCCCGTCAGGCTGGCACTCCATGTTGAATGCTTAACATGCAATCTCGCCCTAGCAATCTCGCCCTAGCAATCTCGCCCTAGCAATCTCGCCCTAGCAATCTCGACCTAGCAATCTCGCCCTAGCAATCTCGCCCTAGCAACCTCGCCCTACACCTTTAAACCTCTCCCGACAGGCTGGCACTCCATGTTGAATGCTTAACATGCAATCTCGACCTAGCAATCTCGCCCTAGCCATCTCGCCCTAGCAATCTCGCCCTAGCAATCTCGCCCTAGCCATCTCGCCCTAGCAATCTCGCCCTAGCAATCTCGCCCTACACCTTTAAATCTCTCCCGTCAGGCTGGCACTCCATGTTGAATGCTTAACATGCAATCTCGACCTAGCAATCTCGACCTAGCAATCTCGCCCTAGAAATCTCGCCCTAGCAATCTCGCCCTAGCAATCTCGCCCTAGCAATCTCGCCCTAGCAACCTCGCCCTACACCTTTAAACCTCACCCGACAGGCTGGCACTCCATGTTGAATGCTTAACATGCAATCTCGACCTAGCAATCTCGACCTAGCAATCTCGCCCTAGAAATCTCGCCCTAGCAATCTCGCCCTAGCAATCTCGACCTAGCAATCTCGCCCTAGCAATCTCGCCCTAGCAACCTCGCCCTACACCTTTAAACCTCTCCCGACAGGCTGGCACTCCATGTTGAATGCTTAACATGCAATCTCGCCCTAGCAATGTCGCCCTAGCAATCTCGCCCTAGCAACCTCGCCCTACACCTTTAAACCTCTCCCGACAGGCTGGCACTCCATGTTGAATGCTTAACATGCAATCTCGACCTAGCAATCTCGCCCTAGCAATCTCGCCCTAGCAACCTCGCCCTACACCTTTAAATCTCTCCCGACAAGTTGGCACTCCATGTTGAATGCTTAACATGCAATCTCGCCCTAGCAATCTCGCCCTAGCAATCTCGCCCTAGCAATCTCGCCCTAGCAATCTCGACCTAGCAATCTCGCCCTAGCAATCTCGCCCTAGCAACCTCGCCCTACACCTTTAAACCTCTCCCGACAGGCTGGCACTCCATGTTGAATGCTTAACATGCAATCTCGCCCTAGCAATGTCGCCCTAGCAATCTCGCCCTAGCAACCTCGCCCTAGCAATCTCGCCCTAGAAATCTCGCCCTAGCAATCTCGCCCTAGCAATCTCGACCTAGCAATCTCGCCCTAGCAATCTCGCCCTAGCAACCTCGCCCTACACCTTTAAATCTCTCCCGACAAGTTGGCACTCCATGTTGAATGCTTAACATGCAATCTCGCCCTAGCAATCTCGCCCTAGCAATCTCGCCCTAGCAATCTCGCCCTAGCAATCTCGCCCTAGCAATCTCGACCTAGCAATCTCGCCCTAGCAATCTCGCCCTAGCAACCTCGCCCTACACCTTTAAACCTCTCCCGACAGGCTGGCACTCCATGTTGAATGCTTAACATGCAATCTCGCCCTAGCAATGTCGCCCTAGCAATCTCGCCCTAGCAACCTCGCCCTAGCAATCTCGCCCTAGAAATCTCGCCCTAGCAATCTCGCCCTAGCAATCTCGACCTAGCAATCTCGCCCTAGCAATCTCGCCCTAGCAACCTCGCCCTACACCTTTAAACCTCTCCCGACAGGCTGGCACTCCATGTTGAATGCTTAACATGCAATCTCGCCCTAGCAATGTCGCCCTAGCAATCTCGCCCTAGCAACCTCGCCCTACACCTTTAAACCTCTCCCGACAGGCTGGCACTCCATGTTGAATGCTTAACATGCAATCTCGACCTAGCAATCTCGCCCTAGCAATCTCGCCCTAGCAACCTCGCCCTACACCTTTAAATCTCTCCCGACAAGTTGGCACTCCATGTTGAATGCTTAACATGCAATCTCGCCCTAGCAATCTCGCCCTAGCAATCTCGCCCTAGCAATCTCGCCCTAGCAATCTCGCCCTAGCAATCTCGACCTAGCAATCTCGCCCTAGCAATCTCGCCCTAGCAACCTCGCCCTACACCTTTAATCCTCTCCCGACAGGCTGGCACTCCATGTTGAATGCTTAACATGCAATCTCGACCTAGCAATCTCGCCCTAGCCATCTCGCCCTAGCAATCTCGCCCTACACTTTTAAATCTCTCCCGTCAGGCTGGCACTCCATGTTGAATGCTTAACATGCAATCTCGCCCTAGGAATCTCGACCTAGCAATCTCGCCCTAGAAATCTCGCCCTAGCAATCTCGCCCTAGCAATCTCGACCTAGCAATCTCGCCCTAGCAATCTCGCCCTAGCAACCTCGCCCTACACCTTTAAACCTCTCCCGACAGGCTGGCACTCCATGTTGAATGCTTAACATGCAATCTCGACCTAGCAATCTCGCCCTAGCCATCTCGCCCTAGCAATCTCGCCCTAGCAATCTCGCCCTAGCCATCTCGCCCTAGCAATCTCGCCCTAGCAACCTCGCCCTACACCTTTAAACCTCTCCCGACAGGCTGGCACTCCATGTTGAATGCTTAACAGGCAATCTCGACCTAGGAATCTCGACCTAGCAATCTCGCCCTAGAAATCTCGCCCTAGCAATCTCGCCCTAGCAATCTCGACCTAGCAATCTCGCCCTAGCAATCTCGCCCTACACCTTTAAATCTCTCCCGTCAGGCTGGCACTCCATGTTGAATGCTTAACATGCAATCTCGACCTAGCAATCTCGACCTAGCCATCTCGCCCTAGCACTCTCGCCCTAGCAATCTCGCCCTAGCCATCTCGCCCTAGCAATCTCGCCCTAGCAATCTCGCCCTAGCAACCTCGCCCTACACCTTTAAACCTCTCCCGACAGGCTGGCACTCCATGTTGAATGCTTAACATGCAATCTCGCCCTAGCAATCTCGCCCTAGCAATCTCGCCCTAGCAATCTCGCCCTAGCAATCTCGCCCTAGCAATCTCGACCTAGCAATCTCGCCCTAGCAATCTCGCCCTAGCAACCTCGCCCTACACCTTTAAATCTCTCCCGACAAGTTGGCACTCCATGTTGAATGCTTAACATGCAATCTCGCCCTAGCAATCTCGCCCTAGCAATCTCGCCCTAGCAATCTCGCCCTAGCAATCTCGACCTAGCAATCTCGCCCTAGCAATCTCGCCCTAGCAACCTCGCCCTAGCAACCTCGCCCTACACCTTTAAACCTCTCCCGACAGGCTGGCACTCCATGTTGAATGCTTAACATGCAATCTCGCCCTAGCAATGTCGCCCTAGCAATCTCGCCCTAGCAACCTCGCCCTAGCAATCTCGCCCTAGAAATCTCGCCCTAGCAATCTCGCCCTAGCAATCTCGACCTAGCAATCTCGCCCTAGCAATCTCGCCCTAGCAACCTCGCCCTACACCTTTAAACCTCTCCCGACAGGCTGGCACTCCATGTTGAATGCTTAACATGCAATCTCGCCCTAGCAATGTCGCCCTAGCAATCTCGCCCTAGCAACCTCGCCCTACACCTTTAAACCTCTCCCGACAGGCTGGCACTCCATGTTGAATGCTTAACATGCAATCTCGACCTAGCAATCTCGCCCTAGCAATCTCGCCCTAGCAACCTCGCCCTACACCTTTAAATCTCTCCCGACAAGTTGGCACTCCATGTTGAATGCTTAACATGCAATCTCGCCCTAGCAATCTCGCCCTAGCAATCTCGCCCTAGCAATCTCGCCCTAGCAATCTCGCCCTAGCAATCTCGACCTAGCAATCTCGCCCTAGCAATCTCGCCCTAGCAACCTCGCCCTACACCTTTAATCCTCTCCCGACAGGCTGGCACTCCATGTTGAATGCTTAACATGCAATCTCGACCTAGCAATCTCGCCCTAGCCATCTCGCCCTAGCAATCTCGCCCTACACTTTTAAATCTCTCCCGTCAGGCTGGCACTCCATGTTGAATGCTTAACATGCAATCTCGCCCTAGGAATCTCGACCTAGCAATCTCGCCCTAGAAATCTCGCCCTAGCAATCTCGCCCTAGCAATCTCGACCTAGCAATCTCGCCCTAGCAATCTCGCCCTAGCAACCTCGCCCTACACCTTTAAACCTCTCCCGACAGGCTGGCACTCCATGTTGAATGCTTAACATGCAATCTCGACCTAGCAATCTCGCCCTAGCCATCTCGCCCTAGCAATCTCGCCCTAGCAATCTCGCCCTAGCCATCTCGCCCTAGCAATCTCGCCCTAGCAACCTCGCCCTACACCTTTAAACCTCTCCCGACAGGCTGGCACTCCATGTTGAATGCTTAACAGGCAATCTCGACCTAGGAATCTCGACCTAGCAATCTCGCCCTAGAAATCTCGCCCTAGCAATCTCGCCCTAGCAATCTCGACCTAGCAATCTCGCCCTAGCAATCTCGCCCTACACCTTTAAATCTCTCCCGTCAGGCTGGCACTCCATGTTGAATGCTTAACATGCAATCTCGACCTAGCAATCTCGACCTAGCCATCTCGCCCTAGCACTCTCGCCCTAGCAATCTCGCCCTAGCCATCTCGCCCTAGCAATCTCGCCCTAGCAATCTCGCCCTAGCAACCTCGCCCTACACCTTTAAACCTCTCCCGACAGGCTGGCACTCCATGTTGAATGCTTAACATGCAATCTCGCCCTAGCAATCTCGCCCTAGCAATCTCGCCCTAGCAATCTCGCCCTAGCAATCTCGCCCTAGCAATCTCGACCTAGCAATCTCGCCCTAGCAATCTCGCCCTAGCAACCTCGCCCTACACCTTTAAATCTCTCCCGACAAGTTGGCACTCCATGTTGAATGCTTAACATGCAATCTCGCCCTAGCAATCTCGCCCTAGCAATCTCGCCCTAGCAATCTCGCCCTAGCAATCTCGACCTAGCAATCTCGCCCTAGCAATCTCGCCCTAGCAACCTCGCCCTACACCTTTAAACCTCTCCCGACAGGCTGGCACTCCATGTTGAATGCTTAACATGCAATCTCGACCTAGCAATCTCGACCTAGCAATCTCGCCCTAGAAATCTCGCCCTAGCAATCTCGCCCTAGCAATCTCGCCCTAGCAACCTCGCCCTACACCTTTAAACCTCTCCCGACAGGCTGGCACTCCATGTTGAATGCTTAACATGCAATCTCGACCTAGTAATCTCGACCTAGCAATCTCGCCCTAGAAATCTCGCCCTAGCAATCTCGCCCTAGCAATCTCGACCTAGCAATCTCGCCCTAGCAATCTCGCCCTAGCAACCTCGCCCTACACCTTTAAACCTCTCCCGACAGGCTGGCACTCCATGTTGAATGCTTAACATGCAATCTCGCCCTAGCAATGTCGCCCTAGCAATCTCGCCCTAGCAACCTCGCCCTACACCTTTAAACCTCTCCCGACATGCTGGCACTCCATGTTGAATGCTTAACATGCAATCTCGACCTAGCAATCTCGCCCTAGCAATCTCGCCCTAGCAACCTCGCCCTACACCTTTAAATCTCTCCCGACAAGTTGGCACTCCATGTTGAATGCTTAACATGCAATCTCGCCCTAGCAATCTCGCCCTAGCAATCTCGCCCTAGCAATCTCGCCCTAGCAATCTCGCCCTAGCAATCTCGACCTAGCAATCTCGCCCTAGCAATCTCGCCCTAGCAACCTCGCCCTACACCTTTAATCCTCTCCCAACAGGCTGGCACTCCATGTTGAATGCTTAACATGCAATCTCGCCCTAGCAATCTCGCCCTAGCAATCTCGCCCTAGCAATCTCGCCCTAGCAATCTCGCCCTAGCAATCTCGACCTAGCAATCTCGCCCTAGCAATCTCGCCCTAGCAACCTCGCCCTACACCTTTAAACCTCTCCCGACAGGCTGGCACTCCATGTTGAATGCTTAACATGCAATCTCGACCTAGCAATCTCGCCCTAGCCATCTCGCCCTAGCAATCTCGCCCTAGCAATCTCGCCCTAGCCATCTCGCCCTAGCAATCTCGCCCTAGCAATCTCGCCCTACACCTTTAAATCTCTCCCGTCAGGCTGGCACTCCATGTTGAATGCTTAACATGCAATCTCGACCTAGCAATGTCGACCTAGCAATCTCGCCCTAGAAATCTCGCCCTAGCAATCTCGCCCTAGCAATCTCGCCCTAGCAATCTCGCCCTAGCAACCTCGCCCTACACCTTTAAACCTCTCCCGACAGGCTGGCACTCCATGTTGAATGCTTAACATGCAATCTCGCCCTAGCAATGTCGCCCTAGCAATCTCGCCCTAGCAACCTCGCCCTACACCTTTAAACCTCTCCCGACATGCTGGCACTCCATGTTGAATGCTTAACATGCAATCTCGACCTAGCAATCTCGCCCTAGCAATCTCGCCCTAGCAACCTCGCCCTACACCTTTAAATCTCTCCCGACAAGTTGGCACTCCATGTTGAATGCTTAACATGCAATCTCGCCCTAGCAATCTCGCCCTAGCAATCTCGCCCTAGCAATCTCGCCCTAGCAATCTCGCCCTAGCAATCTCGACCTAGCAATCTCGCCCTAGCAATCTCGCCCTAGCAACCTCGCCCTACACCTTTAATCCTCTCCCAACAGGCTGGCACTCCATGTTGAATGCTTAACATGCAATCTCGACCTAGCAATCTCGCCCTAGCCATCTCGCCCTAGCAATCTCGCCCTAGCAATCTCGCCCTAGCCATCTCGCCCTAGCAATCTCGCCCTAGCAACCTCGCCCTACACCTTTAAACCTCTCCCGACAGGCTGGCACTCCATGTTGAATGCTTAACAGGCAATCTCGACCTAGCAATCTCGACCTAGCAATCTCGCCCTAGAAATCTCGCCCTAGCAATCTCGCCCTAGCAATCTCGACCTAGCAATCTCGCCCTAGCAATCTCGCCCTAGCAACCTCGCCCTACACCTTTAAACCTCTCCCGACAGGCTGGCACTCCATGTTGAATGCTTAACATGCAATCTCGCCCTAGCAATCTCGCCCTAGCAATCTCGCCCTAGCAATCTCGCCCTAGCAATCTCGCCCTAGCAATCTCGACCTAGCAATCTCGCCCTAGCAATCTCGCCCTAGCAACCTCGCCCTACACCTTTAAACCTCTCCCGACAGGCTGGCACTCCATGTTGAATGCTTAACATGCAATCTCGACCTAGCAATCTCGCCCTAGCCATCTCGCCCTAGCAATCTCGCCCTAGCAATCTCGCCCTAGCCATCTCGCCCTAGCAATCTCGCCCTAGCAATCTCGCCCTACACCTTTAAATCTCTCCCGTCAGGCTGGCACTCCATGTTGAATGCTTAACATGCAATCTCGACCTAGCAATGTCGACCTAGCAATCTCGCCCTAGAAATCTCGCCCTAGCAATCTCGCCCTAGCAATCTCGCCCTAGCAATCTCGCCCTAGCAACCTCGCCCTACACCTTTAAACCTCTCCCGACAGGCTGGCACTCCATGTTGAATGCTTAACATGCAATCTCGACCTAGCAATCTCGACCTAGCAATCTCGCCCTAGAAATCTCGCCCTAGCAATCTCGCCCTAGCAATCTCGACCTAGCAATCTCGCCCTAGCAATCTCGCCCTAGCAACCTCGCCCTACACCTTTAAACCTCTCCCGACAGGCTGGCACTCCATGTTGAATGCTTAACATGCAATCTCGCCCTAGCAATCTCGCCCTAGCAATCTCGCCCTAGCAATCTCGCCCTACACCTTTAAATCTCTCCCGTCAGGCTGGCACTCCATGTTGAATGCTTAACATGCAATCTCGACCAAGCAAACTCGCCCTAGCAATCTCGCCCTAGCAATCTCGCCCTACACCTTTAAATCTCTCCCGACAAGTTGGCACTCCATGTTAAATGCTTAACATGCAATCTCGACCTAGCAATCTCGCCCTAGCCATCTCGCCCTAGCAATCTCGACCTAGCAATCTCGCCCTAGCAATCTCGCCCTAGCAACCTCGCCCTACACCTTTAAACCTCTCCCGACAGGCTGGCACTCCATGTTGAATGCTTAACATGCAATCTCGCCCTAGCAATCTCGCCCTAGCAATCTCGCCCTAGCAATCTCGCCCTAGCAATCTCGCCCTAGCAATCTCGACCTAGCAATCTCGCCCTAGCAATCTCGCCCTAGCAACCTCGCCCTACACCTTTAATCCTCTCCCAACAGGCTGGCACTCCATGTTGAATGCTTAACATGCAATCTCGACCTAGCAATCTCGCCCTAGCAATCTCGCCCTAGCAACCTCGCCCTACACCTTTAAATCTCTCCCGACAAGTTGGCACTCCATGTTGAATGCTTAACATGCAATCTCGCCCTAGCAATCTCGCCCTAGCAATCTCGCCCTAGCAATCTCGCCCTAGCAATCTCGCCCTAGCAATCTCGACCTAGCAATCTCGCCCTAGCAATCTCGCCCTAGCAACCTCGCCCTACACCTTTAATCCTCTCCCAACAGGCTGGCACTCCATGTTGAATGCTTAACATGCAATCTCGACCTAGCAATCTCGCCCTAGCCATCTCGCCCTAGCAATCTCGCCCTAGCAATCTCGCCCTAGCCATCTCGCCCTAGCAATCTCGCCCTAGCAACCTCGCCCTACACCTTTAAACCTCTCCCGACAGGCTGGCACTCCATGTTGAATGCTTAACAGGCAATCTCGACCTAGCAATCTCGACCTAGCAATCTCGCCCTAGAAATCTCGCCCTAGCAATCTCGCCCTAGCAATCTCGACCTAGCAATCTCGCCCTAGCAATCTCGCCCTAGCAACCTCGCCCTACACCTTTAAACCTCTCCCGACAGGCTGGCACTCCATGTTGAATGCTTAACATGCAATCTCGCCCTAGCAATCTCGCCCTAGCAATCTCGCCCTAGCAATCTCGCCCTAGCAATCTCGCCCTAGCAATCTCGACCTAGCAATCTCGCCCTAGCAATCTCGCCCTAGCAACCTCGCCCTACACCTTTAAACCTCTCCCGACAGGCTGGCACTCCATGTTGAATGCTTAACATGCAATCTCGACCTAGCAATCTCGCCCTAGCCATCTCGCCCTAGCAATCTCGCCCTAGCAATCTCGCCCTAGCCATCTCGCCCTAGCAATCTCGCCCTAGCAATCTCGCCCTACACCTTTAAATCTCTCCCGTCAGGCTGGCACTCCATGTTGAATGCTTAACATGCAATCTCGACCTAGCAATGTCGACCTAGCAATCTCGCCCTAGAAATCTCGCCCTAGCAATCTCGCCCTAGCAATCTCGCCCTAGCAATCTCGCCCTAGCAACCTCGCCCTACACCTTTAAACCTCTCCCGACAGGCTGGCACTCCATGTTGAATGCTTAACATGCAATCTCGACCTAGCAATCTCGACCTAGCAATCTCGCCCTAGAAATCTCGCCCTAGCAATCTCGCCCTAGCAATCTCGACCTAGCAATCTCGCCCTAGCAATCTCGCCCTAGCAACCTCGCCCTACACCTTTAAACCTCTCCCGACAGGCTGGCACTCCATGTTGAATGCTTAACATGCAATCTCGCCCCTAGCAATCTCGCCCTAGCAATCTCGCCCTAGCAATCTCGCCCTAGCAATCTCGCCCTAGCAATCTCGACCTAGCAATCTCGCCCTAGCAATCTCGCCCTAGCAACCTCGCCCTACACCTTTAATCCTCTCCCAACAGGCTGGCACTCCATGTTGAAAGCTTAACATGCAATCTCGCCCTAGCAATCTCGCCCTAGCAATCTCGCCCTAGCAATCTCGCCCTAGCAATCTCGCCCTAGCAATCTCGACCTAGCAATCTCGCCCTAGCAATCTCGCCCTAGCAACCTCGCCCTACACCTTTAAACCTCTCCCGACAGGCTGGCACTCCATGTTGAATGCTTAACATGCAATCTCGACCTAGCAATCTCGCCCTAGCCATCTCGCCCTAGCAATCTCGCCCTAGCAATCTCGCCCTAGCCATCTCGCCCTAGCAATCTCGCCCTAGCAATCTCGCCCTACACCTTTAAATCTCTCCCGTCAGGCTGGCACTCCATGTTGAATGCTTAACATGCAATCTCGACCTAGCAATCTCGCCCTAGCAATCTCGCCCTAGCAACCTCGCCCTACACCTTTAAATCTCTCCCGACAAGTTGGCACTCCATGTTGAATGCTTAACATGCAATCTCGCCCTAGCAATCTCGCCCTAGCAATCTCGCCCTAGCAATCTCGCCCTAGCAATCTCGCCCTAGCAATCTCGACCTAGCAATCTCGCCCTAGCAATCTCGCCCTAGCAACCTCGCCCTACACCTTTAATCCTCTCCCAACAGGCTGGCACTCCATGTTGAATGCTTAACATGCAATCTCGCCCTAGCAATCTCGCCCTAGCAATCTCGCCCTAGCAATCTCGCCCTAGCAATCTCGCCCTAGCAATCTCGACCTAGCAATCTCGCCCTAGCAATCTCGCCCTAGCAACCTCGCCCTACACCTTTAATCCTCTCCCAACAGGCTGGCACTCCATGTTGAATGCTTAACATGCAATCTCGACCTAGCAATCTCGCCCTAGCAATCTCGCCCTAGCAACCTCGCCCTACACCTTTAAATCTCTCCCGACAAGTTGGCACTCCATGTTGAATGCTTAACATGCAATCTCGCCCTAGCAATCTCGCCCTAGCAATCTCGCCCTAGCAATCTCGCCCTAGCAATCTCGACCTAGCAATCTCGCCCTAGCAATCTCGCCCTAGCAACCTCGCCCTACACCTTTAATCCTCTCCCAACAGGCTGGCACTCCATGTTGAATGCTTAACATGCAATCTCGACCTAGCAATCTCGCCCTAGCCATCTCGCCCTAGCACTCTCGCCCTAGCAATCTCGCCCTAGCCATCTCGCCCTAGCAATCTCGCCCTAGCAATCTCGCCCTACACCTTTAAATCTCTCCCGTCAGGCTGGCACTCCATGTTGAATGCTTAACATGCAATCTCGACCTAGCAATCTCGACCTAGCAATCTCGCCCTAGAAATCTCGCCCTAGCAATCTCGCCCTAGCAATCTCGCCCTAGCAATCTCGCCCTAGCAACCTCGCCCTACACCTTTAAACCTCTCCCGACAGGCTGGCACTCCATGTTGAATGCTTAACATGCAATCTCGACCTAGCAATCTCGACCTAGCAATCTCGCCCTAGAAATCTCGCCCTAGCAATCTCGCCCTAGCAATCTCGACCTAGCAATCTCGCCCTAGCAATCTCGCCCTAGCAACCTCGCCCTACACCTTTAAACCTCTCCCGACAGGCTGGCACTCCATGTTGAATGCTTAACATGCAATCTCGCCCTAGCAATCTCGCCCTAGCCATCTCGCCCTAGCACTCTCGCCCTAGCAATCTCGCCCTAGCAATCTCGCCCTAGCAATCTCGCCCTAGCAATCTCGCCCTACACCTTTAAATCTCTCCCGTCAGGCTGGCACTCCATGTTGAATGCTTAACATGCAATCTCGACCAAGCAAACTCGCCCTAGCAATCTCGCCCTAGCAATCTCGCCCTACACCTTTAAATCTCTCCCGACAAGTTGGCACTCCATGTTAAATGCTTAACATGCAATCTCGACCTAGCAATCTCGCCCTAGCCATCTCGCCCTAGCAATCTCGACCTAGCAATCTCGCCCTAGCAATCTCGCCCTAGCAACCTCGCCCTACACCTTTAAACCTCTCCCGACAGGCTGGCACTCCATGTTGAATGCTTAACATGCAATCTCGACCTAGCAATCTCGCCCTAGCCATCTCGCCCTAGCAATCTCGCCCTAGCAATCTCGCCCTAGCCATCTCGCCCTAGCAATCTCGCCCTAGCAACCTCGCCCTACACCTTTAAACCTCTCCCGACAGGCTGGCACTCCATGTTGAATGCTTAACAGGCAATCTCGACCTAGGAATCTCGACCTAGCAATCTCGCCCTAGAAATCTCGCCCTAGCAATCTCGCCCTAGCAATCTCGACCTAGCAATCTCGCCCTAGCAATCTCGCCCTAGCAACCTCGCCCTACACCTTTAAACCTCTCCCGACAGGCTGGCACTCCATGTTGAATGCTTAACATGCAATCTCGCCCTAGCAATCTCGCCCTAGCAATCTCGCCCTAGCAATCTCGCCCTACACCTTTAAATCTCTCCCGACAGGCTGGCACTCCATGTTGAATGCTTAACAGGCAATCTCGACCTAGGAATCTCGACCTAGCAATCTCGCCCTAGAAATCTCGCCCTAGCAATCTCGCCCTAGCAATCTCGACCTAGCAATCTCGCCCTAGCAATCTCGCCCTAGCAACCTCGCCCTACACCTTTAAATCTCTCCCGTCAGGCTGGCACTCCATGTTGAATGCTTAACATGCAGTCTCGACCAAGCAATCTCGCCCTAGCAATCTCGCCCTAGCAATCTCGCCCTACACCTTTAAATCTCTCCCGTCAGGCTGGCACTCCATGTTGAATGCTTAACATGCAATCTCGCCCTAGCAATCTCGCCCTAGCAATCTCGCCCTAGCAATCTCGCCCTAGCAATCTCGCCCTAGCAATCTCGACCTAGCAATCTCGCCCTAGCAATCTCGCCCTAGCAACCTCGCCCTACACCTTTAAACCTCTCCCGACAGGCTGGCACTCCATGTTGAATGCTTAACATGCAATCTCGCCCTAGCAATCTCGCCCTAGCAATCTCGCCCTAGCAATCTCGCCCTAGCAATCTCGCCCTAGCAATCTCGACCTAGCAATCTCGCCCTAGCAATCTCGCCCTAGCAACCTCGCCCTACACCTTTAAATCTCTCCCGTCAGGCTGGCACTCCATGTTGAATGCTTAACATGCAATCTCGACCTAGCAATCTCGCCCTAGCAATCTCGCCCTAGCAACCTCGCCCTACACCTTTAAATCTCTCCCGACAAGTTGGCACTCCATGTTGAATGCTTAACATGCAATCTCGCCCTAGCAATCTCGCCCTAGCAATCTCGCCCTAGCAATCTCGCCCTAGCAATCTCGCCCTAGCAATCTCGACCTAGCAATCTCGCCCTAGCAATCTCGCCCTAGCAACCTCGCCCTACACCTTTAATCCTCTCCCAACAGGCTGGCACTCCATGTTGAATGCTTAACATGCAATCTCGCCCTAGCAATCTCGCCCTAGCAATCTCGCCCTAGCAATCTCGCCCTAGCAATCTCGCCCTAGCAATCTCGACCTAGCAATCTCGCCCTAGCAATCTCGCCCTAGCAACCTCGCCCTACACCTTTAATCCTCTCCCAACAGGCTGGCACTCCATGTTGAATGCTTAACATGCAATCTCGACCTAGCAATCTCGCCCTAGCAATCTCGCCCTAGCAACCTCGCCCTACACCTTTAAATCTCTCCCGACAAGTTGGCACTCCATGTTGAATGCTTAACATGCAATCTCGCCCTAGCAATCTCGCCCTAGCAATCTCGCCCTAGCAATCTCGCCCTAGCAATCTCGACCTAGCAATCTCGCCCTAGCAATCTCGCCCTAGCAACCTCGCCCTACACCTTTAATCCTCTCCCAACAGGCTGGCACTCCATGTTGAATGCTTAACATGCAATCTCGACCTAGCAATCTCGCCCTAGCCATCTCGCCCTAGCACTCTCGCCCTAGCAATCTCGCCCTAGCCATCTCGCCCTAGCAATCTCGCCCTAGCAATCTCGCCCTACACCTTTAAATCTCTCCCGTCAGGCTGGCACTCCATGTTGAATGCTTAACATGCAATCTCGACCTAGCAATCTCGACCTAGCAATCTCGCCCTAGAAATCTCGCCCTAGCAATCTCGCCCTAGCAATCTCGCCCTAGCAATCTCGCCCTAGCAACCTCGCCCTACACCTTTAAACCTCTCCCGACAGGCTGGCACTCCATGTTGAATGCTTAACATGCAATCTCGACCTAGCAATCTCGACCTAGCAATCTCGCCCTAGAAATCTCGCCCTAGCAATCTCGCCCTAGCAATCTCGACCTAGCAATCTCGCCCTAGCAATCTCGCCCTAGCAACCTCGCCCTACACCTTTAAACCTCTCCCGACAGGCTGGCACTCCATGTTGAATGCTTAACATGCAATCTCGCCCTAGCAATCTCGCCCTAGCCATCTCGCCCTAGCACTCTCGCCCTAGCAATCTCGCCCTAGCAATCTCGCCCTAGCAATCTCGCCCTAGCAATCTCGCCCTACACCTTTAAATCTCTCCCGTCAGGCTGGCACTCCATGTTGAATGCTTAACATGCAATCTCGACCAAGCAAACTCGCCCTAGCAATCTCGCCCTAGCAATCTCGCCCTACACCTTTAAATCTCTCCCGACAAGTTGGCACTCCATGTTAAATGCTTAACATGCAATCTCGACCTAGCAATCTCGCCCTAGCCATCTCGCCCTAGCAATCTCGACCTAGCAATCTCGCCCTAGCAATCTCGCCCTAGCAACCTCGCCCTACACCTTTAAACCTCTCCCGACAGGCTGGCACTCCATGTTGAATGCTTAACATGCAATCTCGACCTAGCAATCTCGCCCTAGCCATCTCGCCCTAGCAATCTCGCCCTAGCAATCTCGCCCTAGCCATCTCGCCCTAGCAATCTCGCCCTAGCAACCTCGCCCTACACCTTTAAACCTCTCCCGACAGGCTGGCACTCCATGTTGAATGCTTAACAGGCAATCTCGACCTAGGAATCTCGACCTAGCAATCTCGCCCTAGAAATCTCGCCCTAGCAATCTCGCCCTAGCAATCTCGACCTAGCAATCTCGCCCTAGCAATCTCGCCCTAGCAACCTCGCCCTACACCTTTAAACCTCTCCCGACAGGCTGGCACTCCATGTTGAATGCTTAACATGCAATCTCGCCCTAGCAATCTCGCCCTAGCAATCTCGCCCTAGCAATCTCGCCCTACACCTTTAAATCTCTCCCGACAGGCTGGCACTCCATGTTGAATGCTTAACAGGCAATCTCGACCTAGGAATCTCGACCTAGCAATCTCGCCCTAGAAATCTCGCCCTAGCAATCTCGCCCTAGCAATCTCGACCTAGCAATCTCGCCCTAGCAATCTCGCCCTAGCAACCTCGCCCTACACCTTTAAATCTCTCCCGTCAGGCTGGCACTCCATGTTGAATGCTTAACATGCAGTCTCGACCAAGCAATCTCGCCCTAGCAATCTCGCCCTAGCAATCTCGCCCTACACCTTTAAATCTCTCCCGTCAGGCTGGCACTCCATGTTGAATGCTTAACATGCAATCTCGACCAAGCAAACTCGCCCTAGCCATCTCGCCCTAGCAATCTCGCCCTAGCAATCTCGACCTAGCAATCTCGCCCTAGCAATCTCGCCCTAGCAACCTCGCCCTACACCTTTAAACCTCTCCCGACAGGCTGGCACTCCATGTTGAATGCTTAACATGCAATCTCGACCTAGCAATCTCGCCCTAGCCATCTCGCCCTAGCAATCTCGCCCTAGCAATCTCGCCCTAGCCATCTCGCCCTAGCAATCTCGCCCTAGCAATCTCGCCCTACACCTTTAAATCTCTCCCGTCAGGCTGGCACTCCATGTTGAATGCTTAACATGCAATCTCGACCTAGCAATCTCGCCCTAGCAATCTCGCCCTAGCAACCTCGCCCTACACCTTTAAATCTCTCCCGACAAGTTGGCACTCCATGTTGAATGCTTAACATGCAATCTCGCCCTAGCAATCTCGCCCTAGCAATCTCGCCCTAGCAATCTCGCCCTAGCAATCTCGCCCTAGCAATCTCGACCTAGCAATCTCGCCCTAGCAATCTCGCCCTAGCAACCTCGCCCTACACCTTTAAACCTCTCCCGACAGGCTGGCACTCCATGTTGAATGCTTAACATGCAATCTCGACCTAGCAATCTCGCCCTAGCCATCTCGCCCTAGCAATCTCGCCCTAGCAATCTCGCCCTAGCCATCTCGCCCTAGCAATCTCGCCCTAGCAATCTCGCCCTACACCTTTAAATCTCTCCCGTCAGGCTGGCACTCCATGTTGAATGCTTAACATGCAATCTCGACCTAGCAATCTCGACCTAGCAATCTCGCCCTAGAAATCTCGCCCTAGCAATCTCGCCCTAGCAATCTCGCCCTAGCAATCTCGCCCTAGCAACCTCGCCCTACACCTTTAAACCTCACCCGACAGGCTGGCACTCCATGTTGAATGCTTAACATGCAATCTCGACCTAGCAATCTCGACCTAGCAATCTCGCCCTAGAAATCTCGCCCTAGCAATCTCGCCCTAGCAATCTCGACCTAGCAATCTCGCCCTAGCAATCTCGCCCTAGCAACCTCGCCCTACACCTTTAAACCTCTCCCGACAGGCTGGCACTCCATGTTGAATGCTTAACATGCAATCTCGCCCTAGCAATGTCGCCCTAGCAATCTCGCCCTAGCAACCTCGCCCTACACCTTTAAACCTCTCCCGACAGGCTGGCACTCCATGTTGAATGCTTAACATGCAATCTCGACCTAGCAATCTCGCCCTAGCAATCTCGCCCTAGCAACCTCGCCCTACACCTTTAAATCTCTCCCGACAAGTTGGCACTCCATGTTGAATGCTTAACATGCAATCTCGCCCTAGCAATCTCGCCCTAGCAATCTCGCCCTAGCAATCTCGCCCTAGCAATCTCGACCTAGCAATCTCGCCCTAGCAATCTCGCCCTAGCAACCTCGCCCTACACCTTTAAACCTCTCCCGACAGGCTGGCACTCCATGTTGAATGCTTAACATGCAATCTCGACCTAGCAATCTCGCCCTAGCCATCTCGCCCTAGCAATCTCGCCCTAGCAATCTCGCCCTAGCCATCTCGCCCTAGCAATCTCGCCCTAGCAACCTCGCCCTACACCTTTAAACCTCTCCCGACAGGCTGGCACTCCATGTTGAATGCTTAACAGGCAATCTCGACCTAGGAATCTCGACCTAGCAATCTCGCCCTAGAAATCTCGCCCTAGCAATCTCGCCCTAGCAATCTCGACCTAGCAATCTCGCCCTAGCAATCTCGCCCTAGCAACCTCGCCCTACACCTTTAAACCTCTCCCGACAGGCTGGCACTCCATGTTGAATGCTTAACATGCAATCTCGACCTAGCAATCTCGCCCTAGCCATCTCGCCCTAGCAATCTCGCCCTAGCAATCTCGCCCTAGCCATCTCGCCCTAGCAATCTCGCCCTAGCAACCTCGCCCTACACCTTTAAACCTCTCCCGACAGGCTGGCACTCCATGTTGAATGCTTAACAGGCAATCTCGACCTAGGAATCTCGACCTAGCAATCTCGCCCTAGAAATCTCGCCCTAGCAATCTCGCCCTAGCAATCTCGACCTAGCAATCTCGCCCTAGCAATCTCGCCCTAGCAACCTCGCCCTACACCTTTAATCCTCTCCCAACAGGCTGGCACTCCATGTTGAAAGCTTAACATGCAATCTCGCCCTAGCAATCTCGCCCTAGCAATCTCGCCCTAGCAATCTCGCCCTAGCAATCTCGCCCTAGCAATCTCGACCTAGCAATCTCGCCCTAGCAATCTCGCCCTAGCAACCTCGCCCTACACCTTTAAACCTCTCCCGACAGGCTGGCACTCCATGTTGAATGCTTAACATGCAATCTCGACCTAGCAATCTCGCCCTAGCCATCTCGCCCTAGCAATCTCGCCCTAGCAATCTCGCCCTAGCCATCTCGCCCTAGCAATCTCGCCCTAGCAATCTCGCCCTACACCTTTAAATCTCTCCCGTCAGGCTGGCACTCCATGTTGAATGCTTAACATGCAATCTCGACCTAGCAATCTCGCCCTAGCAATCTCGCCCTAGCAACCTCGCCCTACACCTTTAAATCTCTCCCGACAAGTTGGCACTCCATGTTGAATGCTTAACATGCAATCTCGCCCTAGCAATCTCGCCCTAGCAATCTCGACCTAGCAATCTCGCCCTAGCAATCTCGCCCTAGCAACCTCGCCCTACACCTTTAATCCTCTCCCAACAGGCTGGCACTCCATGTTGAATGCTTAACATGCAATCTCGCCCTAGCAATCTCGCCCTAGCAATCTCGCCCTAGCAATCTCGCCCTAGCAATCTCGCCCTAGCAATCTCGACCTAGCAATCTCGCCCTAGCAATCTCGCCCTAGCAACCTCGCCCTACACCTTTAATCCTCTCCCAACAGGCTGGCACTCCATGTTGAATGCTTAACATGCAATCTCGACCTAGCAATCTCGCCCTAGCAATCTCGCCCTAGCAACCTCGCCCTACACCTTTAAATCTCTCCCGACAAGTTGGCACTCCATGTTGAATGCTTAACATGCAATCTCGCCCTAGCAATCTCGCCCTAGCAATCTCGCCCTAGCAATCTCGCCCTAGCAATCTCGACCTAGCAATCTCGCCCTAGCAATCTCGCCCTAGCAACCTCGCCCTACACCTTTAATCCTCTCCCAACAGGCTGGCACTCCATGTTGAATGCTTAACATGCAATCTCGACCTAGCAATCTCGCCCTAGCCATCTCGCCCTAGCACTCTCGCCCTAGCAATCTCGCCCTAGCCATCTCGCCCTAGCAATCTCGCCCTAGCAATCTCGCCCTACACCTTTAAATCTCTCCCGTCAGGCTGGCACTCCATGTTGAATGCTTAACATGCAATCTCGACCTAGCAATCTCGACCTAGCAATCTCGCCCTAGAAATCTCGCCCTAGCAATCTCGCCCTAGCAATCTCGCCCTAGCAATCTCGCCCTAGCAACCTCGCCCTACACCTTTAAACCTCTCCCGACAGGCTGGCACTCCATGTTGAATGCTTAACATGCAATCTCGACCTAGCAATCTCGACCTAGCAATCTCGCCCTAGAAATCTCGCCCTAGCAATCTCGCCCTAGCAATCTCGACCTAGCAATCTCGCCCTAGCAATCTCGCCCTAGCAACCTCGCCCTACACCTTTAAACCTCTCCCGACAGGCTGGCACTCCATGTTGAATGCTTAACATGCAATCTCGCCCTAGCAATCTCGCCCTAGCCATCTCGCCCTAGCACTCTCGCCCTAGCAATCTCGCCCTAGCAATCTCGCCCTAGCAATCTCGCCCTAGCAATCTCGCCCTACACCTTTAAATCTCTCCCGTCAGGCTGGCACTCCATGTTGAATGCTTAACATGCAATCTCGACCAAGCAAACTCGCCCTAGCAATCTCGCCCTAGCAATCTCGCCCTACACCTTTAAATCTCTCCCGACAAGTTGGCACTCCATGTTAAATGCTTAACATGCAATCTCGACCTAGCAATCTCGCCCTAGCCATCTCGCCCTAGCAATCTCGACCTAGCAATCTCGCCCTAGCAATCTCGCCCTAGCAACCTCGCCCTACACCTTTAAACCTCTCCCGACAGGCTGGCACTCCATGTTGAATGCTTAACATGCAATCTCGACCTAGCAATCTCGCCCTAGCCATCTCGCCCTAGCAATCTCGCCCTAGCAATCTCGCCCTAGCCATCTCGCCCTAGCAATCTCGCCCTAGCAACCTCGCCCTACACCTTTAAACCTCTCCCGACAGGCTGGCACTCCATGTTGAATGCTTAACAGGCAATCTCGACCTAGGAATCTCGACCTAGCAATCTCGCCCTAGAAATCTCGCCCTAGCAATCTCGCCCTAGCAATCTCGACCTAGCAATCTCGCCCTAGCAATCTCGCCCTAGCAACCTCGCCCTACACCTTTAAACCTCTCCCGACAGGCTGGCACTCCATGTTGAATGCTTAACATGCAATCTCGCCCTAGCAATCTCGCCCTAGCAATCTCGCCCTAGCAATCTCGCCCTAGCAATCTCGCCCTAGCAATCTCGACCTAGCAATCTCGCCCTAGCAATCTCGCCCTAGCAACCTCGCCCTACACCTTTAAACCTCTCCCGACAGGCTGGCACTCCATGTTGAATGCTTAACATGCAATCTCGACCTAGCAATCTCGCCCTAGCCATCTCGCCCTAGCAATCTCGCCCTAGCAATCTCGCCCTAGCCATCTCGCCCTAGCAATCTCGCCCTAGCAATCTCGCCCTACACCTTTAAATCTCTCCCGTCAGGCTGGCACTCCATGTTGAATGCTTAACATGCAATCTCGACCTAGCAATCTCGCCCTAGCAATCTCGCCCTAGCAACCTCGCCCTACACCTTTAAATCTCTCCCGACAAGTTGGCACTCCATGTTGAATGCTTAACATGCAATCTCGCCCTAGCAATCTCGCCCTAGCAATCTCGCCCTAGCAATCTCGCCCTAGCAATCTCGCCCTAGCAATCTCGACCTAGCAATCTCGCCCTAGCAATCTCGCCCTAGCAACCTCGCCCTACACCTTTAAACCTCTCCCGACAGGCTGGCACTCCATGTTGAATGCTTAACATGCAATCTCGACCTAGCAATCTCGCCCTAGCCATCTCGCCCTAGCAATCTCGCCCTAGCAATCTCGCCCTAGCCATCTCGCCCTAGCAATCTCGCCCTAGCAATCTCGCCCTACACCTTTAAATCTCTCCCGTCAGGCTGGCACTCCATGTTGAATGCTTAACATGCAATCTCGACCTAGCAATCTCGACCTAGCAATCTCGCCCTAGAAATCTCGCCCTAGCAATCTCGCCCTAGCAATCTCGCCCTAGCAATCTCGCCCTAGCAACCTCGCCCTACACCTTTAAACCTCACCCGACAGGCTGGCACTCCATGTTGAATGCTTAACATGCAATCTCGACCTAGCAATCTCGACCTAGCAATCTCGCCCTAGAAATCTCGCCCTAGCAATCTCGCCCTAGCAATCTCGACCTAGCAATCTCGCCCTAGCAATCTCGCCCTAGCAACCTCGCCCTACACCTTTAAACCTCTCCCGACAGGCTGGCACTCCATGTTGAATGCTTAACATGCAATCTCGCCCTAGCAATGTCGCCCTAGCAATCTCGCCCTAGCAACCTCGCCCTAGCAATCTCGCCCTAGAAATCTCGCCCTAGCAATCTCGCCCTAGCAATCTCGACCTAGCAATCTCGCCCTAGCAATCTCGCCCTAGCAACCTCGCCCTACACCTTTAAATCTCTCCCGACAAGTTGGCACTCCATGTTGAATGCTTAACATGCAATCTCGCCCTAGCAATCTCGCCCTAGCAATCTCGCCCTAGCAATCTCGCCCTAGCAATCTCGCCCTAGCAATCTCGACCTAGCAATCTCGCCCTAGCAATCTCGCCCTAGCAACCTCGCCCTACACCTTTAATCCTCTCCCGACAGGCTGGCACTCCATGTTGAATGCTTAACATGCAATCTCGACCTAGCAATCTCGCCCTAGCCATCTCGCCCTAGCAATCTCGCCCTACACTTTTAAATCTCTCCCGTCAGGCTGGCACTCCATGTTGAATGCTTAACATGCAATCTCGCCCTAGCAATCTCGACCTAGCAATCTCGCCCTAGCAACCTCGCCCTACACCTTTAATCCTCTCCCGACAGGCTGGCACTCCATGTTGAATGCTTAACATGCAATCTCGACCTAGCAATCTCGCCCTAGCCATCTCGCCCTAGCAATCTCGCCCTAGCAATCTCGCCCTAGCAATCTCGCCCTAGCAACCTCGCCCTACACCTTTAATCCTCTCCCGACAGGCTGGCACTCCATGTTGAATGCTAAACATGCAATCTCGACCTAGCAATCTCGCCCTAGCCATCTCGCCCTAGCAATCTCGCCCTAGCAATCTCGACCTAGCAATCTCGCCCTAGCAATCTCGCCCTACACCTTTAATCCTCTCCCGACAGGCTGGCACTCCATGTTGAATGCTTAACATGCAATCTCGACCTAGCAATCTCGCCCTAGCCATCTCGCCCTAGCAATCTCGCCCTAGCAATCTCGCCCTAGCAATCTCGCCCTAGCAACCTCGCCCTACACCTTTAATCCTCTCCCGACAGGCTGGCACTCCATGTTGAATGCTAAACATGCAATCTCGACCTAGCAATCTCGCCCTAGCAATCTCGCCCTAGCAATCTCGACCTAGCAATCTCGCCCTAGCAATCTCGCCCTAGCAACCTCGCCCTACACCTTTAAACCTCTCCCGACAGGCTGGCACTCCATGTTGAATGCTTAACATGCAATCTCGACCTAGCAATCTCGCCTTAGCCATCTCGCCCTAGCAATCTCGCCCTACACTTTTAAATCTCTCCCGTCAGGCTGGCACTCCATGTTGAATGCTTAACATGCAATCTCGCCCTAGCAATCTCGACCTAGCAATCTCGCCCTAGCAATCTCGCCCTACATCTTTAAATCTCTCCCGACAGGCTGGCACTCCATGTTGAATGCTTAACATGCAATCTCGACCTAGCAATCTCGACCTAGCAATCTCGCCCTAGCAATCTCGCCCTAGCAATCTCGCCCTAGCAATCTCGACCTAGCAATCTCGCCCTAGAAATCTCGCCCTAGCAACCTCGCCCTAGCAACCTCGCCCTACACCTTTAATCCTCTCCCGACAGGCTGGCACTCCATGTTGAATGCTTAACATGCAATCTCGACCTAGCAATCTCGCCCTAGCAATCTCGCCCTAGCAACCTCGCCCTACACCTTTAAATCTCTCCCGACAAGTTGGCACTCCATGTTGAATGCTTACATGCAATCTCGACCTAGCAATCTCGCCCTAGCAATCTCGCCCTAGCAACCTCGCCCTACACCTTTAATCCTCTCCCGACAGGCTGGCACTCCATGTTGAATGCTTAACATGCAATCTCGACCTAGCAATCTCGCCCTAGCCATCTCGCCCTAGCAATCTCGCCCTAGCAATCTCGCCCTAGCAATCTCGCCCTAGCAACCTCGCCCTACACCTTTAATCCTCTCCCGACAGGCTGGCACTCCATGTTGAATGCTAAACATGCAATCTCGACCTAGCAATCTCGCCCTAGCCATCTCGCCCTAGCAATCTCGCCCTAGCAATCTCGACCTAGCAATCTCGCCCTAGCAATCTCGCCCTAGCAACCTCGCCCTACACCTTTAAACCTCTCCCGACAGGCTGGCACTCCATGTTGAATGCTTAACATGCAATCTCGACCTAGCAATCTCGCCTTAGCCATCTCGCCCTAGCAATCTCGCCCTACACTTTTAAATCTCTCCCGTCAGGCTGGCACTCCATGTTGAATGCTTAACATGCAATCTCGCCCTAGCAATCTCGACCTAGCAATCTCGCCCTAGCAATCTCGCCCTACATCTTTAAATCTCTCCCGACAGGCTGGCACTCCATGTTGAATGCTTAACATGCAATCTCGACCTAGCAATCTCGACCTAGCAATCTCGCCCTAGCAATCTCGCCCTAGCAATCTCGCCCTAGCAATCTCGACCTAGCAATCTCGCCCTAGAAATCTCGCCCTAGCAACCTCGCCCTAGCAACCTCGCCCTACACCTTTAATCCTCTCCCGACAGGCTGGCACTCCATGTTGAATGCTAAACATGCAATCTCGACCTAGCAATCTCGCCCTAGCCATCTCGCCCTAGCAATCTCGCCCTAGCAATCTCGACCTAGCAATCTCGCCCTAGCAATCTCGCCCTAGCAACCTCGCCCTACACCTTTAAACCTCTCCCGACAGGCTGGCACTCCATGTTGAATGCTTAACATGCAATCTCGACCTAGCAATCTCGCCTTAGCCATCTCGCCCTAGCAATCTCGCCCTACACTTTTAAATCTCTCCCGTCAGGCTGGCACTCCATGTTGAATGCTTAACATGCAATCTCGCCCTAGCAATCTCGACCTAGCAATCTCGCCCTAGCAATCTCGCCCTACACCTTTAAATCTCTCCCGTCAGGCTGGCACTCCATGTTGAATGCTTAACATGCAATCTCGACCAAGCAAACTCGCCCTAGCAATCTCGCCCTAGCAATCTCGCCCTACACCTTTAAATCTCTCCCGACAAGTTGGCACTCCATGTTGAATGCTTAACATGCAATCTCGCCCTAGCAATCTCGACCTAGCAATCTCGCCCTAGCAATCTCGCCCTAGCAATCTCGCCCTAGCAATCTCGACCTAGCAATCTCGCCCTAGCAATCTCGCCCTAGCAATCTCGCCCTACACCTTTAAATCTCTCCCGTCAGGATGGCACTCAATGTTGAATGCTTAACATGCAATCTCGACCTAGCAATCTCGCCCTAGCAATCTCGCCCTAGCAATCTCGCCCTACATCTTTAAATCTCTCCCGACAGGCTGGCACTCCATGTTGAATGCTTAACATGCAATCTCGACCTAGCAATCTCGCCCTAGCAATCTCACCCTAGCAATCTCGCCCTACACCTTTAAATCTCTCCCGACAAGTTGGCACTCCATGTTGAATGCTTAACATGCAATCTCGACCTAGCAAACTCGCCCTAGCAATCTCGCCCTAGCAATCTCGCCCTAGCAATCTCGCCCTAGCAATCTCGCCCTAGCAATCTCGCCCTAGCAACCTCGCCCTACACCTTTAAACCTCTCCCGACAGGCTGGCACTCCATGTTGAATGCTTACCATGCAATCTCGACCTAGCAAACTCGCCCTAGCAATCTCGACCTAGCAATCTCGCCCTAGCAATCTCGCCCTAGCAACCTCGCCCTACACCTTTAAACCTCTCCCGACAGGCTGGCACTCCATGTTGAATGCTTAACATGCAATCTCGACCTAGCAATCTCGACCTAGCAATCTCGCCCTAGCAATCTCGCCCTAGCAATCTCGCCCTAGCAATCTCGACCTAGCAATCTCGCCCTAGCAATCTCGCCCTAGCAACCTCGCCCTACACCTTTAAACCTCTCCCGACAGGCTGGCACTCCATGTTGAATGCTTAACATGCAATCTCGACCTAGCAATCTCGACCTAGCAATCTCGACCTAGCAATCTCGCCCTAGCAATCTCGCCCTAGCAACCTCGCCCTACACCTTTAAACCTCTCCCGACAGGCTGGCACTCCATGTTGAATGCTTAACATGCAATCTCGACCTAGCAATCTCGACCTAGCAATCTCGCCCTAGCAATCTCGCCCTAGCAATCTCGCCCTAGCAATCTCGACCTAGCAATCTCGCCCTAGCAATCTCGCCCTAGCAATCTCGCCCTACATCTTTAAATCTCTCCCGACAGGCTGGCACTCCATGTTGAATGCTTAACATGCAATCTCGACCTAGCAATCTCGCCCTAGCAATCTCGCCCTAGCAATCTCGCCCTAGCAATCTCGCCCTAGCAATCTCGACCTAGCAATCTCGCCCTAGCAATCTCGCCCTACACCTTTAAATCTCTCCCGTCAGGCTGGCACTCCATGTTGAATGCTTAACATGCAATCTCGACCTAGCAAACTCGCCCTAGCAATCTCGCCCTAGCAATCTCGCCCTACACCTTTAAATCTCTCCCGACAAGTTGGCACTCCATGTTGAATGCTTAACATGCAATCTCGCCCTAGCAATCTCGCCCTAGCAATCTCGCCCTAGCAATCTCGCCCTAGCAATCTCGCCCTAGCAATCTCGCCCTACACCTTTAAATCTCTCCCGTCAGGCTGGCACTCCATGTTGAATGCTTAACATGCAATCTCGACCAAGCAAACTCGCCCTAGCAATCTCGCCCTAGCAATCTCGCCCTACACCTTTAAATCTCTCCCGACAAGTTGGCACTCCATGTTGAATGCTTAACATGCAATCTCGCCCTAGCAATCTCGCCCTAGCAATCTCGCCCTAGCAATCTCGCCCTAGCAATCTCGCCCTAGCAACCTCGCCCTACACCTTTAAACCTCTCCCGACAGGCTGGCCCTCCATGTTGAATGCTTAACATGCAATCTCGACCTAGCAATCTCGCCCTAGCAATCTCGCCCTAGCAATCTCGCCCTACACCTTTAAACCTCTCCCGACAGGCTGGCACTCCATGTTGAATGCTTAACATGCAATCTCGACCTAGCAATCTCGCCCTAGCCATCTCGCCCTAGCAATCTCGCCCTAGCAATCTCGACCTAGCAATCTCGCCCTAGCAATCTCGCCCTAGCAACCTCGCCCTACACCTTTAAACCTCTCCCGACAGGCTGGCACTCCATGTTGAATGCTTAACATGCAATCTCGACCTAGCAATCTCGCCCTAGCCATCTCGCCCTAGCAATCTCGCCCTACACCTTTAAATCTCTCCCGTCAGGCTGGCACTCCATGTTGAATGCTTAACATGCAATCTCGACCAAGCGAACTCGCCCTAGCAATCTCGCCCTAGCAATCTCGCCCTACACCTTTAAATCTCTCCCGACAAGTTGGCACTCCATGTTGAATGCTTAACATGCAATCTCGCCCTAGCAATCTCGCCCTAGCCATCTCGCCCTAGCAATCTCGCCCTAGCAATCTCGACCTAGCAATCTCGCCCTAGCAATCTCGCCCTAGCAACCTCGCCCTACACCTTTAAACCTCTCCCGACAGGCTGGCACTCCATGTTGAATGCTTAACATGCAATCTCGACCTAGCAATCTCGCCCTAGCCATCTCGCCCTAGCAATCTCGCCCTACACCTTTAAATCTCTCCCGTCAGGCTGGCACTCCATGTTGAATGCTTAACATGCAATCTCGACCAAGCGAACTCGCCCTAGCAATCTCGCCCTAGCAATCTCGCCCTACACCTTTAAATCTCTCCCGACAAGTTGGCACTCCATGTTGAATGCTTACCATGCAATCTCGCCCTAGCAATCTCGCCCTAGCAATCTCGCCCTAGCAATCTCGCCCTAGCAATCTCGACCTAGCAATCTCGCCCTAGCAATCTCGCCCTAGCAATCTCGCCCTAGCAATCTCGACCTAGCAATCTCGCCCTAGCAATCTCGCCCTAGCAACCTCGTCCTACACCTTTAAATCTCTCCCGTCAGGCTGGCACTCCATGTTGAATGCTTAACATGCAATCTCGACCTAGCAATCTCGACCAAGCCATCTCGCCCTAGCAATCTCGCTCAAGCAATCTCGTCCTACACCTTTAAATCTCTCCCGACAAGTTGGCACTCCATGTTGAATGCCTAACATGCAATCTCGCCCTAGCAATCTCGCCCTAGCAATCTCGACCTAGCAATCTCGCCCTATCAATCTCGCCCTAGCAATCACGCCCTAGCAATCTCGACCTAGCAATCTCGCCCTAGCAATCTCGCCCTAGCAACCTCGCCCTACACCTTTAAATCTCTCCCGTCAGGCTGGCACTCCATGTTGAATGCTTAACATGCAATCTCGCCCTAGCAATCTCGCCCTAGCAATCTCGACCTAGCAATCTCGCCCTAGCAACCTCGCCCTAGCAACCTCGCCCTACACCTTTAAATCTCTCCCGTCAGGCTGGCACTCCATGTTGAATGCTTAACATGCAATCTCGACCTAGCAAACTCGCCCTAGCAATCTCGCCCTAGCAATCTCGCCCTACACCTTTAAATCTCTCCCGACAAGTTGGCACTCCATGTTGAATGCTTAACATGCAATCTCGCCCTAGCAATCTCGCCCTAGCAATCTCGCCCTAGCAATCTCGCCCTAGCAATCTCGCCCTAGCAATCTCGCCCTACACCTTTAAATCTCTCCCGTCAGGCTGGCACTCCATGTTGAATGCTTAACATGCAATCTCGACCAAGCAAACTCGCCCTAGCAATCTCGCCCTAGCAATCTCGCCCTACACCTTTAAATCTCTCCCGACAAGTTGGCACTCCATGTTGAATGCTTAACATGCAATCTCGCCCTAGCAATCTCGCCCTAGCAATCTCGCCCTAGCAATCTCGCCCTAGCAATCTCGCCCTAGCAACCTCGCCCTACACCTTTAAACCTCTCCCGACAGGCTGGCCCTCCATGTTGAATGCTTAACATGCAATCTCGACCTAGCAATCTCGCCCTAGCAATCTCGCCCTAGCAATCTCGCCCTACACCTTTAAACCTCTCCCGACAGGCTGGCACTCCATGTTGAATGCTTAACATGCAATCTCGACCTAGCAATCTCGCCCTAGCCATCTCGCCCTAGCAATCTCGCCCTAGCAATCTCGACCTAGCAATCTCGCCCTAGCAATCTCGCCCTAGCAACCTCGCCCTACACCTTTAAACCTCTCCCGACAGGCTGGCACTCCATGTTGAATGCTTAACATGCAATCTCGACCTAGCAATCTCGCCCTAGCCATCTCGCCCTAGCAATCTCGCCCTACACCTTTAAATCTCTCCCGTCAGGCTGGCACTCCATGTTGAATGCTTAACATGCAATCTCGACCAAGCGAACTCGCCCTAGCAATCTCGCCCTAGCAATCTCGCCCTACACCTTTAAATCTCTCCCGACAAGTTGGCACTCCATGTTGAATGCTTACCATGCAATCTCGCCCTAGCAATCTCGCCCTAGCAATCTCGCCCTAGCAATCTCGCCCTAGCAATCTCGACCTAGCAATCTCGCCCTAGCAATCTCGCCCTAGCAACCTCGCCCTACACCTTTAAACCTCTCCCGACAGGCTGGCACTCCATGTTGAATGCTTAACATGCAATCTCGACCTAGCAATCTCGCCCTAGCCATCTCGCCCTAGCAATCTCGCCCTACACCTTTAAATCTCTCCCGTCAGGCTGGCACTCCATGTTGAATGCTTAACATGCAATCTCGACCAAGCGAACTCGCCCTAGCAATCTCGCCCTAGCAATCTCGCCCTACACCTTTAAATCTCTCCCGACAAGTTGGCACTCCATGTTGAATGCTTAACATGCAATCTCGCCCTAGCAATCTCGCCCTAGCAATCTCGCCCTAGCAATCTCGCCCTAGCAATCTCGCCCTAGCAATCTCGCCCTAGCAATCACGCCCTACACCTTTAGATCTCTCCCGTCAGGCTGGCACTCCATGTTGAATGCTTAACATGCAATCTCGTCCTAGCAATCTCGAACTAGCCATTTCGCCCTAGCAATCTCGCCCTAGCAATCTCGCCCTAGCAATCTCGCCCTAGCAATCTCGACCTAGCAATCTCGCCCTAGCAATCTCGCCCTAGCAATCTCGCCCTAGCAATCTCGACCTAGCAATCTCGCCCTAGCAATCTCGCCCTAGCAACCTCGTCCTACACCTTTAAATCTCTCCCGTCAGGCTGGCACTCCATGTTGAATGCTTAACATGCAATCTCGACCTAGCAATCTCGACCAAGCCATCTCGCCCTAGCAATCTCGCTCAAGCAATCTCGTCCTACACCTTTAAATCTCTCCCGACAAGTTGGCACTCCATGTTGAATGCCTAACATGCAATCTCGCCCTAGCAATCTCGCCCTAGCAATCTCGACCTAGCAATCTCGCCCTATCAATCTCGCCCTAGCAATCACGCCCTAGCAATCTCGACCTAGCAATCTCGCCCTAGCAATCTCGCCCTAGCAACCTCGCCCTACACCTTTAAATCTCTCCCGTCAGGCTGGCACTCCATGTTGAATGCTTAACATGCAATCTCGCCCTAGCAATCTCGCCCTAGCAATCTCGACCTAGCAATCTCGCCCTAGCAACCTCGCCCTAGCAACCTCGCCCTACACCTTTAAATCTCTCCCGTCAGGCTGGCACTCCATGTTGAATGCTTAACATGCAATCTCGACCTAGCAATCTCGCCCTAGCAATCTCGCCCTAGCAATCTCGCCCTAGCAACCTCGCCCTACACCTTTAAATCTCTCCCGACAAGTTGGCACTCCATGTTGAATGCTTAACATGCAATCTCGCCCTAGCAATCTCGCCCTAGCAATCTCGACCTAGCAATCTCGCCCTAGCAATCTCGCCCTAGCAATCTCGCCCTAGCAATCTCGCCCTACACCTTCAAATCTCTCCCGACAAGTTGGCACTCCATGTTGAATGCTTAACATGCAATCTCGACCTAGCAATCTCGCCCTAGCAATCTCGCCCTAGCAATCTCGCCCTAGCAACCTCGCCCTACACCTTTAAATCTCTCCCGACAAGTTGGCACTCCATGTTGAATGCTTAACATGCAATCTCGCCCTAGCAATCTCGCCCTAGCAATCTCGACCTAGCAATCTCGCCCTAGCAATCTCGACCTAGCAATCTCGCCCTAGCAATCACGCCCTACACCTTTAAATCTCTCCCGTCAGGCTGGCACTCCATGTTGAATGCTTAACATGCAATCTCGTCCTAGCAATCTCGACCTAGCCATTTCGCCCTAGCAATCTCGCCCTAGCAATCTCGCCCTAGCAATCTCGCCCTAGCAATCTCGACCTAGCAATCTCGCCCTAGCAATCTCGCCCTAGCAATCTCGCCCTAGCAATCTCGACCTAGCAATCTCGCCCTAGCAATCTCGCCCTAGCAACCTCGTCCTACACCTTTAAATCTCTCCCGTCAGGCTGGCACTCCATGTTGAATGCTTAAAATGCAATCTCGACCTAGCAATCTCGCCCTAGCAATCTCGCCCTAGCAATCTCGCCCTAGCAATCTCGCCCTACACCTTCAAATCTCTCCCGACAAGTTGGCACTCCATGTTGAATGCTTAACATGCAATCTCGACCTAGCAATCTCGCCCTAGCAATCTCGCCCTAGCAATCTCGCCCTAGCAACCTCGCCCTACACCTTTAAATCTCTCCCGACAAGTTGGCACTCCATGTTGAATGCTTAACATGCAATCTCGCCCTAGCAATCTCGCCCTAGCAATCTCGACCTAGCAATCTCGCCCTAGCAATCTCGACCTAGCAATCTCGCCCTAGCAATCACGCCCTACACCTTTAAATCTCTCCCGTCAGGCTGGCACTCCATGTTGAATGCTTAACATGCAATCTCGCCCTAGCAATCTCGCCCTAGCAATCTCGACCTAGCAATCTCGCCCTAGCAATCTCGACCTAGCAATCTCGCCCTAGCAATCACGCCCTACACCTTTAAATCTCTCCCGTCAGGCTGGCACTCCATGTTGAATGCTTAACATGCAATCTCGTCCTAGCAATCTCGAACTAGCCATTTCGCCCTAGCAATCTCGCCCTAGCAATCTCGCCCTAGCAATCTCGCCCTAGCAATCTCGACCTAGCAATCTCGCCCTAGCAATCTCGCCCTAGCAATCTCGCCCTAGCAATCTCGACCTAGCAATCTCGCCCTAGCAATCTCGCCCTAGCAACCTCGTCCTACACCTTTAAATCTCTCCCGTCAGGCTGGCACTCCATGTTGAATGCTTAACATGCAATCTCGACCTAGCAATCTCGACCAAGCCATCTCGCCCTAGCAATCTCGCCCTAGCAATCTCGCCCTAGCAATCTCGACCTAGCAATCTCGCCCTAGCAATCTCGCCCTAGCAATCTCGCCCTAGCAATCTCGACCTAGCAATCTCGCCCTAGCAATCTCGCTCAAGCAATCTCGTCCTACACCTTTAAATCTCTCCCGACAAGTTGGCACTCCATGTTGAATGCCTAACATGCAATCTCGCCCTAGCAATCTCGCCCTAGCAATCTCGACCTAGCAATCTCGCCCTATCAATCTCGCCCTAGCAATCACGCCCTAGCAATCTCGACCTAGCAATCTCGCCCTACACCTTTAAATCTCTCCCGTCAGGCTGGCACTCCATGTTGAATGCTTAACATGCAATCTCGACCTAGCAATCTCGCCCTAGCAATCTCGCCCTAGCAATCTCGCCCTAGCAACCTCGCCCTACACCTTTAAATCTCTCCCGACAAGTTGGCACTCCATGTTGAATGCTTAACATGCAATCTCGTCCTAGCAATCTCGAACTAGCCATTTCGCCCTAGCAATCTCGCCCTAGCAATCTCGCCCTAGCAATCTCGCCCTAGCAATCTCGACCTAGCAATCTCGCCCTAGCAATCTCGCCCTAGCAATCTCGCCCTAGCAATCTCGACCTAGCAATCTCGCCCTAGCAATCTCGCTCAAGCAATCTCGTCCTACACCTTTAAATCTCTCCCGACAAGTTGGCACTCCATGTTGAATGCCTAACATGCAATCTCGCCCTAGCAATCTCGCCCTAGCAATCTCGACCTAGCAATCTCGCCCTATCAATCTCGCCCTAGCAATCACGCCCTAGCAATCTCGACCTAGCAATCTCGCCCTACACCTTTAAATCTCTCCCGTCAGGCTGGCACTCCATGTTGAATGCTTAACATGCAATCTCGACCTAGCAATCTCGCCCTAGCAATCTCGCCCTAGCAATCTCGCCCTAGCAACCTCGCCCTACACCTTTAAATCTCTCCCGACAAGTTGGCACTCCATGTTGAATGCTTAACATGCAATCTCGCCCTAGCAATCTCGCCCTAGCAATCTCGGCCTAGCAATCTCGCCCTAGCAATCTCGCCCTAGCAATCTCGCCCTAGCAATCTCGCCCTACACCTTCAAATCTCTCCCGACAAGTTGGCACTCCATGTTGAATGCTTAACATGCAATCTCGCCCTAGCAATCTCGCCCTAGCAATCTCGTCCTAGCAATCTCGACCTAGCCATTTCGCCCTAGCAATCTCGCCCTAGCAATCTCGCCCTAGCAATCTCGCCCTAGCAATCTCGACCTAGCAATCTCGCCCTAGCAATCTCGCCCTAGCAATCTCGCCCTAGCAATCTCGACCTAGCAATCTCGCCCTAGCAATCTCGCCCTAGCAACCTCGTCCTACACCTTTAAATCTCTCCCGTCAGGCTGGCACTCCATGTTGAATGCTTAACATGCAATCTCGCCCTAGCAATCTCGCCCTAGCAATCTCGACCTAGCAATCTCGCCCTATCAATCTCGCCCTAGCAATCTCGCCCTAGCAATCTCGACCTAGCAATCTCGCCCTAGCAATCTCGCCCTAGCAACCTCGCCCTACACCTTTAAATCTCTCCCGTCAGGCTGGCACTCCATGTTGAATGCTTAACATGCAATCTCGCCCTAGCAATCTCGACCTAGCAATCTCGCCCTAGCAATCTCGCCCTAGCAATCTCGACCTAGCAATCTCGCCCTAGCAATCACGCCCTACACCTTTAAATCTCTCCCGTCAGGCTGGCACTCCATGTTGAATGCTTAACATGCAATCTCGTCCTAGCAATCTCGACCTAGCCATTTCGCCCTAGCAATCTCGCCCTAGCAATCTCGCCCTAGCGATCTCGCCCTAGCAATCTCGACCTAGCAATCTCGCCCTAGCAATCTCGCCCTAGCAATCTCGCCCTAGCAATCTCGCCCTAGCAATCTCGCCCTAGCAATCTCGCCCTAGCAACCTCGCCCTACACCTTTAAATCTCTCCCGACAAGTTGGCACTCCATGTTGAATGCTTAACATGCAATCTCGCCCTAGCAATCTCGCCCTAGCAATCTCGACCTAGCAATCTCGCCCTAGCAATCTCGCCCTAGCAATCTCGCCCTAGCAATCTCGCCCTACACCTTCAAATCTCTCCCGACAAGTTGGCACTCCATGTTGAATGCTTAACATGCAATCTCGCCCTAGCAATCTCGCCCTAGCAATCTCGTCCTAGCAATCTCGACCTAGCCATTTCGCCCTAGCAATCTCGCCCTAGCAATCTCGCCCTAGCAATCTCGCCCTAGCAATCTCGACCTAGCAATCTCGCCCTAGCAATCTCGCCCTAGCAATCTCGCCCTAGCAATCTCGACCTAGCAATCTCGCCCTAGCAATCTCGCCCTAGCAACCTCGTCCTACACCTTTAAATCTCTCCCGTCAGGCTGGCACTCCATGTTGAATGCTTAACATGCAATCTCGCCCTAGCAATCTCGCCCTAGCAATCTCGACCTAGCAATCTCGCCCTATCAATCTCGCCCTAGCAATCTCGCCCTAGCAATCTCGACCTAGCAATCTCGCCCTAGCAATCTCGCCCTAGCAACCTCGCCCTACACCTTTAAATCTCTCCCGTCAGGCTGGCACTCCATGTTGAATGCTTAACATGCAATCTCGCCCTAGCAATCTCGACCTAGCAATCTCGCCCTAGCAATCTCGCCCTAGCAATCTCGACCTAGCAATCTCGCCCTAGCAATCACGCCCTACACCTTTAAATCTCTCCCGTCAGGCTGGCACTCCATGTTGAATGCTTAACATGCAATCTCGCCCTAGCAATCTCGACCTAGCAATCTCGCCCTAGCAATCTCGCCCTAGCAATCTCGACCTAGCAATCTCGCCCTAGCAATCACGCCCTACACCTTTAAATCTCTCCCGTCAGGCTGGCACTCCATGTTGAATGCTTAACATGCAATCTCGACCTAGCAATCTCGACCAAGCCATCTCGCCCTAGCAATCTCGCTCAAGCAATCTCGTCCTACACCTTGAAATTTCTCCCGACAAGTTGGCACTCCATGTTGAATGCCTAACATGCAATCTCGCCCTAGCAATCTCGCCCTAGCAATCTCGACCTAGCAATCTCGCCCTATCAATCTCGCCCTAGCAATCTCGCCCTAGCAATCTCGCCCTAGCAATCTCGACCTAGCAATCTCGCCCTAGCAATCTCGCCCTAGCAACCTCGCCCTACACCTTTAAATCTCTCCCGTCAGGCTGGCACTCCATGTTGAATGCTTAACATGCAATCTCGCCCTAGCAATCTCGACCTAGCAATCTCGCCCTAGCAATCTCGCCCTAGCAATCTCGACCTAGCAATCTCGCCCTAGCAATCACGCCCTACACCTTTAAATCTCTCCCGTCAGGCTGGCACTCCATGTTGAATGCTTAACATGCAATCTCGTCCTAGCAATCTCGACCTAGCCATTTCGCCCTAGCAATCTCGCCCTAGCAATCTCGCCCTAGCAATCTCGCCCTAGCAATCTCGACCTAGCAATCTCGCCCTAGCAATCTCGCCCTAGCAATCTCGCCCTAGCAATCTCGACCTAGCAATCTCGCCCTAGCAATCTCGCCCTAGCAACCTCGTCCTACACCTTTAAATCTCTCCCGTCAGGCTGGCACTCCATGTTGAATGCTTAACATGCAATCTCGCCCTAGCAATCTCGCCCTAGCAATCTCGCCCTAGCAATCTCGCCCTAGCAATCTCGACCTAGCAATCTCGCCCTAGCAATCTCGCCCTAGCAACCTCGCCGTACACCTTTAAATCTCTCCCGTCAGGCTGGCACTCCATGTTGAATGCTTAAAATGCAATCTCGACCTAGCAATCTCGCCCTAGCAATCTCGCCCTAGCAATCTCGCCCTAGCAACCTCGCCCTACACCTTTAAATCTCTCCCGACAAGTTGGCACTCCATGTTGAATGCTTAACATGCAATCTCGCCCTAGCAATCTCGCCCTAGCAATCTCGACCTAGCAATCTCGCCCTAGCAATCTCGCTCAAGCAATCTCGTCCTACACCTTTAAATCTCTCCCGACAAGTTGGCACTCCATGTTGAATGCCTAACATGCAATCTCGCCCTAGCAATCTCGCCCTAGCAATCTCGACCTAGCAATCTCGCCCTATCAATCTCGCCCTAGCAATCACGCCCTAGCAATCTCGACCTAGCAATCTCGCCCTACACCTTTAAATCTCTCCCGTCAGGCTGGCACTCCATGTTGAATGCTTAACATGCAATCTCGACCTAGCAATCTCGCCCTAGCAATCTCGCCCTAGCAATCTCGCCCTAGCAACCTCGCCCTACACCTTTAAATCTCTCCCGACAAGTTGGCACTCCATGTTGAATGCTTAACATGCAATCTCGCCCTAGCAATCTCGCCCTAGCAATCTCGGCCTAGCAATCTCGCCCTAGCAATCTCGCCCTAGCAATCTCGCCCTAGCAATCTCGCCCTACACCTTCAAATCTCTCCCGACAAGTTGGCACTCCATGTTGAATGCTTAACATGCAATCTCGCCCTAGCAATCTCGCCCTAGCAATCTCGTCCTAGCAATCTCGACCTAGCCATTTCGCCCTAGCAATCTCGCCCTAGCAATCTCGCCCTAGCAATCTCGCCCTAGCAATCTCGACCTAGCAATCTCGCCCTAGCAATCTCGCCCTAGCAATCTCGCCCTAGCAATCTCGACCTAGCAATCTCGCCCTAGCAATCTCGCCCTAGCAACCTCGTCCTACACCTTTAAATCTCTCCCGTCAGGCTGGCACTCCATGTTGAATGCTTAACATGCAATCTCGCCCTAGCAATCTCGCCCTAGCAATCTCGACCTAGCAATCTCGCCCTATCAATCTCGCCCTAGCAATCTCGCCCTAGCAATCTCGACCTAGCAATCTCGCCCTAGCAATCTCGCCCTAGCAACCTCGCCCTACACCTTTAAATCTCTCCCGTCAGGCTGGCACTCCATGTTGAATGCTTAACATGCAATCTCGCCCTAGCAATCTCGACCTAGCAATCTCGCCCTAGCAATCTCGCCCTAGCAATCTCGACCTAGCAATCTCGCCCTAGCAATCACGCCCTACACCTTTAAATCTCTCCCGTCAGGCTGGCACTCCATGTTGAATGCTTAACATGCAATCTCGTCCTAGCAATCTCGACCTAGCCATTTCGCCCTAGCAATCTCGCCCTAGCAATCTCGCCCTAGCGATCTCGCCCTAGCAATCTCGACCTAGCAATCTCGCCCTAGCAATCTCGCCCTAGCAATCTCGCCCTAGCAATCTCGCCCTAGCAATCTCGCCCTAGCAATCTCGCCCTAGCAACCTCGCCCTACACCTTTAAATCTCTCCCGACAAGTTGGCACTCCATGTTGAATGCTTAACATGCAATCTCGCCCTAGCAATCTCGCCCTAGCAATCTCGACCTAGCAATCTCGCCCTAGCAATCTCGCCCTAGCAATCTCGCCCTAGCAATCTCGCCCTACACCTTCAAATCTCTCCCGACAAGTTGGCACTCCATGTTGAATGCTTAACATGCAATCTCGCCCTAGCAATCTCGCCCTAGCAATCTCGTCCTAGCAATCTCGACCTAGCCATTTCGCCCTAGCAATCTCGCCCTAGCAATCTCGCCCTAGCAATCTCGCCCTAGCAATCTCGACCTAGCAATCTCGCCCTAGCAATCTCGCCCTAGCAATCTCGCCCTAGCAATCTCGACCTAGCAATCTCGCCCTAGCAATCTCGCCCTAGCAACCTCGTCCTACACCTTTAAATCTCTCCCGTCAGGCTGGCACTCCATGTTGAATGCTTAACATGCAATCTCGCCCTAGCAATCTCGCCCTAGCAATCTCGACCTAGCAATCTCGCCCTATCAATCTCGCCCTAGCAATCTCGCCCTAGCAATCTCGACCTAGCAATCTCGCCCTAGCAATCTCGCCCTAGCAACCTCGCCCTACACCTTTAAATCTCTCCCGTCAGGCTGGCACTCCATGTTGAATGCTTAACATGCAATCTCGCCCTAGCAATCTCGACCTAGCAATCTCGCCCTAGCAATCTCGCCCTAGCAATCTCGACCTAGCAATCTCGCCCTAGCAATCACGCCCTACACCTTTAAATCTCTCCCGTCAGGCTGGCACTCCATGTTGAATGCTTAACATGCAATCTCGCCCTAGCAATCTCGACCTAGCAATCTCGCCCTAGCAATCTCGCCCTAGCAATCTCGACCTAGCAATCTCGCCCTAGCAATCACGCCCTACACCTTTAAATCTCTCCCGTCAGGCTGGCACTCCATGTTGAATGCTTAACATGCAATCTCGACCTAGCAATCTCGACCAAGCCATCTCGCCCTAGCAATCTCGCTCAAGCAATCTCGTCCTACACCTTGAAATTTCTCCCGACAAGTTGGCACTCCATGTTGAATGCCTAACATGCAATCTCGCCCTAGCAATCTCGCCCTAGCAATCTCGACCTAGCAATCTCGCCCTATCAATCTCGCCCTAGCAATCTCGCCCTAGCAATCTCGCCCTAGCAATCTCGACCTAGCAATCTCGCCCTAGCAATCTCGCCCTAGCAACCTCGCCCTACACCTTTAAATCTCTCCCGTCAGGCTGGCACTCCATGTTGAATGCTTAACATGCAATCTCGCCCTAGCAATCTCGCCCTAGCAATCTCGCCCTAGCAATCTCGCCCTAGCAATCTCGACCTAGCAATCTCGCCCTAGCAATCTCGCCCTAGCAATCTCGCCCTACACCTTCAAATCTCTCCCGACAAGTTGGCACTCCATGTTGAATGCTTAACATGCAATCTCGACCTAGCAATCTCGCCCTAGCAATCTCGCCCTAGCAATCTCGCCCTAGCAACCTCGCCCTACACCTTTAAATCTCTCCCGACAAGTTGGCACTCCATGTTGAATGCTTAACATGCAATCTCGCCCTAGCAATCTCGCCCTAGCAATCTCGACCTAGCAATCTCGCCCTAGCAATCTCGACCTAGCAATCTCGCCCTAGCAATCACGCCCTACACCTTTAAATCTCTCCCGTCAGGCTGGCACTCCATGTTGAATGCTTAACATGCAATCTCGTCCTAGCAATCTCGACCTAGCCATTTCGCCCTAGCAATCTCGCCCTAGCAATCTCGCCCTAGCAATCTCGCCCTAGCAATCTCGACCTAGCAATCTCGCCCTAGCAATCTCGCCCTAGCAATCTCGCCCTAGCAATCTCGACCTAGCAATCTCGCCCTAGCAATCTCGCCCTAGCAACCTCGTCCTACACCTTTAAATCTCTCCCGTCAGGCTGGCACTCCATGTTGAATGCTTAACATGCAATCTCGCCCTAGCAATCTCGCCCTAGCAATCTCGCCCTAGCAATCTCGCCCTAGCAATCTCGACCTAGCAATCTCGCCCTAGCAATCTCGCCCTAGCAACCTCGCCGTACACCTTTAAATCTCTCCCGTCAGGCTGGCACTCCATGTTGAATGCTTAAAATGCAATCTCGACCTAGCAATCTCGCCCTAGCAATCTCGCCCTAGCAATCTCGCCCTAGCAACCTCGCCCTACACCTTTAAATCTCTCCCGACAAGTTGGCACTCCATGTTGAATGCTTAACATGCAATCTCGCCCTAGCAATCTCGCCCTAGCAATCTCGACCTAGCAATCTCGCCCTAGCAATCTCGCCCTAGCAATCTCGCCCTAGCAATCTCGCCCTACACCTTCAAATCTCTCCCGACAAGTTGGCACTCCATGTTGAATGCTTAACATGCAATCTCGACCTAGCAATCTCGCCCTAGCAATCTCGCCCTAGCAATCTCGCCCTAGCAACCTCGCCCTACACCTTTAAATCTCTCCCGACAAGTTGGCACTCCATGTTGAATGCTTAACATGCAATCTCGCCCTAGCAATCTCGCCCTAGCAATCTCGACCTAGCAATCTCGCCCTAGCAATCTCGACCTAGCAATCTCGCCCTAGCAATCACGCCCTACACCTTTAAATCTCTCCCGTCAGGCTGGCACTACATGTTGAATGCTTAACATGCAATCTCGCCCTAGCAATCTCGCCCTAGCAATCTCGACCTAGCAATCTCGCCCTAGCAATCTCGACCTAGCAATCTCGCCCTAGCAATCACGCCCTACACCTTTAAATCTCTCCCGTCAGGCTGGCACTCCATGTTGAATGCTTAACATGCAATCTCGTCCTAGAAATCTCGAACTAGCCATTTCGCCCTAGCAATCTCGCCCTAGAAATCTCGCCCTAGCAATCTCGCCCTAGCAATCTCGACCTAGCAATCTCGCCCTAGCAATCTCGCCCTAGCAACCTCGTCCTACACCTTTAAATCTCTCCCGTCATGCTGGCACTCCATGTTGAATGCTTAACATGCAATCTCGACCTAGCAATCTCGACCAAGCCATCTCGCCCTAGCAATCTCGCTCAAGCAATCTCGTCCTACACCTTTAAATTTCTCCCGACATGTTGGCACTCCATGTTGAATGCCTAATATGCAATCTCGCCCTAGCAATCTCGCCCTAGCAATCTCGACCTAGCAATCTCGCCCTGTCAATCTCGCCCTAGCAATCACGCCCTAGCAATCTCGACCTAGCAATCTCGCCCTAGCAATCTCGCCCTAGCAACCTCGCCCTACACCTTTAAATCTCTCCCGTCAGGCTGGCACTCCATGTTGAATGCTTAACATGCAATCTCGCCCTAGCAATCTCGCCCTAGCAATCTCGCCCTAGCAATCTCGCCCTAGCAACCTCGCCCTACACCTTTAAATCTCTCCCGACAAGTTGGCACTCCATGTTGAATGCTTAACATGCAATCTCGCCCTAGCAATCTCGCCCTAGCAATCTCGACCTAGCAATCTCGCCCTAGCAATCTCGCCCTAGCAATCTCGCCCTACACCTTCAAATCTCTCCCGACAAGTTGGCACTCCATGTTGAATGCTTAACATGCAATCTCGACCTAGCAATCTCGCCCTAGCAATCTCGCCCTAGCAATCTCGCCCTAGCAACCTCGCCCTACACCTTTAAATCTCTCCCGACAAGTTGGCACTCCATGTTGAATGCTTAACATGCAATCTCGCCCTAGCAATCTCGCCCTAGCAATCTCGACCTAGCAATCTCGCCCTAGCAATCTCGACCTAGCAATCTCGCCCTAGCAATCACGCCCTACACCTTTAAATCTCTCCCGTCAGGCTGGCACTCCATGTTGAATGCTTAACATGCAATCTCGCCCTAGCAATCTCGCCCTAGCAATCTCGACCTAGCAATCTCGCCCTAGCAATCTCGACCTAGCAATCTCGCCCTAGCAATCACGCCCTACACCTTTAAATCTCTCCCGTCAGGCTGGCACTCCATGTTGAATGCTTAACATGCAATCTCGTCCTAGCAATCTCGAACTAGCCATTTCGCCCTAGCAATCTCGCCCTAGCAATCTCGCCCTAGCAATCTCGCCCTAGCAATCTCGACCTAGCAATCTCGCCCTAGCAATCTCGCCCTAGCAATCTCGCCCTAGCAATCTCGAACTAGCCATTTCGCCCTAGCAATCTCGCCCTAGCAATCTCGCCCTAGCAATCTCGCCCTAGCAATCTCGACCTAGCAATCTCGCCCTAGCAATCTCGCCCTAGCAATCTCGCCCTAGCAATCTCGACCTAGCAATCTCGCCCTAGCAATCTCGCCCTAGCAACCTCGTCCTACACCTTTAAATCTCTCCCGTCAGGCTGGCACTCCATGTTGAATGCTTAACATGCAATCTCGACCTAGCAATCTCGACCAAGCCATCTCGCCCTAGCAATCTCGCTCAAGCAATCTCGTCCTACACCTTTAAATTTCTCCCGACATGTTGGCACTCCATGTTGAATGCCTAACATGCAATCTCGCCCTAGCAATCTCGCCCTAGCAATCTCGACCTAGCAATCTCGCCCTATCAATCTCGCCCTAGCAATCACGCCCTAGCAATCTCGACCTAGCAATCTCGCCCTAGCAATCTCGCCCTAGCAACCTCGCCCTACACCTTTAAATCTCTCCCGTCAGGCTGGCACTCCATGTTGAATGCTTAACATGCAATCTCGCCCTAGCAATCTCGCCCTAGCAATCTCGCCCTAGCAATCTCGCCCTAGCAACCTCGCCCTACACCTTTAAATCTCTCCCGACAAGTTGGCACTCCATGTTGAATGCTTAACATGCAATCTCGCCCTAGCAATCTCGCCCTAGCAATCTCGACCTAGCAATCTCGCCCTAGCAATCTCGCCCTAGCAATCTCGCCCTACACCTTCAAATCTCTCCCGACAAGTTGGCACTCCATGTTGAATGCTTAACATGCAATCTCGACCTAGCAATCTCGCCCTAGCAATCTCGCCCTAGCAATCTCGCCCTAGCAACCTCGCCCTACACCTTTAAATCTCTCCCGACAAGTTGGCACTCCATGTTGAATGCTTAACATGCAATCTCGCCCTAGCAATCTCGCCCTAGCAATCTCGACCTAGCAATCTCGCCCTAGCAATCTCGACCTAGCAATCTCGCCCTAGCAATCACGCCCTACACCTTTAAATCTCTCCCGTCAGGCTGGCACTCCATGTTGAATGCTTAACATGCAATCTCGCCCTAGCAATCTCGCCCTAGCAATCTCGACCTAGCAATCTCGCCCTAGCAATCTCGACCTAGCAATCTCGCCCTAGCAATCACGCCCTACACCTTTAAATCTCTCCCGTCAGGCTGGCACTCCATGTTGAATGCTTAACATGCAATCTCGTCCTAGCAATCTCGAACAAGCCATTTCGCCCTAGCAATCTCGCCCTAGCAATCTCGCCCTAGCAATCTCGCCCTAGCAATCTCGACCTAGCAATCTCGCCCTAGCAATCTCGCCCTAGCAACCTCGTCCTACACCTTTAAATCTCTCCCGTCAGGCTGGCACTCCATGTTGAATGCTTAACATGCAATCTCGCCCTAGCAATCTCGCCCTAGCAATGTCGACCTAGCAATCTCGCCCTATCAATCTCGCCCTAGCAATCACGCCCTAGCAATCTCGACCTAGCAATCTCGCCCTACACCTTTAAATCTCTCCCGTCAGGCTGGCACTCCATGTTGAATGCTTAACATGCAATCTCGACCTAGCAATCTCGCCCTAGCAATCTCGCCCTAGCAATCTCGCCCTAGCAACCTCGCCCTACACCTTTAAATCTCTCCCGACAAGTTGGCACTCCATGTTGAATGCTTAACATGCAATCTCGCCCTAGCAATCTCGCCCTAGCAATCTCGACCTAGCAATCTCGCCCTAGCAATCTCGCCCTAGCAATCTCGCCCTAGCAATCTCGCCCTACACCTTCAAATCTCTCCCGACAAGTTGGCACTCCATGTTGAATGCTTAACATGCAATCTCGCCCTAGCAATCTCGCCCTAGCAATCTCGTCCTAGCAATCTCGACCTAGCCATTTCGCCCTAGCAATCTCGCCCTAGCAATCTCGCCCTAGCAATCTCGCCCTAGCAATCTCGACCTAGCAATCTCGCCCTATCAATCTCGCCCTAGCAATCTCGCCCTAGCAATCTCGACCTAGCAATCTCGCCCTAGCAATCTCGCCCTAGCAACCTCGTCCTACACCTTTAAATCTCTCCCGTCAGGCTGGCACTCCATGTTGAATGCTTAACATGCAATCTCGACCTAGCAATCTCGACCAAGCCATCTCGCCCTAGCAATCTCGCTCAAGCAATCTCGTCCTACACCTTTAAATTTCTCCCGACATGTTGGCACTCCATGTTGAATGCCTAACATGCAATCTCGCCCTAGCAATCTCGCCCTAGCAATCTCGACCTAGCAATCTCGCCCTATCAATCTCGCCCTAGCAATCACGCCCTAGCAATCTCGACCTAGCAATCTCGCCCTAGCAACCTCGCCCTAGCAACCTCGCCCTACACCTTTAAATCTCTCCCGTCAGGCTGGCACTCCATGTTGAATGCTTAACATGCAATCTCGCCCTAGCAATCTCGCCCTAGCAATCTCGCCCTAGCAATCTCGCCCTAGCAACCTCGCCCTACACCTTTAAATCTCTCCCGACAAGTTGGCACTCCATGTTGAATGCTTAACATGCAATCTCGCCCTAGCAATCTCGCCCTAGCAATCTCGACCTAGCAATCTCGCCCTAGCAATCTCGCCCTAGCAATCTCGCCCTACACCTTCAAATCTCTCCCGACAAGTTGGCACTCCATGTTGAATGCTTAACATGCAATCTCGACCTAGCAATCTCGCCCTAGCAATCTCGCCCTAGCAATCTCGCCCTAGCAACCTCGCCCTACACCTTTAAATCTCTCCCGACAAGTTGGCACTCCATGTTGAATGCTTAACATGCAATCTCGCCCTAGCAATCTCGCCCTAGCAATCTCGACCTAGCAATCTCGCCCTAGCAATCTCGACCTAGCAATCTCGCCCTAGCAATCACGCCCTACACCTTTAAATCTCTCCCGTCAGGCTGGCACTCCATGTTGAATGCTTAACATGCAATCTCGCCCTAGCAATCTCGCCCTAGCAATCTCGACCTAGCAATCTCGCCCTAGCAATCTCGACCTAGCAATCTCGCCCTAGCAATCACGCCCTACACCTTTAAATCTCTCCCGTCAGGCTGGCACTCCATGTTGAATGCTTAACATGCAATCTCGTCCTAGCAATCTCGAACAAGCCATTTCGCCCTAGCAATCTCGCCCTAGCAATCTCGCCCTAGCAATCTCGCCCTAGCAATCTCGACCTAGCAATCTCGCCCTAGCAATCTCGCCCTAGCAACCTCGTCCTACACCTTTAAATCTCTCCCGTCAGGCTGGCACTCCATGTTGAATGCTTAACATGCAATCTCGACCTAGCAATCTCGACCAAGCCATCTCGCCCTAGCAATCTCGCTCAAGCAATCTCGTCCTACACCTTTAAATCTCTCCCGACAAGTTGGCACTCCATGTTGAATGCCTAACATGCAATCTCGCCCTAGCAATCTCGCCCTAGCAATGTGGACCTAGCAATCTCGCCCTATCAATCTCGCCCTAGCAATCACGCCCTAGCAATCTCGACCTAGCAATCTCGCCCTACACCTTTAAATCTCTCCCGTCAGGCTGGCACTCCATGTTGAATGCTTAACATGCAATCTCGACCTAGCAATCTCGCCCTAGCAATCTCGCCCTAGCAATCTCGCCCTAGCAACCTCGCCCTACACCTTTAAATCTCTCCCGACAAGTTGGCACTCCATGTTGAATGCTTAACATGCAATCTCGCCCTAGCAATCTCGCCCTAGCAATCTCGACCTAGCAATCTCGCCCTAGCAATCTCGCCCTAGCAATCTCGCCCTAGCAATCTCGCCCTACACCTTCAAATCTCTCCCGACAAGTTGGCACTCCATGTTGAATGCTTAACATGCAATCTCGCCCTAGCAATCTCGCCCTAGCAATCTCGTCCTAGCAATCTCGACCTAGCCATTTCGCCCTAGCAATCTCGCCCTAGCAATCTCGCCCTAGCAATCTCGCCCTAGCAATCTCGACCTAGCAATTTCGCCCTAGCAATCTCGCCCTAGCAATCTCGCCCTAGCAATCTCGACCTAGCAATCTCGCCCTAGCAATCTCGCCCTAGCAACCTCGTCCTACACCTTTAAATCTCTCCCGTCAGGCTGGCACTCCATGTTGAATGCTTAACATGCAATCTCGCCCTAGAAATCTCGACCTAGCAATCTCGCCCTAGCAATCTCGACCTAGCCATCTCGCCCTAGCAATCTCGCCCTAGCAATCTCGCCCTAGCAATCTCGCCCTAGCAATCTCGCCCTACACCTTGAAATCTCTCCCGTCAGGCTGGCACTCCATGTTGAATGCTTAACATGCAATCTCGCCCTAGCAATCTCGCCCTAGCAATCTCGACCTAGCAATCTCGCCCTAGCAATCTCGCCCTAGCAATCTCGCCCTAGCAACCTCGCCCTACACCTTTAAATCTCTCCCAACAAGTTGGCACTCCATGTTGAATGCTTAACATGCAATCTCGCCCTAGCAATCTCGCCCTAGCAATCTCGACCTAGCAATCTCGCCCTAGCAATCTCGTCCTACACCTTTAAATCTCTCCCGACAAGTTGGCACTCCATGTTGAATGCTTAACATGCAATCTCGCCCTAGCAATCTCGCCCTAGCAATCTCGCCCTAGCAATCTCGCCCTAGCAATCTCGACCTAGCAATCTCGCCCTAGCAATCTCGCCCTAGCAACCTCGCCCTACACCTTTAAATCTCTCCCGACAAGTTGGCACTCCATGTTGAATGCTTAACATGCAATCTCGCCCTAGCAATCTCGCCCTAGCAATCTCGACCTAGCAATCTCGCCCTAGCAATCTCGACCTAGCAATCTCGCCCTAGCAATCACGCCCTACACCTTTAAATCTCTCCCGTCAGGCTGGCACTCCATGTTGAATGCTTAACATGCAATCTCGTCCTAGCAATCTCGACCTAGCCATTTCGCCCTAGCAATCTCGCCCTAGCAATCTCGCCCTAGCAATCTCGCCCTAGCAATCTCGACCTAGCAATCTCGCCCTAGCAATCTCGCCCTAGCAATCTCGCCCTAGCAATCTCGACCTAGCAATCTCGCCCTAGCAATCTCGCCCTAGCAACCTCGTCCTACACCTTTAAATCTCTCCCGTCAGGCTGGCACTCCATGTTGAATGCTTAACATGCAATCTCGCCCTAGCAATCTCGCCCTAGCAATCTCGCCCTAGCAATCTCGCCCTAGCAATCTCGACCTAGCAATCTCGCCCTAGCAATCTCGCCCTAGCAACCTCGCCCTACACCTTTAAATCTCTCCCGTCAGGCTGGCACTCCATGTTGAATGCTTAAAATGCAATCTCGACCTAGCAATCTCGCCCTAGCAGTCTCGCCCTAGCAATCTCGCCCTAGCAACCTCGCCCTCCACCTTTTAATCTCTCCCGACAAGTTGGCACTCCATGTTGAATGCTTAACATGCAATCTCGACCTAGCAATCTCGCCCTAGCAATCTCGACCTAGCAATCTCGCCCTAGCAATCACGCCCTACACCTTTAAATCTCTCCCGTCAGGCTGGCACTCCATGTTGAATGCTTAACATGCAATCTCGTCCTAGCAATCTCGAACTAGCCATTTCGCCCTAGCAATCTCGCCCTAGCAATCTCGCCCTAGCAATCTCGCCCTAGCAATCTCGACCTAGCAATCTCGCCCTAGCAATCTCGCGCTAGCAATCTCGACCTAGCAATCTCGCCCTAGCAATCTCGCCCTAGCAACCTCGTCCTACACCTTTAAATCTCTCCCGTCAGGCTGGCACTCCATGTTGAATGCTTAACATGCAATCTCGACCTAGCAATCTCGACCAAGCCATCTCGCCCTAGCAATCTCGCTCAAGCAATCTCGTCCTACACCTTTAAATTTCTCCCGACATGTTGGCACTCCATGTTGAATGCCTAACATGCAATCTCGCCCTAGCAATCTCGCCCTAGCAATCTCGACCTAGCAATCTCGCCCTATCAATCTCGCCCTAGCAATCACGCCCTAGCAATCTCGACCTAGCAATCTCGCCCTAGCAATCTCGCCCTAGCAACCTCGCCCTACACCTTTAAATCTCTCCCGTCAGGCTGGCACTCCATGTTGAATGCTTAACATGCAATCTCGCCCTAGCAATCTCGCCCTAGCAATCTCGCCCTAGCAATCTCGCCCTAGCAACCTCGCCCTACACCTTTAAATCTCTCCCGACAAGTTGGCACTCCATGTTGAATGCTTAACATGCAATCTCGCCCTAGCAATCTCGCCCTAGCAATCTCGACCTAGCAATCTCGCCCTAGCAATCTCGCCCTAGCAATCTCGCGCTAGCAATCTCGACCTAGCAATCTCGCCCTAGCAATCTCGCCCTAGCAACCTCGTCCTACACCTTTAAATCTCTCCCGTCAGGCTGGCACTCCATGTTGAATGCTTAACATGCAATCTCGACCTAGCAATCTCGACCAAGCCATCTCGCCCTAGCAATCTCGCTCAAGCAATCTCGTCCTACACCTTTAAATTTCTCCCGACATGTTGGCACTCCATGTTGAATGCCTAACATGCAATCTCGCCCTAGCAATCTCGCCCTAGCAATCTCGACCTAGCAATCTCGCCCTATCAATCTCGCCCTAGCAATCACGCCCTAGCAATCTCGACCTAGCAATCTCGCCCTAGCAATCTCGCCCTAGCAACCTCGCCCTACACCTTTAAATCTCTCCCGTCAGGCTGGCACTCCATGTTGAATGCTTAACATGCAATCTCGCCCTAGCAATCTCGCCCTAGCAATCTCGCCCTAGCAATCTCGCCCTAGCAACCTCGCCCTACACCTTTAAATCTCTCCCGACAAGTTGGCACTCCATGTTGAATGCTTAACATGCAATCTCGCCCTAGCAATCTCGCCCTAGCAATCTCGACCTAGCAATCTCGCCCTAGCAATCTCGCCCTAGCAATCTCGCCCTACACCTTCAAATCTCTCCCGACAAGTTGGCACTCCATGTTGAATGCTTAACATGCAATCTCGACCTAGCAATCTCGCCCTAGCAATCTCGCCCTAGCAATCTCGCCCTAGCAACCTCGCCCTACACCTTTAAATCTCTCCCGACAAGTTGGCACTCCATGTTGAATGCTTAACATGCAATCTCGCCCTAGCAATCTCGCCCTAGCAATCTCGACCTAGCAATCTCGCCCTAGCAATCTCGACCTAGCAATCTCGCCCTAGCAATCACGCCCTACACCTTTAAATCTCTCCCGTCAGGCTGGCACTCCATGTTGAATGCTTAACATGCAATCTCGCCCTAGCAATCTCGCCCTAGCAATCTCGACCTAGCAATCTCGCCCTAGCAATCTCGACCTAGCAATCTCGCCCTAGCAATCACGCCCTACACCTTTAAATCTCTCCCGTCAGGCTGGCACTCCATGTTGAATGCTTAACATGCAATCTCGTCCTAGCAATCTCGAACAAGCCATTTCGCCCTAGCAATCTCGCCCTAGCAATCTCGCCCTAGCAATCTCGCCCTAGCAATCTCGACCTAGCAATCTCGCCCTAGCAATCTCGCCCTAGCAACCTCGTCCTACACCTTTAAATCTCTCCCGTCAGGCTGGCACTCCATGTTGAATGCTTAACATGCAATCTCGACCTAGCAATCTCGACCAAGCCATCTCGCCCTAGCAATCTCGCTCAAGCAATCTCGTCCTACACCTTTAAATCTCTCCCGACAAGTTGGCACTCCATGTTGAATGCCTAACATGCAATCTCGCCCTAGCAATCTCGCCCTAGCAATGTCGACCTAGCAATCTCGCCCTATCAATCTCGCCCTAGCAATCACGCCCTAGCAATCTCGACCTAGCAATCTCGCCCTACACCTTTAAATCTCTCCCGTCAGGCTGGCACTCCATGTTGAATGCTTAACATGCAATCTCGACCTAGCAATCTCGCCCTAGCAATCTCGCCCTAGCAATCTCGCCCTAGCAACCTCGCCCTACACCTTTAAATCTCTCCCGACAAGTTGGCACTCCATGTTGAATGCTTAACATGCAATCTCGCCCTAGCAATCTCGCCCTAGCAATCTCGTCCTAGCAATCTCGACCTAGCCATTTCGCCCTAGCAATCTCGCCCTAGCAATCTCGCCCTAGCAATCTCGCCCTAGCAATCTCGACCTAGCAATTTCGCCCTAGCAATCTCGCCCTAGCAATCTCGCCCTAGCAATCTCGACCTAGCAATCTCGCCCTAGCAATCTCGCCCTAGCAACCTCGTCCTACACCTTTAAATCTCTCCCGTCAGGCTGGCACTCCATGTTGAATGCTTAACATGCAATCTCGCCCTAGCAATCTCGCCCTAGCAATCTCGACCTAGCAATCTCGCCCTATCAATCTCGCCCTAGCAATCTCGCCCTAGCAATCTCGACCTAGCAATCTCGCCCTAGCAATCTCGCCCTAGCAACCTCGCCCTACACCTTTAAATCTCTCCCGTCAGGCTGGCACTCCATGTTGAATGCTTAACATGCAATCTCGCCCTAGCAATCTCGACCTAGCCATCTCGCCCTAGCAATCTCGCCCTAGCAATCTCGCCCTAGCAATCTCGCCCTAGCAACCTCGCCCTACACCGTTAAATCTCTCCCGTCAGGCTGGCACTCCATGTTGAATGCTTAACATGCAATCTCGCCCTAGCAATCTCGCCCTAGCAATCTCGACCTAGCAATCTCGCCCTAGCAATCACGCCCTACACCTTTAAATCTCTCCCGTCAGGCTGGCACTCCATGTTGAATGCTTAACATGCAATCTCGCCCTAGCAATCTCGCCCTAGCAATCTCGACCTAGCAATCTCGCCCTAGCAATCTCGCCCTAGCAATCTCGCCCTAGCAATCTCGACCTAGCCATCTCGCCCTAGCAATCTCGCCCTAGCAATCTCGTCCTACACCTTTAAATCTCTCCCGTCAGGCTGGCACTCCATGTTGAATGCTTAACATGCAATCTCGCCCTAGCAATCTCGACCTAGCCATCTCGCCCTAGCAATCTCGCCCTAGCAATCTCGCCCTAGCAATCTCGCCCTAGCAACCTCGCCCTACACCTTTAAATCTCTCCCGTCAGGCTGGCACTCCATGTTGAATGCTTAACATGCAATCTCGCCCTAGCAATCTCGCCCTAGCAATCTCGACCTAGCAATCTCGCCCTAGCAATCTCGTCCTACACCTTTAAATCTCTCCCGACAAGTTGGCACTCCATGTTGAATGCCTAACATGCAATCTCGCCCTAGCAATCTCGCCCTAGCAATCTCGACCTAGCAATCTCGCCCTAGCAATCACGCCCTACACCTTTAAATCTCTCCCGTCAGGCTGGCACTCCATGTTGAATGCTTAACATGCAATCTCGACCTAGCAATCTCGACCTAGCCATCTCGCCCTAGCAATCTCGCCCTAGCAATCACGCCCTACACCTTTAAATCTCTCCCGTCAGGCTGGCACTCCATGTTGAATGCTTAACATGCAATCTCGCCCTAGAAATCTCGACCTAGCAATCTCGCCCTAGCAATCTCGACCTAGCCATCTCGCCCTAGCAATCTCGCCCTAGCAATCTCGCCCTAGCAATCTCGCCCTAGCAATCTCGCCCTACACCTTGAAATCTCTCCCGTCAGGCTGGCACTCCATGTTGAATGCTTAACATGCAATCTCGCCCTAGCAATCTCGCCCTAGCAATCTCGACCTAGCAATCTCGCCCTAGCAATCTCGCCCTAGCAATCTCGCCCTAGCAACCTCGCCCTACACCTTTAAATCTCTCCCGACAAGTTGGCACTCCATGTTGAATGCTTAACATGCAATCTCGCCCTAGCAATCTCGCCCTAGCAATCTCGACCTAGCAATCTCGCCCTAGCAATCTCGCCCTAGCAATCTCGCCCTAGCAACCTCGCCCTACACCTTTAAATCTCTCCCGACAAGTTGGCACTCCATGTTGAATGCTTAACATGCAATCTCGCCCTAGCAATCTCGCCCTAGCAATCTCGACCTAGCAATCTCGCCCTAGCAATCTCGTCCTACACCTTTAAATCTCTCCCGACAAGTTGGCACTCCATGTTGAATGCTTAACATGCAATCTCGCCCTAGCAATCTCGCCCTAGCAATCTCGCCCTAGCAATCTCGCCCTAGCAATCTCGACCTAGCAATCTCGCCCTAGCAATCTCGCCCTAGCAACCTCGCCCTACACCTTTAAATCTCTCCCGACAAGTTGGCACTCCATGTTGAATGCTTAACATGCAATCTCGCCCTAGCAATCTCGCCCTAGCAATCTCGACCTAGCAATCTCGCCCTAGCAATCTCGACCTAGCAATCTCGCCCTAGCAATCACGCCCTACACCTTTAAATCTCTCCCGTCAGGCTGGCACTCCATGTTGAATGCTTAACATGCAATCTCGTCCTAGCAATCTCGACCTAGCCATTTCGCCCTAGCAATCTCGCCCTAGCAATCTCGCCCTAGCAATCTCGCCCTAGCAATCTCGACCTAGCAATCTCGCACTAGCAATCTCGCCCTAGCAATCTCGCCCTAGCAATCTCGACCTAGCAATCTCGCCCTAGCAATCTCGCCCTAGCAACCTCGTCCTACACCTTTAAATCTCTCCCGTCAGGCTGGCACTCCATGTTGAATGCTTAACATGCAATCTCGACCTAGCAATCTCGCCCTAGCAATCTCGCCCTAGCAATCTCGCCCTAGCAATCTCGACCTAGCAATCTCGCCCTAGCAATCTCGCCCTAGCAACCTCGCCCTACACCTTTAAATCTCTCCCGTCAGGCTGGCACTCCATGTTGAATGCTTAACATGCAATCTCGCCCTAGCAATCTCGCCCTAGCAATCTCGACCTAGCAATCTCGCCCTAGCAATCTCGTCCTACACCTTTAAATCTCTCCCGACAAGTTGGCACTCCATGTTGAATGCTTAACATGCAATCTCGCCCTAGCAATCTCGCCCTAGCAATCTCGCCCTAGCAATCTCGCCCTAGCAATCTCGACCTAGCAATCTCGCCCTAGCAATCTCGCCCTAGCAACCTCGCCCTACACCTTTAAATCTCTCCCGACAAGTTGGCACTCCATGTTGAATGCTTAACATGCAATCTCGCCCTAGCAATCTCGCCCTAGCAATCTCGACCTAGCAATCTCGCCCTAGCAATCTCGTCCTACACCTTTAAATCTCTCCCGACAAGTTGGCACTCCATGTTGAATGCTTAACATGCAATCTCGCCCTAGCAATCTCGCCCTAGCAATCTCGCCCTAGCAATCTCGACCTAGCAATCTCGCCCTAGCAATCTCGCCCTAGCAACCTCGCCCTACACCTTTAAATCTCTCCCGACAAGTTAACACTCCATGTTGAATGCTTAACATGCAATCTCGCCCTAGCAATCTCGCCCTAGCAATCTCGACCTAGCAATCTCGCCCTAGCAATCTCGACCTAGCAATCTCGCCCTAGCAATCACGCCCTACACCTTTAAATCTCTCCCGTCAGGCTGGCACTCCATGTTGAATGCTTAACATGCAATCTCGTCCTAGCAATCTCGACCTAGCCATTTCGCCCTAGCAATCTCGCCCTAGCAATCTCGCCCTAGCAATCTCGCCCTAGCAATCTCGACCTAGCAATCTCGCACTAGCAATCTCGCCCTAGCAATCTCGCCCTAGCAATCTCGACCTAGCAATCTCGCCCTAGCAATCTCGCCCTAGCAACCTCGTCCTACACCTTTAAATCTCTCCCGTCAGGCTGGCACTCCATGTTGAATGCTTAACATGCAATCTCGCCCTAGCAATCTCGCCCTAGCAATCTCGACCTAGCAATCTCGCCCTAGCAATCTCGTCCTACACCTTTAAATCTCTCCCGACAAGTTGGCACTCCATGTTGAATGCCTAACATGCAATCTCGCCCTAGCAATCTCGCCCTAGCAATCTCGACCTAGCAATCTCGCCCTAGCAATCACGCCCTACACCTTTAAATCTCTCCCGTCAGGCTGGCACTCCATGTTGAATGCTTAACATGCAATCTCGACCTAGCAACCTCGACCTAGCCATCTCGCCCTAGCAATCTCGCCCTAGCAATCACGCCCTACACCTTTAAATCTCTCCCGTCAGGCTGGCACTCCATGTTGAATGCTTAACATGCAATCTCGCCCTAGAAATCTCGACCTAGCAATCTCGCCCTAGCAATCTCGACCTAGCCATCTCGCCCTAGCAATCTCGCCCTAGCAATCTCGCCCTAGCAATCTCGCCCTAGCAATCTCGCCCTACACCTTGAAATCTCTCCCGTCAGGCTGGCACTCCATGTTGAATGCTTAACATGCAATCTCGCCCTAGCAATCTCGCCCTAGCAATCTCGACCTAGCAATCTCGCCCTAGCAATCTCGCCCTAGCAATCTCGCCCTAGCAACCTCGCCCTACACCTTTAAATCTCTCCCGACAAGTTGGCACTCCATGTTGAATGCTTAACATGCAATCTCGCCCTAGCAATCTCGCCCTAGCAATCTCGACCTAGCAATCTCGCCCTCGCAATCTCGCCCTAGCAATCTCGCCCTAGCAACCTCGCCCTACACCTTTAAATCTCTCCCGACAAGTTGGCACTCCATGTTGAATGCTTAACATGCAATCTCGCCCTAGCAATCTCGCCCTAGCAATCTCGACCTAGCAATCTCGCCCTAGCAATCTCGTCCTACACCTTTAAATCTCTCCCGACAAGTTGGCACTCCATGTTGAATGCTTAACATGCAATCTCGCCCTAGCAATCTCGCCCTAGCAATCTCGCCCTAGCAATCTCGCCCTAGCAATCTCGACCTAGCAATCTCGCCCTAGCAATCTCGCCCTAGCAACCTCGCCCTACACCTTTAAATCTCTCCCGACAAGTTGGCACTCCATGTTGAATGCTTAACATGCAATCTCGCCCTAGCAATCTCGCCCTAGCAATCTCGACCTAGCAATCTCGCCCTAGCAATCTCGACCTAGCAATCTCGCCCTAGCAATCACGCCCTACACCTTTAAATCTCTCCCGTCAGGCTGGCACTCCATGTTGAATGCTTAACATGCAATCTCGTCCTAGCAATCTCGACCTAGCCATTTCGCCCTAGCAATCTCGCCCTAGCAATCTCGCCCTAGCAATCTCGCCCTAGCAATCTCGACCTAGCAATCTCGCACTAGCAATCTCGCCCTAGCAATCTCGACCTAGCAATCTCGCCCTAGCAATCTCGCCCTAGCAACCTCGTCCTACACCTTTAAATCTCTCCCGTCAGGCTGGCACTCCATGTTGAATGCTTAACATGCAATCTCGACCTAGCAATCTCGCCCTAGCAATCTCGCCCTAGCAATCTCGCCCTAGCAATCTCGACCTAGCAATCTCGCCCTAGCAATCTCGACCTAGCAATCTCGCCCTAGCAATCTCGCCCTAGCAACCTCGCCCTACACCTTTAAATCTCTCCCGTCAGGCTGGCACTCCATGTTGAATGCTTAACATGCAATCTCGTCCTAGCAATCTCGAACAAGCCATTTCGCCCTAGCAATCTCGCCCTAGCAATCTCGCCCTAGCAATCTCGCCCTAGCAATCTCGCCCTAGCAATCTCGCCCTAGCAATCTCGCCCTAGCAACCTCGTCCTACACCTTTAAATCTCTCCCGTCAGGCTGGCACTCCATGTTGAATGCTTAACATGCAATCTCGCCCTAGCAATCTCGCCCTAGCAATCTCGACCTAGCAATCTCGCCCTAGCAATCTCGACCTAGCAATCTCGCCCTAGCAATCACGCCCTACACCTTTAAATCTCTCCCGTCAGGCTGGCACTCCATGTTGAATGCTTAACATGCAATCTCGTCCTAGCAATCTCGAACAAGCCATTTCGCCCTAGCAATCTCGCCCTAGCAATCTCGCCCTAGCAATCTCGCCCTAGCAATCTCGACCTAGCAATCTCGCCCTAGCAATCTCGCCCTAGCAACCTCGTCCTACACCTTTAAATCTCTCCCGTCAGGCTGGCACTCCATGTTGAATGCTTAACATGCAATCTCGACCTAGCAATCTCGACCAAGCCATCTCGCCCTAGCAATCTCGCTCAAGCAATCTCGTCCTACACCTTTAAATCTCTCCCGACAAGTTGGCACTCCATGTTGAATGCCTAACATGCAATCTCGCCCTAGCAATCTCGCCCTAGCAATGTCGACCTAGCAATCTCGCCCTATCAATCTCGCCCTAGCAATCACGCCCTAGCAATCTCGACCTAGCAATCTCGCCCTACACCTTTAAATCTCTCCCGTCAGGCTGGCACTCCATGTTGAATGCTTAACATGCAATCTCGACCTAGCAATCTCGCCCTAGCAATCTCGCCCTAGCAATCTCGCCCTAGCAACCTCGCCCTACACCTTTAAATCTCTCCCGACAAGTTGGCACTCCATGTTGAATGCTTAACATGCAATCTCGCCCTAGCAATCTCGCCCTAGCAATCTCGACCTAGCAATCTCGCCCTAGCAATCTCGCCCTAGCAATCTCGCCCTAGCAATCTCGCCCTACACCTTCAAATCTCTCCCGACAAGTTGGCACTCCATGTTGAATGCTTAACATGCAATCTCGCCCTAGCAATCTCGCCCTAGCAATCTCGTCCTAGCAATCTCGACCTAGCCATTTCGCCCTAGCAATCTCGCCCTAGCAATCTCGCCCTAGCAATCTCGCCCTAGCAATCTCGACCTAGCAATTTCGCCCTAGCAATCTCGCCCTAGCAATCTCGCCCTAGCAATCTCGACCTAGCAATCTCGCCCTAGCAATCTCGCCCTAGCAACCTCGTCCTACACCTTTAAATCTCTCCCGTCAGGCTGGCACTCCATGTTGAATGCTTAACATGCAATCTCGCCCTAGCAATCTCGCCCTAGCAATCTCGACCTAGCAATCTCGCCCTAGCAATCTCGTCCTACACCTTTAAATCTCTCCCGACAAGTTGGCACTCCATGTTGAATGCCTAACATGCAATCTCGCCCTAGCAATCTCGCCCTAGCAATCTCGACCTAGCAATCTCGCCCTAGCAATCACGCCCTACACCTTTAAATCTCTCCCGTCAGGCTGGCACTCCATGTTGAATGCTTAACATGCAATCTCGACCTAGCAATCTCGACCTAGCCATCTCGCCCTAGCAATCTCGCCCTAGCAATCACGCCCTACACCTTTAAATCTCTCCCGTCAGGCTGGCACTCCATGTTGAATGCTTAACATGCAATCTCGCCCTAGAAATCTCGACCTAGCAATCTCGCCCTAGCAATCTCGACCTAGCCATCTCGCCCTAGCAATCTCGCCCTAGCAATCTCGCCCTAGCAATCTCGCCCTAGCAATCTCGCCCTACACCTTGAAATCTCTCCCGTCAGGCTGGCACTCCATGTTGAATGCTTAACATGCAATCTCGCCCTAGCAATCTCGCCCTAGCAATCTCGACCTAGCAATCTCGCCCTAGCAATCTCGCCCTAGCAATCTCGCCCTAGCAACCTCGCCCTACACCTTTAAATCTCTCCCGACAAGTTGGCACTCCATGTTGAATGCCTAACATGCAATCTCGCCCTAGCAATCTCGCCCTAGCAATCTCGACCTAGCAATCTCGCCCTAGCAATCACGCCCTACACCTTTAAATCTCTCCCGTCAGGCTGGCACTCCATGTTGAATGCTTAACATGCAATCTCGACCTAGCAATCTCGACCTAGCCATCTCGCCCTAGCAATCTCGCCCTAGCAATCACGCCCTACACCTTTAAATCTCTCCCGTCAGGCAGGCACTCCATGTTGAATGCTTAACATGCAATCTCGCCCTAGCAATCTCGCCCTAGCAATCTCGACCTAGCAATCTCGCCCTAGCAATCTCGCCCTAGCAATCTCGCCCTAGCAATCTCGACCTAGCAATCTCGCCCTAGCAATCTCGCCCTAGCAACCTCGCCCTACACCTTTAAATCTCTCCCGTCAGGCTGGCACTCCATGTTGAATGCTTAACATGCAATCTCGCCCTAGCAATCTCGCCCTAGCAATCTCGACCTAGCAATCTCGCCCTAGCAATCTCGCCCTAGCAATCTCGCCCTAGCAATCTCGACCTAGCAATCTCGCCCTAGCAATCTCGCCCTAGCAACCTCGCCCTACACCTTTAAATCTCTCCCGTCAGGCTGGCACTCCATGTTGAATGCCTAACATGCAATCTCGCCCTAGCAATCTCGCCCTAGCAATCTCGACCTAGCAATCTCGCCCTAGCAATGTCGTCCTACACCTTTAAATCTCTCCCGACAAGTTGGCACTCCATGTTGAATGCCTAACATGCAATCTCGCCCTAGCAATCTCGCCCTAGCAATCTCGACCTAGCAATCTCGCCCTAGCAATCTCGCACTAGCAACCTCGCCCTACACCCTTAAATCTCTCCCGTCAGGCTGGCACTCCATGTTGAATGCTTAACATGCAATCTCGACCTAGCCATCTCGCCCTAGAAATCTCGCCCTAGCAATCACGCCCTACACCTTTAAATCTCTCCCGTCAGGCTGGCACTCCATGTTGAATGCTTAACATGCAATCTCGACCTAGCAATCTCGACCTAGCCATCTCGCCCTAGCAATCTCGCCCTAGCAATCACGCCCTACACCTAAAAATCTCTCCCGTCAGGCTGGCACTCCATGTTGAATGCTTAACATGCAATCTCGCCCTAGAAATCTCGACCTAGCAATCTCGCCCTAGCAATCTCGACCTAGCCATCTCGCCCTAGCAATCTCGCCCTAGCAATCTCGCCCTAGCAATCTCGCCCTAGCAATCTCGCCCTACACCTTGAAATCTCTCCCGTCAGGCTGGCACTCCATGTTGAATGCTTAACATGCAATCTCGCCCTAGCAATCTCGCCCTAGCAATCTCGACCTAGCAATCTCGCCCTAGCAATCTCGCCCTAGCAATCTCGCCCTACACCCTTAAATCTCTCCCGTCAGGCTGGCACTCCATGTTGAATGCTTAACATGCAATCTCGCCCTAGAAATCTCGACCTAGCAATCTCGCCCTAGCAATCTCGACCTAGCCATCTTGCCCTAGCAATCTCGACCTAGCAATCTCGCCCTAGCAATCTCGCCCTGGCAACCTCGCCCTACACCTTTAAATCTCTCCCGACAAGTTGGCACTCCATGTTGAATGCCTAACATGCAATCTCGCCCTAGCAATCTCGCCCTAGCAATCTCGACCTAGCAATCTCGCCCTAGCAATCTCGCCCTAGCAATCTCGCCCTAGCAATCTCGACCTAGCAATCTCGCCCTAGCAATCTCGCCCTAGCAACCTCGCCCTACACCCTTAAATCTCTCCCGTCAGGCTGGCACTCCATGTTGAATGCTTAACATGCAATCTCGACCTAGCCATCTCGCCCTAGAAATCTCGCCCTAGCAATCACGCCCTACACCTTTAAATCTCTCCTGTCAGGCTGGCACTCCATGTTGAATGCTTAACATGCAATCTCGACCTAGCAATCTCGACCTAGCCATCTCGCCCTAGCAATCTCGCCCTAGCAATCACGCCCTACACCTTTAAATCTCTCCCGTCAGGCTGGCACTCCATGTTGAATGCTTAACATGCAATCTCGCCCTAGAAATCTCGACCTAGCAATCTCGCCCTAGCAATCTCGACCTAGCCATCTCGCCCTAGCAATCTCGCCCTAGCAATCTCGCCCTAGCAATCTCGCCCTAGCAATCTCGCCCTACACCTTGAAATCTCTCCCGTCAGGCTGGCACTCCATGTTGAATGCTTAACATGCAATCTCGCCCTAGCAATCTCGCCCTAGCAATCTCGACCTAGCAATCTCGCCCTAGCAATCTCGCCCTAGCAATCTCGCCCTAGCAATCTCGACCTAGCAATCTCGCCCTAGCAATCTCGCCCTAGCAACCTCGCCCTACACCTTTAAATCTCTCCCGACAAGTTGGCACTCCATGTTGAATGCCTAACATGCAATCTCGCCCTAGCAATCTCGCCCTAGCAATCTCGACCTAGCAATCTCGCCCTAGCAATCTCGCCCTAGCAATCTCGCCCTAGCAATCTCGACCTAGCAATCTCGCCCTAGCAATCTCGCCCTTGCAACCTCGCCCTACACCTTTAAATCTCTCCCGTCAGGCTGGCACTCCATGTTGAATGCTTAACATGCAATCTCGACCTAGCAATCTCGCCCTAGCAACCTCGCCCTACACCTTTAAATCTCTCCCGACAAGTTGGCACTCCATGTTGAATGCCTAACATGCAATCTCGCCCTAGCAATCTCGCCCTAGCAATCTCGACCTAGCAATCTCGCCCTAGCAATCTCGCCCTAGCAATCTCGCCCTAGCAATCTCGACCTAGCAATCTCGCCCTAGCAATCTCGCCCTAGCAACCTCGCCCTACACCCTTAAATCTCTCCCGTCAGGCTGGCACTCCATGTTGAATGCTTAACATGCAATCTCGACCTAGCCATCTCGCCCTAGAAATCTCGCCCTAGCAATCACGCCCTACACCTTTAAATCTCTCCCGCCAGGCTGGCACTCCATGTTGAATGCTTAACATGCAATCTCGACCTAGCAATCTCGACCTAGCCATCTCGCCCTAGCAATCTCGCCATAGCAATCACGCCCTACACCTTTAAATCTCTCCCGTCAGGCTGGCACTCCATGTTGAATGCTTAACATGCAATCTCGCCCTAGCAATCTCGCCCTAGCAATCTCGCCCTAGCAATCTCGCCCTAGCAATCTCGCCCTAGCAATCTCGCCCTACACCTTGAAATCTCTCCCGTCAGGCTGGCACTCCATGTTGAATGCTTAACATGCAATCTCGCCCTAGCAATCTCGCCCTAGCAATCTCGCCCTAGCAATCTCGCCATAGCAATCACGCCCTACACCTTTAAATCTCTCCCGTCAGGCTGGCACTCCATGTTGAATGCTTAACATGCAATCTCGCCCTAGCAATCTCGCCCTAGCAATCTCGCCCTAGCAATCTCGCCCTAGCAATCTCGCCCTAGCAATCTCGCCCTACACCTTGAAATCTCTCCCGTCAGGCTGGCACTCCATGTTGAATGCTTAACATGCAATCTCGCCCTAGCAATCTCGCCCTAGCAATCTCGCCCTAGCAATCTCGACCTAGCAATCTCGCCCTAGCAATCTCGCCCTACACCCTTAAATCTCTCCCGTCAGGCTGGCACTCCATGTTGAATGCTTAACATGCAATCTCGACCTAGCAATCTCGACCTAGCCATCTCGCCCTAGCAATCTCGCCCTAGCAATCTCGCCCTAGCAATCTCGCCCTAGCAATCTCGACCTAGCAATCTCGCCCTAGCAATCTCGCCCTAGCAACCTCGCCCTACACCTTTAAATCTCTCCCGACAAGTTGGCACTCCATGTTGAATGCCTAACATGCAATCTCGCCCTAGCAATCTCGCCCTAGCAATCTCGACCTAGCAATCTCGCCCTAGCAATCTCGCCCTAGCAATCTCGCCCTAGCAATCTCGCCCTACACCTTGAAATCTCTCCCGTCAGGCTGGCACTCCATGTTGAATGCTTAACATGCAATCTCACCCTAGCAATCTCGCCCTAGCAATCTCGACCTAGCAATCTCGCCCTAGCAATCTCGCCCTAGCAATCTCGCCCTAGCAATCTCGACCTAGCAATCTCGCCCTAGCAATCTCGCCCTAGCAACCTCGCCCTACACCTTTAAATCTCTCCCGACAAGTTGGCACTCCATGTTGAATGCCTAACATGCAATCTCGCCCTAGCAATCTCGCCCTAGCAATCTCGACCTAGCAATCTCGCCCTAGCAATCTCGCCCTAGCAATCTCGCCCTAGCAATCTCGACCTAGCAATCTCGCCCTAGCAATCTCGCCCTTGCAACCTCGCCCTACACCTTTAAATCTCTCCCGTCAGGCTGGCACTCCATGTTGAATGCTTAACATGCAATCTCGACCTAGCAATCTCGCCCTAGCAACCTCGCCCTACACCTTTAAATCTCTCCCGACAAGTTGGCACTCCATGTTGAATGCCTAACATGCAATCTCGCCCTAGCAATCTCGCCCTAGCAATCTCGACCTAGCAATCTCGCCCTAGCAATCTCGCCCTAGCAATCTCGCCCTAGCAATCTCGACCTAGCAATCTCGCCCTAGCAATCTCGCCCTAGCAACCTCGCCCTACACCCTTAAATCTCTCCCGTCAGGCTGGCACTCCATGTTGAATGCTTAACATGCAATCTCGACCTAGCCATCTCGCCCTAGAAATCTCGCCCTAGCAATCACGCCCTACACCTTTAAATCTCTCCCGCCAGGCTGGCACTCCATGTTGAATGCTTAACATGCAATCTCGACCTAGCAATCTCGACCTAGCCATCTCGCCCTAGCAATCTCGCCCTAGCAATCACGCCCTACACCTTTAAATCTCTCCCGTCAGGCTGGCACTCCATGTTGAATGCTTAACATGCAATCTCGCCCTAGCAATCTCGCCCTAGCAATCTCGCCCTAGCAATCTCGCCCTAGCAATCTCGCCCTAGCAATCTCGCCCTACACCTTGAAATCTCTCCCGTCAGGCTGGCACTCCATGTTGAATGCTTAACATGCAATCTCGCCCTAGCAATCTCGCCCTAGCAATCTCGCCCTAGCAATCTCGACCTAGCAATCTCGCCCTAGCAATCTCGCCCTACACCCTTAAATCTCTCCCGTCAGGCTGGCACTCCATGTTGAATGCTTAACATGCAATCTCGACCTAGCAATCTCGACCTAGCCATCTCGCCCTAGCAATCTCGCCCTAGCAATCACGCCCTACACCTTTAAATCTCTCCCGTCAGGCTGGCACTCCATGTTGAATGCTTAACATGCAATCTCGCCCTAGAAATCTCGACCTAGCAATCTCGCCCTAGCAATCTCGACCTAGCCATCTCGCCCTAGCAATCTCGCCCTAGCAATCTCGCCCTAGCAATCTCGACCTAGCAATCTCGCCCTAGCAATCTCGCCCTAGCAACCTCGCCCTACACCCTTAAATCTCTCCCGTCAGGCTGGCACTCCATGTTGAATGCTTAACATGCAATCTCGACCTAGCAATCTCGACCTAGCCATCTCGCCCTAGCAATCTCGCCCTAGCAATCACGCCCTACACCTTTAAATCTCTCCCGTCAGGCAGGCACTCCATGTTGAATGCTTAACATGCAATCTCGCCCTAGCAATCTCGCCCTAGCAATCTCGCCCTAGCAATCTCGCCCTAGCAATCTCGCCCTAGCAACCTCGCCCTACACCTTTAAATCTCTCCCGTCAGGCTGGCACTCCATGTTGAATGCTTAACATGCAATCTCGCCCTAGCAATCTCGCCCTAGCAATCTCGACCTAGCAATCTCGCCCTAGCAATCTCGTCCTACACCTTTAAATCTCTCCCGACAAGTTGGCACTCCATGTTGAATGCCTAACATGCAATCTCGCCCTAGCAATCTCGCCCTAGCAATCTCGACCTAGCAATCTCGCCCTAGCAATCACGCCCTACACCTTTAAATCTCTCCCGTCAGGCTGGCACTCCATGTTGAATGCTTAACATGCAATCTCGACCTAGCAATCTCGACCTAGCCATCTCGCCCTAGCAATCTCGCCCTAGCAATCACGCCCTACACCTTTAAATCTCTCCCGTCAGGCTGGCACTCCATGTTGAATGCTTAACATGCAATCTCGCCCTAGAAATCTCGACCTAGCAATCTCGCCCTAGCAATCTCGACCTAGCCATCTCGCCCTAGCAATCTCGCCCTAGCAATCTCGCCCTAGCAATCTCGCCCTAGCAATCTCGCCCTACACCTTGAAATCTCTCCCGTCAGGCTGGCACTCCATGTTGAATGCTTAACATGCAATCTCGCCCTAGCAATCTCGCCCTAGCAATCTCGACCTAGCAATCTCGCCCTAGCAATCTCGCCCTAGCAATCTCGCCCTAGCAACCTCGCCCTACACCTTTAAATCTCTCCCGACAAGTTGGCACTCCATGTTGAATGCTTAACATGCAATCTCGCCCTAGCAATCTCGCCCTAGCAATCTCGACCTAGCAATCTCGCCCTAGCAATCTCGTCCTACACCTTTAAATCTCTCCCGTCAGGCTGGCACTCCATGTTGAATGCTTAACATGCAATCTCGCCCTAGCAATCTCGCCCTAGCAATCTCGACCTAGCAATCTCGCCCTAGCAATCTCGTCCTACACCTTTAAATCTCTCCCGACAAGTTGGCACTCCATGTTGAATGCCTAACATGCAATCTCGCCCTAGCAATCTCGCCCTAGCAATCTCGACCTAGCAATCTCGCCCTAGCAATCACGCCCTACACCTTTAAATCTCTCCCGTCAGGCTGGCACTCCATGTTGAATGCTTAACATGCAATCTCGACCTAGCAATCTCGACCTAGCCATCTCGCCCTAGCAATCTCGCCCTAGCAATCACGCCCTACACCTTTAAATCTCTCCCGTCAGGCTGGCACTCCATGTTGAATGCTTAACATGCAATCTCGCCCTAGAAATCTCGACCTAGCAATCTCGCCCTAGCAATCTCGACCTAGCCATCTCGCCCTAGCAATCTCGCCCTAGCAATCTCGCCCTAGCAATCTCGCCCTAGCAATCTCGCCCTACACCTTGAAATCTCTCCCGTCAGGCTGGCACTCCATGTTGAATGCTTAACATGCAATCTCGCCCTAGCAATCTCGCCCTAGCAATCTCGACCTAGCAATCTCGCCCTAGCAATCTCGCCCTAGCAATCTCGCCCTAGCAACCTCGCCCTACACCTTTAAATCTCTCCCGACAAGTTGGCACTCCATGTTGAATGCTTAACATGCAATCTCGCCCTAGCAATCTCGCCCTAGCAATCTCGACCTAGCAATCTCGCCCTAGCAATCTCGTCCTACACCTTTAAATCTCTCCCGACAAGTTGGCACTCCATGTTGAATGCCTAACATGCAATCTCGCCCTAGCAATCTCGCCCTAGCAATCTCGACCTAGCAATCTCGCCCTAGCAATCACGCCCTACACCTTTAAATCTCTCCCGTCAGGCTGGCACTCCATGTTGAATGCTTAACATGCAATCTCGACCTAGCAATCTCGACCTAGCCATCTCGCCCTAGCAATCTCGCCCTAGCAATCACGCCCTACACCTTTAAATCTCTCCCGTCAGGCAGGCACTCCATGTTGAATGCTTAACATGCAATCTCGCCCTAGCAATCTCGCCCTAGCAATCTCGACCTAGCAATCTCGCCCTAGCAATCTCGCCCTAGCAATCTCGCCCTAGCAATCTCGACCTAGCAATCTCGCCCTAGCAATCTCGCCCTAGCAACCTCGCCCTACACCTTTAAATCTCTCCCGTCAGGCTGGCACTCCATGTTGAATGCTTAACATGCAATCTCGCCCTAGCAATCTCGCCCTAGCAATCTCGACCTAGCAATCTCGCCCTAGCAATCTCGCCCTAGCAATCTCGCCCTAGCAATCTCGACCTAGCAATCTCGCCCTAGCAATCTCGCCCTAGCAACCTCGCCCTACACCTTTAAATCTCTCCCGTCAGGCTGGAACTCCATGTTGAATGCCTAACATGCAATCTCGCCCTAGCAATCTCGCCCTAGCAATCTCGACCTAGCAATCTCGCCCTAGCAATCTCGTCCTACACCTTTAAATCTCTCCCGACAAGTTGGCACTCCATGTTGAATGCCTAACATGCAATCTCGCCCTAGCAATCTCGCCCTAGCAATCTCGACCTAGCAATCTCGCCCTAGCAATCTCGCCCTAGCAACCTCGCCCTACACCCTTAAATCTCTCCCGTCAGGCTGGCACTCCATGTTGAATGCTTAACATGCAATCTCGACCTAGCCATCTCGCCCTAGAAATCTCGCCCTAGCAATCACGCCCTACACCTTTAAATCTCTCCCGTCAGGCTGGCACTCCATGTTGAATGCTTAACATGCAATCTCGACCTAGCAATCTCGACCTAGCCATCTCGCCCTAGCAATCTCGCCCTAGCAATCACGCCCTACACCTTTAAATCTCTCCCGTCAGGCTGGCACTCCATGTTGAATGCTTAACATGCAATCTCGCCCTAGAAATCTCGACCTAGCAATCTCGCCCTAGCAATCTCGACCTAGCCATCTCGCCCTAGCAATCTCGCCCTAGCAATCTCGCCCTAGCAATCTCGCCCTAGCAATCTCGCCCTACACCTTGAAATCTCTCCCGTCAGGCTGGCACTCCATGTTGAATGCTTAACATGCAATCTCGCCCTAGCAATCTCGCCCTAGCAATCTCGACCTAGCAATCTCGCCCTAGCAATCTCGCCCTAGCAATCTCGCCCTACACCCTTAAATCTCTCCCGTCAGGCTGGCACTCCATGTTGAATGCTTAACATGCAATCTCGCCCTAGAAATCTCGACCTAGCAATCTCGCCCCAGCAATCTCGACCTAGCCATCTTGCCCTAGCAATCTCGACCTAGCAATCTCGCCCTAGCAATCTCGCCCTGGCAACCTCGCCCTACACCTTTAAATCTCTCCCGACAAGTTGGCACTCCATGTTGAATGCCTAACATGCAATCTCGCCCTAGCAATCTCGCCCTAGCAATCTCGACCTAGCAATCTCGCCCTAGCAATCTCGCCCTAGCAATCTCGCCCTAGCAATCTCGACCTAGCAATCTCGCCCTAGCAATCTCGCCCTAGCAACCTCGCCCTACACCCTTAAATCTCTCCCGTCAGGCTGGCACTCCATGTTGAGTGCTTAACATGCAATCTCGACCTAGCCATCTCGCCCTAGAAATCTCGCCCTAGCAATCACGCCCTACACCTTTAAATCTCTCCTGTCAGGCTGGCACTCCATGTTGAATGCTTAACATGCAATCTCGACCTAGCAATCTCGACCTAGCCATCTCGCCCTAGCAATCTCGCCCTAGCAATCACGCCCTACACCTTTAAATCTCTCCCGTCAGGCTGGCACTCCATGTTGAATGCTTAACATGCAATCTCGCCCTAGAAATCTCGACCTAGCAATCTCGCCCTAGCAATCTCGACCTAGCCATCTCGCCCTAGCAATCTCGCCCTAGCAATCTCGCCCTAGCAATCTCGCCCTAGCAATCTCGCCCTACACCTTGAAATCTCTCCCGTCAGGCTGGCACTCCATGTTGAATGCTTAACATGCAATCTCGCCCTAGCAATCTCGCCCTAGCAATCTCGACCTAGCAATCTCGCCCTAGCAATCTCGCCCTAGCAATCTCGCCCTAGCAATCTCGACCTAGCAATCTCGCCCTAGCAATCTCGCCCTAGCAACCTCGCCCTACACCTTTAAATCTCTCCCGACAAGTTGGCACTCCATGTTGAATGCCTAACATGCAATCTCGCCCTAGCAATCTCGCCCTAGCAATCTCGACCTAGCAATCTCGCCCTAGCAATCTCGCCCTAGCAATCTCGCCCTAGCAATCTCGACCTAGCAATCTCGCCCTAGCAATCTCGCCCTAGCAACCTCGCCCTACACCTTTAAATCTCTCCCGTCAGGCTGGCACTCCATGTTGAATGCTTAACATGCAATCTCGACCTAGCAATCTCGCCCTAGCAACCTCGCCCTACACCTTTAAATCTCTCCCGACAAGTTGGCACTCCATGTTGAATGCCTAACATGCAATCTCGCCCTAGCAATCTCGCCCTAGCAATCTCGACCTAGCAATCTCGCCCTAGCAATCTCGCCCTAGCAATCTCGCCCTAGCAATCTCGACCTAGCAATCTCGCCCTAGCAATCTCGCCCTAGCAACCTCGCCCTACACCCTTAAATCTCTCCCGTCAGGCTGGCACTCCATGTTGAATGCTTAACATGCAATCTCGACCTAGCCATCTCGCCCTAGAAATCTCGCCCTAGCAATCACGCCCTACACCTTTAAATCTCTCCCGCCAGGCTGGCACTCCATGTTGAATGCTTAACATGCAATCTCGACCTAGCAATCTCGACCTAGCCATCTCGCCCTAGCAATCTCGCCCTAGCAATCACGCCCTACACCTTTAAATCTCTCCCGTCAGGCTGGCACTCCATGTTGAATGCTTAACATGCAATCTCGCCCTAGCAATCTCGCCCTAGCAATCTCGCCCTAGCAATCTCGCCCTAGCAATCTCGCCCTAGCAATCTCGCCCTACACCTTGAAATCTCTCCCGTCAGGCTGGCACTCCATGTTGAATGCTTAACATGCAATCTCGCCCTAGCAATCTCGCCCTAGCAATCTCGCCCTAGCAATCTCGACCTAGCAATCTCGCCCTAGCAATCTCGCCCTACACCCTTAAATCTCTCCCGTCAGGCTGGCACTCCATGTTGAATGCTTAACATGCAATCTCGACCTAGCAATCTCGACCTAGCCATCTCGCCCTAGCAATCTCGCCCTAGCAATCACGCCCTACACCTTTAAATCTCTCCCGTCAGGCTGGCACTCCATGTTGAATGCTTAACATGCAATCTCGCCCTAGAAATCTCGACCTAGCAATCTCGCCCTAGCAATCTCGACCTAGCCATCTCGCCCTAGCAATCTCGCCCTAGCAATCTCGCCCTAGCAATCTCGACCTAGCAATCTCGCCCTAGCAATCTCGCCCTAGCAACCTCGCCCTACACCCTTAAATCTCTCCCGTCAGGCTGGCACTCCATGTTGAATGCTTAACATGCAATCTCGACCTAGCAATCTCGACCTAGCCATCTCGCCCTAGCAATCTCGCCCTAGCAATCACGCCCTACACCTTTAAATCTCTCCCGTCAGGCAGGCACTCCATGTTGAATGCTTAACATGCAATCTCGCCCTAGCAATGTCGCCCTAGCAATCTCGACCTAGCAATCTCGCCCTAGCAATCTCGCCCTAGCAATCTCGCCCTAGCAATCTCGACCTAGCAATATCGCCCTAGCAATCTCGCCCTAGCAACCTCGCCCTACACCTTTAAATCTCTCCCGTCAGGCTGGCACTCCATGTTGAATGCTTAACATGCAATCTCGCCCTAGCAATCTCGCCCTAGCAATCTCGACCTAGCAATCTCGCCCTAGCAATCTCGCCCTAGCAATCTCGCCCTAGCAATCTCGACCTAGCAATCTCGCCCTAGCAATCTCGCCCTAGCAACCTCGCCCTACACCTTTAAATCTCTCCCGTCAGGCTGGCACTCCATGTTGAATGCCTAACATGCAATCTCGCCCTAGCAATCTCGCCCTAGCAATCTCGACCTGGCAATCTCGCCCTAGCAATCTCGTCCTACACCTTTAAATCTCTCCCGACAAGTTGGCACTCCATGTTGAATGCCTAACATGCAATCTCGCCCTAGCAATCTCGCCCTAGCAATCTCGACCTAGCAATCTCGCCCTAGCAATCTCGCCCTAGCAACCTCGCCCTACACCCTTAAATCTCTCCCGTCAGGCTGGCACTCCATGTTGAATGCTTAACATGCAATCTCGACCTAGCCATCTCGCCCTAGAAATCTCGCCCTAGCAATCACGCCCTACACCTTTAAATCTCTCCCGTCAGGTAGGCACTCCATGTTGAATGCTTAACATGCAATCTCGACCTAGCAATCTCGACCTAGCCATCTCGCCCTAGCAATCTCGCCCTAGCAATCACGCCCTACACCTTTAAACCTCTCCCGTCAGGCTGGCACTCCATGTTGAATGCTTAACATGCAATCTCGCCCTAGAAATCTCGACCTAGCAATCTCGCCCTAGCAATCTCGCCCTAGCCATCTCGCCCTAGCAATCTCGCCCTAGCAATCTCGCCCTAGCAATCTCGCCCTAGCAATCTCGCCCTACACCTTGAAATCTCTCCCGTCAGGCTGGCACTCCATGTTGAATGCTTAACATGCAATCTCGCCCTAGCAATCTCGCCCTAGCAATCTCGACCTAGCAATCTCGCCCTAGCAATCTCGCCCTAGCAATCTCGCCCTAGCAATCTCGACCTAGCAATCTCGCCCTAGCAATCTCGCCCTAGCAACCTCGCCCTACACCTTTAAATCTCTCCCGACAAGTTGGCACTCCATGTTGAATGCCTAACATGCAATCTCGCCCTAGCAATCTCGCCCTAGCAATCTCGACCTAGCAATCTCGCCCTAGCAATCTCGCCCTAGCAATCTCGCCCTAGCAATCTCGACCTAGCAATCTCGCCCTAGCAATCTCGCCCTAGCAACCTCGCCCTACACCCTTAAATCTCTCCCGTCAGGCTGGCACTCCATGTTGAATGCTTAACATGCAATCTCGACCTAGCCATCTCGCCCTAGAAATCTCGCCCTAGCAATCACGCCCTACACCTTTAAATCTCTCCCGTCAGGTAGGCACTCCATGTTGAATGCTTAACATGCAATCTCGACCTAGCAATCTCGACCTAGCCATCTCGCCCTAGCAATCTCGCCCTAGCAATCACGCCCTACACCTTTAAACCTCTCCCGTCAGGCTGGCACTCCATGTTGAATGCTTAACATGCAATCTCGCCCTAGAAATCTCGACCTAGCAATCTCGCCCTAGCAATCTCGCCCTAGCCATCTCGCCCTAGCAATCTCGCCCTAGCAATCTCGCCCTAGCAATCTCGCCCTAGCAATCTCGCCCTACACCTTGAAATCTCTCCCGTCAGGCTGGCACTCCATGTTGAATGCTTAACATGCAATCTCGCCCTAGCAATCTCGCCCTAGCAATCTCGACCTAGCAATCTCGCCCTAGCAATCTCGCCCTAGCAATCTCGCCCTAGCAATCTCGACCTAGCAATCTCGCCCTAGCAATCTCGCCCTAGCAACCTCGCCCTACACCCTTAAATCTCTCCCGTCAGGCTGGCACTCCATGTTGAATGCTTAACATGCAATCTCGACCTAGCCATCTCGCCCTAGAAATCTCGCCCTAGCAATCACGCCCTACACCTTTAAATCTCTCCCGCCAGGCTGGCACTCCATGTTGAATGCTTAACATGCAATCTCGACCTAGCAATATCGACCTAGCCATCTCGCCCTAGCAATCTCGCCCTAGCAATCACGCCCTACACCTTTAAACCTCTCCCGTCAGGCTGGCACTCCATGTTGAATGCTTAACATGCAATCTCGCCCTAGAAATCTCGACCTAGCAATCTCGCCCTAGCAATCTCGACCTAGCCATCTCGCCCTAGCAATCTCGCCCTAGCAATCTCGCCCTAGCAATCTCGCCCTAGCAATCTCGCCCTACACCTTGAAATCTCTCCCGTCAGGCTGGCACTCCATGTTGAATGCTTAACATGCAATCTCGCCCTAGCAATCTCGCCCTAGCAATCTCGACCTAGCAATCTCGCCCTAGCAATCTCGCCCTAGCAATCTCGCCCTAGCAATCTCGACCTAGCAATCTCGCCCTAGCAATCTCGCCCTAGCAACCTCGCCCTACACCTTTAAATCTCTCCCGACAAGTTGGCACTCCATGTTGAATGCCTAACATGCAATCTCGCCCTAGCAATCTCGCCCTAGCAATCTCGACCTAGCAATCTCGCCCTAGCAATCTCGCCCTAGCAATCTCGCCCTAGCAATCTCGACCTAGCAATCTCGCCCTAGCAATCTCGCCCTAGCAATCTCGCCCTACACCTTGAAATCTCTCCCGTCAGGCTGGCACTCCATGTTGAATGCTTAACATGCAATCTCGCCCTAGCAATCTCGCCCTAGCAATCTCGACCTAGCAATCTCGCCCTAGTAATCTCGCCCTAGCAATCTCGCCCTAGCAATCTCGACCTAGCAATCTCGCCCTAGCAATCTCGCCCTAGCAACCTCGCCCTACACCTTTAAATCTCTCCCGACAAGTTGGCACTCCATGTTGAATGCCTAACATGCAATCTCGCCCTAGCAATCTCGCCCTAGCAATCTCGACCTAGCAATCTCGCCCTAGCAATCTCGCCCTAGCAATCTCGCCCTAGCAATCTCGACCTAGCAATCTCGCCCTAGCAATCTCGCCCTAGCAACCTCGCCCTACACCCTTAAATCTTTCCCGTCAGGCTGGCACTCCATGTTGAATGCTTAACATGCAATCTCGACCTAGCCATCTCGCCCTAGAAATCTCGCCCTAGCAATCACGCCCTACACCTTTAAATCTCTCCCGTCAGGCTGGCACTCCATGTTGAATGCTTAACATGCAATCTCGACCTAGCAATCTCGACCTAGCCATCTCGCCCTAGCAATCTCGCCCTAGCAATCACGCCCTACACCTTTAAATCTCTCCCGTCAGGCTGGCACTCCATGTTGAATGCTTAACATGCAATCTCGCCCTAGAAATCTCGACCAAGCAATCTCGCGCTAGCAATCTCGACCTAGCCATCTCGCCCTAGCAATCTCGCCCTAGCAATCTCGCCCTAGCAATCTCGCCCTAGCAATCTCGCCCTAGCAATCTCGCCCTACACCTTGAAATCTCTCCCGTCAGGCTGGCACTCCATGTTGAATGCTTAACATGCAATCTCGCCCTAGCAATCTCGCCCTAGCAATCTCGACCTAGCAATCTCGCCCTAGCAATCTCGCCCTAGCAATCTCGCCCTAGCAATCTCGACCTAGCAATCTCGCCCTAGCAATCTCGCCCTAGCAACCTCGCCCTACACCTTTAAATCTCTCCCGACAAGTTGGCACTCCATGTTGAATGCCTAACATGCAATCTCGCCCTAGCAATCTCGCCCTAGCAATCTCGACCTAGCAATCTCGCCCTAGCAATCTCGCCCTAGCAATCTCGCCCTAGCAATCTCGACCTAGCAATCTCGCCCTAGCAATCTCGCCCTAGCAACCTCGCCCTACACCTTTAAATCTCTCCCGTCAGGCTGGCACTCCATGTTGAATGCTTAACATGCAATCTCGACCTAGCAATCTCGCCCTAGCAACCTCGCCCTACACCTTTAAATCTCTCCCGACAAGTTGGCACTCCATGTTGAATGCTTAACATGCAATCTCGACCTAGCAATCTCGACCTAGCCATCTCGCCCTAGCAATCTCGCCCTAGCAATCACGCCCTACACCTTTAAATCTCTCCCGTCAGGCTGGCACTCCATGTTGAATGCTTAACATGCAATCTCGCCCTAGAAATCTCGACCTAGCAATCTCGCCCTAGCAATCTCGACCTAGCCATCTCGCCCTAGCAATCTCGCCCTAGCAATCTCGCCCTAGCAATCTCGCCCTAGCAATCTCGCCCTACACCTTGAAATCTCTCCCGTCAGGCTGGCACTCCATGTTGAATGCTTAACATGCAATCTCGCCCTAGCAATCTCGCCCTAGCAATCTCGACCTAGCAATCTCGCCCTAGCAATCTCGCCCTAGCAATCTCGCCCTAGCAATCTCGACCTAGCAATCTCGCCCTAGCAATCTCGCCCTAGCAACCTCGCCCTACACCTTTAAATCTCTCCCGACAAGTTGGCACTCCATGTTGAATGCCTAACATGCAATCTCGCCCTAGCAATCTCGCCCTAGCAATCTCGACCTAGCAATCTCGCCCTAGCAATCTCGCCCTAGCAATCTCGCCCTAGCAATCTCGACCTAGCAATCTCGCCCTAGCAATCTCGCCCTAGCAACCTCGCCCTACACCCTTAAATCTCTCCCGTCAGGCTGGCACTCCATGTTGAATGCTTAACATGCAATCTCGACCTAGCAATCTCGCCCTAGCAACCTCGCCCTACACCTTTAAATCTCTCCCGACAAGTTGGCACTCCATGTTGAATGCCTAACATGCAATCTCGCCCTAGCAATCTCGCCCTAGCAATCTCGACCTAGCAATCTCGCCCTAGCAATCTCGCCCTAGCAATCTCGCCCTAGCAATCTCGACCTAGCAATCTCGCCCTAGCAATCTCGCCCTAGCAACCTCGCCCTACACCCTTAAATCTCTCCCGTCAGGCTGGCACTCCATGTTGAATGCTTAACATGCAATCTCGACCTAGCCATCTCGCCCTAGCAATCTCGCCCTAGCAATCACGCCCTACACCTTTAAATCTCTCCCGTCAGGCTGGCACTCCATGTTGAATGCTTAACATGCAATCTCGACCTAGCAATCTCGACCTAGCCATCTCGCCCTAGCAATCTCGCCCTAGCAATCACGCCCTACACCTTTAAATCTCTCCCGTCAGGCTGGCACTCCATGTTGAATGCTTAACATGCAATCTCGCCCTAGAAATCTCGACCTAGCAATCTCGCCCTAGCAATCTCGACCTAGCCATCTCGCCCTAGCAATCTCGCCCTAGCAATCTCGCCCTAGCAATCTCGCCCTAGCAATCTCGCCCTAGCAATCTCGCCCTAGCAATCTCGCCCTAGCAATCTCGACCTAGCAATCTCGCCCTAGCAATCTCGCCCTAGCAACCTCGCCCTACACCCTTAAATCTCTCCCGTCAGGCTGGCACTCCATGTTGAATGCTTAACATGCAATCTCGACCTAGCCATCTCGCCCTAGAAATCTCGCCCTAGCAATCACGCCCTACACCTTTAAATCTCTCCCGTCAGGCTGGCACTCCATGTTGAATGCTTAACATGCAATCTCGACCTAGCAATCTCGACCTAGCCATCTCGCCCTAGCAATCTCGCCCTAGCAATCACGCCCTACACCTTTAAATCTCTCCCGTCAGGCTGGCACTCCATGTTGAATGCTTAACATGCAATCTCGCCCTAGAAATCTCGACCTAGCAATCTCGCCCTAGCAATCTCGACCTAGCCATCTCGCCCTAGCAATCTCGCCCTAGCAATCTCGCCCTAGCAATCTCGCCCTAGCAATCTCGCCCTACACCTTGAAATCTCTCCCGTCAGGCTGGCACTCCATGTTGAATGCTTAACATGCAATCTCGCCCTAGCAATCTCGCCCTAGCAATCTCGACCTAGCAATCTCGCCCTAGCAATCTCGCCCTAGCAATCTCGCCCTAGCAATCTCGACCTAGCAATCTCGCCCTAGCAATCTCGCCCTAGCAACCTCGCCCTACACCTTTAAATCTCTCCCGACAAGTTGGCACTCCATGTTGAATGCCTAACATGCAATCTCGCCCTAGCAATCTCGCCCTAGCAATCTCGACCTAGCAATCTCGCCCTAGCAATCTCGCCCTAGCAATCTCGCCCTAGCAATCTCGACCTAGCAATCTCGCCCTTGCAATCTCGCCCTAGCAACCTCGCCCCACACCTTTAAATCTCTCCCGTCAGGCTGGCACTCCATGTTGAATGCTTAACATGCAATCTCGCCCTAGCAATCTCGCCCTAGCAATCTCGCCCTAGCAATCTCGCCCTAGCAACCTCGCCCTACACCTTTAAATCTCTCCCGACAAGTTGGCACTCCATGTTGAATGCTGAACATGCAATCTCGCCCTAGCAATCTCGCCCTAGCAATCTCGACCTAGCAATCTCGCCCTAGCAATCTCGTCCTACACCTTTAAATCTCTCCCGACAAGTTGGCACTCCATGTTGAATGCCTAACATGCAATCTCGCCCTAGAAATCTCGCCCTAGCAATCTCGACCTAGCAATCTCGCCCTAGCAATCTCGCCCTAGCAATCTCGACCTAGCAATCTCGCCCTAGCAATCTCGCCCTAGCAACCTCGCCCTACACCTTTAAATCTCTCCCGTCAGGCTGGCACTCCATGTTGAATGCTTAACATGCAATCTCGTCCTAGCAATCTCGACCTAGCCATTTCGCCCTAGCAATCTCGCCCTAGCAATCTCGCCCTAGCAATCTCGCCCTAGCAATCTCGACCTAGCAATCTCGCCCTAGCAATCTCGCCCTAGCAATCTCGCCCTAGCAATCTCGACCTAGCAATCTCGCCCTAGCAATCTCGCCCTAGCAACCTCGACCTAGCCATCTCGCCCTACACCTTTAAATCTCTCCCGTCAGGCTGGCACTCCATGTTGAATGCTTAACATGCAATCTCGCCCTAGCAATCTCGCCCTAGCAATCTCGACCTAGCCATTTCGCCCTAGCAATCTCGCCCAAGCAATCTCGCCCTAGCAATCTCGCCTTAGCAATCTCGACCTAGCAATCTCGCCCTAGCAATCTCGCCCTAGCAATCACGCCCTACACCTTTAAATTTCTCCCGACAAGTTGGCACCTTATGTTGAATGCTTAACATGCAATCTCGACATAGCAATCTCGACCTAGCCATCTCGCCCTAGCAATCTCGCCCTAGCAATCACGCCCTACACCTTTAAATCTCTCCCGACAAGTTGGCACTCCATGTTGAATGCCTAACATGCAATCTCGACCTAGCAATCTCGACCTAGCCATCTCGCCCTACACCTTTAAATCTCTCCCGTCAAGCTGGCACTCCATGTTGAATGCTTAACATGCAATCTCGTCCTAGCAATCTCGCCCTAGCCATCTCGACCTAGCAATCTCGCCCTAGCAATCTCGTCCTACACCTTTAAATCTCTCCCGTCAGGCTGGCACTCCATGTTGAATGCTTAACATGCAATCTCGACCTAGCAATCTCGCCCTATCAATCTCGCCCTAGCAATCTCGCCCTAGCAATCTCGCCCTAGCAATCTCGCCCTAGCAATCTCGCCCTAGCAATCTCGCCCTAGCAACCTCGCCCTACACCTTTAAATCTCTCCCGACAAGTTGGCACTCCATGTTGAATGCCTAACATGCAATCTCGCCCTAGCAATCTCGCCCTAGCAATCTCGACCTAGCAATCTCGCCCTAGCAATCTCGCCCTAGCAATCTCGCCCTAGCAATCTCGACCTAGCAATCTCGCCCTAGCAATCTCGCCCTAGCAACCTCGCCCTACACCCTTAAATCTCTCCCGTCAGGCTGGCACTCCATGTTGAATGCTTAACATGCAATCTCGACCTAGCCATCTCGCCCTAGAAATCTCGCCCTAGCAATCACGCCCTACACCTTTAAATCTCTCCCGTCAGGCTGGCACTCCATGTTGAATGCTTAACATGCAATCTCGACCTAGCAATCTCGACCTAGCCATCTCGCCCTAGCAATCTCGCCCTAGCAATCACGCCCTACACCTTTAAATCTCTCCCGTCAGGCTGGCACTCCATGTTGAATGCTTAACATGCAATCTCGACCTAGCCATTTCGCCCTAGCAATCTCGCCCTAGCAATCTCGCCCTAGCAATCTCGCCCTAGCAATCTCGACCTAGCAATCTCGCCCTAGCAATCTCGCCCTAGCAATCTCGCCCTAGCAATCTCGCCCGAGCAATCTCGACCTAGCAATCTCGCCGTAGCAATCTCGCCCAAGCAACCTCGTCCTACACCTTTAAATCTCTCCCGTCAGGCTGGCACTCCATGTTGAATGCTTAACATGCAATCTCGACCTAGCAATCTCGACCAAGCCATCTCGACCTAGCAATCTCGCCCTAGCAATCTCGTCCTACACCTTTAAATCTCTCCCGTCAGGCTGGCACTCCATGTTGAATGCTTAACATGCAATCTCGACCTAGCAATCTCGCCCTAGCAATCTCGCCCTAGCAATCTCGACCTAGCAATCTCGCCCTAGCAATCTCGCCCTAGCAACCTCGCCCTACACCTTTAAATCTCTCCCGTCAGGCTGGCACTCCATGTTGAATGCTTAACATGCAATCTCGACCTAGCAATCTCGCCCTAGCAACCTCGCCCTACACCTTTAAATCTCTCCCGACAAGTTGGCACTCCATGTTGAATGCCTAACATGCAATCTCGCCCTAGCAATCTCGCCCTAGCAATCTCGACCTAGCAATCTCGCCCTAGCAATCTCGTCCTACACCTTTAAATCTCTCCCGTCAGGCTGGCACTCCATGTTGAATGCTTAACATGCAATCTCGACCTAGCAATCTCGCCCTAGCAATCTCGCCCTAGCAATCTCGACCTAGCAATCTCGCCCTAGCAATCTCGCCCTAGCAACCTCGCCCTACACCTTTAAATCTCTCCCGTCAGGCTGGCACTCCATGTTGAATGCTTAACATGCAATCTCGACCTAGCAATCTCGCCCTAGCAACCTCGCCCTACACCTTTAAATCTCTCCCGACAAGTTGGCACTCCATGTTGAATGCCTAACATGCAATCTCGCCCTAGCAATCTCGCCCTAGCAATCTCGACCTAGCAATCTCGCCCTAGCAATCTCGCCCTAGCAATCTCGCCCTAGCAATCTCGACCTAGCAATCTCGCCCTAGCAATCTCGCCCTAGCAACCTCGCCCTACACCCTTAAATCTCTCCCGTCAGGCTGGCACTCCATGTTGAATGCTTAACATGCAATCTCGACCTAGCCATCTCGCCCTAGAAATCTCGCCCTAGCAATCACGCCCTACACCTTTAAATCTCTCCCGTCAGGCTGGCACTCCATGTTGAATGCTTAACATGCAATCTCGACCTAGCAATCTCGACCTAGCCATCTCGCCCTAGCAATCTCGCCCTAGCAATCACGCCCTACACCTTTAAATCTCTCCCGTCAGGCTGGCACTCCATGTTGAATGCTTAACATGCAATCTCGACCTAGCAATCTCGACCAAGCCATCTCGACCTAGCAATCTCGCCCTAGCAATCTCGTCCTACACCTTTAAATCTCTCCCGTCAGGCTGGCACTCCATGTTGAATGCTTAACATGCAATCTCGACCTAGCAATCTCGCCCTAGCAATCTCGCCCTAGCAATCTCGACCTAGCAATCTCGCCCTAGCAATCTCGCCCTAGCAACCTCGCCCTACACCTTTAAATCTCTCCCGTCAGGCTGGCACTCCATGTTGAATGCTTAACATGCAATCTCGACCTAGCAATCTCGCCCTAGCAACCTCGCCCTACACCTTTAAATCTCTCCCGACAAGTTGGCACTCCATGTTGAATGCCTAACATGCAATCTCGCCCTAGCAATCTCGCCCTAGCAATCTCGACCTAGCAATCTCGCCCTAGCAATCTCGTCCTACACCTTTAAATCTCTCCCGTCAGGCTGGCACTCCATGTTGAATGCTTAACATGCAATCTCGACCTAGCAATCTCGCCCTAGCAATCTCGCCCTAGCAATCTCGACCTAGCAATCTCGCCCTAGCAATCTCGCCCTAGCAACCTCGCCCTACACCTTTAAATCTCTCCCGTCAGGCTGGCACTCCATGTTGAATGCTTAACATGCAATCTCGACCTAGCAATCTCGCCCTAGCAACCTCGCCCTACACCTTTAAATCTCTCCCGACAAGTTGGCACTCCATGTTGAATGCCTAACATGCAATCTCGCCCTAGCAATCTCGCCCTAGCAATCTCGACCTAGCAATCTCGCCCTAGCAATCTCGCCCTAGCAATCTCGCCCTAGCAATCTCGACCTAGCAATCTCGCCCTAGCAATCTCGCCCTAGCAACCTCGCCCTACACCCTTAAATCTCTCCCGTCAGGCTGGCACTCCATGTTGAATGCTTAACATGCAATCTCGACCTAGCCATCTCGCCCTAGAAATCTCGCCCTAGCAATCACGCCCTACACCTTTAAATCTCTCCCGTCAGGCTGGCACTCCATGTTGAATGCTTAACATGCAATCTCGACCTAGCAATCTCGACCTAGCCATCTCGCCCTAGCAATCTCGCCCTAGCAATCACGCCCTACACCTTTAAATCTCTCCCGTCAGGCTGGCACTCCATGTTGAATGCTTAACATGCAATCTCGCCCTAGAAATCTCGACCTAGCAATCTCGCCCTAGCAATCTCGACCTAGCCATCTCGCCCTAGCAATCTCGCCCTAGCAATCTCGCCCTAGCAATCTCGCCCTAGCAATCTCGCCCTAGCAATCTCGCCCTAGCAATCTCGCCCTAGCAACCTCGCCCTACACCTTTAAATCTCTCCCGACAAGTTGGCACTCCATGTTGAATGCCTAACATGCAATCTCGCCCTAGCAATCTCGCCCTAGCAATCTCGACCTAGCAATCTCGCCCTAGCAATCTCGCCCTAGCAATCTCGCCCTAGCAATCTCGACCTAGCAATCTCGCCCTAGCAATCTCGCCCTAGCAACCTCGCCCTACACCCTTAAATCTCTCCCGTCAGGCTGGCACTCCATGTTGAATGCTTAACATGCAATCTCGACCTAGCCATCTCGCCCTAGAAATCTCGCCCTAGCAATCACGCCCTACACCTTTAAATCTCTCCCGTCAGGCTGGCACTCCATGTTGAATGCTTAACATGCAATCTCGACCTAGCAATCTCGACCTAGCCATCTCGCCCTAGCAATCTCGCCCTAGCAATCACGCCCTACACCTTTAAATCTCTCCCGTCAGGCTGGCACTCCATGTTGAATGCTTAACATGCAATCTCGCCCTAGAAATCTCGACCTAGCAATCTCGCCCTAGCAATCTCGACCTAGCCATCTCGCCCTAGCAATCTCGCCCTAGCAATCTCGCCCTAGCAATCTCGCCCTAGCAATCTCGCCCTAGCAATCTCGCCCTAGCAATCTCGCCCTAGCAATCTCGACCTAGCAATCTCGCCCTAGCAATCTCGCCCTAGCAACCTCGCCCTACACCCTTAAATCTCTCCCGTCAGGCTGGCACTCCATGTTGAATGCTTAACATGCAATCTCGACCTAGCCATCTCGCCCTAGAAATCTCGCCCTAGCAATCACGCCCTACACCTTTAAATCTCTCCCGTCAGGCTGGCACTCCATGTTGAATGCTTAACATGCAATCTCGACCTAGCAATCTCGACCTAGCCATCTCGCCCTAGCAATCTCGCCCTAGCAATCACGCCCTACACCTTTAAATCTCTCCCGTCAGGCTGGCACTCCATGTTGAATGCTTAACATGCAATCTCGCCCTAGAAATCTCGACCTAGCAATCTCGCCCTAGCAATCTCGACCTAGCCATCTCGCCCTAGCAATCTCGCCCTAGCAATCTCGCCCTAGCAATCTCGCCCTAGCAATCTCGCCCTACACCTTGAAATCTCTCCCGTCAGGCTGGCACTCCATGTTGAATGCTTAACATGCAATCTCGCCCTAGCAATCTCGCCCTAGCAATCTCGACCTAGCAATCTCGCCCTAGCAATCTCGACCTAGCAATCTCGCCCTAGCAATCTCGCCCTAGCAACCTCGCCCTACACCTTTAAATCTCTCCCGTCAGGCTGGCACTCCATGTTGAATGCTTAACATGCAATCTCGACCTAGCAATCTCGACCAAGCCATCTCGCCCTAGCAATCTCGCCCTAGCAATCTCGCCCTAGCAATCTCGACCTACACCTTTAAATCTCTCCCGTCAGGCTGGCACTCCATGTTGAATGCTTAACATTCAATCTCGCCCTAGCAATCTCGCCCTATCAATCTCGACCTAGCAATCTCGCCCTAGCAATCTCGCCCTAGCAATCTCGCCCTACACCTTTAAATCTCTCCCGACAAGTTGGCACTCCATGTTGAATGCCTAACATGCAATCTCGCCCTAGCAATCTCGCCCTAGCAATCTCGACCTAGCCATCTCGCCCTAGCAATCTCGCCGTAGCAATCTCGCCCTAGCAATCTCGACCTAGCAATCTCGCCCTAGCAATCTCGCCCTAGCAACCTCGCCCTACACCCTTAAATCTCTCCCGTCAGGCTGGCACTCCATGTTGAATGCTTAACATGCAATCTCGCCCTAGCAATCTCGCCCTAGCAATCTCGACCTAGCAATCTCGCCCTAGCAATCTCGACCTAGCAATCTCGCCCTAGCAATCTCGCCCTAGCAACCTCGCCCTAGCAATCTCGACCTAGCAATCTCGCCCTAGCAATCTCGCCCTAGCAACCTCGCCCTACACCTTTAAATCTCTCCCGTCAGGCTGGCACTCCATGTTGAATGCTTAACATTCAATCTCGCCCTAGCAATCTCGCCCTAGCAATCTCGACCTAGCCATCTCGCCCTAGCAATCTCGCCCTAGCAATCTCGCCCTAGCAATCTCGCCCTAGCAATCTCGCCCTACACCTTTAAATCTCTCCCGACAAGTTGGCACTCCATGTTGAATGCCTAACATGCAATCTCGCCCTAGCAATCTCGCCCTAGCAATCTCGACCTAGCCATCTCGCCCTAGCAATCTCGCCCTAGCAATCTCGCCCTAGCAATCTCGACCTAGCAATCTCGCCCTAGCAATCTCGCCCTAGCAACCTCGCCCTACACCCTTAAATCTCTCCCGTCAGGCTGGCACTCCATGTTGAATGCTTAACATGCAATCTCGCCCTAGCAATCTCGCCCTAGCAATCTCGACCTAGCAATCTCGCCCTAGCAATCTCGACCTAGCCATCTCGCCCTACACCTTTAAATCTCTCCCGTCAGGATGGCACTCCATGTTGAATGCTTAACATGCAATCTCGACCTAGCAATCTCGACCAAGCCATCTCGCCCTAGCAATCTCGCTCTAGCAATCTCGTCCTACACCTTTAAATCTCTCCCGTCAGGATGGCACTCCATGTTGAATGCTTAACATGCAATCTCGACCTAGCAATCTCGACCTACACCTTTAAATCTCTCCCGTCAGGCTGGCACTCCATGTTGAATGCTTAACATGCAATCTCGACCTAGCAATCTCGACCAAGCCATCTCGCCCTAGCAATCTCGCTCTAGCAATCTCGTCCTAGCAATCTCGCCCTAGCAATCTCGCCCTACACCTTTAAATCTCTCCCGTCAGGCTGGCACTCCATGTTGAATGCTTAACATGCAATCTCGACCTAGCAATCTCGCCCTAGCAATCTCGCCCTAGCAATCTCGCCCTAGCAATCTCGCCCTACACCTTTAAATCTCTCCCGTCAGGCTGGCACTCCATGTTGAATGCTTAACATGCAATCTCGACCTAGCAATCTCGACCTAGCAATCTCGCCCTAGCAATCACGCCCTACACCTTTAAATCTCTCCCGTCAGGCTGGCACTCCATGTTGAATGCTTAACATGCAATCTCGCCCTAGCAATCTCGCCCTAGCAATCTCGACCTAGCAATCTCGCCCGTGCAATCTCGCCCTAGCAATCTCGCCCTAGCAATCTCGCCCTAGCAATCTCGCCCTAGCAATCTCGACCTAGCAATCTCGCCCTAGCAATCTCGCCCTAGCAACCTCGCCCTACACCTTTAAATCTCTCCCGTCAGGCTGGCACTCCATGTTGAATGCTTAACATGCAATCTCGACCTAGCAATCTCGCCCTAGCAATCTCGACCTAGCAATCTCGCCCTAGCAACCTCGTCCTACACCTTTAAATCTCTCCCGTCAGGCTGGCACTCCATGTTGAATGCTTAACATGCAATCTCGACCTAAAAATCTCGACCAAGCCATCTCGCCCTAGCAATCTCGCTCTAGCAATCTCGTCCTACACCTTTAAATCTCTCCCGACAAGTTGGCACTCCATGTTGAATGCCTAACATGCAATCTCGCCCTAGCAATCTCGCCCTAGCAATCTCGACCTAGCAATCTCGCCCTATCAATCTCGCCCTAGCAATCTCGCCCTAGCAATCTCGACCTAGCAATCTCGCCCTAGCAATCTCGCCCTAGCAACCTCGCCCTACACCTTTAAATCTCTCCCGTCAGGCTGGCACTCCATGTTGAATGCTTAACATGCAATCTCGTCCTAGCAATCTCGACCTAGCCATTTCGCCCTAGCAATCTCGCCCTAGCAATCTCGCCCTAGCAATCTCGACCTAGCAATCTCGCCCTAGCAATCTCGCCCTAGCAACCTCGCCCTACACCTTTAAATCTCTCCCGTCAGGCTGGCACTCCATGTTGAATGCTTAACATGCAATCTCGACCTAGCAATCTCGCCCTAGCAATCTCGCCCTAGCAATCTCGACCTAGCAATCTCGCCCGTGCAATCTCGCCCTAGCAATCTCGCCCTAGCAATCTCGCCCTAGCAATCTCGCCCTAGCAATCTCGACCTAGCAATCTCGCCCTAGCAATCTCGCCCTAGCAACCTCGCCCTACACCTTTAAATCTCTCCCGTCAGGCTGGCACTCCATGTTGAATGCTTAACATGCAATCTCGCCCTAGCAATCTCGCCCTAGCAACCTCGCCCTACACCTTTAAATCTCTCCCGTCAGGCTGGCACTCCATGTTGAATGCTTAACATGCAATCTCGCCCTAGCAATCTCGCCCTAGCAATCTCGACCTAGCAATATCGCCCTAGCAATCTCGCCCTAGCAACCTCGCCCTACACCTTTAAATCTCTCCCGTCGGGCTGGCACTCCATGTTGAATGCTTAACATGCAATCTCGACCTAGCAATCTCGCCCTAGCAATCTCGCCCTAGCAATCTCGACCTAGCAATCTCGCCCTAGCAATCTCGCCCTAGCAACCTCGCCCTACACCTTTAAATCTCTCCCGTCAGGCTGGCACTCCATGTTGAATGCTTAACATGCAATCTCGTCCTAGCAATCTCGACCTAGCCATTTCGCCCTAGCAATCTCGCCCTAGCAATCTCGCCCTAGCAATCTCGACCTAGCAATCTCGCCCTAGCAATCTCGCCCTAGCAACCTCGCCCTACACCTTTAAATCTCTCCCGTCAGGCTGGCACTCCATGTTGAATGCTTAACATGCAATCTCGCCCTAGCAATCTCGCCCTAGCAATCTCGACCTAGCAATCTCGCCCTAGCAATCTCGCCCTAGCAACCTCGCCCTACACCTTTAAATCTCTCCCGTCAGGCTGGCACTCCATGTTGAATGCTTAACATGCAATCTCGCCCTAGCAATCTCGCCCTAGCAATCTCGACCTAGCAATATCGCCCTAGCAATCTCGCCCTAGCAACCTCGCCCTACACCTTTAAATCTCTCCCGTCAGGCTGGCACTCCATGTTGAATGCTTAACATGCAATCTCGACCTAGCAATCTCGCCCTAGCAATCTCGCCCTAGCAATCTCGCCCTAGCAACCTCGCCCTACACCTTTAAATCTCTCCCGACAAGTTGGCACTCCATGTTGAATGCCTAACATGCAATCTCGCCCTAGCAATCTCGCCCTAGCAATCTCGACCTAGCCATCTCGCCCTAGCAATCTCGCCCTAGCAATCTCGCCCTAGCAATCTCGACCTAGCAATCTCGCCCTAGCAATCTCGCCCTAGCAACCTCGCCCTACACCTTTAAATCTCTCCCGTCAGGCTGGCACTCCATGTTGAATGCTTAACATGCAATCTCGACCTAGCAATCTCGCCCTAGCAATCTCGCCCTAGCAATCTCGCCCTAGCAACCTCGCCCTACACCTTTAAATCTCTCCCGACAAGTTGGCACTCCATGTTGAATGCTTAACATGCAATCTCGCCCTAGCAATCTCGCCCTAGCAATCTCGACCTAGCAATCTCGCCCTAGCAATCTCGCCCTAGCAACCTCGCCCTACACCTTTAAATCTCTCCCGTCAGGCTGGCACTCCATGTTGAATGCTTAACATGCAATCTCGCCCTAGCAATCTCGCCCTAGCAATCTCGACCTAGCAATATCGCCCTAGCAATCTCGCCCTAGCAACCTCGCCCTACACCTTTAAATCTCTCCCGTCAGGCTGGCACTCCATGTTGAATGCTTAACATGCAATCTCGACCTAGCAATCTCGCCCTAGCAATCTCGCCCTAGCAATCTCGCCCTAGCAACCTCGCCCTACACCTTTAAATCTCTCCCGACAAGTTGGCACTCCATGTTGAATGCCTAACATGCAATCTCGCCCTAGCAATCTCGCCCTAGCAATCTCGACCTAGCCATCTCGCCCTAGCAATCTCGCCCTAGCAATCTCGCCCTAGCAATCTCGACCTAGCAATCTCGCCCTAGCAATCTCGCCCTAGCAACCTCGCCCTACACCTTTAAATCTCTCCCGTCAGGCTGGCACTCCATGTTGAATGCTTAACATGCAATCTCGACCTAGCAATCTCGCCCTAGCAATCTCGCCCTAGCAATCTCGCCCTAGCAACCTCGCCCTACACCTTTAAATCTCTCCCGACAAGTTGGCACTCCATGTTGAATGCCTAACATGCAATCTCGCCCTAGCAATCTCGCCCTAGCAATCTCGACCTAGCAATCTCGCCCTAGCAATGTCGCCCTAGCAACTGCGCCCTACACCTTTAAATCTCTCCCGTCAGGCTGGCACTCCATGTTGAATGCTTAACATGCAATCTCGACCTAGCAATCTCGCCCTAGCAATCTCGCCCTAGCAATCTCGCCCTAGCAACCTCGCCCTACACCTTTAAATCTCTCCCGACAAGTTGGCACTCCATGTTGAATGCCTAACATGCAATCTCGCCCTAGCAATCTCGCCCTAGCAATCTCGACCTAGCCATCTCGCCCTACACCTTTAAATCTCTCCCGTCAGGCTGGCACTCCATGTTGAATGCCTAACATGCAATCTCGCCCTAGCAATCTCGCCCTAGCAATCTCGACCTAGCAATCTCGACCTAGCAATCTCGCCGTAGCAATCTCGCCCTAGCAATCACGCCCTAGCAATCTCGCCCTAGCAATCTCGCTCTAGCAATCTCGTCCTACACCTTTAAATCTCTCCCGACAAGTTGGCACTCCATGTTGAATGCCTAACATGCAATCTCGCCCTAGCAATCTCGACCTAGCAATCTCGCCCTAGCAATCTCGCCCTAGCAATCTCGACCTACACCTTTAAATCTCTCCCGTCAGGCTGGCACTCCATGTTGAATGCTTAACATGCAATCTCGACCTAGCAATCTCGACCAAGCCATCTCGCCCTAGCAATCTCGCTCTAGCAATCTCGTCCTGCACCTTTAAATCTCTCCCGACAAGTTGGCACTCCATGTTGAATGCCTAACATGCAATCTCGCCCTAGCAATCTCGCCCTAGCAATCTCGACCTAGCAATCTCGCCCTAGCAATCTCGCCCTAGCAATCTCGCCCTAGCAATCTCGACCTAGCAATCTCGCCCTAGCAATCTCGCCCTAGCAATCTCGCCCTACACCTTTAAATCTCTCCCGTCAGGCGAGCACTCCATGTTGAATGCTTAACATGCAATCTCGCCCTAGCAATCTCGCCCTGGCCATCTCGCCCTAGCAATCTCGACCTAGCAATCACGCCCTACACCTTTAAATCTCTCCCGTCAGGCTGGCACTCCATGTTGAATGCTTAACATGCAATCTCGACCTAGCAATCTCGACCTAGCAATCTCGCCCTAGCAATCTCGCCCTAGCAATCTCGACCTAGCAATCACGCCCTACACCTTTAAATATCTCCCGTCAGGCTGGCACTCCATGTTGAATGCTTAACATGCAATCTCGACCTAGCAATCTCGACCTAGCCATCTCGCCCTAGCAATCTCGCCCTAGCAATCTCGCCCTAGCATTCTCGCCCTACACCTTTAAATCTCTCCCGTCAGGCTGGCACTCCATGTTGAATGCTTAACATGCAATCTCGCCCTAGCAATCTCGCCCTGGCCATCTCGCCCTAGCAATCTCGACCTAGCAATCACGCCCTACACCTTTAAATCTCTCCCGTCAGGCTGGCACTCCATGTTGAATGCTTAACATGCAATCTCGACCTAGCAATCTCGCCCTAGCAATCTCGCCCTAGCAATCTCGCCCTAGCAATCTCGCCCTACACCTTTAAATCTCTCCCGTCAGGCTGGCACTCCATGTTGAATGCTTAACATGCAATCTCGACCTAGCAATCTCGACCTAGCCATCTCGCCCTAGCAATCTCGCCCTAGCAATCTCGCCCTAGCAATCTCGCCCTAGCAATCTCGCCCTACACCTTTAAATCTCTCCCGTCAGGCGAGCACTCCATGTTGAATGCTTAACATGCAATCTCGCCCTAGCAATCTCGCCCTGGCCATCTCGCCCTAGCAATCTCGACCTAGCAATCACGCCCTACACCTTTAGATCTCTCCCGTCAGGCTGGCACTCCATGTTGAATGCTTAACATGCAATCTCGACCTAGCAATCTCGACCTAGCAATCTCGCCCTAGCAATCTCGCCCTAGCAATCTCGACCTAGCAATCACGCCCTACACCTTTAAATATCTCCCGTCAGGCTGGCACTCCATGTTGAATGCTTAACATGCAATCTCGACCTAGCAATCTCGACCTAGCCATCTCGCCCTAGCAATCTCGCCCTAGCAATCTCGCCCTAGCAATCTCGCCCTACACCTTTAAATCTCTCCCGTCAGGCTGGCACTCCATGTTGAATGCTTAACATGCAATCTCGCCCTAGCAATCTCGCCCTGGCCATCTCGCCCTAGCAATCTCGACCTAGCAATCACGCCCTACACCTTTAAATCTCTCCCGTCAGGCTGGCACTCCATGTTGAATGCTTAACATGCAATCTCGACCTAGCAATCTCGCCCTAGCAATCTCGCCCTAGCAATCTCGCCCTAGCAATCTCGCCCTACACCTTTAAATCTCTCCCGTCAGGCTGGCACTCCATGTTGAATGCTTAACATGCAATCTCGACCTAGCAATCTCGACCTAGCAATCTCGCCCTAGCAATCTCGCCCTAGCAATCTCGCCCTAGCAATCTCGTCCTACACCTTTAAATCTCTCCCGTCAGGCTGGCACTCCATGTTGAATGCTTAACATGCAATCTCGACCTAGCAATTTCGACCTAGCCATCTCGCCCTAGCAATCTCGACCTAGCAATCTCGCCCTAGCAATCACGCCCTACACCTTTAAATCTCTCCCGACAAGTTGGCACTCCATGTTGAATGCCTAACATGCAATCTCGCCCTAGCAATCTCGACCTAGCAATCTCGCCCTAGCAATCTCGCCCTAGCAATCTCGCCCTAGCAATCTCGACCTAGCAATCTCGCCCTAGCAATCTCGCCCTAGCAATCTCGACCTACACCTTTAAATCTCTCCCGTCAGGCTGGCACTCCATGTTGAATGCTTAACATTCAATCTCGCCCTAGCAATCTCGCCCTATCAATCTCGACCTAGCAATCTCGCCCTAGCAATCTCGCCCTAGCAATCTCACCCTAGCAATCTCGACCTAGCAATCTCGCCCTAGCAATCTCGCCCTAGCAACCTCGCCCTACACCTTTAAATCTCTCACGTCAGGCTGGCACTCCATGTTGAATGCCTAACATGCAATCTCGCCCTAGCAATCTCGACCTAGCAATCTCGCCCTAGCAATCTCGACCTAGCAATCTCGCCCTAGCAATCACGCCCTACACCTTTAAATCTCTCCCGTCAGGCTGGCACTCCATGTTGAATGCTTAACATGCAATCTCGACCTAGCAATCTCGACCAAGCCATCTCGCCCTAGCAATCTCGCTCTAGCAATCTCGTCCTACACCTTTAAATCTCTCCCGACAAGTTGGCACTCCATGTTGAATGCCTAACATGCAATCTCGCCCTAGCAATCTCGACCTAGCAATCTCGCCCTAGCAATCTCGCCCTAGCAATCTCGCCCTAGCAATCTCGCCCTAGCAATCTCGACCTAGCAATCTCGCCCTAGCAATCTCGCCCTAGCAATCTCGCCCTAGCAATCTCGACCTACACCTTTAAATCTCTCCCGTCAGGCTGGCACTCCATGTTGAATGCTTAACATTCAATCTCGCCCTAGCAATCTCGCCCTATCAATCTCGACCTAGCAATCTCGCCCTAGCAATCTCGCCCTAGCAATCTCACCCTAGCAATCTCGACCTAGCAATCTCGCCCTAGCAATCTCGCCCTAGCAACCTCGCCCTACACCTTTAAATCTCTCACGTCAGGCTGGCACTCCATGTTGAATGCCTAACATGCAATCTCGCCCTAGCAATCTCGACCTAGCAATCTCGCCCTAGCAATCTCGTCCTACACCTTTAAATCTCTCCCGTCAGGCTGGCACTCCATGTTGAATGCTTAACATGCAATCTCGACCTAGCAATCTCGACCAAGCCATCTCGCCCTAGCAATCTCGCTCTAGCAATCTCGTCCTACACCTTTAAATCTCTCCCGACAAGTTGGCACTCCATGTTGAATGCCTAACATGCAATCTCGCCCTAGCAATCTCGCCCTAGCAATCTCGACCTAGCAATCTCGCCCTAGCAATCTCGCCCTAGCAATCTCGCCCTAGCAATCTCGACCTAGCAATCTCGCCCTAGCAATCTCGCCCTAGCAATCTCGCCCTAGCAATCTCGCCCTACACCTTTAAATCTCTCCCGTCAGGCGAGCACTCCATGTTGAATGCTTAACATGCAATCTCGCCCTAGCAATCTCGCCCTGGCCATCTCGCCCTAGCAATCTCGACCTAGCAATCACGCCCTACACCTTTAAATCTCTCCCGTCAGGCTGGCACTCCATGTTGAATGCTTAACATGCAATCTCGACCTAGCAATCTCGCCCTAGCAATCTCGCCCTAGCAATCTCGCCCTAGCAATCTCGCCCTACACCTTTAAATATCTCCCGTCAGGCTGGCACTCCATGTTGAATGCTTAACATGCAATCTCGACCTAGCAATCTCGACCTAGCCATCTCGCCCTAGCAATCTCGCCCTAGCAATCTCGCCCTAGCAATCTCGCCCTACACCTTTAAATCTCTCCCGTCAGGCTGGCACTCCATGTTGAATGCTTAACATGCAATCTCGACCTAGCAATCTCGACCTAGCAATCTCGCCCTAGCAATCTCGCCCTAGCAATCTCGACCTAGCAATCACGCCCTACACCTTTAAATATCTCCCGTCAGGCTGGCACTCCATGTTGAATGCTTAACATGCAATCTCGACCTAGCAATCTCGACCTAGCCATCTCGCCCTAGCAATCTCGCCCTAGCAATCTCGCCCTAGCAATCTCGCCCTACACCTTTAAATCTCTCCCGTCAGGCTGGCACTCCATGTTGAATGCTTAACATGCAATCTCGCCCTAGCAATCTCGCCCTGGCCATCTCGCCCTAGCAATCTCGACCTAGCAATCACGCCCTACACCTTTAAATCTCTCCCGTCAGGCTGGCACTCCATGTTGAATGCTTAACATGCAATCTCGACCTAGCAATCTCGCCCTAGCAATCTCGCCCTAGCAATCTCGCCCTAGCAATCTCGCCCTACACCTTTAAATCTCTCCCGTCAGGCTGGCACTCCATGTTGAATGCTTAACATGCAATCTCGACCTAGCAATCTCGACCTAGCCATCTCGCCCTAGCAATCTCGCCCTAGCAATCTCGCCCTAGCAATCTCGCCCTAGCAATCTCGCCCTACACCTCTAAATCTCTCCCGTCAGGCTGGCACTCCATGTTGAATGCTTAACATGCAATCTCGACCTAGCAATCTCGACCAAGCCATCTCGCTCTAGCAATCTCGCTCTAGCAATCTCGTCCTACACCTTTAAATCTCTCCCGACAAGTTGGCACTCCATGTTGAATGCTTAACATGCAATCTCGCCTTAGCAATCTCGCCCTAGCCATCTCGCCCTAGCAATCTCGACCTAGCAATCACGCCCTACACCTTTAAATCTCTCCCGTCAGGCTGGCACTCCATGTTGAATGCTTAACATGCAATCTCGACCTAGCAATCTCGACCTAGCCATCTCGCCCTAGCAATCTCGCCCTAGCAATCTCGCCCTAGCAATCTCGCCCTAGCAATCTCGCCCTACACCTTTAAATCTCTCCCGTCAGGCGAGCACTCCATGTTGAATGCTTAACATGCAATCTCGCCCTAGCAATCTCGCCCTGGCCATCTCGCCCTAGCAATCTCGACCTAGCAATCACGCCCTACACCTTTAGATCTCTCCCGTCAGGCTGGCACTCCATGTTGAATGCTTAACATGCAATCTCGACCTAGCAATCTCGACCTAGCAATCTCGCCCTAGCAATCTCGCCCTAGCAATCTCGACCTAGCAATCACGCCCTACACCTTTAAATATCTCCCGTCAGGCTGGCACTCCATGTTGAATGCTTAACATGCAATCTCGACCTAGCAATCTCGACCTAGCCATCTCGCCCTAGCAATCTCGCCCTAGCAATCTCGCCCTAGCAATCTCGCCCTACACCTTTAAATCTCTCCCGTCAGGCTGGCACTCCATGTTGAATGCTTAACATGCAATCTCGCCCTAGCAATCTCGCCCTGGCCATCTCGCCCTAGCAATCTCGACCTAGCAATCACGCCCTACACCTTTAAATCTCTCCCGTCAGGCTGGCACTCCATGTTGAATGCTTAACATGCAATCTCGACCTAGCAATCTCGCCCTAGCAATCTCGCCCTAGCAATCTCGCCCTAGCAATCTCGCCCTACACCTTTAAATCTCTCCCGTCAGGCTGGCACTCCATGTTGAATGCTTAACATGCAATCTCGACCTAGCAATCTCGACCTAGCAATCTCGCCCTAGCAATCTCGCCCTAGCAATCTCGTCCTACACCTTTAAATCTCTCCCGTCAGGCTGGCACTCCATGTTGAATGCTTAACATGCAATCTCGACCTAGCAATTTCGACCTAGCCATCTCGCCCTAGCAATCTCGACCTAGCAATCTCGCCCTAGCAATCACGCCCTACACCTTTAAATCTCTCCCGACAAGTTGGCACTCCATGTTGAATGCCTAACATGCAATCTCGCCCTAGCAATCTCGACCTAGCAATCTCGCCCTAGCAATCTCGCCCTAGCAATCTCGCCCTAGCAATCTCGACCTAGCAATCTCGCCCTAGCAATCTCGCCCTAGCAATCTCGACCTACACCTTTAAATCTCTCCCGTCAGGCTGGCACTCCATGTTGAATGCTTAACATTCAATCTCGCCCTAGCAATCTCGCCCTATCAATCTCGACCTAGCAATCTCGCCCTAGCAATCTCGCCCTAGCAATCTCACCCTAGCAATCTCGACCTAGCAATCTCGCCCTAGCAATCTCGCCCTAGCAACCTCGCCCTACACCTTTAAATCTCTCACGTCAGGCTGGCACTCCATGTTGAATGCCTAACATGCAATCTCGCCCTAGCAATCTCGACCTAGCAATCTCGCCCTAGCAATCTCGACCTAGCAATCTCGCCCTAGCAATCACGCCCTACACCTTTAAATCTCTCCCGTCAGGCTGGCACTCCATGTTGAATGCTTAACATGCAATCTCGACCTAGCAATCTCGACCAAGCCATCTCGCCCTAGCAATCTCGCTCTAGCAATCTCGTCCTACACCTTTAAATCTCTCCCGACAAGTTGGCACTCCATGTTGAATGCCTAACATGCAATCTCGCCCTAGCAATCTCGACCTAGCAATCTCGCCCTAGCAATCTCGCCCTAGCAATCTCGCCCTAGCAATCTCGCCCTAGCAATCTCGACCTAGCAATCTCGCCCTAGCAATCTCGCCCTAGCAATCTCGCCCTAGCAATCTCGACCTACACCTTTAAATCTCTCCCGTCAGGCTGGCACTCCATGTTGAATGCTTAACATTCAATCTCGCCCTAGCAATCTCGCCCTATCAATCTCGACCTAGCAATCTCGCCCTAGCAATCTCGCCCTAGCAATCTCACCCTAGCAATCTCGACCTAGCAATCTCGCCCTAGCAATCTCGCCCTAGCAACCTCGCCCTACACCTTTAAATCTCTCACGTCAGGCTGGCACTCCATGTTGAATGCCTAACATGCAATCTCGCCCTAGCAATCTCGACCTAGCAATCTCGCCCTAGCAATCTCGTCCTACACCTTTAAATCTCTCCCGTCAGGCTGGCACTCCATGTTGAATGCTTAACATGCAATCTCGACCTAGCAATCTCGACCAAGCCATCTCGCCCTAGCAATCTCGCTCTAGCAATCTCGTCCTACACCTTTAAATCTCTCCCGACAAGTTGGCACTCCATGTTGAATGCCTAACATGCAATCTCGCCCTAGCAATCTCGCCCTAGCAATCTCGACCTAGCAATCTCGCCCTAGCAATCTCGCCCTAGCAATCTCGCCCTAGCAATCTCGACCTAGCAATCTCGCCCTAGCAATCTCGCCCTAGCAATCTCGCCCTAGCAATCTCGCCCTACACCTTTAAATCTCTCCCGTCAGGCGAGCACTCCATGTTGAATGCTTAACATGCAATCTCGCCCTAGCAATCTCGCCCTGGCCATCTCGCCCTAGCAATCTCGACCTAGCAATCACGCCCTACACCTTTAAATCTCTCCCGTCAGGCTGGCACTCCATGTTGAATGCTTAACATGCAATCTCGACCTAGCAATCTCGCCCTAGCAATCTCGCCCTAGCAATCTCGCCCTAGCAATCTCGCCCTACACCTTTAAATATCTCCCGTCAGGCTGGCACTCCATGTTGAATGCTTAACATGCAATCTCGACCTAGCAATCTCGACCTAGCCATCTCGCCCTAGCAATCTCGCCCTAGCAATCTCGCCCTAGCAATCTCGCCCTACACCTTTAAATCTCTCCCGTCAGGCTGGCACTCCATGTTGAATGCTTAACATGCAATCTCGACCTAGCAATCTCGACCTAGCAATCTCGCCCTAGCAATCTCGCCCTAGCAATCTCGACCTAGCAATCACGCCCTACACCTTTAAATATCTCCCGTCAGGCTGGCACTCCATGTTGAATGCTTAACATGCAATCTCGACCTAGCAATCTCGACCTAGCCATCTCGCCCTAGCAATCTCGCCCTAGCAATCTCGCCCTAGCAATCTCGCCCTACACCTTTAAATCTCTCCCGTCAGGCTGGCACTCCATGTTGAATGCTTAACATGCAATCTCGCCCTAGCAATCTCGCCCTGGCCATCTCGCCCTAGCAATCTCGACCTAGCAATCACGCCCTACACCTTTAAATCTCTCCCGTCAGGCTGGCACTCCATGTTGAATGCTTAACATGCAATCTCGACCTAGCAATCTCGCCCTAGCAATCTCGCCCTAGCAATCTCGCCCTAGCAATCTCGCCCTACACCTTTAAATCTCTCCCGTCAGGCTGGCACTCCATGTTGAATGCTTAACATGCAATCTCGACCTAGCAATCTCGACCTAGCCATCTCGCCCTAGCAATCTCGCCCTAGCAATCTCGCCCTAGCAATCTCGCCCTAGCAATCTCGCCCTACACCTCTAAATCTCTCCCGTCAGGCTGGCACTCCATGTTGAATGCTTAACATGCAATCTCGACCTAGCAATCTCGACCAAGCCATCTCGCTCTAGCAATCTCGCTCTAGCAATCTCGTCCTACACCTTTAAATCTCTCCCGACAAGTTGGCACTCCATGTTGAATGCTTAACATGCAATCTCGCCTTAGCAATCTCGCCCTAGCCATCTCGCCCTAGCAATCTCGACCTAGCAATCACGCCCTACACCTTTAAATCTCTCCCGTCAGGCTGGCACTCCATGTTGAATGCTTAACATGCAATCTCGACCTAGCAATCTCGACCTAGCAATCTCGCCCTAGCAATCTCGCCCTAGCAATCTCGCCCTAGCAATCTCGCCCTACACCTTTTAATCACCCCTGTCAGGCTGGCACTCCATGTTGAATGCTTAACATGCAATCTCGACCTAGCAATCTCGACCTAGCCATCTCGCCCTAGCAATCTCGCCCTAGCAATCTCGCCCTAGCAATCTCGCCCTAGCAATCTCGCCCTACACCTTTAAATCTCTCCCGTCAGGCTGGCACTCCATGTTGAATGCTTAACATGCAATCTCGACCTAGCAATCTCGACCTAGCCATCTCGCCCTAGCAATCTCGCCCTAGCAATCTCGCCCTAGCAATCTCGCCCTAGCAATCTCGCCCTACACCTCTAAATCTCTCCCGTCAGGCTGGCACTCCATGTTGAATGCTTAACATGCAATCTCGACCTAGCAATCTCGACCTAGCCATCTCGCCCTAGCAATCTCGCCCTAGCAATCTCGCCCTAGCAATCTCGCCCTACACCTCTAAATCTCTCCCGTCAGGCTGGCACTCCATGTTGAATGCTTAACATGCAATCTCGACCTAGCAATCTCGACCTAGCCATCTCGCCCTAGCAATCTCGCCCTAGCAATCTCGCCCTAGCAATCTCGCCCTACACCTTTAAATCTCTCCCGTCAGGCTGGCACTCCATGTTGAATGCTTAACATGCAATCTCGCCCTAGCAATCTCGCCCTGGCCATCTCGCCCTAGCAATCTCGACCTAGCAATCACGCCCTACACCTTTAAATCTCTCCCGTCAGGCTGGCACTCCATGTTGAATGCTTAACATGCAATCTCGACCTAGCAATCTCGCCCTAGCAATCTCGCCCTAGCAATCTCGCCCTAGCAATCTCGCCCTACACCTTTAAATCTCTCCCGTCAGGCTGGCACTCCATGTTGAATGCTTAACATGCAATCTCGACCTAGCAATCTCGACCTAGCCATCTCGCCCTAGCAATCTCGCCCTAGCAATCTCGCCCTAGCAATCTCGCCCTAGCAATCTCGCCCTACACCTCTAAATCTCTCCCGTCAGGCTGGCACTCCATGTTGAATGCCTAACATGCAATCTCGCCCTAGCAATCTCGCCCTAGCAATCTCGACCTAGCAATCTCGCCCTAGCAATCTCGACCTAGCAATCTCGCCCTAGCAATCTCGCCCTAGCAACCTCGCCCTACACCTTTACATCTCTCCCGTCAGGCTGGCACTCCATGTTGAATGCCTAACATGCAATCTCGCCCTAGCAATCTCGCCCTAGCAATCTCGACCCTAGCAATCTCGCCCTAGCAATCTCGACCTAGCAATCTCGCCCTAGCAATCTCGCCCTAGCAATCTCGACCTAGCAATCTCGCCCTAGCAATCTCGCCCTAGCAATCTCGCCCTAGCAATCTCGACCTAGCAATCTCGCCCTAGCAATCTCGCCCTAGCAATCTCGACCTACACCTTTAAATCTCTCCCGTCAGGCTGGCACTCCATGTTGAATGCTTAACATTCAATCTCGACCTAGCAATCTCGCCCTAGCAATCTCGCCCTAGCAACCTCGCCCTACACCTTTAAATCTCTCCCGTCAGCCTGGCACTCCATGTTGAATGCTTAACATGCAATCTCGACCTAGCAAGCTCGCCCTAGCAATCTCGCCCTAGCAATCTCGCCCTACACCTTTAAATCTCTCCCGACAAGTTGGCACTCCATGTTGAATGCTTAACATGCAATCTCGCCTTAGCAATCTCGCCCTAGCCATCTCGCCCTAGCAATCTCGACCTAGCAATCACGCCCTACACCTTTAAATCTCTCCCGTCAGGCTGGCACTCCATGTTGAATGCTTAACATGCAATCTCGACCTAGCAATCTCGACCTAGCAATCTCGCCCTAGCAATCTCGCCCTAGCAATCTCGCCCTAGCAATCTCGCCCTACACCTTTTAATCACCCCTGTCAGGCTGGCACTCCATGTTGAATGCTTAACATGCAATCTCGACCTAGCAATCTCGACCTAGCCATCTCGCCCTAGCAATCTCGCCCTAGCAATCTCGCCCTAGCAATCTCGCCCTAGCAATCTCGCCCTACACCTTTAAATCTCTCCCGTCAGGCTGGCACTCCATGTTGAATGCTTAACATGCAATCTCGACCTAGCAATCTCGACCTAGCAATCTCGCCCTAGCAATCTCGCCCTAGCAATCTCGCCCTAGCAATCTCGCCCTACACCTTTTAATCACCCCTGTCAGGCTGGCACTCCATGTTGAATGCTTAACATGCAATCTCGACCTAGCAATCTCGACCTAGCCATCTCGCCCTAGCAATCTCGCCCTAGCAATCTCGCCCTAGCAATCTCGCCCTAGCAATCTCGCCCTACACCTTTAAATCTCTCCCGTCAGGCTGGCACTCCATGTTGAATGCTTAACATGCAATCTCGACCTAGCAATCTCGACCAAGCCATCTCGCCCTAGCAATCTCGCTCTAGCAATCTCGTCCTACACCTTTAAATCTCTCCCGACAAGTTGGCACTCCATGTTGAATGCCTAACATGCAATCTCGCCCTAGCAATCTCGCCCTAGCAATCTCGACCTAGCAATCTCGCCCTGCAATCTCGCCCTAGCAATCTCGCCCTAGCAATCTCGACCTAGCAATCTCGCCCTAGCAATCTCGCCCTAGCAACCTCGCCCTACACCTTTAAATCTCTCCCGTCAGGCTGGCACTCCATGTTGAATGCTTAACATGCAATCTCGACCTAGCAAGCTCGCCCTAGCAATCTCGCCCTAGCAATCTCGCCCTACACCTTTAAATCTCTCCCGACAAGTTGGCACTCCATGTTGAATGCTTAACATGCAATCTCGCCCTAGCAATCTCGCCCTAGCAATCTCGCCCTAGCAATCTCGACCTAGCAATCTCGACCTAGCAATCTCGCCCTAGCAATCTCGCCCTAGCAATCACGCCCTACACCTTTTAATCTCTCCCGTCAGGCTGGCACTCCATGTTGAATGCTTAACATGCAATCTCGACCTAGCAATCTCGACCTAGCCATCTCGCCCTAGCAATCTCGCCCTAGCAATCTCGCCCTAGCAATCTCGCCCTAGCAATCTCGCCCTACACCTTTAAATCTCTCCCGTCAGGATGGCACTCCATGTTGAATGCTTAACATGCAATCTCGACCTAGCAATCTCGACCACGCCCTAGCAATATCGCTCTAGCAATCTCGTCCTACACCTTTAAATCTCTCCCGACAAGTTGGCACTCCATGTTGAATGCCTAACATGCAATCTCGCCCTAGCAATCTCGCCCTAGCAATCTCGACCTAGCAATCTCGCCCTAGCAATCTCGCCCTAGCAATCTCGCCCTAGCAATCTCGACCTAGCAATCTCGACCTAGCAATCTCGCCCTAGCAATCTCGCCCTAGCAATCTCGACCTAGCAATCTCGCCCTACACCTTTAAATCTCTCCCGTCAGGCTGGCACTCCATGTTGAATGCTTAACATGCAATCTCGACCTAGCCATCTCGCCCTAGCAATCTCGCCCTAGCAATCACGCCCTACACCTTTAAATCTCTCCCGCCAGGCTGGCACTCCATGTTGAATGCTTAACATGCAATCTCGACCTAGCAATCTCGACCTAGCCATCTCGCCCTAGCAATCTCGCCCTAGCAATTTCGCCCTAGCAATCTCGCCCTAGCAATCTAGCCCTACACCTTTAAATCTCTCCCGTCAGGCTGGCACTCCATGTTGAATGCTTAACATGCAATCTCGACCTAGCAATCTCGACCAAGCCATCTCGCCCTAGCAATCTCGCTCTAGCAATCTCGTCCTACACCTTTAAATCTCTCCCGACAAGTTGGCACTCCATGTTGAATGCCTAACATGCAATCTCGCCCTAGCAATCTCGCCCTAGCAATCTCGACCTAGCAATCTCGCCCTAGCAATCTCGCCCTAGCAATCTCGACCTAGCAATCTCGACCTAGCAATCTCGCCCTAGCAATCTCGACCTAGCAATCTCGCCCTACACCTTTAAATCTCTCCCGTCAGGCTGGCACTCCATGTTGAATGCTTAACATGCAATCTCGACCTAGCCATCTCGCCCTAGCAATCTCGCCCTAGCAATCACGCCCTACACCTTTAAATCTCTCCCGCCAGGCTGGCACTCCATGTTGAATGCTTAAGATGCAATCTCGACCTAGCAATCTCGACCTAGCCATCTCGCCCTAGCAATCTCGCTCTAGCAATTTCGCCCTAGCAATCTCGCCCTAGCAATCTAGCCCTACACCTTTAAATCTCTCCCGTCAGGCTGGCACTCCATGTTGAATGCTTAACATGCAATCTCGACCTAGCAATCTCGACCAAGCCATCTCGCCCTAGCAATCTCGCTCTAGCAATCTCGTCCTACACCTTTAAATCTCTCCCGACAAGTTGGCACTCCATGTTGAATGCCTAACATGCAATCTCGCCCTAGCAATCTCGCCCTAGCAATCTCGACCTAGCAATCTCGCCCTAGCAATCTCGCCCTAGCAGTCTCGACCTAGCAATCTCGACCTAGCAATCTCGCCCTAGCAATCTCGCCCTAGCAACCTCGCCCTACACCTTTAAATCTCTCCCGGCAGGCTGGCACTCCATGTTGAATGCTTAACATGCAATCTCGCCCTAGCAATCTCGCCCTAGCAATCTCGACCTAGCAATCTCGCCCTAGCAATCTCGACCTAGCAATCTCGCCCTACACCTTTAAATCTCTCCCGTCAGGCTGGCACTCCATGTTGAATGCTTAACATGCAATCTCGACCTAGCCATCTCGCCCTAGCAATCTCGCCCTAGCAATCACGCCCTACACCTTAAAATCCCTCCCGCCAGGCTGGCACTCCATGTTGAATGCTTAACATGCAATCTCGACCTAGCAATCTCGACCTAGCCATCTCGCCCTAGCAATCTCGCCCTAGCAATTTCGCCCTAGCAATCTCGCCCTAGCAATCTAGCCCTACACCTTTAAATCTCTCCCGTCAGGCTGGCACTCCATGTTGAATGCTTAACATGCAATCTCGACCTAGCAATCTCGACCAAGCCATCTCGCCCTAGCAATCTCGCTCTAGCAATCTCGTCCTACACCTTTAAATCTCTCCCGACAAGTTGGCACTCCATGTTGAATGCCTAACATGCAATCTCGCCCTAGCAATCTCGCCCTAGCAATCTCGACCTAGCAATCTCGCCCTAGCAATCTCGCCCTAGCAATCTCGACCTAGCAATCTCGCCTAGCAATCTCGCCCTAGCAATCTCGCCCTAAAAACCTCGCCCTACACCTTTAAATCTCTCCCGTCAGGCTGGCACTCCATGTTGAATGCCTAACATGCAATCTCGCCCTAGCAATCTCGCCCTAGCAATCTCGACCTAGCAATCTCGCCCTAGCAATCTCGCCCTAGCAATCTCGCCCTAGAAATCTCGACATGGCAATCTCGCCCTAGCAATCTCACCCTAGCAACCTCGCCCTACACCTTTAAATCTCTCCCGTCAGGCTGGCACTCCATGTTGAATGCTTAACATGCAATCTCGACCTAGCAATCTCGACCTAGCCATCTCGCCCTAGCAATCTCGCCCTAGCAATCTCGACCTAGCAATCTCGCCCTAGCAATCTCGCCCTAGCAATCTCGCCCTACACCTTTAAATCTCTCCAATCAGGCGAGCACTCCATGTTGAATGCTTAACATGCAATCTCGCCCTAGCCATCTCGCCCTAGCAATCTCGCCCTAGCAATCACGCCCTACACCTTTAAATCTCTCCCGCCAGGCTGGCACTCCATGTTGAATGCTTAACATGCAATCTCGACCTAGCAATCTCGACCTAGCCATCTCGCCCTAGCAATCTCGCCCTAGCAATTTCGACCTAGCAATCTCGCCCTAGCAATCTCGCCCTAGCAATCACGCCCTACACCTTTTAATCTCTCCCGTGAGGCTGGCACTCCATGTTGAATGCTTAACATGCAATCTCGACCTAGCAATCTCGACCTAGCCATCTCGCCCTAGCAATCTCGCCCTAGCAATCTCGCCCTAGCAACCTCGCCCTACACCTTTAAATCTCTCCCGTCAGGCTGGCACTCCATGTTGAATGCTTAACATGCAATCTCGACCTAGCAATCTCGACCTAGCCATCTCGCCCTAGCAATCTCGCCCTAGCAATCTCGACCTAGCAATCTCGCCCTAGCAATCTCGCCCTAGCAATCTCGCCCTACACCTTTAAATCTCTCCAGTCAGGCGAGCACTCCATGTTGAATGCTTAACATGCAATCTCGCCCTAGCCATCTCGCCCTAGCAATCTCGCCCTAGCAATCACGCCCTACACCTTTAAATCTCTCCCGCCAGGCTGGCACTCCATGTTGAATGCTTAACATGCAATCTCGACCTAGCAATCTCGACCTAGCCATCTCGCCCTAGCAATCTCGCCCTAGCAATTTCGACCTAGCAATTTCGACCTAGCAATCTCGCCCTAGCAATCTCGCCCTAGCAATCACGCCCTACACCTTTTAATCTCTCCCGTGAGGCTGGCACTCCATGTTGAATGCTTAACATGCAATCTCGACCTAGCAATCTCGACCAAGCCATCTCGCCCTAGCAATCTCGCTCTAGCAATCTCGTCCTACACCTTTAAATCTCTCCCGACAAGTTGGCACTCCATGTTGAATGCCTAACATGCAATCTCGCCCTAGCAATCTCGCCCTAGCAATCTCGACCTAGCAATCTCGCCCTAGCAATCTCGCCCTAGCAATCTCGCCCTAGCAATCTCGACCTAGCAATCACGCCCTACACCTTTTAATCTCTCCCGTGAGGCTGGCACTCCATGTTGAATGCTTAACATGCAATCTCGACCTAGCAATCTCGACCTAGCCATCTCGCCCTAGCAATCTCGCCCTAGCAATCTCGCCCTAGCAATCTCGCCCTAGCAATCTCGCCCTACACCTTTAAATCTCTCCCGTCAGGATGGCACTCCATGTTGAATGCTTAACATGCAATCTCGACCTAGCAATCTCGACCAAGCCATCTCGCCCTAGCAATATCGCTCTAGCAATCTCGTCCTACACCTTTAAATCTCTCCCGACAAGTTGGCACTCCATGTTGAATGCCTAACATGCAATCTCGCCCTAGCAATCTCGCCCTAGCAATCTCGACCTAGCAATCTCGCCCTAGCAATCTCGCCCTAGCAATCTCGCCCTAGCAATCTCGACCTAGCAATCTCGACCTAGCAATCTCGCCCTAGCAATCTCGCCCTAGCAATCTCGACCTAGCAATCTCGCCCTACACCTTTAAATCTCTCCCGTCAGGCTGGCACTCCATGTTGAATGCTTAACATGCAATCTCGACCTAGCCATCTCGCCCTAGCAATCTCGCCCTAGCAATCACGCCCTACACCTTTAAATCTCTCCCGCCGGGCTGGCACTCCATGTTGAATGCTTAACATGCAATCTCGCCCTAGCAATCTCGACCTAGCCATCTTGCCCTAGCAATCTCGCCCTAGCAATTTCGCCCTAGCAATCTCGCCCTAGCAATCTAGCCCTACACCTTTAAATCTCTCCCGTCAGGCTGGCACTCCATGTTGAATGCTTAACATGCAATCTCGACCTAGCAATCTCGACCAAGCCATCTCGCCCTAGCAATCTCGCTCTAGCAATCTCGTCCTACACCTTTAAATCTCTCCCGACAAGTTGGCACTCCATGTTGAATGCCTAACATGCAATCTCGCCCTAGCAATCTCGCCCTAGCAATGTCGACCTAGCAATCTCGCCCTAGCAATCTCGCCATAGCAATCTCGACCTAGCAATCTCGACCTAGCAATCTCGACCTAGCAATCTCGCCCTAGCAATCTCGCCCTAGCAACCTCGCCCTACACCTTTAAATCTCTCCCGTCAGGCTGGCACTCCATGTTGAATGCTTAACATGCAATCTCGACCTAGCAATCTCGCCCTAGCAATCTCGACCTAGCAATCTCGCCCTAGCAATCTCGCCCTAGCAATCTCGACCTAGCAATCTCGCCCTAGCAATCTCGCCCTAGCAATCTCGCCCTACACCTTTAAATCTCTCCAATCAGGCGAGCACTCCATGTTGAATGCTTAACATGCAATCTCGCCCTAGCCATCTCGCCCTAGCAATCTCGCCCTAGCAATCACGCCCTACACCTTTAAATCTCTCCCGCCAGGCTGGCACTCCATGTTGAATGCTTAACATGCAATCTCGACCTAGCAATCTCGACCTAGCCATCTCGCCCTAGCAATCTCGCTCTAGCAATTTCGCCCTAGCAATCTCGCCCTAGCAATCTAGCCCTACACCTTTAAATCTCTCCCGTCAGGCTGGCACTCCATGTTGAATGCTTAACATGCAATCTCGACCTAGCAATCTCGACCAAGCCATCTCGCCCTAGCAATCTCGCTCTAGCAATCTCGTCCTACACCTTTAAATCTCTCCCGACAAGTTGGCACTCCATGTTGAATGCCTAACATGCAATCTCGCCCTAGCAATCTCGCCCTAGCAATCTCGACCTAGCAATCTCGCCCTAGCAATCTCGCCCTAGCAGTCTCGACCTAGCAATCTCGACCTAGCAATCTCGCCCTAGCAATCTCGCCCTAGCAACCTCGCCCTACACCTTTAAATCTCTCCCGTCAGGCTGGCACTCCATGTTGAATGCTTAACATGCAATCTCGCCCTAGCAATCTCGCCCTAGCAATCTCGACCTAGCAATCTCGCCCTAGCAATCTCGACCTAGCAATCTCGCCCTACACCTTTAAATCTCTCCCGTCAGGCTGGCACTCCATGTTGAATGCTTAACATGCAATCTCGACCTAGCCATCTCGCCCTAGCAATCTCGCCCTAGCAATCACGCCCTACACCTTAAAATCCCTCCCGCCAGGCTGGCACTCCATGTTGAATGCTTAACATGCAATCTCGACCTAGCAATCTCGACCTAGCCATCTCGCCCTAGCAATCTCGCCCTAGCAATTTCGCCCTAGCAATCTCGCCCTAGCAATCTAGCCCTACACCTTTAAATCTCTCCCGTCAGGCTGGCACTCCATGTTGAATGCTTAACATGCAATCTCGACCTAGCAATCTCGACCAAGCCATCTCGCCCTAGCAATCTCGCTCTAGCAATCTCGTCCTACACCTTTAAATCTCTCCCGACAAGTTGGCACTCCATGTTGAATGCCTAACATGCAATCTCGCCCTAGCAATCTCGCCCTAGCAATCTCGACCTAGCAATCTCGCCCTAGCAATCTCGCCCTAGCAATCTCGCCCTAGCAATCTCGCCCTAGCAATCTCGACCTAGCAATCTCGACCTAGCAATCTCGCCCTAGCAATCTCGCCCTAGCAATCTCGACCTAGCAATCTCGCCCTACACCTTTAAATCTCTCCCGTCAGGCTGGCACTCCATGTTGAATGCTTAACATGCAATCTCGACCTAGCCATCTCGCCCTAGCAATCTCGCCCTAGCAATCACGCCCTACACCTTTAAATCTCTCCCGCCAGGCTGGCACTCCATGTTGAATGCTTAACATGCAATCTCGACCTAGCAATCTCGACCTAGCCATCTCGCCCTAGCAATCTCGCCCTAGCAATTTCGCCCTAGCAATCTCGCCCTAGCAATCTAGCCCTACACCTTTAAATCTCTCCCGTCAGGCTGGCACTCCATGTTGAATGCTTAACATGCAATCTCGACCTAGCAATCTCGACCAAGCCATCTCGCCCTAGCAATCTCGCTCTAGCAATCTCGTCCTACACCTTTAAATCTCTCCCGACAAGTTGGCACTCCATGTTGAATGCCTAACATGCAATCTCGCCCTAGCAATCTCGCCCTAGCAATCTCGACCTAGCAATCTCGCCCTAGCAATCTCGCCCTAGCAATCTCGACCTAGCAATCTCGACCTAGCAATCTCGCCCTAGCAATCTCGACCTAGCAATCTCGCCCTACACCTTTAAATCTCTCCCGTCAGGCTGGCACTCCATGTTGAATGCTTAACATGCAATCTCGACCTAGCCATCTCGCCCTAGCAATCTCGCCCTAGCAATCACGCCCTACACCTTTAAATCTCTCCCGCCAGGCTGGCACTCCATGTTGAATGCTTAACATGCAATCTCGACCTAGCAATCTCGACCTAGCCATCTCGCCCTAGCAATCTCGCTCTAGCAATTTCGCCCTAGCAATCTCGCCCTAGCAATCTAGCCCTACACCTTTAAATCTCTCCCGTCAGGCTGGCACTCCATGTTGAATGCTTAACATGCAATCTCGACCTAGCAATCTCGACCAAGCCATCTCGCCCTAGCAATCTCGCTCTAGCAATCTCGTCCTACACCTTTAAATCTCTCCCGACAAGTTGGCACTCCATGTTGAATGCCTAACATGCAATCTCGCCCTAGCAATCTCGCCCTAGCAATCTCGACCTAGCAATCTCGCCCTAGCAATCTCGCCCTAGCAGTCTCGACCTAGCAATCTCGACCTAGCAATCTCGCCCTAGCAATCTCGCCCTAGCAACCTCGCCCTACACCTTTAAATCTCTCCCGTCAGGCTGGCACTCCATGTTGAATGCTTAACATGCAATCTCGCCCTAGCAATCTCGCCCTAGCAATCTCGACCTAGCAATCTCGCCCTAGCAATCTCGACCTAGCAATCTCGCCCTACACCTTTAAATCTCTCCCGTCAGGCTGGCACTCCATGTTGAATGCTTAACATGCAATCTCGACCTAGCCATCTCGCGCTAGCAATCTCGCCCTAGCAATCACGCCCTACACCTTAAAATCCCTCCCGCCAGGCTGGCACTCCATGTTGAATGCTTAACATGCAATCTCGACCTAGCAATCTCGACCTAGCCATCTCGCCCTAGCAATCTCGCCCTAGCAATTTCGCCCTAGCAATCTCGCCCTAGCAATCTAGCCCTACACCTTTAAATCTCTCCCGTCAGGCTGGCACTCCATGTTGAATGCTTAACATGCAATCTCGACCTAGCAATCTCGACCAAGCCATCTCGCCCTAGCAATCTCGCTCTAGCAATCTCGTCCTACACCTTTAAATCTCTCCCGACAAGTTGGCACTCCATGTTGAATGCCTAACATGCAATCTCGCCCTAGCAATCTCGCCCTAGCAATCTCGACCTAGCAATCTCGCCCTAGCAATCTCGCCCTAGCAATCTCGACCTAGCAATCTCGCCTAGCAATCTCGCCCTAGCAATCTCGCCCTAAAAACCTCGCCCTACACCTTTAAATCTCTCCCGTCAGGCTGGCACTCCATGTTGAATGCCTAACATGCAATCTCGCCCTAGCAATCTCGCCCTAGCAATCTCGACCTAGCAATCTCGCCCTAGCAATCTCGCCCTAGCAATCTCGCCCTAGAAATCTCGACATGGCAATCTCGCCCTAGCAATCTCACCCTAGCAACCTCGCCCTACACCTTTAAATCTCTCCCGTCAGGCTGGCACTCCATGTTGAATGCTTAACATGCAATCTCGACCTAGCAATCTCGACCTAGCCATCTCGCCCTAGCAATCTCGCCCTAGCAATCTCGACCTAGCAATCTCGCCCTAGCAATCTCGCCCTAGCAATCTCGCCCTACACCTTTAAATCTCTCCAATCAGGCGAGCACTCCATGTTGAATGCTTAACATGCAATCTCGCCCTAGCCATCTCGCCCTAGCAATCTCGCCCTAGCAATCACGCCCTACACCTTTAAATCTCTCCCGCCAGGCTGGCACTCCATGTTGAATGCTTAACATGCAATCTCGACCTAGCAATCTCGACCTAGCCATCTCGCCCTAGCAATCTCGCCCTAGCAATTTCGACCTAGCAATCTCGCCCTAGCAATCTCGCCCTAGCAATCACGCCCTACACCTTTTAATCTCTCCCGTGAGGCTGGCACTCCATGTTGAATGCTTAACATGCAATCTCGACCTAGCAATCTCGACCTAGCCATCTCGCCCTAGCAATCTCGCCCTAGCAATCTCGCCCTAGCAACCTCGCCCTACACCTTTAAATCTCTCCCGTCAGGCTGGCACTCCATGTTGAATGCTTAACATGCAATCTCGACCTAGCAATCTCGACCTAGCCATCTCGCCCTAGCAATCTCGCCCTAGCAATCTCGACCTAGCAATCTCGCCCTAGCAATCTCGCCCTAGCAATCTCGCCCTACACCTTTAAATCTCTCCAGTCAGGCGAGCACTCCATGTTGAATGCTTAACATGCAATCTCGCCCTAGCCATCTCGCCCTAGCAATCTCGCCCTAGCAATCACGCCCTACACCTTTAAATCTCTCCCGCCAGGCTGGCACTCCATGTTGAATGCTTAACATGCAATCTCGACCTAGCAATCTCGACCTAGCCATCTCGCCCTAGCAATCTCGCCCTAGCAATTTCGACCTAGCAATTTCGACCTAGCAATCTCGCCCTAGCAATCTCGCCCTAGCAATCACGCCCTACACCTTTTAATCTCTCCCGTGAGGCTGGCACTCCATGTTGAATGCTTAACATGCAATCTCGACCTAGCAATCTCGACCAAGCCATCTCGCCCTAGCAATCTCGCTCTAGCAATCTCGTCCTACACCTTTAAATCTCTCCCGACAAGTTGGCACTCCATGTTGAATGCCTAACATGCAATCTCGCCCTAGCAATCTCGCCCTAGCAATCTCGACCTAGCAATCTCGCCCTAGCAATCTCGCCCTAGCAATCTCGCCCTAGCAATCTCGACCTAGCAATCACGCCCTACACCTTTTAATCTCTCCCGTGAGGCTGGCACTCCATGTTGAATGCTTAACATGCAATCTCGACCTAGCAATCTCGACCTAGCCATCTCGCCCTAGCAATCTCGCCCTAGCAATCTCGCCCTAGCAATCTCGCCCTAGCAATCTCGCCCTACACCTTTAAATCTCTCCCGTCAGGATGGCACTCCATGTTGAATGCTTAACATGCAATCTCGACCTAGCAATCTCGACCAAGCCATCTCGCCCTAGCAATATCGCTCTAGCAATCTCGTCCTACACCTTTAAATCTCTCCCGACAAGTTGGCACTCCATGTTGAATGCCTAACATGCAATCTCGCCCTAGCAATCTCGCCCTAGCAATCTCGACCTAGCAATCTCGCCCTAGCAATCTCGCCCTAGCAATCTCGCCCTAGCAATCTCGACCTAGCAATCTCGACCTAGCAATCTCGCCCTAGCAATCTCGCCCTAGCAATCTCGACCTAGCAATCTCGCCCTACACCTTTAAATCTCTCCCGTCAGGCTGGCACTCCATGTTGAATGCTTAACATGCAATCTCGACCTAGCCATCTCGCCCTAGCAATCTCGCCCTAGCAATCACGCCCTACACCTTTAAATCTCTCCCGCCGGGCTGGCACTCCATGTTGAATGCTTAACATGCAATCTCGCCCTAGCAATCTCGACCTAGCCATCTTGCCCTAGCAATCTCGCCCTAGCAATTTCGCCCTAGCAATCTCGCCCTAGCAATCTAGCCCTACACCTTTAAATCTCTCCCGTCAGGCTGGCACTCCATGTTGAATGCTTAACATGCAATCTCGACCTAGCAATCTCGACCAAGCCATCTCGCCCTAGCAATCTCGCTCTAGCAATCTCGTCCTACACCTTTAAATCTCTCCCGCCGGGCTGGCACTCCATGTTGAATGCTTAACATGCAATCTCGACCTAGCCATCTCGCCCTAGCAATCTCGCCCTAGCAATCACGCCCTACACCTTTAAATCTCTCCCGCCGGGCTGGCACTCCATGTTGAATGCTTAACATGCAATCTCGCCCTAGCAATCTCGACCTAGCCATCTTGCCCTAGCAATCTCGCCCTAGCAATTTCGCCCTAGCAATCTCGCCCTAGCAATCTAGCCCTACACCTTTAAATCTCTCCCGTCAGGCTGGCACTCCATGTTGAATGCTTAACATGCAATCTCGACCTAGCAATCTCGACCAAGCCATCTCGCCCTAGCAATCTCGCTCTAGCAATCTCGTCCTACACCTTTAAATCTCTCCCGACAAGTTGGCACTCCATGTTGAATGCCTAACATGCAATCTCGCCCTAGCAATCTCGCCCTAGCAATGTCGACCTAGCAATCTCGCCCTAGCAATCTCGCCATAGCAATCTCGACCTAGCAATCTCGACCTAGCAATCTCGACCTAGCAATCTCGCCCTAGCAATCTCGCCCTAGCAACCTCGCCCTACACCTTTAAATCTCTCCCGTCAGGCTGGCACTCCATGTTGAATGCTTAACATGCAATCTCGACCTAGCAATCTCGCCCTAGCAATCTCGACCTAGCAATCTCGCCCTAGCAATCTCGCCCTAGCAATCTCGCCCTAGCAATCTCGACCTAGCAATCTCGCCCTAGCAATCTCGACCTAGCAATCTCGCCCTACACCTTTAAATCTCTCCCGTCAGGCTGGCACTCCATGTTGAATGCTTAACATGCAATCTCGACCTAGCCATCTCGCCCTAGCAATCTCGCCCTAGCAATCACGCCCTACACCTTTAAATCTCTCCCGTGAGGCTGGCACTCCATGTTGAATGCTTAACATGCAATCTCGACCTAGCAATCTCGACCAAGCCATCTCGCCCTAGCAATCTCGCTCTAGCAATCTCGTCCTACACCTTTAAATCTCTCCCGACAAGTTGGCACTCCATGTTGAATGCCTAACATGCAATCTCGCCCTAGCAATCTCGCCCTAGCAATCTCGACCTAGCAATCTCGCCCTAGCAATCTCGCCCTAGCAATCTCGCCCTAGCAATCTCGACCTAGCAATCACGCCCTACACCTTTTAATCTCTCCCGTGAGGCTGGCACTCCATGTTGAATGCTTAACATGCAATCTCGACCTAGCAATCTCGACCTAGCCATCTCGCCCTAGCAATCTCGCTCTAGCAATCTCGTCCTACACCTTTAAATCTCTCCCGACAAGTTGGCACTCCATGTTGAATGCCTAACATGCAATCTCGCCCTAGCAATCTCGCCCTAGCAATCTCGACCTAGCAATCTCGCCCTAGCAATCTCGCCCTAGCAGTCTCGACCTAGCAATCTCGACCTAGCAATCTCGCCCTAGCAATCTCGCCCTAGCAACCTCGCCCTACACCTTTAAATCTCTCCCGTCAGGCTGGCACTCCATGTTGAATGCTTAACATGCAATCTCGCCCTAGCAATCTCGCCCTAGCAATCTCGACCTAGCAATCTCGCCCTAGCAATCTCGACCTAGCAATCTCGCCCTACACCTTTAAATCTCTCCCGTCAGGCTGGCACTCCATGTTGAATGCTTAACATGCAATCTCGACCTAGCCATCTCGCGCTAGCAATCTCGCCCTAGCAATCACGCCCTACACCTTAAAATCCCTCCCGCCAGGCTGGCACTCCATGTTGAATGCTTAACATGCAATCTCGACCTAGCAATCTCGACCTAGCAATCTCGCCCTAGCAATCACGCCCTACACCTTTAAATCTCTCCCGCCGGGCTGGCACTCCATGTTGAATGCTTAACATGCAATCTCGCCCTAGCAATCTCGACCTAGCCATCTTGCCCTAGCAATCTCGCCCTAGCAATTTCGCCCTAGCAATCTCGCCCTAGCAATCTAGCCCTACACCTTTAAATCTCTCCCGTCAGGCTGGCACTCCATGTTGAATGCCTAACATGCAATCTCGCCCTAGCAATCTCGCCCTAGCAATCTCGACCTAGCAATCTCGCCCTAGCAATCTCGCCCTAGCAATCTCGACCTAGCAATCTCGACCTAGCAATCTCGCCCTAGCAATCTCGACCTAGCAATCTCGCCCTACACCTTTAAATCTCTCCCGTCAGGCTGGCACTCCATGTTGAATGCTTAACATGCAATCTCGACCTAGCCATCTCGCCCTAGCAATCTCGCCCTAGCAATCACGCCCTACACCTTTAAATCTCTCCCGCCAGGCTGGCACTCCATGTTGAATGCTTAACATGCAATCTCGACCTAGCAATCTCGACCTAGCCATCTCGCCCTAGCAATCTCGCTCTAGCAATTTCGCCCTAGCAATCTCGCCCTAGCAATCTAGCCCTACACCTTTAAATCTCTCCCGTCAGGCTGGCACTCCATGTTGAATGCTTAACATGCAATCTCGACCTAGCAATCTCGACCAAGCCATCTCGCCCTAGCAATCTCGCTCTAGCAATCTCGTCCTACACCTTTAAATCTCTCCCGACAAGTTGGCACTCCATGTTGAATGCCTAACATGCAATCTCGCCCTAGCAATCTCGCCCTAGCAATCTCGACCTAGCAATCTCGCCCTAGCAATCTCGCCCTAGCAGTCTCGACCTAGCAATCTCGACCTAGCAATCTCGCCCTAGCAATCTCGCCCTAGCAACCTCGCCCTACACCTTTAAATCTCTCCCGTCAGGCTGGCACTCCATGTTGAATGCTTAACATGCAATCTCGCCCTAGCAATCTCGCCCTAGCAATCTCGACCTAGCAATCTCGCCCTAGCAATCTCGACCTAGCAATCTCGCCCTACACCTTTAAATCTCTCCCGTCAGGCTGGCACTCCATGTTGAATGCTTAACATGCAATCTCGACCTAGCCATCTCGCGCTAGCAATCTCGCCCTAGCAATCACGCCCTACACCTTAAAATCCCTCCCGCCAGGCTGGCACTCCATGTTGAATGCTTAACATGCAATCTCGACCTAGCAATCTCGACCTAGCCATCTCGCCCTAGCAATCTCGCCCTAGCAATTTCGCCCTAGCAATCTCGCCCTAGCAATCTAGCCCTACACCTTTAAATCTCTCCCGTCAGGCTGGCACTCCATGTTGAATGCTTAACATGCAATCTCGACCTAGCAATCTCGACCAAGCCATCTCGCCCTAGCAATCTCGCTCTAGCAATCTCGTCCTACACCTTTAAATCTCTCCCGACAAGTTGGCACTCCATGTTGAATGCCTAACATGCAATCTCGCCCTAGCAATCTCGCCCTAGCAATCTCGACCTAGCAATCTCGCCCTAGCAATCTCGCCCTAGCAATCTCGACCTAGCAATCTCGCCTAGCAATCTCGCCCTAGCAATCTCGCCCTAAAAACCTCGCCCTACACCTTTAAATCTCTCCCGTCAGGCTGGCACTCCATGTTGAATGCCTAACATGCAATCTCGCCCTAGCAATCTCGCCCTAGCAATCTCGACCTAGCAATCTCGCCCTAGCAATCTCGCCCTAGCAATCTCGCCCTAGAAATCTCGACATGGCAATCTCGCCCTAGCAATCTCACCCTAGCAACCTCGCCCTACACCTTTAAATCTCTCCCGTCAGGCTGGCACTCCATGTTGAATGCTTAACATGCAATCTCGACCTAGCAATCTCGACCTAGCCATCTCGCCCTAGCAATCTCGCCCTAGCAATCTCGACCTAGCAATCTCGCCCTAGCAATCTCGCCCTAGCAATCTCGCCCTACACCTTTAAATCTCTCCAATCAGGCGAGCACTCCATGTTGAATGCTTAACATGCAATCTCGCCCTAGCCATCTCGCCCTAGCAATCTCGCCCTAGCAATCACGCCCTACACCTTTAAATCTCTCCCGCCAGGCTGGCACTCCATGTTGAATGCTTAACATGCAATCTCGACCTAGCAATCTCGACCTAGCCATCTCGCCCTAGCAATCTCGCCCTAGCAATTTCGACCTAGCAATCTCGCCCTAGCAATCTCGCCCTAGCAATCACGCCCTACACCTTTTAATCTCTCCCGTGAGGCTGGCACTCCATGTTGAATGCTTAACATGCAATCTCGACCTAGCAATCTCGACCTAGCCATCTCGCCCTAGCAATCTCGCCCTAGCAATCTCGCCCTAGCAACCTCGCCCTACACCTTTAAATCTCTCCCGTCAGGCTGGCACTCCATGTTGAATGCTTAACATGCAATCTCGACCTAGCAATCTCGACCTAGCCATCTCGCCCTAGCAATCTCGCCCTAGCAATCTCGACCTAGCAATCTCGCCCTAGCAATCTCGCCCTAGCAATCTCGCCCTACACCTTTAAATCTCTCCAGTCAGGCGAGCACTCCATGTTGAATGCTTAACATGCAATCTCGCCCTAGCCATCTCGCCCTAGCAATCTCGCCCTAGCAATCACGCCCTACACCTTTAAATCTCTCCCGCCAGGCTGGCACTCCATGTTGAATGCTTAACATGCAATCTCGACCTAGCAATCTCGACCTAGCCATCTCGCCCTAGCAATCTCGCCCTAGCAATTTCGACCTAGCAATTTCGACCTAGCAATCTCGCCCTAGCAATCTCGCCCTAGCAATCACGCCCTACACCTTTTAATCTCTCCCGTGAGGCTGGCACTCCATGTTGAATGCTTAACATGCAATCTCGACCTAGCAATCTCGACCAAGCCATCTCGCCCTAGCAATCTCGCTCTAGCAATCTCGTCCTACACCTTTAAATCTCTCCCGACAAGTTGGCACTCCATGTTGAATGCCTAACATGCAATCTCGCCCTAGCAATCTCGCCCTAGCAATCTCGACCTAGCAATCTCGCCCTAGCAATCTCGCCCTAGCAATCTCGCCCTAGCAATCTCGACCTAGCAATCACGCCCTACACCTTTTAATCTCTCCCGTGAGGCTGGCACTCCATGTTGAATGCTGAACATGCAATCTCGACCTAGCAATCTCGACCTAGCCATCTCGCCCTAGCAATCTCGCCCTAGCAATCTCGCCCTAGCAATCTCGCCCTAGCAATCTCGCCCTACACCTTTAAATCTCTCCCGTCAGGATGGCACTCCATGTTGAATGCTTAACATGCAATCTCGACCTAGCAATCTCGACCAAGCCATCTCGCCCTAGCAATATCGCTCTAGCAATCTCGTCCTACACCTTTAAATCTCTCCCGACAAGTTGGCACTCCATGTTGAATGCCTAACATGCAATCTCGCCCTAGCAATCTCGCCCCTAGCAATCTCGCCCTAGCAATCTCGCCCTAGCAATCTCGCCCTAGCAATCTCGACCTAGCAATCTCGACCTAGCAATCTCGCCCTAGCAATCTCGCCCTAGCAATCTCGACCTAGCAATCTCGCCCTACACCTTTAAATCTCTCCCGTCAGGCTGGCACTCCATGTTGAATGCTTAACATGCAATCTCGACCTAGCCATCTCGCCCTAGCAATCTCGCCCTAGCAATCACGCCCTACACCTTTAAATCTCTCCCGCCGGGCTGGCACTCCATGTTGAATGCTTAACATGCAATCTCGCCCTAGCAATCTCGACCTAGCCATCTTGCCCTAGCAATCTCGCCCTAGCAATTTCGCCCTAGCAATCTCGCCCTAGCAATCTAGCCCTACACCTTTAAATCTCTCCCGTCAGGCTGGCACTCCATGTTGAATGCTTAACATGCAATCTCGACCTAGCAATCTCGACCAAGCCATCTCGCCCTAGCAATCTCGCTCTAGCAATCTCGTCCTACACCTTTAAATCTCTCCCGACAAGTTGGCACTCCATGTTGAATGCCTAACATGCAATCTCGCCCTAGCAATCTCGCCCTAGCAATGTCGACCTAGCAATCTCGCCCTAGCAATCTCGCCATAGCAATCTCGACCTAGCAATCTCGACCTAGCAATCTCGACCTAGCAATCTCGCCCTAGCAATCTCGCCCTAGCAACCTCGCCCTACACCTTTAAATCTCTCCCGTCAGGCTGGCACTCCATGTTGAATGCTTAACATGCAATCTCGACCTAGCAATCTCGCCCTAGCAATCTCGACCTAGCAATCTCGCCCTAGCAATCTCGCCCTAGCAATCTCGACCTAGCAATCTCGCCCTAGCAATCTCGCCCTAGCAATCTCGCCCTACACCTTTAAATCTCTCCAATCAGGCGAGCACTCCATGTTGAATGCTTAACATGCAATCTCGCCCTAGCCATCTCGCCCTAGCAATCTCGCCCTAGCAATCACGCCCTACACCTTTAAATCTCTCCCGCCAGGCTGGCACTCCATGTTGAATGCTTAACATGCAATCTCGACCTAGCAATCTCGACCTAGCCATCTCGCCCTAGCAATCTCGCCCTAGCAATTTCGACCTAGCAATCTCGCCCTAGCAATCTCGCCCTAGCAATCACGCCCTACACCTTTTAATCTCTCCCGTGAGGCTGGCACTCCATGTTGAATGCTTAACATGCAATCTCGACCTAGCAATCTCGACCTAGCCATCTCGCCCTAGCAATCTCGCCCTAGCAATCTCGCCCTAGCAACCTCGCCCTACACCTTTAAATCTCTCCCGTCAGGCTGGCACTCCATGTTGAATGCTTAACATGCAATCTCGACCTAGCAATCTCGACCTAGCCATCTCGCCCTAGCAATCTCGCCCTAGCAATCACGCCCTACACCTTTAAATCTCTCCCGACAAGTTTGCACTACACCTTTAAATCTCTCCCGACAAGTTGGCACTCCATGTTGAATGCTTAACATGCAATCTCGCCCTAGCAATCTCGCCCTAGCAATCTCGCCCTAGCAATCTCGCCCTAGCAATCTCGACCTAGCAATCTCGCCCTAGCAATCTCGCCCTAGCAACCTCGCCCTACACCTTTAAATCTCTCCCGACAAGTTGGCACTCCATGTTGAATGCTTAACATGCAATCTCGACCTAGCAATCTCGACCTAGCCATCTCGCCCTAGCAATCTCGCCCTAGCAATCTCGCCCTAGCAATCTCGACCTAGCAATCTCGCCCTAGCAATCTCGCCCTAGCAACCTCGCCCTACACCTTTAAATCTCTCCCGACAAGTTGGCACTCCATGTTGAATGCCTAACATGCAATCTCGACCTAGCAATCTCGCCCTAGCAATCTCGCCCTAGCAATCTCGCCCTACACCTTTTAATCTCTCCCGTCAGGCTGGCACTCCATGTTGAATGCTTAACATGCAATCTCGCCCTAGCAATCTCGCCCTAGCAATCTCGACCTAGCAATCTCGCCCTAGCAATCTCGCCCTAGCAATCTCGCCCTAGCAATCTCGACCTAGCAATCTCGCCCTAGCAATCTCGCCCTAGCAATCTCGCCCTAGCAATCTCGACCTAGCAATCTCGCCCTAGCAATCTCGCCCTAGCAACCTCGCCCTACACCTTTAAATCTCTCCCGTCAGGCTGGCACCCCATGTTGAATGCTTAACATGCAATCTCGCCCTAGCAATCTCGCCCTAGCAATCTCGACCTAGCAATCTCGCCCTAGCAATCTCGCCCTAGCAATCTCGCCCTAGCAATCTCGACCTAGCAATCTCGCCCTAGCAATCTCGCCCTAGCAACCTCGCCCTACACCTTTAAATCTCTCCCGTCAGGCTGGCACTCCATGTTGAATGCTTAACATGCAATCTCGCCCTAGCAATCTCGCCCTAGCAATCTCGCCCTAGCAATCTCGCCCTACACCTTTAAATCTCTCCCGACAAGTTGGCACTCCATGTTGAATACTTAACATGCAATCTCGCCCTAGCAGTCTCGACCTAGCAATCTCGACCTAGCAATCTCGCCCTAGCAATCTCGCCCTAGCAATCTCGCCCTAGCAATCTCGCCCTACACCTTTAAATCTCTCCCGACAAGTTGGCACTCCATGTTGAATACTTAACATGCAATCTCGCCCTAGCAGTCTCGACCTAGCAATCTCGACCTAGCAATCTCGCCCTAGCAATCACGCCCTACACCTTTTAATCTCTCCCGTCAGGCTGGCACTCCATGTTGAATGCTTAACATGCAATCTCGACCTAGCCAACTCGCCCTAGCAATCTCGCCCTAGCAATCACGCCCTACACCTTTATATCTCTCCCGACAAGTTGGCACTCCATGTTGAATGCTTAACATGCAATCTCGCCCTAGCAATCTCGCCCTAGCAATCTCGCCCTAGCAATCTCGCCCTAGCAATCTCGACCTAGCAATCTCGCCCTAGCAATCTCGCCCTAGCAACCTCGCCCTACACCTTTAAATCTCTCCCGACAAGTTGGCACTCCATGTTGAATGCCTAACATGCAATCTCGACCTAGCAATCTCGCCCTAGCAATCTCGCCCTAGCAATCTCGCCCTACACCTTTAAATCTCTCCCGTCAGGCTGGCACTCCATGTTGAATGCTTAACATGCAATCTCGCCCTAGCAATCTCGACCAAGCCATCTCGCCCTAGCAATCTCGCTCTAGCAATCTCGTCCTACACCTTTAAATCTCTCCCGACAAGTTGGCACTCCATGTTGCATGCCTAACATGCAATCTCGCCCTTGCAATCTCGCCCTAGCAATCTCGACCTAGCAATCTCGCCCTAGCAATCTCGCCCTAGCAATCTCGCCCTAGCAATCTCGCCCTAGCAACCTCGCCCTACACCTTTAAATCTCTCCCGTCAGGCTGGCACTCCATGTTGAATGCTTAACATGCAATCTCGCCCTACCAATCTCGCCCTAGCAATCTCGACCTAGCAATCTCGCCCTAGCAATCTCGCCCTAGCTATCTCGCCCTAGCAATCTCGACCTAGCAATCTCGCCCTAGCAATCTCGCCCTAGCAACCTCGCCCTACACCTTTAAATCTCTTCCGTCAGGCTGGCACTCCATGTTGAATGCCTAACATGCAATCTCGCCCTAGCAATCTCGCCCTAGCAATCTCGACCTAGCAATCTCGCCCTAGCAATCTCGCCCTAGCAATCTCGCCCTAGCAATCTCGACCTAGCAATCTCGCCCTACACCTTTAAATCTCTCCCGTCAGGCTGGCACTCCATGTTGAATGCTTAACATGCAATCTCGACCTAGCCATCTCGCCCTAGCGATCTCGCCCTAGCAATCACGCCCTACACCTTTAAATCTCTCCCGACAAGTTGGCACTCCATGTTGAATGCTTAACATGCAATCTCGCCCTAGCAATCTCGCCCTAGCAATCTCGCCCTAGCAATCTCGCCCTAGCAATCTCGACCTAGCAATCTCGCCCTAGCAATCTCGCCCTAGCAACCTCGCCCTACACCTTTAAATCTCTCCCGACAAGTTGGCACTCCATGTTGAATGCCTAACATGCAATCTCGACCTAGCAATCTCGCCCTAGCAATCTCGCCCTAGCAATCTCGCCCTACACCTTAAAATCTCTCCCGTCAGGCTGGCACTCCATGTTGAATGCTTAACATGCAATCTCGCCCTAGCAATCTCGCCCTAGCAATCTCGACCTAGCAATCTCGCTCTAGCAATCTCGCCCTAGCAATCTCGCCCTAGCAATCTCGACCTAGCAATCTCGCCCTAGCAATCTCGCCCTAGCAATCTCGACCTAGCAATCTCGCCCTAGCAACCTCGCCCTACACCTTTAAATCTCTCCCGTCAGGCTGGCACTCCATGTTGAATGCTTAACATGCAATCTCGCCCTAGCAATCTCGCCCTAGCAATCTCGACCTAGCAATCTCGCCCTAGCAATCTCGCCCTAGCAATCTCGCCCTAGCAATCTCGACCTAGCAATCTCGCCCTAGCAATCTCGCCCTAGCAACCTCGCCCTACACCTTTAAATCTCTCCCGTCAGGCTGGCACTCCATGTTGAATGCTTAACATGCAATCTCGCCCTAGCAATCTCGCCCTAGCAATCTCGCCCTAGCAATCTCGCCCTACACCTTTAAATCTCTCCCGACAAGTTGGCACTCCATGTTGAATGCTTAACATGCAATCTCGACCTAGCAATCTCGACCTAGCCATCTCGCCCTAGCAATCTCGCCCTAGCAATCTCGCCCTAGCAATCTCGCCCTACACCTTTAAATCTCTCCCGTCAGGATGGCACTCCATGTTGAATGCTTAACATGCAATCTCGACCTAGCAATCTCGACCAAGCCATCTCGCCCTAGCAATCTCGCTCTAGCAATCTCGTCCTACACCTTTAAATCTCTCCCGACAAGTTGGCACTCCATGTTGAATGCCTAACATGCAACCTCGCCCTAGCAATCTCGCCCTAGCAATCTCGACCTAGCAATCTCGACCTAGCAATCTCGACCTAGCAATCTCGCCCTAGCAATCTCGCCCTAGCAATCTCGCCCTAGCAATCTCGACCTAGCAATCTCGCCCTAGCAATCTCGCCCTAGCAACCTCGCCCTCCACCTTGAAATCTCTCCCGTCAGGCTGGCACTCCATGTTGAATGCTTAACATGTTGACCTCCATTCTGGACATTGACCTCCATTCTGGACATTGACCTCCAGGACGGGTGAGACGGACATTGACCTCCATTCATGACATTAAACTCCATTTCCGACATTGACCTCCATTCTGGACATTGACCTCCATTTTCGACATTGACCTCCCTTCTGGACATTGACCTCCATACTGGACATTGACCTCCATTCGGGACATTGACCTCCATTCTGGACATTGACCTCCATTCTAGACATTGACCTCCATTTCCGACATTGACCTCCATTCTGGACATTGACCTCCATTCTGGACATTGACCTCCATTTTCGACATTGACCTCCATTTTCGACATTGACCTCCATTCTGGACATTGACCTCCATTCTGGACATTGACCTCCATTCTGACCTCCATTCTGGACATTGACCTCCATTTTCGACATTGACCTCCATTTTCGACATTGACCTACATTCTGGACATTGACCTCCATTCTGGACATTGACCTCCAGGACGGGTGAGACGGACATTGACCTCCATTCATGACATAAAACTCCATTTCCGACATTGACTTCCATTCTGGACATTGACCTCCATTTTCGACATTGACCTCCATTCTGGACATTGACCTCCATACTGGACATTGACCTCCATTCTCGACATTGACCTCCATTTTCGACATTGACCTCCATTCTGGACATTGACCTCCATTCTGGACATTGACCTCCATTCTGGACATTGACCTCCATTCTGGACATTGACCTCCATTTTCGACATTGACCTCCATTCTGGACATTGACCTCCATGCTGGACATTGACCTCCAGGACGGGTGAGACGGACATTGACCTCCATTCTGGACATTGACCTCCATTCTGGACATTGACCTCCATTCTGGACATTGACCTCCATTTTCGACATTGACCTCCATTCTGGACATTGACCTCCATGCTGGACATTGACCTCCATTCTGGACATTGACCTCCAGGACGGGTGAGACGGACATTGACCTCCATTCATGACATTAAACTACATTTCCGACATTGACCTCCATTCTGGACATTGACCTCCATCCTGGACATTGACCTCCATTTTGGACATTGACCTCCAGGACGGGTGAGACGGACATTGACCTCCATTCTGGACATTGACCTCCATTCTGTACATTGACCTCCATTTCCGACATTGACCTCCATTTTCGACATTGACCTCCATTCTGGACATTGACCTCCATTCTGGACATTGACCTCCATTCTGGACATTGACCTCCGTTTTCGACATTGACCTCCATTCTGGACATTGACCTCCATTTTCGACATTGACCTCCATTCTGGACATTGACCTCCATTTCCGACATTGACCTCCATTTTCGACATTGACCTCCATTCTGGACATTGACCTCCATACTGGACATTGACCTCCATTCGGGACATTGACCTCCATTTTCGACATTGACCTCCATTCTGGACATTGACCTCCATTCTGGACATTGACCTCCATTCTGGACATTGACCTCCATTTTCGACATTGACCTCCATTCTGGACATTGACCTCCATTCTGGACATTGACCTCCATTTTCGACATTGACCTCCATCTGGACATTGACCTCCATCTGGACATTGACCTCCATTCTGGACATTGACCTCCATTTTCGACATTGACCTCCATTATGGACATTGGCCTCCATTCTGGACATTGACCTCCATTTTGGACATTGACCTCCATTCTGGACATTGACCTCCAGGACGGGTGAGACGGACATTGACCTCCATTCATGACATTAAACTCCATTTCCGACATTGACCTCCATTCTGGACATTGACCTCCATTTTCGACATTGACCTCCCTTCTGGACATTGACCTCCATACTGGACATTGACCTCCATTCGGGACATTGACCTCCATTCTGGACATTGACCTCCATTCTAGACATTGACCTCCATTTCCGACATTGACCTCCATTCTGGACATTGACCTCCATTCTGGACATTGACCTCCATTTTCGACATTGACCTCCATTTTCGACATTGACCTCCATTCTGGACATTGACCTCCATTCTGGACATTGACCTCCATTCTGGACATTGACCTCCATTTTCGACATTGACCTCCATTCTCGACATTGACCTACATTCTGGACATTGACCTCCATTCTGGACATTGACCTCCAGGACGGGTGAGACGGACATTGACCTCCATTCATGACATAAAACTCCATTTCCGACATTGACCTCCATTCTGGACATTGACCTCCATTTTCGACATTGACCTCCATTCTGGACATTGACCTCCATACTGGACATTGACCTCCATTCTCGACATTGACCTCCATTTTCGACATTGACCTCCATTCTAGACATTGACCTCCATTTCCGACATTGACCTCCATTCTGGACATTGACCTCCATTCTGGACATTGACCTCCATTTTCGACATTGACCTCCATTTTCGACATTGACCTCCATTCTGGACATTGACCTCCATTCTGGACATTGACCTCCATTCTGGACATTGACCTCCATTTTCGACATTGACCTCCATTCTGGACATTGACCTCCATTCTGGACATTGACCTCCATTCTGGACATTGACCTCCATTTTCGACATTGACCTCCATCTGGACATTGACCTCCATCTGGACATTGACCTCCATTCTGGACATTGACCTCCATTTTCGACATTGACCTCCATTATGGACATTGGCCTCCATTCTGGACATTGACCTCCATTTTGGACATTGACCTCCATTCTGGACATTGACCTCCAGGACGGGTGAGACGGACATTGACCTCCATTCATGACATTAAACTCCATTTCCGACATTGACCTCCATTCTGGACATTGACCTCCATTTTCGACATTGACCTCCCTTCTGGACATTGACCTCCATACTGGACATTGACCTCCATTCGGGACATTGACCTCCATTCTGGACATTGACCTCCATTCTAGACATTGACCTCCATTTCCGACATTGACCTCCATTCTGGACATTGACCTCCATTCTGGACATTGACCTCCATTTTCGACATTGACCTCCATTTTCGACATTGACCTCCATTCTGGACATTGACCTCCATTCTGGACATTGACCTCCATTTTCGACATTGACCTCCATTCTCGACATTGACCTACATTCTGGACATTGACCTCCATTCTGGACATTGACCTCCAGGACGGGTGAGACGGACATTGACCTCCATTCATGACATAAAACTCCATTTCCGACATTGACCTCCATTCTGGACATTGACCTCCATTTTCGACATTGACCTCCATTCTGGACATTGACCTCCATACTGGACATTGACCTCCATTCTCGACATTGACCTCCATTTTCGACATTGACCTCCATTCTGGACATTGACCTCCATTCTGGACATTGACCTCCATTCTGGACATTGACCTCCATTCTGGACATTGACCTCCATTTTCGACATTGACCTCCATTCTGGACATTGACCTCCATGCTGGACATTGACCTCCATTCTGGACATTGACCTCCAGGACGGGTGAGACGGACATTGACCTCCATTCATGACATTAAACTACATTTCCGACATTGACCTCCATTCTGGACATTGACCTCCATTTCCGACATTGACCTCCATTCTGGATATTGACCTCCATTCTGGACATTGACCTCCATCCTGGACATTGACCTCCATTTTGGACATTGACCTCCAGGACGGGTGAGACGGACATTGACCTCCATTCTGGACATTGACCTCCATTCTGTACATTGACCTCCATTTCCGACATTGACCTCCATTTTCGACATTGACCTCCATTCTGGACATTGACCTCCATTCTGGACATTGACCTCCATTCTGGACATTGACCTCCATTTTCGACATTGACCTCCATTCTGGACATTGACCTCCATGTTCGACATTGTCCTCCATTCTGGACATTGACCTCCATTTCCGACATTGACCTCCATTTTCGACATTGACCTCCATTCTGGACATTGACCTCCATTCTGGACATTGACCTCCATTCTGGACATTGACCTCCATTTTCGACATTGACCTCCATTCTGGACATTGACCTCCATTTCCGACATTGACCTCCATTTTCGACATTGACCTCCATTCTGGACATTGACCTCCATACTGGACATTGACCTCCATTCGGGACATTGACCGCCATTCTGGACATTGACCTCCATTCTGGACATTGACATCCATTTCCGACATTGACCTCCATTCTGGACATTGACCTCCATTCTCGACATTGACCTCCATTTTCGACATTGACCTCCATTTTCGACATTGACCTCCATGCTGGACATTGACCTCCATTCTGGACATTGACCTCCAGGACGGGTGAGACGGACATTGACCTCCATGCTGGACATTGACCTCCATTCTGGACATTGACCTCCAGGATGGGTGAGACGGACATTGACCTCCATTCGTGACATTGACCTCCATTTCCGACATTGACCTCCATTCTGGACATTGACCTCCATACTGGACATTGACCTCCATTCAGGACATTGACCTCCATTCTGGACATTGACCTCCATTCTCGAAATTGACCTCCATTTCCGACATTGACCTCCATTCTGGACATTGACCTCCATTCTCGACATTGACCTCCATTCATGACATTGACCTCCATTTTCGACATTGACCTCCATTCTGGACATTGACCTCCATTTTCGACATTGACCTCCATTCTGGACATTGACCTCCATTTCCGACATTGACCTCCATTTTCGACATTGACCTCCATTCTGGACATTGACCTCCATACTGGACATTGACCTCCATTCGGGACATTGACCGCCATTCTGGACATTGACCTCCATTCTGGACATTGACATCCATTTCCGACATTGACCTCCATTCTGGACATTGACCTCCATTCTCGACATTGACCTCCATTTTCGACATTGACCTCCATTCTGGACATTGACCTCCATTTCCGACATTGACCTCCATTTCCGACATTGACCTCCATTCTGGACATTGACCTCCATGCTGGACATTGACCTCCATTTTGGACATTGACCTCCATTCTGGACATTGACCTCCATTTTCGACATTGACCTCCATTTTCGACATTGACCTCCATTCTGGACATTGACCTCCAGGACGGGTGAGACGGACATTGACATCCATTCATGACATTAAACTCCATTTCCGACATTGACCTCCATTCTGGACATTGACCTCCATTCTCGAAATTGACCTCCATTTCCGACATTGACCTCCATTCTGGACATTGACCTCCATTCTCGACATTGACCTCCATTCATGACATTGACCTCCATTTTCGACATTGACCTCCATTCTGGACATTGACCTCCATGCTGGACATTGACCTCCATTCTGGACATTGACCTCCATTCTGGACATTGACCCCCATTCTGGACATTGACCTCCATTTTCGACATTGACCTCCATTCTGGATATTGACCTCCATTCTGGACATTGACCTCCATTCTGGACATTGACCTCCATTTTCGACATTGACCTCCATTATGGACATTGACCTCCATTCTGGACATTGACCTCCATCTGGACATTGACCTCCATCTGGACATTGACCTCCATTCTGGACATGGACCTCCATTTTCGACATTGACCTCCATTATGGACATTGACCTCCATTCTGGACATTGACCTCCATTCTGGACATTGACCCCCATTCTGGACATTGACCTCCATTTTCGACATTGACCTCCATTCTGGACATTGACCTCCATTCTGGACATTGACCTCCATTTTCGACATTGACCTCCATTTTCGACATTGACCTCCATTCTGGACATTGACCTCCATCTGGACATTGACCTCCATATGGACATTGACCTCCATTCTGGACATGGACCTCCATTTTCGACATTGACCTCCATTATGGACATTGACCTCCATTCTGGACATTGACCTCCATTCTGGACATTGACCTCCAGGACGGGTGAGACGGACATTGACATCCATTCATGACATTAAACTCCATTTCCGACATTGACCTCTATTCGGGACACTGACATCCATGCTGGACATTGACCTCCATTCTGGACATTGACCTCCATTCTGGACATTGACCTCCATTCTCGACATTGACCTCCATTTTCGACATTGACCTCCATGCTGGACATTGACCTCCATTCTGGACATTGACCTCCAGGACGGGTGAGACGGACATTGACCTCCATTCGTGACATTGACCTCCATTTCCGACATTGACCTCCATTCTGGACATTGACCTCCATACTGGACATTGACCTCCATTCAGGACATTGACCTCCATTTTCGACATTGACCTCCATTATGGACATTGACCTCCATTCTGGACATTGACCTCCATTCTGGACATTGACCTCCAGGACGGGTGAGACGGACATTGACCTCCATTCATGACATTAAACTCCATTTCCGACATTGACCTCCATTCTGGACATTGACCTCCATTCTGGACATTGACCTCCATGCTGGACATTGACCTCCATTCTGGACATTGACCTCCAAGACGGGTGAGACGGACATTGACCTCCATTCGTGACATTGACCTCCATTTCCGACATTGACCTCCATTCTGGACATTGACCTCCATACTGGACATTGACCTCCATTCAGGACATTGACCTCCATTCTGGACATTGACCTCCATTCTCGAAATTGACCTCCATTTCCGACATTGACCTCCATTCTGGACATTGACCTCCATTCTCGACATTGACCTCCATTCATGACATTGACCTCCATTTTCGACATTGACCTCCATACTGGACATTGACCTCCATTCGGGACATTGACCGCCATTCTGGACATTGACCTCCATTCTGGACATTGACATCCATTTCCGACATTGACCTCCATTCTGGACATTGACCTCCATTCTCGACATTGACCTCCATTTTCGACATTGACCTCCATTCTCGACATTGACCTCCATTTCCGACATTGACCTCCATTTCCGACATTGACCTCCATTCTGGACATTGACCTCCATGCTGGACATTGACCTCCATTTTGGACATTGACCTCCATTCTGGACATTGACCTCCATTTTCGACATTGACCTCCATTTTCGACATTGACCTCCATTCTGGACATTGACCTCCAGGACGGGTGAGACGGACATTGACATCCATTCATGACATTAAACTCCATTTCCGACATTGACCTCCATTCTGGACATTGACCTCCATTTTCGACATTGACCTCCATTCTGGACATTGACCTCCATGCTGGACATTGACCTCCATTCTGGACATTGACCTCCATTTTGGACATTGACCTCCATTCTGGACATTGACCTCCATTTTCGACATTGACCTCCATTTTCGACATTGACCTCCATTCTGGACATTGACCTCCAGGACGGGTGAGACGGACATTGACATCCATTCATGACATTAAACTCCATTTCCGACATTGACCTCCATTCTGGACATTGACCTCCATTTTCGACATTGACCTCCATTCTGGACATTGACCTCCATGCTGGACATTGACCTCCATTCTGGACATTGACCTCCATTCTGGACATTGACCCCCATTCTGGACATTGACCTCCATTTTCGACATTGACCTCCATTCTGGATATTGACCTCCATTCTGGACATTGACCTCCATTCTGGACATTGACCTCCATTTTCGACATTGACCTCCATTATGGACATTGACCTCCATTCTGGACATTGACCTCCATCTGGACATTGACCTCCATCTGGACATTGACCTCCATTCTGGACATGGACCTCCATTTTCGACATTGACCTCCATTATGGACATTGACCTCCATTCTGGACATTGACCTCCATTCTGGACATTGACCCCCCATTCTGGACATTGACCTCCATTTTCGACATTGACCTCCATTCTGGACATTGACCTCCATTCTGGACATTGACCTCCATTCTGGACATTGACCTCCATTTTCGACATTGACCTCCATTATGGACATTGACCTCCATTCTGGACATTGACCTCCATCTGGACATTGACCTCCATCTGGACATTGACCTCCATTCTGGACATGGACCTCCATTTTCGACATTGACCTCCATTATGGACATTGACCTCCATTCTGGACATTGACCTCCATTCTGGACATTGACCTCCAGGACGGGTGAGACGGACATTGACATCCATTCATGACATTAAACTCCATTTCCGACATTGACCTCTATTCGGGACACTGACATCCATGCTGGACATTGACCTCCATTCTGAACATTGACCTCAATTCTGGACATTCACCTCCATTCTCGACATTGACCTCCATTTTCGACATTGACCTCCATTCTGGACATTGACCTCCATTCTGGACATGGACCTCCATTTTCGACATTGACCTCCATTATGGACATTGACCTCCATTCTGGACATTGACCTCCATTCTGGACATTGACCCCCATTCTGGACATTGACCTCCATTTTCGACATTGACCTCCATTCTGGACATTGACCTCCATTCTGGACATTGACCTCCATTCTGGACATTGACCTCCATTTCGACATTGACCTCCATTTCTGGACATTGACCTCCATCTGGACATTGACCTCCATTCTGGACATGGACCTCCATTTTCGACATTGACCTCCATTATGGACATTGACCTCCATTCTGGACATTGACCTCCATTCTGGACATTGACCTCCAGGACGGGTGAGACGGACATTGACATCCATTCATGACATTAAACTCCATTTCCGACATTGACCTCTATTCGGGACACAGACATCCATGCTGGACATTGACCTCCATTCTGGACATTGACCTCAATTCTGGATATTCACCTCCATTCTCGACATTGACCTCCATTTTCGACATTGACCTCCATTCTGGACATTGACCTCCATTCTGGACATTGACCTCCAGGACGGGTGAGACGGACATTGACCTCCATTCGTGACATTGACCTCCATTTCCGACATTGACCTCCATTCTGGACATTGACCTCCATACTGGACATTGACCTCCATTCAGGACATTGACCTCCATTCTGGACATTGACCTCCATTCTCGAAATTGACCTCCATTTCCGACATTGACCTCCATTCTGGACATTGACCTCCATTTTCGACATTGACCTCCATTATGGACATTGACCTCCATTCTGGACATTGACCTCCATCTGGACATTGACCTCCATCTGGACATTGACCTCCATTTCCGACATTGACCTCCATTCTGGACATTGACCTCCATTTCCGACATTGACCTCCATTTTCGACATTGACCTCCATTCTGGACATTGACCTCCATACTGGACATTGACCTCCATTCGGGACGTTGACCTCCATTCTGGACATTGACCTCCATTCTGGACATTGACCTCCATTTCCGACATTGACCTCCATTCTGGACATTGACCTCCATTTTCGACATTGACCTCCATTTTCGACATTGACCTCCATTCTGGACATTGACCTCCATTTCCGACATTGACCTCCATTCTGGACATTGACCTCCATTTTCGACATTGACCTCCATTTTCGACATTGACCTCCATTCTGGACATTGACCTCCAGGACGGGTGAGACGGACATTGACATCCATTCATGACATTAAACTCCATTTCCGACATTGACCTCCATTCTGGACATTGACCTCCATTTTCGACATTGACCTCCATTCTGGACATTGACCTCCATGCTGGACATTGACCTCCATTCTGGACATTGACCTCCATTCTGGACATTGACCCCCATTCTGGACATTGACCTCCATTTTCGACATTGACCTCCATTCTGGATATTGACCTCCATTCTGGACATTGACCTCCATTCTGGACATTGACCTCCATTTTCGACATTGACCTCCATTATGGACATTGACCTCCATTCTGGACATTGACCTCCATCTGGACATTGACCTCCATCTGGACATTGACCTCCATTCTGGACATGGACCTCCATTTTCGACATTGACCTCCATTATGGACATTGACCTCCATTCTGGACATTGACCTCCATTCTGGACATTGACCCCCCATTCTGGACATTGACCTCCATTTTCGACATTGACCTCCATTCTGGACATTGACCTCCATTCTGGACATTGACCTCCATTCTGGACATTGACCTCCATTTTCGACATTGACCTCCATTATGGACATTGACCTCCATTCTGGACATTGACCTCCATCTGGACATTGACCTCCATCTGGACATTGACCTCCATTCTGGACATGGACCTCCATTTTCGACATTGACCTCCATTATGGACATTGACCTCCATTCTGGACATTGACCTCCATTCTGGACATTGACCTCCAGGACGGGTGAGACGGACATTGACATCCATTCATGACATTAAACTCCATTTCCGACATTGACCTCTATTCGGGACACTGACATCCATGCTGGACATTGACCTCCATTCTGAACATTGACCTCAATTCTGGACATTCACCTCCATTCTCGACATTGACCTCCATTTTCGACATTGACCTCCATTCTGGACATTGACCTCCATTCTGGACATGGACCTCCATTTTCGACATTGACCTCCATTATGGACATTGACCTCCATTCTGGACATTGACCTCCATTCTGGACATTGACCCCCATTCTGGACATTGACCTCCATTTTCGACATTGACCTCCATTCTGGACATTGACCTCCATTCTGGACATTGACCTCCATTCTGGACATTGACCTCCATTTTCGACATTGACCTCCATTATGGACATTGACCTCCATTCTGGACATTGACCTCCATCTGGACATTGACCTCCATCTGGACATTGACCTCCATTCTGGACATGGACCTCCATTTTCGACATTGACCTCCATTATGGACATTGACCTCCATTCTGGACATTGACCTCCATTCTGGACATTGACCTCCAGGACGGGTGAGACGGACATTGACATCCATTCATGACATTAAACTCCATTTCCGACATTGACCTCTATTCGGGACACAGACATCCATGCTGGACATTGACCTCCATTCTGGACATTGACCTCAATTCTGGATATTCACCTCCATTCTCGACATTGACCTCCATTTTCGACATTGACCTCCATTCTGGACATTGACCTCCATTCTGGACATTGACCTCCAGGACGGGTGAGACGGACATTGACCTCCATTCGTGACATTGACCTCCATTTCCGACATTGACCTCCATTCTGGACATTGACCTCCATACTGGACATTGACCTCCATTCAGGACATTGACCTCCATTCTGGACATTGACCTCCATTCTCGAAATTGACCTCCATTTCCGACATTGACCTCCATTCTGGACATTGACCTCCATTTTCGACATTGACCTCCATTATGGACATTGACCTCCATTCTGGACATTGACCTCCATCTGGACATTGACCTCCATCTGGACATTGACCTCCATTTCCGACATTGACCTCCATTCTGGACATTGACCTCCATTTCCGACATTGACCTCCATTTTCGACATTGACCTCCATTCTGGACATTGACCTCCATACTGGACATTGACCTCCATTCGGGACGTTGACCTCCATTCTGGACATTGACCTCCATTCTGGACATTGACCTCCATTTCCGACATTGACCTCCATTCTGGACATTGACCTCCATTTTCGACATTGACCTCCATTTTCGACATTGACCTCCATTCTGGACATTGACCTCCATTTCCGACATTGACCTCCATTCTGGACATTGACCTCCATTCTGGACATTGACCTCCAGGACGGGTGAGACGGACATTGACCTCCATTCATGACATTAAACTCCATTTCCGACATTGACCTCCATACTGGACATTGACCTCCATTCTCGACATTGACCTCCATTTTCGACATTGACCTCCATTCTGGACATTGACCTCCATTCTGGACATTGACCTCCATTCTGGACATTGACCTCCATGCTGGACATTGACCTCCATTCTGGACATTGACCTCCAGGACGGGTGAGACGGACATTGACCTCCATTCGTGACATTGACCTCCATTTCCGACATTGACCTCCATTCTGTACATTGTCCTCCATACTGGACATTGACCTCCATTCAGGACATTGACCTCCATTCTGGACATTGACCTCCATTCTCGAAATTGACCTCCATTTCCGACATTGACCTCCATTCTGGACATTGACCTCCATTCTCGACATTGACCTCCATTCATGACATTGACCTCCATTTTCGACATTGACCTCCATTCTGGACATTGACCTCCATTTTCGACATTGACCTCCATTCTGGACATTGACCTCCATTTCCGACATTGACCTCCATTTTCGACATTGACCTCCATTCTGGACATTGACCTCCATACTGGACATTGACCTCCATTCGGGACATTGACCTCCATTCTGGACATTGACCTCCATTCTGGACATTGACATCCATTTCCGACATTGACCTCCATTCTGGACATTGACCTCCATTCTCGACATTGACCTCCATTTTCGACATTGACCTCCATTATGGACATTGACCTCCATTTCCGACATTGACCTCCATTTCCGACATTGACCTCCATTCTGGACATTGACCTCCATGCTGGACATTGACCTCCATTCTGGACATTGACCTCCATTCTGGACATTGACCTCCATTTTCGACATTGACCTCCATTTTCGACATTGACCTCCATTCTGGACATTGACCTCCAGGACGGGTGAGACGGACATTGACATCCATTCATGACATTAAACTCCATTTCCGACATTGACCTCCATTCTGGACATTGACCTCCATTCTCGAAATTGACCTCCATTTCCGACATTGACCTCCATTCTAGACATTGACCTCCATTCTCGACATTGACCTCCATTCATGACATTGACCTCCATTTTCGACATTGACCTCCATTCTGGACATTGACCTCCATTTCCGACATTGACCTCCATTCTGGACATTGACCTCCATTTTCGACATTGACCTCCATTCTGGACATTGACCTCCATGCTGGACATTGACCTCCATTCTGGACATTGACCTCCATTCTGGACATTGACCCCCATTCTGGACATTGACCTCCATTTTCGACATTGACCTCCATTCTGGACATTGACCTCCATTCTGGACATTGACCTCCATTCTGGACATTGACCTCCAGGACGGGTGAGACGGACATTGACCTCCATTCATGACATTAAACTCCATTTCCGACATTGACCTCCATTCTGGACATTGACCTCCATTCTGGACATTGACCTCCATTCTGGACATTGACCTCCATGCTGGACATTGACCTCCATTCTGGACATTGACCTCCAGGACGGGTGAGACGGACATTGACCTCCATTCGTGACATTGACCTCCATTTCCGACATTGACCTCCATTCTGGACATTGACCTCCATAATGGACATTGACCTCCATTCAGGACATTGACCTCCATTCTGGACATTGACCTCCATTATGGACATTGACCTCCATTTTCGACATTGACCTCCATTCTGGACATTGACCTCCATGCTGGACATTGACCTCCATTCTGGACATTGACCTCCATTTTGGACATTGACCTCCATTTACGACATTGACCTCCATTCTGGACATTGACCTCCATGCTGGACATTGACCTCCATTCTGGACATTGACCTCCAGGACGGGTGAGACGGACATTGACCTCCATTCTGGACATTGACCTCCATTCTGTACATTGACCTCCATTTCCGACATTGACCTCCATTCTGGACATTGACCTCCATTCTGGACATTGACCTCCATTCTGGACATTGACCTCCATTCGGGACATTGACCTCCATTCTGGACATTGACCTCCATTCTGGACATTGACCTCCATTTCCGACATTGACCTCCATTCTGGACATTGACCTCCATTTTCGACATTGACCTCCATTCTGGACATTGACCTCCATGCTGGACATTGACCTCCATTCTGGACATTGACCTCCATTTCCGACATTGACCTCCATTTTCGACATTGACCTCCATGCTGGACATTGACCTCCATTCTGGACATTGACCTCCAGGACGGGTGAGACGGACATTGACCTCCATTCTGGACATTGACCTCCATTCTCGACATTGACCTCCATTTTCGACATTGACCTCCATGCTGGACATTGACCTCCATTCTGGACATTGACCTCCAGGACGGGTGAGACGGACATTGACCTCCATTCGTGACATTGACCTCCATTTCCGACATTGACCTCCATTCTGGACATTGACCTCCATACTGGACATTGACCTCCATTCAGGACATTGACCTCCATTTTCGACATTGACCTCCATTATGGACATTGACCTCCATTCTGGACATTGACCTCCATTCTGGACATTGACCTCCAGGACGGGTGAGACGGACATTGACCTCCATTCATGACATTAAACTCCATTTCCGACATTGACCTCCATTCTGGACATTGACCTCCATTCTGGACATTGACCTCCATTCTGGACATTGACCTCCATGCTGGACATTGACCTCCATTCTGGACATTGACCTCCAGGACGGGTGAGACGGACATTGACCTCCATTCGTGACATTGACCTCCATTTCCGACATTGACCTCCATTCTGGACATTGACCTCCATACTGGACATTGACCTCCATTCAGGACATTGACCTCCATTCTCGACATTGACCTCCATTCTCGAAATTGACCTCCATTTCCGACATTGACCTCCATTCTGGACATTGACCTCCATTCTCGACATTGACCTCCATTCTGGACATTGACCTCCATGCTGGACATTGACCTCCATTCTGGACATTGACCTCCATTTCCGACATTGACCTCCATTTTCGACATTGACCTCCATGCTGGACATTGACCTCCATGCTGGACATTGACCTCCAGGACGGGTGAGACGGACATTGACCTCCATTCTGGACATTGACCTCCATTCTCGACATTGACCTCCATTTTCGACATTGACCTCCATGCTGGACATTGACCTCCATTCTGGACATTGACCTCCAGGACGGGTGAGACGGACATTGACCTCCATTCGTGACATTGACCTCCATTTCCGACATTGACCTCCATTCTGGACATTGACCTCCATACTGGACATTGACCTCCATTCAGGACATTGACCTCCATTTTCGACATTGACCTCCATTATGGACATTGACCTCCATTCTGGACATTGACCTCCATTCTGGACATTGACCTCCAGGACGGGTGAGACGGACATTGACCTCCATTCATGACATTAAACTCCATTTCCGACATTGACCTCCATTCTGGACATTGACCTCCATTCTGGACATTGACCTCCATTCTGGACATTGACCTCCATGCTGGACATTGACCTCCATTCTGGACATTGACCTCCAGGACGGGTGAGACGGACATTGACCTCCATTCGTGACATTGACCTCCATTTCCGACATTGACCTCCATTCTGGACATTGACCTCCATACTGGACATTGACCTCCATTCAGGACATTGACCTCCATTCTCGACATTGACCTCCATTCTCGAAATTGACCTCCATTTCCGACATTGACCTCCATTCTGGACATTGACCTCCATTCTCGACATTGACCTCCATTCATGACATTGACCTCCATTTTCGACATTGACCTCCATTCTGGACATTGACCTCCATTTTCGACATTGACCTCCATTCTGGACATTGACCTCCATTTCCGACATTGACCTCCATTTTCGACATTGACCTCCATTCTGGACATTGACCTCCATACTGGACATTGACCTCCATTCGGGACATTGACCGCCATTCTGGACATTGACCTCCATTTCCGACATTGACCTCCATTCTGGACATTGACCTCCATTTTCGACATTGACCTCCATTCTGGACATTGACCTCCATGCTGGACATTGACCTCCATTCTGGACATTGACCTCCATTTCCGACATTGACCTCCATTTTCGACATTGACCTCCATGCTGGACATTGACCTCCATTCTGGACATTGACCTCCAGGACGGGTGAGACGGACATTGACCTCCATTCTGGACATTGACCTCCATGCTGGACATTGACCTCCATTCTGGACATTGACCTCCAGGACGGGTGAGACGGACATTGACCTCCATTCGTGACATTGACCTCCATTTCCGACATTGACCTCCATTCTGGACATTGACCTCCATACTGGACATTGACCTCCATTCAGGACATTGACCTCCATTCTCGACATTGACCTCCATTTACGACATTGACCTCCATTCTGGACATTGACCTCCATGCTGGACATTGACCTCCATTCTGGACATTGACCTCCAGGACGGGTGAGACGGACATTGACCTCCATTCTGGACATTGACCTCCATTCTGTACATTGACCTCCATTTCCGACATTGACCTCCATTTTCGACATTGACCTCCATTCTGGACATTGACCTCCATTCTGGACATTGACCTCCATTCTGGACATTGACCTCCATTCGGGACATTGACCTCCATTCTGGACATTGACCTCCATTCTGGACATTGACCTCCATTTCCGACATTGACCTCCATTCTGGACATTGACCTCCATTTTCGACATTGACCTCCATTCTGGACATTGACCTCCATGCTGGACATTGACCTCCATTCTGGACATTGACCTCCATTTCCGACATTGACCTCCATTTTCGACATTGACCTCCATGCTGGACATTGACCTCCATTCTGGACATTGACCTCCATTCTGGACATTGACCTCCAGGACGGGTGAGACGGACATTGACCTCCATTCTGGACATTGACCTCCATTCTCGACATTGACCTCCATTTTCGACATTGACCTCCATGCTGGACATTGACCTCCATTCTGGACATTGACCTCCAGGACGGGTGAGACGGACATTGACCTCCATTCGTGACATTGACCTCCATTTCCGACATTGACCTCCATTCTGGACATTGACCTCCATACTGGACATTGACCTCCATTCAGGACATTGACCTCCATTTTCGACATTGACCTCCATTATGGACATTGACCTCCATGCTGGACATTGACCTCCATTCTGGACATTGACCTCCAGGACGGGTGAGACGGACATTGACCTCCATTCGTGACATTGACCTCCATTTCCGACATTGACCTCCATTCTGGACATTGACCTCCATACTGGACATTGACCTCCATTCAGGACATTGACCTCCATTCTCGACATTGACCTCCATTTACGACATTGACCTCCATTCTGGACATTGACCTCCATGCTGGACATTGACCTCCATTCTGGACATTGACCTCCAGGACGGGTGAGACGGACATTGACCTCCATTCTGGACATTGACCTCCATTCTGTACATTGACCTCCATTTCCGACATTGACCTCCATTTTCGACATTGACCTCCATTCTGGACATTGACCTCCATTCTGGACATTGACCTCCATTCTGGACATTGACCTCCATTCGGGACATTGACCTCCATTCTGGACATTGACCTCCATTCTGGACATTGACCTCCATTTCCGACATTGACCTCCATTCTGGACATTGACCTCCATTTTCGACATTGACCTCCATTCTGGACATTGACCTCCATGCTGGACATTGACCGCCATTCTGGACATTGACCTCCATTTCCGACATTGACCTCCATTCTGGACATTGACCTCCATTTTCGACATTGACCTCCATTCTGGACATTGACCTCCATGCTGGACATTGACCTCCATTCTGGACATTGACCTCCATTTCCGACATTGACCTCCATTTTCGACATTGACCTCCATGCTGGACATTGACCTCCATTCTGGACATTGACCTCCAGGACGGGTGAGACGGACATTGACCTCCATTCTGGACATTGACCTCCATGCTGGACATTGACCTCCATTCTGGACATTGACCTCCAGGACGGGTGAGACGGACATTGACCTCCATTCGTGACATTGACCTCCATTTCCGACATTGACCTCCATTCTGGACATTGACCTCCATTCTGGACATTGACCTCCATTCAGGACATTGACCTCCATTCTCGACATTGACCTCCATTTACGACATTGACCTCCATTCTGGACATTGACCTCCATGCTGGACATTGACCTCCATTCTGGACATTGACCTCCAGGACGGGTGAGACGGACATTGACCTCCATTCTGGACATTGACCTCCATTCTGTACATTGACCTCCATTTCCGACATTGACCTCCATTTTCGACATTGACCTCCATTCTGGACATTGACCTCCATTCTGGACATTGACCTCCATTCTGGACATTGACCTCCATTCGGGACATTGACCTCCATTCTGGACATTGACCTCCATTCTGGACATTGACCTCCATTTCCGACATTGACCTCCATTCTGGACATTGACCTCCATTTTCGACATTGACCTCCATTCTGGACATTGACCTCCATGCTGGACATTGACCTCCATTCTGGACATTGACCTCCATTTCCGACATTGACCTCCATTTTCGACATTGACCTCCATGCTGGACATTGACCTCCGTTCTGGACATTGACCTCCAGGACGGGTGAGACGGACATTGACCTCCATTCTGGACATTGACCTCCATTCTCGACATTGACCTCCATTTTCGACATTGACCTCCATGCTGGACATTGACCTCCATTCTGGACATTGACCTCCAGGACGGGTGAGACGGACATTGACCTCCATTCGTGACATTGACCTCCATTTCCGACATTGACCTCCATTCTGGACATTGACCTCCATACTGGACATTGACCTCCATTCAGGACATTGACCTCCATTTTCGACATTGACCTCCATTATGGACATTGACCTCCATTCTGGACATTGACCTCCATTCTGGACATTGACCTCCAGGACGGGTGAGACGGACATTGACCTCCATTCATGACATTAAACTCCATTTCCGACATTGACCTCCATTCTGGACATTGACCTCCATTCTGGACATTGACCTCCAGGACGGGTGAGACGGACATTGACCTCCATTCGTGACATTGACCTCCATTTCCGACATTGACCTCCATTCTGGACATTGACCTCCATACTGGACATTGACCTCCATTCAGGACATTGACCTCCATTCTCGACATTGACCTCCATTCTCGAAATTGACCTCCATTTCCGACATTGACCTCCATTCTGGACATTGACCTCCATTCTCGACATTGACCTCCATTCATGACATTGACCTCCATTTTCGACATTGACCTCCATTCTGGACATTGACCTCCATTTTCGACATTGACCTCCATTCTGGACATTGACCTCCATTTCCGACATTGACCTCCATTTTCGACATTGACCTCCATTCTGGACATTGACCTCCATACTGGACATTGACCTCCATTCGGGACATTGACCGCCATTCTGGACATTGACCTCCATTCTGGACATTGACATCCATTTCCGACATTGACCTCCATTCTGGACATTGACCTCCATTCTCGACATTGACCTCCATTTTCGACATTGACCTCCATTCTGGACATTGACCTCCATTTCCGACATTGACCTCCATTTCCGACATTGACCTCCATTCTGGACATTGACCTCCATGCTGGACATTGACCTCCATTTTGGACATTGACCTCCATTCTGGACATTGACCTCCATTTTCGACATTGACCTCCATTTTCGACATTGACCTCCATTCTGGACATTGACCTCCATGACGGGTGAGACGGACATTGACATCCATTCATGACATTAAACTCCATTTCCGACATTGACCTCCATTCTGGACATTGACCTCCATTCTCGAAATTGACCTCCGTTTCCGACATTGACCTCCATTCTGGACATTGACCTCCATTCTCGACATTGACCTCCATTCATGACATTGACCTCCATTTTCGACATTGACCTCCATTCTGGACATTGACCTCCATTTCCGACATTGACCTCCATTCTGGACATTGACCTCCATTTTCGACATTGACCTCCATTCTGGACATTGACCTCCAGGACGGGTGAGACGGACATTGACTTCCATTCATGACATTAAACTCCATTTCCGACATTGACCTCCATACTGGACATTGACCTCCATTCTCGACATTGACCTCCATTTTCGACATTGACCTCCATTCTGGACATTGACCTCCAGGACGGGTGAGACGGACATTGACCTCCATTTCCGACATTGACCTCCATTCTGGACATTGACCTCCATACTGGACATTGACCTCCATTCTGGACATTGACCTCCATGCTGGACATTGACCTCCATTCTGGACATTGACCTCCAAGACGGGTGAGACGGACATTGACCTCCATTCGTGACATTGACCTCCATTTCCGACATTGACCTCCATTCTGGACATTGACCTCCATACTGGACATTGACCTCCATTCAGGACATTGACCTCCATTTTCGACATTGACCTCCATTATGGACATTGACCTCCATTCTGGACATTGACCTCCATTCTAGACATTGACCTCCAGGACGGGTGAGACGGACATTGACCTCCATTCATGACATTAAACTCCATTTCCGACATTGACCTCCATACTGGACATTGACCTCCATTCTCGACATTGACCTCCATTTTCGACATTGACCTCCATTCTGGACATTGACCTCCAGGACGGGTGAGACGGACATTGACCTCCATTCGTGACATTGACCTCCATTTCCGACATTGACCTCCATTCTGGACATTGACCTCCATACTGGACATTGACCTCCATTCTGGACATTGACCTCCATGCTGGACATTGACCTCCATTCTGGACATTGACCTCCAAGACGGGTGAGACGGACATTGACCTCCATTCGTGACATTGACCTCCATTTCCGACATTGACCTCCATTCTGGACATTGACCTCCATACTGGACATTGACCTCCATTCTGGACATTGACCTCCAGGACGGGTGAGACGGACATTGACCTCCATTCATGACATTAAACTCCATTTCCGACATTGACCTCCATACTGGACATTGACCTCCATTTTCGACATTGACCTCCATTATGGACATTGACCTCCATTCTGGACATTGACCTCCATTCTGGACATTGACCTCCAGGACGGGTGAGACGGACATTGACCTCCATTCATGACATTAAACTCCATTTCCGACATTGACCTCCATACTGGACATTGACCTCCATTCTCGACATTGACCTCCATTTTCGACATTGACCTCCGTTCTGGACATTGACCTCCATTCTGGACATTGACCTCCATTCTGGACATTGACCTCCATGCTGGACATTGACCTCCATTCTGGACATTGACCTCCAGGACGGGTGAGACGGACATTGACCTCCATTCGTGACATTGACCTCCATTTCCGACATTGACCTCCATTCTGGACATTGACCTCCATACTGGACATTGACCTCCATTCAGGACATTGACCTCCATTCTGGACATTGACCTCCATTATGGACATTGACCTCCATTTTCGACATTGACCTCCATTCTGGACATTGACCTCCATGCTGGACATTGACCTCCATTCTGGACATTGACCTCCATTCTGGACATTGACCTCCATTTTCGACATTGACCTCCATTCTGGACATTGACCTCCATGCTGGACATTGACCTCCATTCTGGACATTGACCTCCAGGACGGGTGAGACGGACATTGACCTCCATTCTGGACATTGACCTCCATTCTGTACATTGACCTCCATTTCCGACATTAAACTCCATTTTCGACATTGACCTCCATTCTCGACATTGACCTCCATTCTCGACATTGACCTCCATTCGGGACACTGACCTCCATGCTGGACATTGACCTCCATTCTGGACATTGACCTCAATTCTGGACATTGACCTCCATTCTCGACATTGACCTCCATTTTCGACATTGACCTCCATTCTGGACATTGACCTCCATTCTGGACATTGACCTCCATTCTGGACATTGACCTCCAGGACGGGTGAGACGGACATTGACCTCCATTCATGACATTAAACTCCATTTCCGACATTGACCTCCATTCTGGACATTGACCTCCATTTTCGACATTGACCTCCATTCTGGACATTGACCTCCATTCTGGACATTGACCTCCATTCTGGACATTGACCTCCATGCTGGACATTGACCTCCATTCTGGACATTGACCTCCAGGACGGGTGAGACGGACATTGACCTCCATTCGTGACATTGACCTCCATTTCCGACATTGACCTCCATTCTGGACATTGACCTCCATACTGGACATTGACCTCCATTCAGGACATTGACCTCCATTTTCGACATTGACCTCCATTATGGACATTGACCTCCATTCTGGACATTGACCTCCATTCTGGACATTGACCTCCAGGACGGGTGAGACGGACATTGACCTCCATTCATGACATTAAACTCCATTTCCGACATTGACCTCCATACTGGACATTGACCTCCATTCTCGACATTGACCTCCATTTTCGACATTGACCTCCATTCTGGACATTGACCTCCATTCTGGACATTGACCTCCAGGACGGGTGAGACGGACATTGACCTCCATTCGTGACATTGACCTCCATTTCCGACATTGACCTCCATTCTGGACATTGACCTCCATATTGGACATTGACCTCCATTCAGGACATTGACCTCCATTCTGGACATTGACCTCCATTCTCGAAATTGACCTCCATTTCCGACATTGACCTCTATTCGGGACACTGACATCCATGCTGGACATTGACCTCCATTCTGGACATTGACCTCAATTCTGGACATTGACCTCCATTCTCGACATTGACCTCCATTTTCGACATTGACCTCCATTCTGGACATTGACCTCCATTCTGGACATTGACCTCCATTCTGGACGTTGACCTCCATTCTGGACATTGACCCCCATTCTGGACATTGACCTCCATTTTCGACATTGACCTCCATTCCGGACATTGACCTCCATTCTGGACATTGACCTCCATTCTGGACATTGACCTCCATTTTCGACATTGACCTCCATTATGGACATTGACCTCCATTCTGGATATTGACCTCCATTCTCGAAATTGACCTCCATTTCCGACATTGACCTCCATTCTGGACATTGACCTCCATTCTGGACATTGACCTCCATTCTGGACATTGACCTCCATTTTCGACATTGACCTCCATTATGGACATTGACCTCCATTCTGGACATTGACCTCCATCTGGACATTGACCTCCATCTGGACATTGACCTCCATTCTGGACATGGACCTCCATTTTCGACATTGACCTCCATTATGGACATTGACCTCCATTCTGGACATTGACCTCCATTCTGGACATTGACCTCCAGGACGGGTGAGACGGACATTGACATCCATTCATGACATTAAACTCCATTTCCGACATTGACCTCTATTCGGGACACTGACATCCATGCTGGACATTGACCTCCATTCTGGACATTGACCTCAATTCTGGACATTGACCTCCATTCTCGACATTGACCTCCATTTCCGACATTGACCTCCATTATGGACATTGACCTCCATTCTCGACATTGACCTCCATTCATGACATTGACCTCCATTTTCGACATTGACCTCCATTCTGGACATTGACCTCCATTCTCGACATTGACCTCCATTCATGACATTGACCTCCATTTTCGACATTGACCTCCATTCTGGACATTGACCTCCATTTTCGACATTGACCTCCATTCATGACATTGACCTCCATTTTCGACATTGACCTCCATTCTGGACATTGACCTCCATTTCCGACATTGACCTCCATTCTCGAAATTGACCTCCATTTCCGACATTGACCTCCATTCTGGACATTGACCTCCATTCTCGACATTGACCTCCATTCATGACATTGACCTCCATTTTCGACATTGACCTCCATTCTGGACATTGACCTCCATTTTCGACATTGACCTCCATTCATGACATTGACCTCCATTTTCGACATTGACCTCCATTCTGGACATTGACCTCCATTTCCGACATTGACCTCCATTCTGGACATTGACCTCCATTTTCGACATTGACCTCCATTCTGGACATTGACCTCCATGCTGGACATTGACCTCCATTCTGGACATTGACCTCCATTCTGGACATTGACCCCCATTCTGGACATTGACCTCCATTTTCGACATTGACCTCCATTCTGGACATTGACCTCCATTCTGGACATTGACCTCCATTTTCGACATTGACCACCATTCTGGACATTGACCTCCATTTTCGACATTGACCTCCATTCTGGACATTGACCTCCAGGACGGGTGAGACGGACATTGACATCCATTCATGACATTAAACTCCATTTCCGACATTGACCTCCATTCTGGACATTGACCTCCATTCTCGAAATTGACCTCCATTTCCGACATTGACCTCCATTCTGGACATTGACCTCCATTCTCGACATTGACCTCCATTCAGGACATTGACCTCCATTCTGGACATTGACCTCCATTCTCGAAATTGACCTCCATTTCCGACATTGACCTCCATTATGGACATTGACCTCCATTCTCGACATTGACCTCCATTCATGACATTGACCTCCATTTTCGACATTGACCTCCATTCTGGACATTGACCTCCATTTTCGACATTGACCTCCATTCTGGACATTGACCTCCATTTCCGACATTGACCTCCATTTTCGACATTGACCTCCATTCTGGACATTGACCTCCATTCGGGACATTGACCTCCATTCTGGACATTGACCTCCATTCTGGACATTGACATCCATTTCCGACATTGACCTCCATTCTGGACATTGACCTCCATTCTCGACATTGACCTCCATTTTCGACATTGACCTCCATTCTGGACATTGACCTCCATTTCCGACATTGACCTCCATTTCCGACATTGACCTCCATTCTGGACATTGACCTCCATGCTGGACATTGACCTCCATTCTGGACATTGACCTCCATTCTGGACATTGACCTCCATTTTCGACATTGACCTCCATTTTCGACATTGACCTCCATTCTGGACATTGACCTCCAGGACGGGTGAGACGGACATTGACATCCATTCATGACATTAAACTCCATTTCCGACATTGACCTCCATTCTGGACATTGACCTCCATTCTCGAAATTGACCTCCATTTCCGACATTGACCTCCATTCTGGACATTGACCTCCATTCTCGACATTGACCTCCATTCATGACATTGACCTCCATTTTCGACATTGACCTCCATTCTGGACATTGACCTCCATTTCCGACATTGACCTCCATTCTGGACATTGACCTCCATTTTCGACATTGACCTCCATTCTGGACATTGACCTCCATGCTGGACATTGACCTCCATTCTGGACATTGACCTCCATTCTGGACATTGACCCCCATTCTGGACATTGACCTCCATTTTCGACATTGACCTCCATTCTGGACATTGACCTCCATTCTGGACATTGACCTCCATTCTGGACATTGACCTCCATTTTCGACATTGACCTCCATTATGGACATTGACCTCCATTCTGGACATTGACCTCCATCTGGACATTGACCTCCATTCTGGACATGGACCTCCATTTTCGACATTGACCTCCATTATGGACATTGACCTCCATTCTGGACATTGACCTCCATTCTGGACATTGACCTCCAGGACGGGTGAGACGGACATTGACATCCATTCATGACATTAAACTCCATTTCCGACATTGACCTCTATTCTAGACATTGACCTCCATTTCCGACATTGACCTCCATTCTGGACATTGACCTCCATTCTGGACATTGACCTCCATTTTCGACATTGACCACCATTCTGGACATTGACCTCCATTTCCGACATTGACCTCCATTCTGGACATTGACCTCTAGGACGGGTGAGACGGACATTGACCTCCATTCATGACATTAAACTCCATTTCCGACATTGACCTCCATTCTGGACATTGACCTCCATTTCCGACATTGACCTCCATTCTGGACATTGACCTCCATTCTGGACATTGACCTCCATTTTCGACATTGACCACCATTCTGGACATTGACCTCCATTTCCGACATTGACCTCCATTCTGGACATTGACCTCCATTTTCGACATTGACCTCCATTCTGGACATTGACCTCCATTTCCGACATTGACCTCCATTCTGGACATTGACCTCCATTTCCGACATTGACCTCCATTTTCGACATTGACCTCCATTCTGGACATTGACCTCCATACTGGACATTGACCTCCATTCGGGACGTTGACCTCCATTCTGGACATTGACCTCCATTCTGGACATTGACCTCCATCTGGACATTGACCTCCATCTGGACATTGACCTCCATTCTGGACATGGACCTCCATTTTCGACATTGACCTCCATTATGGACATTGACCTCCATTCTGGACATTGACCTCCATTCTGGACATTGACCTCCTGGACGGGTGAGACGGACATTGACATCCATTCATGACATTAAACTCCATTTCCGACATTGACCTCTATTCGGGACACTGACATCCATGCTGGACATTGACCTCCATTCTGGACATTGACCTCCATTCTGGACATTGACCTCCATTTTCGACATTGACCACCATTCTGGACATTGACCTCCATTTCCGACATTGACCTCCATTCTGGACATTGACCTCCATTTTCGACATTGACCTCCATTCTGGACATTGACCTCCATTTCCGACATTGACCTCCATTCTGGACATTGACCTCCATTCTGGACATTGACCTCCTGGACGGGTGAGACGGACATTGACATCCATTCATGACATTAAACTCCATTTCCGACATTGACCTCTATTCGGGACACTGACATCCATGCTGGACATTGACCTCCATTCTGGACATTGACCTCAATTCTGGACATTGACCTCCATTCTCGACATTGACCTCCATTTTCGACATTGACCTCCATTCTGGACATTGACCTCCATTCTGGACATTGACCTCCATTCTGGACGTTGACCTCCATTCTGGACATTGACCCCCATTCTGGACATTGACCTCCATTTTCGACATTGACCTCCATTCCGGACATTGACCTCCATTCTGGACATTGACCTCCATTCTGGACATTGACCTCCATTTTCGACATTGACCTCCATTATGGACATTGACCTCCATTCTGGATATTGACCTCCATTCTCGAAATTGACCTCCATTTCCGACATTGACCTCCATTCTGGACATTGACCTCCATTCTGGACATTGACCTCCATTCTGGACATTGACCTCCATTTTCGACATTGACCTCCATTATGGACATTGACCTCCATTCTGGACATTGACCTCCATCTGGACATTGACCTCCATCTGGACATTGACCTCCATTCTGGACATGGACCTCCATTTTCGACATTGACCTCCATTATGGACATTGACCTCCATTCTGGACATTGACCTCCATTCTGGACATTGACCTCCAGGACGGGTGAGACGGACATTGACATCCATTCATGACATTAAACTCCATTTCCGACATTGACCTCTATTCGGGACACTGACATCCATGCTGGACATTGACCTCCATTCTGGACATTGACCTCAATTCTGGACATTGACCTCCATTCTCGACATTGACCTCCATTTTCGACATTGACCTCCATTCTGGACATTGACCTCCATTCTGGACATTGACCTCCATTCTGGACGTTGACCTCCATTTTCGACATTGACCTCCATTCTGGACATTGACCTCCATTTCCGACATTGACCTCCATTCTGGACATTGACCTCCATTTTCGACATTGACCTCCATTCTGGACATTGACCTCCATGCTGGACATTGACCTCCATTCTGGACATTGACCTCCATTCTGGACATTGACCCCCATTCTGGACATTGACCTCCATTTTCGACATTGACCTCCATTCAGGACATTGACCTCCATTCAGGACATTGACCTCCATTCTGGACATGGACCTCCATTCTGGACATTGACCTCCATTTTCGACATTGACCTCCATTCAGGACATTGACCTCCATCTGGACATTGACCTCCATCTGGACATTGACCTCCATTCTGGACATGGACCTCCATTTTCGACATTGACTTCCATTCTCGACATTGACCTCCATTCATGACATTGACCTCCATTTTCGACATTGACCTCCATTCTGGACATTGACCTCCATTTCCGACATTGACCTCCATTCTGGACATTGACCTCCATTTTCGACATTGACCTCCATTCTGGACATTGACCTCCATGCTGGACATTGACCTCCATTCTGGACATTGACCTCCATTCTGGACATTGACCCCCATTCTGGACATTGACCTCCATTTTCGACATTGACCTCCATTCTGGACATTGACCTCCATTCTGGACATTGACCTCCATTTTCGACATTGACCTCCATTATGGACATTGACCTCCATTCTGGACATTGACCTCCATTCTGGACATGGACCTCCATTTTCGACATTGACCTCCATTATGGACATTGACCTCCATTCTGGACATTGACCTCCATTCTGGACATTGACCTCCAGGACGGGTGAGACGGACATTGACATCCATTCATGACATTAAACTCCATTTCCGACATTGACCTCTATTCGGGACACTGACATCCATGCTGGACATTGACCTCCATTCTGGACATTGACCTCAATTCTGGACATTGACCTCCATTCTCGACATTGACCTCCATTTTCGACATTGACCTCCATTCTGGACATTGACCTCCATTCTGGACATTGACCTCCATTCTGGACGTTGACCTCCATTTTCGACATTGACCTCCATTCTGGACATTGACCTCCATTTCCGACATTGACCTCCATTCTGGACATTGACCTCCATTTTCGACATTGACCTCCATTCTGGACATTGACCTCCATGCTGGACATTGACCTCCATTCTGGACATTGACCCCCATTCTGGACATTGACCTCCATTTTCGACATTGACCTCCATTCTGGACATTGACCTCCATTCAGGACATTGACCTCCATTCTGGACATGGACCTCCATTCTGGACATTGACCTCCATTTTCGACATTGACCTCCATTATGGACATTGACCTCCATTCTGGACATTGACCTCCATCTGGACATTGACCTCCATCTGGACATTGACCTCCATTCTGGACATTGACCTCCATTTTCGACATTGACCTCCATTATGGACATTGACCTCCATTCTGGACATTGACCTCCATTCTGGACATTGACCTCCAGGACGGGTGAGACGGACATTGACATCCATTCATGACATTAAACTCCATTTCCGACATTGACCTCTATTCTGGACATTGACCTCCATTTCCGACATTGACCTCCATTCTGGACATTGACCTCAATTCTGGACATTGACCTCCATTCTCGACATTGACCTCCATTTTCGACATTGACCTCCATTCTGGACATTGACCTCCATTCTGGACATTGACCTCCATTCTGGACGTTGACCTCCATTTTCGACATTGACCTCCATTCTGGACATTGACCTCCATTTCCGACATTGACCTCCATTCTGGACATTGACCTCCATTTTCGACATTGACCTCCATTCTGGACATTGACCTCCATGCTGGACATTGACCTCCATTCTGGACATTGACCCCCATTCTGGACATTGACCTCCATTTTCGACATTGACCTCCATTCTGGACATTGACCTCCATTCAGGACATTGACCTCCATTCTGGACATGGACCTCCATTCTGGACATTGACCTCCATTTTCGACATTGACCTCCATTATGGACATTGACCTCCATTCTGGACATTGACCTCCATCTGGACATTGACCTCCATCTGGACATTGACCTCCATTCTGGACATTGACCTCCATTTTCGACATTGACCTCCATTATGGACATTGACCTCCATTCTGGACATTGACCTCCATTCTGGACATTGACCTCCATTTTCGACATTGACCTCCATTCAGGACATTGACCTCCATTCAGGACATTGACCTCCATTCTGGACATGGACCTCCATTCTGGACATTGACCTCCATTTTCGACATTGACCTCCATTCAGGACATTGACCTCCATCTGGACATTGACCTCCATCTGGACATTGACCTCCATTCTGGACATGGACCTCCATTTTCGACATTGACTTCCATTCTCGACATTGACCTCCATTCATGACATTGACCTCCATTTTCGACATTGACCTCCATTCTGGACATTGACCTCCATTTCCGACATTGACCTCCATTCTGGACATTGACCTCCATTTTCGACATTGACATCCATGCTGGACATTGACCTCCATTCTGGACATTGACCTCAATTCTGGACATTGACCTCCATTCTCGACATTGACCTCCATTTTCGACATTGACCTCCATTCTGGACATTGACCTCCATTCTGGACATTGACCTCCATTCTGGACGTTGACCTCCATTTTCGACATTGACCTCCATTCTGGACATTGACCTCCATTTCCGACATTGACCTCCATTCTGGACATTGACCTCCATTTTCGACATTGACCTCCATTCTGGACATTGACCTCCATGCTGGACATTGACCTCCATTCTGGACATTGACCTCCATTCTGGACATTGACCCCCATTCTGGACATTGACCTCCATTTTCGACATTGACCTCCATTCAGGACATTGACCTCCATTCAGGACATTGACCTCCATTCTGGACATGGACCTCCATTCTGGACATTGACCTCCATTTTCGACATTGACCTCCATTCAGGACATTGACCTCCATCTGGACATTGACCTCCATCTGGACATTGACCTCCATTCTGGACATGGACCTCCATTTTCGACATTGACTTCCATTCTCGACATTGACCTCCATTCATGACATTGACCTCCATTTTCGACATTGACCTCCATTCTGGACATTGACCTCCATTTCCGACATTGACCTCCATTCTGGACATTGACCTCCATTTTCGACATTGACCTCCATTCTGGACATTGACCTCCATGCTGGACATTGACCTCCATTCTGGACATTGACCTCCATTCTGGACATTGACCCCCATTCTGGACATTGACCTCCATTTTCGACATTGACCTCCATTCTGGACATTGACCTCCATTCTGGACATTGACCTCCATTTTCGACATTGACCTCCATTATGGACATTGACCTCCATTCTGGACATTGACCTCCATTCTGGACATGGACCTCCATTTTCGACATTGACCTCCATTATGGACATTGACCTCCATTCTGGACATTGACCTCCATTCTGGACATTGACCTCCAGGACGGGTGAGACGGACATTGACATCCATTCATGACATTAAACTCCATTTCCGACATTGACCTCTATTCGGGACACTGACATCCATGCTGGACATTGACCTCCATTCTGGACATTGACCTCAATTCTGGACATTGACCTCCATTCTCGACATTGACCTCCATTTTCGACATTGACCTCCATTCTGGACATTGACCTCCATTCTGGACATTGACCTCCATTCTGGACGTTGACCTCCATTTTCGACATTGACCTCCATTCTGGACATTGACCTCCATTTCCGACATTGACCTCCATTCTGGACATTGACCTCCATTTTCGACATTGACCTCCATTCTGGACATTGACCTCCATGCTGGACATTGACCTCCATTCTGGACATTGACCCCCATTCTGGACATTGACCTCCATTTTCGACATTGACCTCCATTCTGGACATTGACCTCCATTCAGGACATTGACCTCCATTCTGGACATGGACCTCCATTCTGGACATTGACCTCCATTTTCGACATTGACCTCCATTATGGACATTGACCTCCATTCTGGACATTGACCTCCATCTGGACATTGACCTCCATCTGGACATTGACCTCCATTCTGGACATTGACCTCCATTTTCGACATTGACCTCCATTATGGACATTGACCTCCATTCTGGACATTGACCTCCATTCTGGACATTGACCTCCAGGACGGGTGAGACGGACATTGACATCCATTCATGACATTAAACTCCATTTCCGACATTGACCTCTATTCTGGACATTGACCTCCATTTCCGACATTGACCTCCATTCTGGACATTGACCTCCATTCTGGACATTGACCTCCATTTTCGACATTGACCACCATTCTGGACATTGACCTCCATTTCCGACATTGACCTCCATTCTGGACATTGACCTCCAGGACGGGTGAGACGGACATTGACCTCCATTCATGACATTGACCTCCATTTCCGACATTGACCTCCATTCTGGACATTGACCTCCATACTGGACATTGACCTCCATTCATGACATTGACCTCCATTCTGGACATTGACCTCCATTCTGTACATTGACCTCCATTTCCGACATTGACCTCCATTCTGGACATTGACCTCCATACTGGACATTGACCTCCATTCATGACATTGACCCCCATTCTGGACATTGACCTCCATTTTCGACATTGACCTCCATTCTGGACATTGACCTCCATTCTGGACATTGACCTCCATTCTGGACATTGACCTCCATTTTCGACATTGACCTCCATTATGGACATTGACCTCCATTCTGGACATTGACCTCCATCTGGACATTGACCTCCATCTGGACATTGACCTCCATTCTGGACATGGACCTCCATTTTCGACATTGACCTCCATTATGGACATTGACCTCCATTCTGGACATTGACCTCCATTCTGGACATTGACCTCCAGGACGGGTGAGACGGACATTGACATCCATTCATGACATTAAACTCCATTTCCGACATTGACCTCTATTCGGGACACTGACATCCATGCTGGACATTGACCTCCATTCTGGACATTGACCTCAATTCTGGACATTGACCTCCATTCTCGACATTGACCTCCATTTTCGACATTGACCTCCATTCTGGACATTGACCTCCATTCTGGACATTGACCTCCATTCTGGACGTTGACCTCCATTCTGGACATTGACCTCCATTTTCGACATTGACCTCCATTCTGGACATTGACCTCCATTTTCGACATTGACCTCCATTCCGGACATTGACCTCCATTCTGGACATTGACCTCCATTCTGGACATTGACCTCCATTTTCGACATTGACCTCCATTATGGACATTGACCTCCATTCTGGACATTGACCTCCATTCTCGAAATTGACCTCCATTTCCGACATTGACCTCCATTCTGGACATTGACCTCCATTTTCGACATTGACCTCCATTCTGGACATTGACCTCCATTCTGGACATTGACCTCCATTTTCGACATTGACCTCCATTCCGGACATTGACCTCCATTCTGGACATTGACCTCCATTCTGGACATTGACCTCCATTTTCGACATTGACCTCCATTATGGACATTGACCTCCATTCTGGACATTGACCTCCATTCTCGAAATTGACCTCCATTTCCGACATTGACCTCCATTCTGGACATTGACCTCCATTTTCGACATTGACCTCCATTATGGACATTGACCTCCATTCTGGACATTGACCTCCATCTGGACATTGACCTCCATCTGGACATTGACCTCCATTCTGGACATGGACCTCCATTTTCGACATTGACCTCCATTATGGACATTGACCTCCATTCTGGACATTGACCTCCATTCTGGACATTGACCTCCAGGACGGGTGAGACGGACATTGACATCCATTCATGACATTAAACTCCATTTTCGACATTGACCTCCATTCTGGACATTGACCTCCATTCTGGACATTGACCTCCATTCTGGACGTTGACCTCCATTTTCGACATTGACCTCCATTCTGGACATTGACCTCCATTTCCGACATTGACCTCCATTCTGGACATTGACCTCCATTTTCGACATTGACCTCCATTCTGGACATTGACCTCCATGCTGGACATTGACCTCCATTCTGGACATTGACCTCCATTCTGGACATTGACCCCCATTCTGGACATTGACCTCCATTTTCGACATTGACCTCCATTCTGGACATTGACCTCCATGCTGGACATTGACCTCCATTCTGGACATTGACCTCCATTCTGGACATTGACCTCCATTTTCGACATTGACCTCCATTCTGGACATTGACCTCCATTCTGGACATTGACCTCCATTATGGACATTGACCTCCATTCTGGACATTGACCTCCATTCTCGAAATTGACCTCCATTTCCGACATTGACCTCCATTCTGGACATTGACCTCCATTTTCGACATTGACCTCCATTATGGACATTGACCTCCATTCTGGACATTGACCTCCATCTGGACATTGACCTCCATCTGGACATTGACCTCCATTCTGGACATGGACCTCCATTTTCGACATTGACCTCCATTATGGACATTGACCTCCATTCTGGACATTGACCTCCATTCTGGACATTGACCTCCAGGACGGGTGAGACGGACATTGACATCCATTCATGACATTAAACTCCATTTTCGACATTGACCTCCATTCTGGACATTGACCTCCATTCTGGACATTGACCTCCATTCTGGACGTTGACCTCCATTTTCGACATTGACCTCCATTCTGGACATTGACCTCCATTTCCGACATTGACCTCCATTCTGGACATTGACCTCCATTTTCGACATTGACCTCCATTCTGGACATTGACCTCCATGCTGGACATTGACCTCCATTCTGGACATTGACCTCCATTCTGGACATTGACCCCCATTCTGGACATTGACCTCCATTTTCGACATTGACCTCCATTCTGGACATTGACCTCCATTCAGGACATTGACCTCCATTCTGGACATGGACCTCCATTCTGGACATTGACCTCCATTTTCGACATTGACCTCCATTCTGGACATTGACCTCCATCTGGACATTGACCTCCATCTGGACATTGACCTCCATTCTGGACATGGACCTCCATTTTCGACATTGACCTCCATTCTCGACATTGACCTCCATTCATGACATTGACCTCCATTTTCGACATTGACCTCCATTCTGGACATTGACCTCCATTTCCGACATTGACCTCCATTCTGGACATTGACCTCCATTTTCGACATTGACCTCCATTCTGGACATTGACCTCCATTTTCGACATTGACCTCCATTCTTGACATTGACCTCCATTTCCGACATTGACCTCCATTCTGGACATTGACCTCCATTTCCGACATTGACCTCCATTTTCGACATTGACCTCCATTCTGGACATTGACCTCCATACTGGACATTGACCTCCATTCGGGACATTGACCTCCATTCTGGACATTGACCTCCATTCTGGACATTGACCTCCATTTCCGACATTGACCTCCATTCTGGACATTGACCTCCATTTTCGACATTGACCTCCATTCTGGACATTGACCTCCATGCTGGACATTGACCTCCATTCTGGACATTGACCTCCATTCTGGACATTGACCTCCATTTTCGACATTGACCTCCATTTTCGACATTGACCTCCATTCTGGACATTGACCTCCATGCTGGACATTGACCTCCATTCTGGACATTGACCTCCATTCTGGACATTGACCTCCATTTTCGACATTGACCTCCATTCTGGACATTGACCTCCATGCTGGACATTGACCTCCATTCTGGACATTGACCTCCATTCTGGACATTGACCTCCATTTTCGACATTGACCTCCATTCTGGACATTGACCTCCAGGACGGGTGAGACGGACATTGACATCCATTCATGACATTAAACTCCATTTCCGACATTGACCTCTATTCTGGACATTGACCTCCATTTCCGACATTGACCTCCATTCTGGACATTGACCTCCATTCTGGACATTGACCTCCATTCTGGACATTGACCTCCATGCTGGACATTGACCTCCATTCTGGACATTGACCTCCATTCTGGACATTGACCTCCATTTTCGACATTGACCTCCATTTTCGACATTGACCTCCATTCTGGACATTGACTTCCATGCTGGACATTGACCTCCATTCTGGACATTGACCTCCATCCTGGACATTGACCTCCATCCTGGACATTGACCTCCATTCTGGACATTGACCTCCAGGACGGGTGAGACGGACATTGACCTCCATCCTGGAGATTGACCTCCATTCTGGACATTGACCTCCATTTCCGACATTGACCTCCATTTTCGACATTTACCTCCATTCTGGACATTGACCTCCATCCTGGACATTGACCTCCATCCTGGACATTGACCTCCATTCTGGACATTGACCTCCAGGACGGGTGAGACGGACATTGACCTCCATCCTGGAGATTGACCTCCATTCTGGACATTGACCTCCAGGACGGGTGAGACGGACATTGACCTCCATTCATGACATTGACCTCCATTTCCGACATTGACCTCCATTCTGGACATTGACCTCCATACAGGACATTGACCTCCATTCATGACATTGACCTCCATTCTGGACATTGACCTCCATTCTGTACATTGACCTCCATTTCCGACATTGACCTCCATTTTCGACATTTACCTCCATTCTGGACATTGACCTCCATTTTCGACATTGACCTCCATGCTGGACATTGACCTCCATTCGGGACACTGACATCCATGCTGGACATTGACCTCCATTCTGGACATTGACCTCCATTCTGGACATTGACCTCCATTCTGGACATTGACCTCCATTATGGACATTGACCTCCATTTTCGACATTGACCTCCATTATGGACATTGACCTCCATTCTGGACATTGACCTTCATTCTGGACATTGACCTCCATTTTCGACATTGACCTCCATTTTGGACATTGACCTCCATTCTGGACATTGACCTCCATTCTGGACATTGACCTCCATCTGGACATTGACCTCCATTCCGGACATTGACCTCCATCTGGACATTGACCTCCATTCTCGACATTGACCTCCATTCGGGACATTGACCTCCATGCTGGACATTGACCTCCATTCTGGACATTGACCTCAATTCTGGACATTGACCTCCATTCTCGACATTGACCTCCATTCTCGACATTGACCTCCATTCGGGACATTGACCTCCATTTCCGACATTGACCTCCATTCTGGACATTGACCTCCATTCTTGACATTGACCTCCATTCTGGACATTGACCTCCATTTTCGACATTGACCTCCATTCTGGACATTGACCTCCATACTGGACATTGACCTCCATTCGGGACATTGACCTCCATTCTGGACATTGACCTCCATTTTCGACATTGACCTCCATTCTGGACATTGACCTCCATGCTGGACATTGACCTCCATTCTGGACATTGACCTCCAGGACGGGTGAGACGGACATTGACCTCCATTCATGACATTAAACTACATTTCCGACATTGACCTCCATTCTGGACATTGACCTCCATTTCCGACATTGACCTCCATTCTGGACATTGACCTCCATTCTGGACATTGACCTCCATCCTGGACATTGACCTCCATTCTTGACATTGACCTCCAGGACGGGTGAGACGGACATTGACCTCCATCCTGGACATTGACCTCCATTCTGGACATTGACCTCCAGGACGGGTGAGACGGACATTGACCTCCATCCTGGACATTGACCTCCATTCTGGACATTGACCTCCAGGACGTGTGAGACGGACATTGACCTCCATTCATGACATTGACCTCCATTTCCGACATTGACCTCCATTCTGGACATTGACCTCCATACTGGACATTGACCTCCATTCAGGACATTGACCTCCATTCTGGTCATTGACCTCCATTCTGTACATTGACCTCCATTTCCGACATTGACCTCCATTCTGGACATTGACCTCCATTTTCGACATTGACCTCCATTCTGGACATTGACCTCCATTTCCGACATTGACCTCCATTCTGGACATTGACCTCCATTTTCGACATAGACCTCCATTCTGGACATTGACCTCCATGCTGGACATTGACCTCCATTCTGGACATTGACCTCCATTCTGGACATTGACCCCCATTCTGGACATTGACCTCCATTTCCGACATTGACCTCCATTCTGGACATTGACCTCCATTTTCGACATTGACCTCCGTTCTGGACATTGACCTCCATTTCCGACATTGACCTCCATTCTGGACATTGACCTCCATTTTCGACATTGACCTCCATTCTGGACATTGACCTCCATACTGGACATTGAGCTCCATTTTCGACATTGACCTCCATTATGGACATTGACCTCCATTCTGGACATTGACCTCCATTCTGGACATTGACCTCCAGGACGGGTGAGACGGACATTGACCTCCATTCATGACATTGACCTCCATTTCCGACATTGACCTCCATTCTGGACATTGACCTCCATACTGGACATTGACCTCCATTCATGACATTGACCTCCATTCTGGACATTGACCTCCATTCTGTACATTGACCTCCATTTCCGACATTGACCTCCATTTTCGACATTTACCTCCATTCTGGACATTGACCTCCATTTTCGACATTGACCACCATTCTGGACATTGACCTCCATTTCCGACATTGACCTCCATTCTGGACATTGACCTCCATTTTCGACATTGACCTCCATTCTGGACATTGACCTCCATTTCCGACATTGACCTCCATTCTGGACATTGACCTCCATGCTGGACATTGACCTCCATTCGGGACACTGACATCCATGCTGGACATTGACCTCCATTCTGGACATTGACCTCCATTCTGGACATTGACCTCCATTCTGGACATTGACCTCCATTTTCGACATTGACCTCCATTCTGGACATTGACCTCCATTCTGGACATTGACCTTCATTCTGGACATTGACCTCCATTTTCGACATTGACCTCCATTCTGGACATTGACCTCCATTCTGGACATTGACCTCCATTCTGGACATTGACCTCCATCTGGACATTGACCTCCATTCCGGACATTGACCTCCATCTGGACATTGACCTCCATTCTCGACATTGACCTCCATTCGGGACATTGACCTCCATGCTGGACATTGACCTCCATTCTGGACATTGACCTCAATTCTGGACATTGACCTCCATTCTCGACATTGACCTCCATTCTCGACATTGACCTCCATTCGGGACATTGACCTCCATTTCCGACATTGACCTCCATTCTGGACATTGACCTCCATTCTTGACATTGACCTCCATTCTGGACATTGACCTCCATTTTCGACATTGACCTCCATTCTGGACATTGACCTCCATACTGGACATTGACCTCCATTCGGGACATTGACCTCCATTCTGGACATTGACCTCCATTTTCGACATTGACCTCCATTCTGGACATTGACCTCCATGCTGGACATTGACCTCCATTCTGGACATTGACCTCCAGGACGGGTGAGACGGACATTGACCTCCATTCATGACATTAAACTACATTTCCGACATTGACCTCCATTCTGGACATTGACCTCCATTTCCGACATTGACCTCCATTCTGGACATTGACCTCCATTCAGGACATTGACCTCCATCCTGGACATTGACCTCCATTCTGGACATTGACCTCCAGGACGGGTGAGACGGACATTGACCTCCATCCTGGACATTGACCTCCATTCAGGACATTGACCTCCAGGACGGGTGAGACGGACATTGACCTCCATCCTGGACATTGACCTCCATTCTGGACATTGACCTCCAGGACGGGTGAGACGGACATTGACCTCCATTCATGACATTGACCTCCATTTCCGACATTGACCTCCATTCTGGACATTGACCTCCATACTGGACATTGACCTCCATTCTGGTCATTGACCTCCATTCTGTACATTGACCTCCATTTCCGACATTGACCTCCATTCTGGACATTGACCTCCATTTTCGACATTGACCTCCATTCTGGACATTGACCTCCATTTCCGACATTGACCTCCATTCTGGACATTGACCTCCATTTTCGACATAGACCTCCATTCTGGACATTGACCTCCATGCTGGACATTGACCTCCATTCTGGACATTGACCTCCATTCTGGACATTGACCCCCATTCTGGACATTGACCTCCATTTCCGACATTGACCTCCATTCTGGACATTGACCTCCATTTTCGACATTGACCTCCGTTCTGGACATTGACCTCCATTTTCGACATTGACCTCCATTTTCGACATTGACCTCCATTCTGGACATTGACTTCCATGCTGGACATTGACCTCCATTCTGGACATTGACCTCCATCCTGGACATTGACCTCCATCCTGGACATTGACCTCCATTCTGGACATTGACCTCCAGGACGGGTGAGACGGACATTGACCTCCATCCTGGAGATTGACCTCCATTCTGGACATTGACCTCCATTTCCGACATTGACCTCCATTTTCGACATTTACCTCCATTCTGGACATTGACCTCCATCCTGGACATTGACCTCCATCCTGGACATTGACCTCCATTCTGGACATTGACCTCCAGGACGGGTGAGACGGACATTGACCTCCATCCTGGAGATTGACCTCCATTCTGGACATTGACCTCCAGGACGGGTGAGACGGACATTGACCTCCATTCATGACATTGACCTCCATTTCCGACATTGACCTCCATTCTGGACATTGACCTCCATACAGGACATTGACCTCCATTCATGACATTGACCTCCATTCTGGACATTGACCTCCATTCTGTACATTGACCTCCATTTCCGACATTGACCTCCATTTTCGACATTTACCTCCATTCTGGACATTGACCTCCATTTTCGACATTGACCTCCATGCTGGACATTGACCTCCATTCGGGACACTGACATCCATGCTGGACATTGACCTCCATTCTGGACATTGACCTCCATTCTGGACATTGACCTCCATTCTGGACATTGACCTCCATTATGGACATTGACCTCCATTTTCGACATTGACCTCCATTATGGACATTGACCTCCATTCTGGACATTGACCTTCATTCTGGACATTGACCTCCATTTTCGACATTGACCTCCATTTTGGACATTGACCTCCATTCTGGACATTGACCTCCATTCTGGACATTGACCTCCATCTGGACATTGACCTCCATTCCGGACATTGACCTCCATCTGGACATTGACCTCCATTCTCGACATTGACCTCCATTCGGGACATTGACCTCCATGCTGGACATTGACCTCCATTCTGGACATTGACCTCAATTCTGGACATTGACCTCCATTCTCGACATTGACCTCCATTCTCGACATTGACCTCCATTCGGGACATTGACCTCCATTTCCGACATTGACCTCCATTCTGGACATTGACCTCCATTCTTGACATTGACCTCCATTCTGGACATTGACCTCCATTTTCGACATTGACCTCCATTCTGGACATTGACCTCCATACTGGACATTGACCTCCAATCGGGACATTGACCTCCATTCTGGACATTGACCTCCATTTTCGACATTGACCTCCATTCTGGACATTGACCTCCATGCTGGACATTGACCTCCATTCTGGACATTGACCTCCAGGACGGGTGAGACGGACATTGACCTCCATTCATGACATTAAACTACATTTCCGACATTGACCTCCATTCTGGACATTGACCTCCATTTCCGACATTGACCTCCATTCTGGACATTGACCTCCATTCTGGACATTGACCTCCATCCTGGACATTGACCTCCATTCTGGACATTGACCTCCAGGACGGGTGAGACGGACATTGACCTCCATCCTGGACATTGACCTCCATTCTGGACATTGACCTCCAGGACGGGTGAGACGGACATTGACCTCCATCCTGGACATTGACCTCCATTCTGGACATTGACCTCCAGGACGTGTGAGACGGACATTGACCTCCATTCATGACATTGACCTCCATTTCCGACATTGACCTCCATTCTGGACATTGACCTCCATACTGGACATTGACCTCCATTCAGGACATTGACCTCCATTCTGGTCATTGACCTCCATTCTGTACATTGACCTCCATTTCCGACATTGACCTCCATTCTGGACATTGACCTCCATTTTCGACATTGACCTCCATTCTGGACATTGACCTCCATTTCCGACATTGACCTCCATTCTGGACATTGACCTCCATTTTCGACATAGACCTCCATTCTGGACATTGACCTCCATGCTGGACATTGACCTCCATTCTGGACATTGACCTCCATTCTGGACATTGACCCCCATTCTGGACATTGACCTCCATTTCCGACATTGACCTCCATTCTGGACATTGACCTCCATTTTCGACATTGACCTCCGTTCTGGACATTGACCTCCATTTCCGACATTGACCTCCATTCTGGACATTGACCTCCATTTTCGACATTGACCTCCATTCTGGACATTGACCTCCATACTGGACATTGAGCTCCATTTTCGACATTGACCTCCATTATGGACATTGACCTCCATTCTGGACATTGACCTCCATTCTGGACATTGACCTCCAGGACGGGTGAGACGGACATTGACCTCCATTCATGACATTGACCTCCATTTCCGACATTGACCTCCATTCTGGACATTGACCTCCATACTGGACATTGACCTCCATTCATGACATTGACCTCCATTCTGGACATTGACCTCCATTCTGTACATTGACCTCCATTTCCGACATTGACCTCCATTTTCGACATTTACCTCCATTCTGGACATTGACCTCCATTTTCGACATTGACCACCATTCTGGACATTGACCTCCATTTCCGACATTGACCTCCATTCTGGACATTGACCTCCATTTTCGACATTGACCTCCATTCTGGACATTGACCTCCATTTCCGACATTGACCTCCATTCTGGACATTGACCTCCATGCTGGACATTGACCTCCATTCGGGACACTGACATCCATGCTGGACATTGACCTCCATTCTGGACATTGACCTCCATTCTGGACATTGACCTCCATTCTGGACATTGACCTCCATTCTGGACATTGACCTCCATTTTCGACATTGACCTCCATTCTGGACATTGACCTCCATTCTGGACATTGACCTTCATTCTGGACATTGACCTCCATTTTCGACATTGACCTCCATTCTGGACATTGACCTCCATTCTGGACATTGACCTCCATTCTGGACATTGACCTCCATCTGGACATTGACCTCCATTCGGGACATTGACCTCCATTTCCGACATTGACCTCCATTCTGGACATTGACCTCCATTCTTGACATTGACCTCCATTCTGGACATTGACCTCCAATCTGGACATTGACCTCCATACTGGACATTGACCTCCATTCATGACATTGACCTCCATTCTGGACATTGACCTCCATTCTGTACATTGACCTCCATTTCCGACATTGACCTCCATTTTCGACATTGACCTCCATTCTGGACATTGACCTCCATTCTGGACATTGACCTCCATTCTGGACATTGACCTCCATCTGGACATTGACCTCCATTCCGGACATTGACCTCCATCTGGACATTGACCTCCATTCTCGACATTGACCTCCATTCGGGACATTGACCTCCATGCTGGACATTGACCTCCATTCTGGACATTGACCTCAATTCTGGACATTGACCTCCATTCTCGACATTGACCTCCATTCTCGACATTGACCTCCATTCGGGACATTGACCTCCATTTCCGACATTGACCTCCATTCTGGACATTGACCTCCATTCTTGACATTGACCTCCATTCTGGACATTGACCTCCATTTTCGACATTGACCTCCATTCTGGACATTGACCTCCATACTGGACATTGACCTCCATTCGGGACATTGACCTCCATTCTGGACATTGACCTCCATTTTCGACATTGACCTCCATTCTGGACATTGACCTCCATGCTGGACATTGACCTCCATTCTGGACATTGACCTCCAGGACGGGTGAGACGGACATTGACCTCCATCCTGGACATTGACCTCCATTCAGGACATTGACCTCCAGGACGGGTGAGACGGACATTGACCTCCATCCTGGACATTGACCTCCATTCAGGACATTGACCTCCAGGACGGGTGAGACGGACATTGACCTCCATCCTGGACATTGACCTCCATTCTGGACATTGACCTCCAGGACGGGTGAGACGGACATTGACCTCCATCCTGGACATTGACCTCCATTCATGACATTGACCTCCATTTCCGACATTGACCTCCATTCTGGACATTGACCTCCATACTGGACATTGACCTCCATTCTGGACATTGACCTCCATACTGGACATTGACCTCCATTCTGGTCATTGACCTCCATTCTGTACATTGACCTCCATTTCCGACATTGACCTCCATTCTGGACATTGACCTCCATTTTCGACATTGACCTCCATTCTGGACATTGACCTCCATTTCCGACATTGACCTCCATTCTGGACATTGACCTCCATTTTCGACATAGACCTCCATTCTGGACATTGACCTCCATGCTGGACATTGACCTCCATTCTGGACATTGACCTCCATTCTGGACATTGACCCCCATTCTGGACATTGACCTCCATTTCCGACATTGACCTCCATTCTGGACATTGACCTCCATTTTCGACATTGACCTCCGTTCTGGACATTGACCTCCATTTCCGACATTGACCTCCATTCTGGACATTGACCTCCATTCGGGACATTGACCTCCATTCTGGACATTGACCTCCAATCTGGACATTGACCTCCATTTCCGACATTGACCTCCATTCTGGACATTGACCTCCATTTTCGACATTGACCTCCATTCTGGACATTGACCTCCATGCTGGACATTGACCTCCATTCTGGACATTGACCTCCATTCTGGACATTGACCTCCATTTTCGACATTGACCTCCATTCTGGACATTGACCTCCATACTGGACATTGAGCTCCATTTTCGACATTGACCTCCATTATGGACATTGACCTCCATTCTGGACATTGACCTCCATTCTGGACATTGACCTCCAGGACGGGTGAGACGGACATTGACCTCCATTCATGACATTAAACTCCATTTCCGACATTGACCTCCATTCTGGACATTGACCTCCATTTTCGACATTGACCTCCATTCTGGACATTGACCTCCATACTGGACATTGACCTCCATTCGGGACATTGACCTCCATTCTGGACATTGACCTCAATTCTGGACATTGACCTCCATTCTCGACATTGACCTCCATTCTCGACATTGACCTCCATTCGGGACATTGACCTCCATTTCCGACATTGACCTCCATTCTGGACATTGACCTCCATTCTTGACATTGACCTCCATTCTGGACATTGACCTCCATTTTCGACATTGACCTCCATTCTGGACATTGACCTCCATACTGGACATTGACCTCCATTCGGGACATTGACCTCCATTCTGGACATTGACCTCCATTTTCGACATTGACCTCCATTCTGGACATTGACCTCCATGCTGGACATTGACCTCCATTCTGGACATTGACCTCCAGGACGGGTGAGACGGACATTGACCTCCATTCATGACATTAAACTACATTTCCGACATTGACCTCCATTCTGGACATTGACCTCCATTTCCGACATTGACCTCCATTCTGGACATTGACCTCCATTCAGGACATTGACCTCCATCCTGGACATTGACCTCCATTCTGGACATTGACCTCCAGGACGGGTGAGACGGACATTGACCTCCATCCTGGACATTGACCTCCATTCAGGACATTGACCTCCAGGACGGGTGAGACGGACATTGACCTCCATCCTGGACATTGACCTCCATTCTGGACATTCATTGACCTCCAGGACGGGTGAGACGGACATTGACCTCCATTCATGACATTGACCTCCATTTCCGACATTGACCTCCATTCTGGACATTGACCTCCATACTGGACATTGACCTCCATTCAGGACATTGACCTCCGTTCTGGACATTGACCTCCATTTCCGACATTGACCTCCATTCTGGACATTGACCTCCATTCGGGACATTGACCTCCATTCTGGACATTGACCTCCATTCTGGACATTGACCTCCATACTGGACATTGAGCTCCATTTTCGACATTGACCTCCATTATGGACATTGACCTCCATTCTGGACATTGACCTCCATTCTGGACATTGACCTCCAGGACGGGTGAGACGGACATTGACCTCCATTCATGACATTAAACTCCATTTCCGACATTGACCTCCATTCTGGACATTGACCTCCATTTTCGACATTGACCTCCATTCTGGACATTGACCTCCATACTGGACATTGACCTCCATTCGGGACATTGACCTCCATTCTTGACATTGACCTCCATTCTGGACATTGACCTCCATTCTGGACATTGACCTCCATTATGGACATTGACCTCCATTCTGGACATTGACCTCCATACTGGACATTGACCTCCATTCTGGACATTGACCTCCATTCTCGACATTGACCTCCATACTGGACATTGACCTCCATTCTGGACATTGACCTCCATTCTGGACATTGACCTCCATTCTGGACATTGACCTCCATTCTGGACATTGACCTCCATCTGGACATTGACCTCCATTCTGGACATTGACCTCCATCTGGACATTGACCTCCATTCTCGACATTGACCTCCATTCGGGACATTGACCTCCATGCTGGACATTGACCTCCATTCTGGACATTGACCTCCATTCTGGACATTGACCTCCATTTTCGACATTGACCTCCATTTTGGACATTGACCTCCATTCTGGACATTGACCTCCATTCTGGACATTGACCTCCATTTCCGACATTGACCTCCATTCTGGACATTGACCTCCATTTTCGACATTGACCTCCATTCTGGACATTGACCTCCATGCTGGACATTGACCTCCATTCTGGACATTGACCTCCATTCTGGACATTGACCTCCATTTTCGACATTGACCTCCATTCTGGACATTGACCTCCATACTAGACATTGAGCTCCATTTTCGACATTGACCTCCATTATGGACATTGACCTCCATTCTGGACATTGACCTCCATTCTGGACATTGACCTCCAGGACGGGTGAGACGGACATTGACCTCCATTCATGACATTAAACTCCATTTCCGACATTGACCTCCATTCTGGACATTGACCTCCATTTTCGACATTGACCTCCATTCTGGACATTGACCTCCATTCGGGACATTGACCTCCATGCTGGACATTGACCTCGATTCTGGACATTGACCTCCATTCTGGACATTGACCTCCATCTGGACATTGACCTCCATTCTCGACATTGACCTCCATTCGGGACATTGACCTCCATGCTGGACATTGACCTCCATTCTGGACATTGACCTCCATTCTGGACATTGACCTCCATTTTCGACATTGACCTCCATTTTGGACATTGACCTCCATTCTGGACATTGACCTCCATTCTGGACATTGACCTCCATTTCCGACATTGACCTCCATTCTGGACATTGACCTCCATTTTCGACATTGACCTCCATTCTGGACATTGACCTCCATGCTGGACATTGACCTCCATTCTGGACATTGACCTCCATTCTGGACATTGACCTCCATTTTCGACATTGACCTCCATTCTGGACATTGACCTCCATACTAGACATTGAGCTCCATTTTCGACATTGACCTCCATTATGGACATTGACCTCCATACTGGACATTGACCTCCATTCGGGACATTGACCTCCATTCTTGACATTGACCTCCATTCTGGACATTGACCTCCATTCTGGACATTGACCTCCATTATGGACATTGACCTCCATTCTGGACATTGACCTCCATACTGGACATTGACCTCCATTCTGGACATTGACCTCCATTCTCGACAATGACCTCCATTCTCGACATTGACCTCCATACTGGACATTGACCTCCATTCTGGACATTGACCTCCATTTTCGACATTGACCTCCATTCTGGACATTGACCTCCATACTGGACATTGACCTCCATTCGGGACATTGACCTCCATGCTGGACATTGACCTCGATTCTGGACATTGACCTCCATTCTGGACATTGACCTCCATCTGGACATTGACCTCCATTCTCGACATTGACCTCCATTCGGGACATTGACCTCCATGCTGGACATTGACCTCCATTCTGGACATTGACCTCCATTCTGGACATTGACCTCCATTTTGGACATTGACCTCCATTCTGGACATTGACCTCCATTCTGGACATTGACCTCCATTTCCGACATTGACCTCCATTCTGGACATTGACCTCCATTTTCGACATTGACCTCCATTCTGGACATTGACCTCCATTTTCGACATTGACCTCCATGCTGGACATTGACCTCGATTCTGGACATTGACCTCAATTCTGGACATTGACCTCCATTCTGGACATTGACCTCCATTTTCGACATTGACCTCCATTTTCGACAATGACCTCCATTCTGGACATTGACCTCCATTTCCGACATTGACCTCCATTCTGGACATTGACCTCCAGGACGGGTGAGACGGACATTGACCTCCATTCATGACATTAAACTCCATTTCCGACATTGACCTCCATTCTGGACATTGACCTCCATTTTCGACATTGACCTCCATTCTGGACATTGACCTCCATACTGGACATTGACCTCCATTCGGGACATTGACCTCCATTCTTGACATTGACCTCCATTCTGGACATTGACCTCCATTCTGGACATTGACCTCCATTATGGACATTGACCTCCATTCTGGACATTGACCTCCATACTGGACATTGACCTCCATTCTGGACATTGACCTCCATTCTGGACATTGACCTCCATTTTCGACATTGACCTCCATTCTGGACATTGACCTCCATTCTGGACATTGACCTCCATTATGGACATTGACCTCCATTCTGGACATTGACCTCCATACTGGACATTGACCTCCATTCTGGACATTGACCTCCATTCTCGACAATGACCTCCATTCTCGACATTGACCTCCATACTGGACATTGACCTCCATTCTGGACATTGACCTCCATTCTGGACATTGACCTCCATTCTGGACATTGACCTCCATTCTGGACATTGACCTCCATTCTGGACATTGACCTCCATTATGGACATTGACCTCCATTCTGGACATTGACCTCCATACTGGACATTGACCTCCATTCTGGACATTGACCTCCATTCTCGACATTGACCTCCATACTGGACATTGACCTCCATTCTGGACATTGACCTCCATTCTGGACATTGACCTCCATTCTGGACATTGACCTCCATTCTGGACATTGACCTCCATCTGGACATTGACCTCCATTCTGGACATTGACCTCCATCTGGACATTGACCTCCATTCTCGACATTGACCTCCATTCGGGACATTGACCTCCATGCTGGACATTGACCTCCATTCTGGACATTGACCTCCATTCTGGACATTGACCTCCATTTTCGACATTGACCTCCATTTTGGACATTGACCTCCATTCTGGACATTGACCTCCATTCTGGACATTGACCTCCATTTCCGACATTGACCTCCATTCTGGACATTGACCTCCATTTTCGACATTGACCTCCATTCTGGACATTGACCTCCATGCTGGACATTGACCTCCATTCTGGACATTGACCTCCATTCTGGACATTGACCTCCATTTTCGACATTGACCTCCATTCTGGACATTGACCTCCATACTGGACATTGAGCTCCATTTTCGACATTGACCTCCATTATGGACATTGACCTCCATTCTGGACATTGACCTCCATTCTGGACATTGACCTCCAGGACGGGTGAGACGGACATTGACCTCCATTCATGACATTAAACTCCATTTCCGACATTGACCTCCATTCTGGACATTGACCTCCATTTTCGACATTGACCTCCATTCTGGACATTGACCTCCATACTGGACATTGACCTCCATTCGGGACATTGACCTCCATTCTTGACATTGACCTCCATTCTGGACATTGACCTCCATTCTGGACATTGACCTCCATTATGGACATTGACCTCCATTCTGGACATTGACCTCCATACTGGACATTGACCTCCATTCTGGACATTGACCTCCATTCTCGACAATGACCTCCATTCTCGACATTGACCTCCATACTGGACATTGACCTCCATTCTGGACATTGACCTCCATTCTGGACATTGACCTCCATTCAGGACATTGACCTCCATTCTGGACATTGACCTCCATCTGGACATTGACCTCCATTCTGGACATTGACCTCCATCTGGACATTGACCTCCATTCTCGACATTGACCTCCATTCGGGACATTGACCTCCATGCTGGACATTGACCTCGATTCTGGACATTGACCTCAATTCTGGACATTGACCTCCATTCTGGACATTGACCTCCATTTTCGACATTGACCTCCATTTTCGACAATGACCTCCATTCTGGACATTGACCTCCATTTCCGACATTGACCTCCATTCTGGACATTGACCTCCATTTTCGACATTGACCTCCATTCTGGACATTGACCTCCATGCTGGACATTGACCTCCATTCTGGACATTGACCTCCATTCTGGACATTGACCTCCATTTTCGACATTGACCTCCATTATCGACATTGACCTCCATTCTGGACATTGACCTCCATGCTGGACATTGACCTCCATTCTGGACATTGACCTCCATTCTGGACATTGACCTCCATTTTCGACATTGACCTCCATTTTGGACATTGACCTCCATTCTGGACATTGACCTCCATTCTGGACATTGACCTCCATTTCCGACATTGACCTCCATTCTGGACATTGACCTCCATTTTCGACATTGACCTCCATTCTGGACATTGACCTCCATGCTGGACATTGACCTCCATTCTGGACATTGACCTCCATTCTGGACATTGACCTCCATTTTCGACATTGACCTCCATTTTCGACATTGACCTCCATTCTGGACATTGACCTCCATGCTGGACATTGACCTCCATTCTGGACATTGACCTCCATTCATGACATTAAACTCCATTTCCGACATTGACCTCCATTCTGGACATTGACCTCCATTTCCGACATTGACCTCCATTCTGGACATTGACCTCCATTCTGGACATTGACCTCCATTTTCGACATTGACCACCATTCTGGACATTGACCTCCATTTCCGACATTGACCTCCATTCTGGACATTGACCTCCATTTTCGACACTGACCTCCATTCTGGACATTGACCTCCATTTCCGACATTGACCTCCATTCTGGACATTGACCTCCATTTCCGACATTGACCTCCATTTTCGACATTGACCTCCATTCTGGACATTGACCTCCATACTGGACATTGACCTCCATTCGGGACATTGACCTCCATTCTGGATATTGACCTCCATTCTGGACATTGACCTCCATTTCCGACATTGACCTCCATTCTGGACATTGACCTCCATTTTCGACATTGACCTCCATGCTGGACATTGACCTCCATTCTGGACATTGACCTCCATTCTGGACATTGACCTCCATTTTCGACATTGACCTCCATTTTCGACATTGACCTCCATTCTGGACATTGACCTCCATGCTGGACATTGACCTCCATTCTGGACATTGACCTCCATCCTGGACATTGACCTCCATCCTGGACATTGACCTCCATTCTGGACATTTACCTCCAGGACGGGTGAGACGGACATTGACCTCCATCCTGGAGATTGACCTCCATTCTGGACATTGACCTCCAGGACGGGTGAGACGGACATTGACCTCCATTCATGACATTGACCTCCATTTCCGACATTGACCTCCATTCTGGACATTGACCTCCATACTGGACATTGACCTCCATTCATGACATTGACCTCCATTCTGGACATTGACCTCCATTCTGTACATTGACCTCCATTTCCGACATTGACCTCCATTTTCGACATTTACCTCCATTCTGGACATTGACCTCCATCCTGGACATTGACCTCCATCCTGGACATTGACCTCCATTCTGGACATTGACCTCCAGGACGGGTGAGACGGACATTGACCTCCATCCTGGAGATTGACCTCCATTCTGGACATTGACCTCCAGGACGGGTGAGACGGACATTGACCTCCATTCATGACATTGACCTCCATTTCCGACATTGACCTCCATTCTGGACATTGACCTCCATACTGGACATTGACCTCCATTCAGGACATTGACCTCCATTCTGGTCATTGACCTCCATTCTGTACATTGACCTCCATTTCCGACATTGACCTCCATTTTCGACATTTACCTCCATTCTGGACATTGACCTCCATTTTCGACATTGACCACCATTCTGGACATTGACCTCCATTTCCGACATTGACCTCCATTCTGGACATTGACCTCCATTTTCGACATTGACCTCCATTCTGGACATTGACCTCCATTTCCGACATTGACCTCCATTCTGGACATTGACCTCCATTTCCGACATTGACCTCCATTCTGGACATTGACCTCCATTTTCGACATTGACCTCCATTCTGGACATTGACCTCCATGCTGGACATTGACCTCCATTCTGGACATTGACCTCCATTCTGGACATTGACCTCCATTTTCGACATTGACCTCCATTTTCGACATTGACCTCCATTCTGGACATTGACCTCCATGCTGGACATTGACCTCCATTCTGGACATTGACCTCCATTCATGACATTAAACTCCATTTCCGACATTGACCTCCATTCTGGACATTGACCTCCATTTCCGACATTGACCTCCATTCTGGACATTGACCTCCATTCTGGACATTGACCTCCATTTTCGACATTGACCACCATTCTGGACATTGACCTCCATTTCCGACATTGACCTCCATTCTGGACATTGACCTCCATTTTCGACACTGACCTCCATTCTGGACATTGACCTCCATTTCCGACATTGACCTCCATTCTGGACATTGACCTCCATTTCCGACATTGACCTCCATTTTCGACATTGACCTCCATTCTGGACATTGACCTCCATACTGGACATTGACCTCCATTCGGGACATTGACCTCCATTCTGGACATTGACCTCCATTCTGGACATTGACCTCCATTTCCGACATTGACCTCCATTCTGGACATTGACCTCCATTTTCGACATTGACCTCCATTCTGGACATTGACCTCCATGCTGGACATTGACCTCCATTCTGGACATTGACCTCCATTCTGGACATTGACCTCCATTTTCGACATTGACCTCCATTTTCGACATTGACCTCCATTCTGGACATTGACCTCCATGCTGGACATTGACCTCCATTCTGGACATTGACCTCCATCCTGGACATTGACCTCCATCCTGGACATTGACCTCCATTCTGGACATTTACCTCCAGGACGGGTGAGACGGACATTGACCTCCATCCTGGAGATTGACCTCCATTCTGGACATTGACCTCCAGGACGGGTGAGACGGACATTGACCTCCATTCATGACATTGACCTCCATTTCCGACATTGACCTCCATTCTGGACATTGACCTCCATACTGGACATTGACCTCCATTCATGACATTGACCTCCATTCTGGACATTGACCTCCATTCTGTACATTGACCTCCATTTCCGACATTGACCTCCATTTTCGACATTTACCTCCATTCTGGACATTGACCTCCATCCTGGACATTGACCTCCATCCTGGACATTGACCTCCATTCTGGACATTGACCTCCAGGACGGGTGAGACGGACATTGACCTCCATCCTGGAGATTGACCTCCATTCTGGACATTGACCTCCAGGACGGGTGAGACGGACATTGACCTCCATTCATGACATTGACCTCCATTTCCGACATTGACCTCCATTCTGGACATTGACCTCCATACTGGACATTGACCTCCATTCAGGACATTGACCTCCATTCTGGTCATTGACCTCCATTCTGTACATTGACCTCCATTTCCGACATTGACCTCCATTTTCGACATTTACCTCCATTCTGGACATTGACCTCCATTTTCGACATTGACCACCATTCTGGACATTGACCTCCATTTCCGACATTGACCTCCATTCTGGACATTGACCTCCATGCTGGACATTGACCTCCATTCTGGACATTGACCTCCATTCTGGACATTGACCTCCATTTTCGACATTGACCTCCATTTTCGACATTGACCTCCATTCTGGACATTGACCTCCATGCTGGACATTGACCTCCATTCTGGACATTGACCTCCATCCTGGACATTGACCTCCATCCTGGACATTGACCTCCATTCTGGACATTTACCTCCAGGACGGGTGAGACGGACATTGACCTCCATCCTGGAGATTGACCTCCATTCTGGACATTGACCTCCAGGACGGGTGAGACGGACATTGACCTCCATTCATGACATTGACCTCCATTTCCGACATTGACCTCCATTCTGGACATTGACCTCCATACTGGACATTGACCTCCATTCATGACATTGACCTCCATTCTGGACATTGACCTCCATTCTGTACATTGACCTCCATTTCCGACATTGACCTCCATTTTCGACATTTACCTCCATTCTGGACATTGACCTCCATCCTGGACATTGACCTCCATCCTGGACATTGACCTCCATTCTGGACATTGACCTCCAGGACGGGTGAGACGGACATTGACCTCCATCCTGGAGATTGACCTCCATTCTGGACATTGACCTCCAGGACGGGTGAGACGGACATTGACCTCCATTCATGACATTGACCTCCATTTCCGACATTGACCTCCATTCTGGACATTGACCTCCATACTGGACATTGACCTCCATTCAGGACATTGACCTCCATTCTGGTCATTGACCTCCATTCTGTACATTGACCTCCATTTCCGACATTGACCTCCATTTTCGACATTTACCTCCATTCTGGACATTGACCTCCATTTTCGACATTGACCACCATTCTGGACATTGACCTCCATTTCCGACATTGACCTCCATTCTGGACATTGACCTCCATTTTCGACATTGACCTCCATTCTGGACATTGACCTCCATTTCCGACATTGACCTCCATTCTGGACATTGACCTCCATTTCCGACATTGACCTCCATTCTGGACATTGACCTCCATTTTCGACATTGACCTCCATTCTGGACATTGACCTCCATGCTGGACATTGACCTCCATTCTGGACATTGACCTCCATTCTGGACATTGACCTCCATTTTCGACATTGACCTCCATTTTCGACATTGACCTCCATTCTGGACATTGACCTCCATGCTGGACATTGACCTCCATTCTGGACATTGACCTCCATTCATGACATTAAACTCCATTTCCGACATTGACCTCCATTCTGGACATTGACCTCCATTTCCGACATTGACCTCCATTCTGGACATTGACCTCCATTCTGGACATTGACCTCCATTTTCGACATTGACCACCATTCTGGACATTGACCTCCATTTCCGACATTGACCTCCATTCTGGACATTGACCTCCATTTTCGACACTGACCTCCATTCTGGACATTGACCTCCATTTCCGACATTGACCTCCATTCTGGACATTGACCTCCATTTCCGACATTGACCTCCATTTTCGACATTGACCTCCATTCTGGACATTGACCTCCATACTGGACATTGACCTCCATTCGGGACATTGACCTCCATTCTGGACATTGACCTCCATTCTGGACATTGACCTCCATTTCCGACATTGACCTCCATTCTGGACATTGACCTCCATTTTCGACATTGACCTCCATTCTGGACATTGACCTCCATGCTGGACATTGACCTCCATTCTGGACATTGACCTCCATTCTGGACATTGACCTCCATTTTCGACATTGACCTCCATTTTCGACATTGACCTCCATTCTGGACATTGACCTCCATGCTGGACATTGACCTCCATTCTGGACATTGACCTCCATCCTGGACATTGACCTCCATCCTGGACATTGACCTCCATTCTGGACATTTACCTCCAGGACGGGTGAGACGGACATTGACCTCCATCCTGGAGATTGACCTCCATTCTGGACATTGACCTCCAGGACGGGTGAGACGGACATTGACCTCCATTCATGACATTGACCTCCATTTCCGACATTGACCTCCATTCTGGACATTGACCTCCATACTGGACATTGACCTCCATTCATGACATTGACCTCCATTCTGGACATTGACCTCCATTCTGTACATTGACCTCCATTTCCGACATTGACCTCCATTTTCGACATTTACCTCCATTCTGGACATTGACCTCCATCCTGGACATTGACCTCCATCCTGGACATTGACCTCCATTCTGGACATTGACCTCCAGGACGGGTGAGACGGACATTGACCTCCATCCTGGAGATTGACCTCCATTCTCGACATTGACCTCCAGGACGGGTGAGACGGACATTGACCTCCATTCATGACATTGACCTCCATTTCCGACATTGACCTCCATTCTGGACATTGACCTCCATACTGGACATTGACCTCCATTCAGGACATTGACCTCCATTCTGGTCATTGACCTCCATTCTGTACATTGACCTCCATTTCCGACATTGACCTCCATTTTCGACATTTACCTCCATTCTGGACATTGACCTCCATTTTCGACATTGACCACCATTCTGGACATTGACCTCCATTTCCGACATTGACCTCCATTCTGGACATTGACCTCCATTTTCGACATTGACCTCCATTCTGGACATTGACCTCCATTTCCGACATTGACCTCCATTCTGGACATTGACCTCCATGCTGGACATTGACCTCCATTCGGGACACTGACATCCATGCAGGACATTGACCTCCATTCTGGACATTGACCTCCATTCTGGACATTGACCTCCATTCTGGACATTGACCTCCATTCTGGACATTGACCTCCATTTTCGACATTGACCTCCATTATGGACATTGACCTCCATTCTGGACATTGACCTTCATTCTGGACATTGACCTCCATTTTCGACATTGACCTCCATTCTGGACATTGACCTCCATTCTGGACATTGACCTCCATTCTGGACATTGACCTCCATCTGGACATTGACCTCCATTCCGGACATTGACCTCCATCTGGACATTGACCTCCATTCTCGACATTGACCTCCATTCGGGACATTGACCTCCATGCTGGACATTGACCTCCATTCTGGACATTGACCTCCATTCTGGACATTGACCTCCATTTTCGACATTGACCTCCATTTTCGACATTGACCTCCATTCTGGACATTGACCTCCATGCTGGACATTGACCTCCATTCTGGACATTGACCTCCATCCTGGACATTGACCTCCATCCTGGACATTGACCTCCATTCTGGACATTTACCTCCAGGACGGGTGAGACGGACATTGACCTCCATCCTGGAGATTGACCTCCATTCTGGACATTGACCTCCAGGACGGGTGAGACGGACATTGACCTCCATTCATGACATTGACCTCCATTTCCGACATTGACCTCCATTCTGGACATTGACCTCCATACTGGACATTGACCTCCATTCATGACATTGACCTCCATTCTGGACATTGACCTCCATTCTGTACATTGACCTCCATTTCCGACATTGACCTCCATTTTCGACATTTACCTCCATTCTGGACATTGACCTCCATCCTGGACATTGACCTCCATCCTGGACATTGACCTCCATTCTGGACATTGACCTCCAGGACGGGTGAGACGGACATTGACCTCCATCCTGGAGATTGACCTCCATTCTGGACATTGACCTCCAGGACGGGTGAGACGGACATTGACCTCCATTCATGACATTGACCTCCATTTCCGACATTGACCTCCATTCTGGACATTGACCTCCATACTGGACATTGACCTCCATTCAGGACATTGACCTCCATTCTGGTCATTGACCTCCATTCTGTACATTGACCTCCATTTCCGACATTGACCTCCATTTTCGACATTTACCTCCATTCTGGACATTGACCTCCATTTTCGACATTGACCACCATTCTGGACATTGACCTCCATTTCCGACATTGACCTCCATTCTGGACATTGACCTCCATGCTGGACATTGACCTCCATTCTGGACATTGACCTCCATTCTGGACATTGACCTCCATTTTCGACATTGACCTCCATTTTCGACATTGACCTCCATTCTGGACATTGACCTCCATGCTGGACATTGACCTCCATTCTGGACATTGACCTCCATCCTGGACATTGACCTCCATCCTGGACATTGACCTCCATTCTGGACATTTACCTCCAGGACGGGTGAGACGGACATTGACCTCCATCCTGGAGATTGACCTCCATTCTGGACATTGACCTCCAGGACGGGTGAGACGGACATTGACCTCCATTCATGACATTGACCTCCATTTCCGACATTGACCTCCATTCTGGACATTGACCTCCATACTGGACATTGACCTCCATTCATGACATTGACCTCCATTCTGGACATTGACCTCCATTCTGTACATTGACCTCCATTTCCGACATTGACCTCCATTTTCGACATTTACCTCCATTCTGGACATTGACCTCCATCCTGGACATTGACCTCCATCCTGGACATTGACCTCCATTCTGGACATTGACCTCCAGGACGGGTGAGACGGACATTGACCTCCATCCTGGAGATTGACCTCCATTCTGGACATTGACCTCCAGGACGGGTGAGACGGACATTGACCTCCATTCATGACATTGACCTCCATTTCCGACATTGACCTCCATTCTGGACATTGACCTCCATACTGGACATTGACCTCCATTCAGGACATTGACCTCCATTCTGGTCATTGACCTCCATTCTGTACATTGACCTCCATTTCCGACATTGACCTCCATTTTCGACATTTACCTCCATTCTGGACATTGACCTCCATTTTCGACATTGACCACCATTCTGGACATTGACCTCCATTTCCGACATTGACCTCCATTCTGGACATTGACCTCCATTTTCGACATTGACCTCCATTCTGGACATTGACCTCCATTCTGGACATTGACCTCCATCCTGGACATTGACCTCCATCCTGGACATTGACCTCCATTCTGGACATTGACCTCCAGGACGGGTGAGACGGACATTGACCTCCATCCTGGAGATTGACCTCCATTCTCGACATTGACCTCCAGGACGGGTGAGACGGACATTGACCTCCATTCATGACATTGACCTCCATTTCCGACATTGACCTCCATTCTGGACATTGACCTCCATACTGGACATTGACCTCCATTCAGGACATTGACCTCCATTCTGGACATTGACCTCCATTCTGTACATTGACCTCCATTTCCGACATTGACCTCCATTTTCGACATTTACCTCCATTCTGGACATTGACCTCCATCCTGGACATTGACCTCCATCCTGGACATTGACCTCCATTCTGGACATTGACCTCCAGGACGGGTGAGACGGACATTGACCTCCATCCTGGAGATTGACCTCCATTCTGGACATTGACCTCCAGGACGGGTGAGACGGACATTGACCTCCATTCATGACATTGACCTCCATTTCCGACATTGACCTCCATTCTGGACATTGACCTCCATACTGGACATTGACCTCCATTCAGGACATTGACCTCCATTCTGGTCATTGACCTCCATTCTGTACATTGACCTCCATTTCCGACATTGACCTCCATTTTCGACATTTACCTCCATTCTGGACATTGACCTCCATTTTCGACATTGACCACCATTCTGGACATTGACCTCCATTTCCGACATTGACCTCCATTCTGGACATTGACCTCCATGCTGGACATTGACCTCCATTCTGGACATTGACCTCCATTCTGGACATTGACCTCCATTTTCGACATTGACCTCCATTTTCGACATTGACCTCCATTCTGGACATTGACCTCCATGCTGGACATTGACCTCCATTCTGGACATTGACCTCCATCCTGGACATTGACCTCCATCCTGGACATTGACCTCCATTCTGGACATTTACCTCCAGGACGGGTGAGACGGACATTGACCTCCATCCTGGAGATTGACCTCCATTCTGGACATTGACCTCCAGGACGGGTGAGACGGACATTGACCTCCATTCATGACATTGACCTCCATTTCCGACATTGACCTCCATTCTGGACATTGACCTCCATACTGGACATTGACCTCCATTCATGACATTGACCTCCATTCTGGACATTGACCTCCATGCTGGACATTGACCTCCATTCTGGACATTGACCTCCATCCTGGACATTGACCTCCATCCTGGACATTGACCTCCATTCTGGACATTTACCTCCAGGACGGGTGAGACGGACATTGACCTCCATCCTGGAGATTGACCTCCATTCTGGACATTGACCTCCAGGACGGGTGAGACGGACATTGACCTCCATTCATGACATTGACCTCCATTTCCGACATTGACCTCCATTCTGGACATTGACCTCCATACTGGACATTGACCTCCATTCATGACATTGACCTCCATTCTGGACATTGACCTCCATTCTGTACATTGACCTCCATTTCCGACATTGACCTCCATTTTCGACATTTACCTCCATTCTGGACATTGACCTCCATCCTGGACATTGACCTCCATCCTGGACATTGACCTCCATTCTGGACATTGACCTCCAGGACGGGTGAGACGGACATTGACCTCCATCCTGGAGATTGACCTCCATTCTCGACATTGACCTCCAGGACGGGTGAGACGGACATTGACCTCCATTCATGACATTGACCTCCATTTCCGACATTGACCTCCATTCTGGACATTGACCTCCATACTGGACATTGACCTCCATTCAGGACATTGACCTCCATTCTGGTCATTGACCTCCATTCTGTACATTGACCTCCATTTCCGACATTGACCTCCATTTTCGACATTTACCTCCATTCTGGACATTGACCTCCATTTTCGACATTGACCACCATTCTGGACATTGACCTCCATTTCCGACATTGACCTCCATTCTGGACATTGACCTCCATTTTCGACATTGACCTCCATTCTGGACATTGACCTCCATTTCCGACATTGACCTCCATTCTGGACATTGACCTCCATGCTGGACATTGACCTCCATTCGGGACACTGACATCCATGCAGGACATTGACCTCCATTCTGGACATTGACCTCCATTCTGGACATTGACCTCCATTCTGGACATTGACCTCCATTCTGGACATTGACCTCCATTTTCGACATTGACCTCCATTATGGACATTGACCTCCATTCTGGACATTGACCTTCATTCTGGACATTGACCTCCATTTTCGACATTGACCTCCATTCTGGACATTGACCTCCATTCTGGACATTGACCTCCATTCTGGACATTGACCTCCATCTGGACATTGACCTCCATTCCGGACATTGACCTCCATCTGGACATTGACCTCCATTCTCGACATTGACCTCCATTCGGGACATTGACCTCCATGCTGGACATTGACCTCCATTCTGGACATTGACCTCCATTCTGGACATTGACCTCCATTTTCGACATTGACCTCCATTTTCGACATTGACCTCCATTCTGGACATTGACCTCCATGCTGGACATTGACCTCCATTCTGGACATTGACCTCCATCCTGGACATTGACCTCCATCCTGGACATTGACCTCCATTCTGGACATTTACCTCCAGGACGGGTGAGACGGACATTGACCTCCATCCTGGAGATTGACCTCCATTCTGGACATTGACCTCCAGGACGGGTGAGACGGACATTGACCTCCATTCATGACATTGACCTCCATTTCCGACATTGACCTCCATTCTGGACATTGACCTCCATACTGGACATTGACCTCCATTCATGACATTGACCTCCATTCTGGACATTGACCTCCATTCTGTACATTGACCTCCATTTCCGACATTGACCTCCATTTTCGACATTTACCTCCATTCTGGACATTGACCTCCATCCTGGACATTGACCTCCATCCTGGACATTGACCTCCATTCTGGACATTGACCTCCAGGACGGGTGAGACGGACATTGACCTCCATCCTGGAGATTGACCTCCATTCTGGACATTGACCTCCAGGACGGGTGAGACGGACATTGACCTCCATTCATGACATTGACCTCCATTTCCGACATTGACCTCCATTCTGGACATTGACCTCCATACTGGACATTGACCTCCATTCAGGACATTGACCTCCATTCTGGTCATTGACCTCCATTCTGTACATTGACCTCCATTTCCGACATTGACCTCCATTTTCGACATTTACCTCCATTCTGGACATTGACCTCCATTTTCGACATTGACCACCATTCTGGACATTGACCTCCATTTCCGACATTGACCTCCATTCTGGACATTGACCTCCATGCTGGACATTGACCTCCATTCTGGACATTGACCTCCATTCTGGACATTGACCTCCATTTTCGACATTGACCTCCATTTTCGACATTGACCTCCATTCTGGACATTGACCTCCATGCTGGACATTGACCTCCATTCTGGACATTGACCTCCATCCTGGACATTGACCTCCATCCTGGACATTGACCTCCATTCTGGACATTTACCTCCAGGACGGGTGAGACGGACATTGACCTCCATCCTGGAGATTGACCTCCATTCTGGACATTGACCTCCAGGACGGGTGAGACGGACATTGACCTCCATTCATGACATTGACCTCCATTTCCGACATTGACCTCCATTCTGGACATTGACCTCCATACTGGACATTGACCTCCATTCATGACATTGACCTCCATTCTGGACATTGACCTCCATTCTGTACATTGACCTCCATTTCCGACATTGACCTCCATTTTCGACATTTACCTCCATTCTGGACATTGACCTCCATCCTGGACATTGACCTCCATCCTGGACATTGACCTCCATTCTGGACATTGACCTCCAGGACGGGTGAGACGGACATTGACCTCCATCCTGGAGATTGACCTCCATTCTGGACATTGACCTCCAGGACGGGTGAGACGGACATTGACCTCCATTCATGACATTGACCTCCATTTCCGACATTGACCTCCATTCTGGACATTGACCTCCATACTGGACATTGACCTCCATTCAGGACATTGACCTCCATTCTGGTCATTGACCTCCATTCTGTACATTGACCTCCATTTCCGACATTGACCTCCATTTTCGACATTTACCTCCATTCTGGACATTGACCTCCATTTTCGACATTGACCACCATTCTGGACATTGACCTCCATTTCCGACATTGACCTCCATTCTGGACATTGACCTCCATTTTCGACATTGACCTCCATTCTGGACATTGACCTCCATTTCCGACATTGACCTCCATTCTGGACATTGACCTCCATTTCCGACATTGACCTCCATTCTGGACATTGACCTCCATTTTCGACATTGACCTCCATTCTGGACATTGACCTCCATGCTGGACATTGACCTCCATTCTGGACATTGACCTCCATTCTGGACATTGACCTCCATTTTCGACATTGACCTCCATTTTCGACATTGACCTCCATTCTGGACATTGACCTCCATGCTGGACATTGACCTCCATTCTGGACATTGACCTCCATTCATGACATTAAACTCCATTTCCGACATTGACCTCCATTCTGGACATTGACCTCCATTTCCGACATTGACCTCCATTCTGGACATTGACCTCCATTCTGGACATTGACCTCCATTTTCGACATTGACCACCATTCTGGACATTGACCTCCATTTCCGACATTGACCTCCATTCTGGACATTGACCTCCATTTTCGACACTGACCTCCATTCTGGACATTGACCTCCATTTCCGACATTGACCTCCATTCTGGACATTGACCTCCATTTCCGACATTGACCTCCATTTTCGACATTGACCTCCATTCTGGACATTGACCTCCATACTGGACATTGACCTCCATTCGGGACATTGACCTCCATTCTGGACATTGACCTCCATTCTGGACATTGACCTCCATTTCCGACATTGACCTCCATTCTGGACATTGACCTCCATTTTCGACATTGACCTCCATTCTGGACATTGACCTCCATGCTGGACATTGACCTCCATTCTGGACATTGACCTCCATTCTGGACATTGACCTCCATTTTCGACATTGACCTCCATTTTCGACATTGACCTCCATTCTGGACATTGACCTCCATGCTGGACATTGACCTCCATTCTGGACATTGACCTCCATCCTGGACATTGACCTCCATCCTGGACATTGACCTCCATTCTGGACATTTACCTCCAGGACGGGTGAGACGGACATTGACCTCCATCCTGGAGATTGACCTCCATTCTGGACATTGACCTCCAGGACGGGTGAGACGGACATTGACCTCCATTCATGACATTGACCTCCATTTCCGACATTGACCTCCATTCTGGACATTGACCTCCATTCTGGACATTGACCTCCATTCTGTACATTGACCTCCATTTCCGACATTGACCTCCATTTTCGACATTTACCTCCATTCTGGACATTGACCTCCATCCTGGACATTGACCTCCATTCAGGACATTGACCTCCATTCTGGTCATTGACCTCCATTCTGTACATTGACCTCCATTTCCGACATTGACCTCCATTTTCGACATTGACCTCCATTCTGGACATTGACCTCCATGCTGGACATTGACCTCCATTCTGGACATTGACCTCCATTCATGACATTAAACTCCATTTCCGACATTGACCTCCATTCTGGACATTGACCTCCATTTCCGACATTGACCTCCATTCTGGACATTGACCTCCATTCTGGACATTGACCTCCATTTTCGACATTGACCACCATTCTGGACATTGACCTCCATTTCCGACATTGACCTCCATTCTGGACATTGACCTCCATTTTCGACACTGACCTCCATTCTGGACATTGACCTCCATTTCCGACATTGACCTCCATTCTGGACATTGACCTCCATTTCCGACATTGACCTCCATTTTCGACATTGACCTCCATTCTGGACATTGACCTCCATACTGGACATTGACCTCCATTCGGGACATTGACCTCCATTCTGGACATTGACCTCCATTCTGGACATTGACCTCCATTTCCGACATTGACCTCCATTCTGGACATTGACCTCCATTTTCGACATTGACCTCCATTTCCGACATTGACCTCCATTTTCGACATTGACCTCCATTCTGGACATTGACCTCCATACTGGACATTGACCTCCATTCGGGACATTGACCTCCATTCTGGACATTGACCTCCATTCTGGACATTGACCTCCATTTCCGACATTGACCTCCATTCTGGACATTGACCTCCATTTTCGACATTGACCTCCATTCTGGACATTGACCTCCATGCTGGACATTGACCTCCATTCTGGACATTGACCTCCATTCTGGACATTGACCTCCATTTTCGACATTGACCTCCATTTTCGACATTGACCTCCATTCTGGACATTGACCTCCATGCTGGACATTGACCTCCATTCTGGACATTGACCTCCATCCTGGACATTGACCTCCATCCTGGACATTGACCTCCATTCTGGACATTTACCTCCAGGACGGGTGAGACGGACATTGACCTCCATCCTGGAGATTGACCTCCATTCTGGACATTGACCTCCAGGACGGGTGAGACGGACATTGACCTCCATTCATGACATTGACCTCCATTTCCGACATTGACCTCCATTCTGGACATTGACCTCCATACTGGACATTGACCTCCATTCATGACATTGACCTCCATTCTGGACATTGACCTCCATTCTGTACATTGACCTCCATTTCCGACATTGACCTCCATTTTCGACATTTACCTCCATTCTGGACATTGACCTCCATCCTGGACATTGACCTCCATCCTGGACATTGACCTCCATTCTGGACATTGACCTCCAGGACGGGTGAGACGGACATTGACCTCCATCCTGGAGATTGACCTCCATTCTCGACATTGACCTCCAGGACGGGTGAGACGGACATTGACCTCCATTCATGACATTGACCTCCATTTCCGACATTGACCTCCATTCTGGACATTGACCTCCATACTGGACATTGACCTCCATTCAGGACATTGACCTCCATTCTGGTCATTGACCTCCATTCTGTACATTGACCTCCATTTCCGACATTGACCTCCATTTTCGACATTTACCTCCATTCTGGACATTGACCTCCATTTTCGACATTGACCACCATTCTGGACATTGACCTCCATTTCCGACATTGACCTCCATTCTGGACATTGACCTCCATTTTCGACATTGACCTCCATTCTGGACATTGACCTCCATTTCCGACATTGACCTCCATTCTGGACATTGACCTCCATGCTGGACATTGACCTCCATTCGGGACACTGACATCCATGCAGGACATTGACCTCCATTCTGGACATTGACCTCCATTCTGGACATTGACCTCCATTCTGGACATTGACCTCCATTCTGGACATTGACCTCCATTTTCGACATTGACCTCCATTATGGACATTGACCTCCATTCTGGACATTGACCTTCATTCTGGACATTGACCTCAATTTTCGACATTGACCTCCATTCTGGACATTGACCTCCATTCTGGACATTGACCTCCATTCTGGACATTGACCTCCATCTGGACATTGACCTCCATTCCGGACATTTACCTCCATCTGGACATTGACCTCCATTCTCGACATTGACCTCCATTCGGGACATTGACCTCCATGCTGGACATTGACCTCCATTCTGGACATTGACCTCAATTCTGGACATTGACCTCCATTCTCGACATTGACCTCCATTCTCGACATTGACCTCCATTCGGGACATTGACCTCCATTTCCGACATTGACCTCCATTCTGGACATTGACCTCCATTCTTGACATTGACCTCCATTCTGGACATTGACCTCCATTTTCGACATTGACCTCCATTCTGGACATTGACCTCCATACTGGACATTGACCTCCATTCGGGACATTGACCTCCATTCTGGACATTGACCTCCATTTTCGACATTGACCTCCATTCTGGACATTGACCTCCATGCTGGACATTGACCTCCATTCTGGACATTGACCTCCAGGACGGGTGAGACGGACATTGACCTCCATCCTGGACATTGACCTCCATTCTGGACATTGACCTCCAGGACGGGTGAGACGGACATCGACCTCCATTCATGACATTGACCTCCATTTCCGACATTGACCTCCATTCTGGACATTGACCTCCATACTGGACATTGACCTCCATTCAGGACATTGACCTCCATTCTGGTCATTGACCTCCATTCTGTACATTGACCTCCATTTCCGACATTGACCTCCATTCTGGACATTGACCTCCATTTTCGACATTGACCTCCATTCTGGACATTGACCTCCATTCTGGTCATTGACCTCCATTCTGTACATTGACCTCCATTTCCGACATTGACCTCCATTCTGTACATTGACCTCCATTTCCGACATTGACCTCCATTTTCGACATTTACCTCCATTCTGGACATTGACCTCCATTTTCGACATTGACCACCATTCTGGACATTGACCTCCATTTCCGACATTGACCTCCATTCTGGACATTGACCTCCATGCTGGACATTGACCTCCATTCTGGACATTGACCTCCATTCTGGACATTGACCTCCATTTTCGACATTGACCTCCATTTTCGACATTGACCTCCATTCTGGACATTGACCTCCATGCTGGACATTGACCTCCATTCTGGACATTGACCTCCATCCTGGACATTGACCTCCATCCTGGACATTGACCTCCATTCTGGACATTTACCTCCAGGACGGGTGAGACGGACATTGACCTCCATCCTGGAGATTGACCTCCATTCTGGACATTGACCTCCAGGACGGGTGAGACGGACATTGACCTCCATTCATGACATTGACCTCCATTTCCGACATTGACCTCCATTCTGGACATTGACCTCCATACTGGACATTGACCTCCATTCATGACATTGACCTCCATTCTGGACATTGACCTCCATTCTGTACATTGACCTCCATTTCCGACATTGACCTCCATTTTCGACATTTACCTCCATTCTGGACATTGACCTCCATCCTGGACATTGACCTCCATCCTGGACATTGACCTCCATTCTGGACATTGACCTCCAGGACGGGTGAGACGGACATTGACCTCCATCCTGGAGATTGACCTCCATTCTGGACATTGACCTCCAGGACGGGTGAGACGGACATTGACCTCCATTCATGACATTGACCTCCATTTCCGACATTGACCTCCATTCTGGACATTGACCTCCATACTGGACATTGACCTCCATTCAGGACATTGACCTCCATTCTGGTCATTGACCTCCATTCTGTACATTGACCTCCATTTCCGACATTGACCTCCATTTTCGACATTTACCTCCATTCTGGACATTGACCTCCATTTTCGACATTGACCACCATTCTGGACATTGACCTCCATTTCCGACATTGACCTCCATTCTGGACATTGACCTCCATTTTCGACATTGACCTCCATTCTGGACATTGACCTCCATTTCCGACATTGACCTCCATTCTGGACATTGACCTCCATTTCCGACATTGACCTCCATTCTGGACATTGACCTCCATTTTCGACATTGACCTCCATTCTGGACATTGACCTCCATGCTGGACATTGACCTCCATTCTGGACATTGACCTCCATTCTGGACATTGACCTCCATTTTCGACATTGACCTCCATTTTCGACATTGACCTCCATTCTGGACATTGACCTCCATGCTGGACATTGACCTCCATTCTGGACATTGACCTCCATTCATGACATTAAACTCCATTTCCGACATTGACCTCCATTCTGGACATTGACCTCCATTTCCGACATTGACCTCCATTCTGGACATTGACCTCCATTCTGGACATTGACCTCCATTTTCGACATTGACCACCATTCTGGACATTGACCTCCATTTCCGACATTGACCTCCATTCTGGACATTGACCTCCATTTTCGACACTGACCTCCATTCTGGACATTGACCTCCATTTCCGACATTGACCTCCATTCTGGACATTGACCTCCATTTCCGACATTGACCTCCATTTTCGACATTGACCTCCATTCTGGACATTGACCTCCATACTGGACATTGACCTCCATTCGGGACATTGACCTCCATTCTGGACATTGACCTCCATTCTGGACATTGACCTCCATTTCCGACATTGACCTCCATTCTGGACATTGACCTCCATTTTCGACATTGACCTCCATTCTGGACATTGACCTCCATGCTGGACATTGACCTCCATTCTGGACATTGACCTCCATTCTGGACATTGACCTCCATTTTCGACATTGACCTCCATTTTCGACATTGACCTCCATTCTGGACATTGACCTCCATGCTGGACATTGACCTCCATTCTGGACATTGACCTCCATCCTGGACATTGACCTCCATCCTGGACATTGACCTCCATTCTGGACATTTACCTCCAGGACGGGTGAGACGGACATTGACCTCCATCCTGGAGATTGACCTCCATTCTGGACATTGACCTCCAGGACGGGTGAGACGGACATTGACCTCCATTCATGACATTGACCTCCATTTCCGACATTGACCTCCATTCTGGACATTGACCTCCATACTGGACATTGACCTCCATTCAGGACATTGACCTCCATTCTGGTCATTGACCTCCATTCTGTACATTGACCTCCATTTCCGACATTGACCTCCATTTTCGACATTTACCTCCATTCTGGACATTGACCTCCATTTTCGACATTGACCACCATTCTGGACATTGACCTCCATTTCCGACATTGACCTCCATTCTGGACATTGACCTCCATGCTGGACATTGACCTCCATTCTGGACATTGACCTCCATTCTGGACATTGACCTCCATTTTCGACATTGACCTCCATTTTCGACATTGACCTCCATTCTGGACATTGACCTCCATGCTGGACATTGACCTCCATTCTGGACATTGACCTCCATCCTGGACATTGACCTCCATCCTGGACATTGACCTCCATTCTGGACATTTACCTCCAGGACGGGTGAGACGGACATTGACCTCCATCCTGGAGATTGACCTCCATTCTGGACATTGACCTCCAGGACGGGTGAGACGGACATTGACCTCCATTCATGACATTGACCTCCATTTCCGACATTGACCTCCATTCTGGACATTGACCTCCATACTGGACATTGACCTCCATTCATGACATTGACCTCCATTCTGGACATTGACCTCCATTCTGTACATTGACCTCCATTTCCGACATTGACCTCCATTTTCGACATTTACCTCCATTCTGGACATTGACCTCCATCCTGGACATTGACCTCCATCCTGGACATTGACCTCCATTCTGGACATTGACCTCCAGGACGGGTGAGACGGACATTGACCTCCATCCTGGAGATTGACCTCCATTCTGGACATTGACCTCCAGGACGGGTGAGACGGACATTGACCTCCATTCATGACATTGACCTCCATTTCCGACATTGACCTCCATTCTGGACATTGACCTCCATACTGGACATTGACCTCCATTCAGGACATTGACCTCCATTCTGGTCATTGACCTCCATTCTGTACATTGACCTCCATTTCCGACATTGACCTCCATTTTCGACATTTACCTCCATTCTGGACATTGACCTCCATTTTCGACATTGACCACCATTCTGGACATTGACCTCCATTTCCGACATTGACCTCCATTCTGGACATTGACCTCCATTTTCGACATTGACCTCCATTCTGGACATTGACCTCCATTTCCGACATTGACCTCCATTCTGGACATTGACCTCCATTTCCGACATTGACCTCCATTCTGGACATTGACCTCCATTTTCGACATTGACCTCCATTCTGGACATTGACCTCCATGCTGGACATTGACCTCCATTCTGGACATTGACCTCCATTCTGGACATTGACCTCCATTTTCGACATTGACCTCCATTTTCGACATTGACCTCCATTCTGGACATTGACCTCCATGCTGGACATTGACCTCCATTCTGGACATTGACCTCCATTCATGACATTAAACTCCATTTCCGACATTGACCTCCATTCTGGACATTGACCTCCATTTCCGACATTGACCTCCATTCTGGACATTGACCTCCATTCTGGACATTGACCTCCATTTTCGACATTGACCACCATTCTGGACATTGACCTCCATTTCCGACATTGACCTCCATTCTGGACATTGACCTCCATTTTCGACACTGACCTCCATTCTGGACATTGACCTCCATTTCCGACATTGACCTCCATTCTGGACATTGACCTCCATTTCCGACATTGACCTCCATTTTCGACATTGACCTCCATTCTGGACTTTGACCTCCATACTGGACATTGACCTCCATTCGGGACATTGACCTCCATTCTGGACATTGACCTCCATTCTGGACATTGACCTCCATTTCCGACATTGACCTCCATTCTGGACATTGACCTCCATTTTCGACATTGACCTCCATTCTGGACATTGACCTCCATGCTGGACATTGACCTCCATTCTGGACATTGACCTCCATTCTGGACATTGACCTCCATTTTCGACATTGACCTCCATTTTCGACATTGACCTCCATTCTGGACATTGACCTCCATGCTGGACATTGACCTCCATTCTGGACATTGACCTCCATCCTGGACATTGACCTCCATCCTGGACATTGACCTCCATTCTGGACATTTACCTCCAGGACGGGTGAGACGGACATTGACCTCCATCCTGGAGATTGACCTCCATTCTGGACATTGACCTCCAGGACGGGTGAGACGGACATTGACCTCCATTCATGACATTGACCTCCATTTCCGACATTGACCTCCATTCTGGACATTGACCTCCATACTGGACATTGACCTCCATTCAGGACATTGACCTCCATTCTGGTCATTGACCTCCATTCTGTACATTGACCTCCATTTCCGACATTGACCTCCATTTTCGACATTTACCTCCATTCTGGACATTGACCTCCATTTTCGACATTGACCACCATTCTGGACATTGACCTCCATTTCCGACATTGACCTCCATTCTGGACATTGACCTCCATGCTGGACATTGACCTCCATTCTGGACATTGACCTCCATTCTGGACATTGACCTCCATTTTCGACATTGACCTCCATTTTCGACATTGACCTCCATTCTGGACATTGACCTCCATGCTGGACATTGACCTCCATTCTGGACATTGACCTCCATCCTGGACATTGACCTCCATCCTGGACATTGACCTCCATTCTGGACATTTACCTCCAGGACGGGTGAGACGGACATTGACCTCCATCCTAAAGATTGACCTCCATTCTGGACATTGACCTCCAGGACGGGTGAGACGGACATTGACCTCCATTCATGACATTGACCTCCATTTCCGACATTGACCTCCATTCTGGACATTGACCTCCATACTGGACATTGACCTCCATTCATGACATTGACCTCCATTCTGGACATTGACCTCCATTCTGTACATTGACCTCCATTTCCGACATTGACCTCCATTTTCGACATTTACCTCCATTCTGGACATTGACCTCCATCCTGGACATTGACCTCCATCCTGGACATTGACCTCCATTCTGGACATTGACCTCCAGGACGGGTGAGACGGACATTGACCTCCATCCTGGAGATTGACCTCCATTCTGGACATTGACCTCCAGGACGGGTGAGACGGACATTGACCTCCATTCATGACATTGACCTCCATTTCCGACATTGACCTCCATTCTGGACATTGACCTCCATACTGGACATTGACCTCCATTCAGGACATTGACCTCCATTCTGGTCATTGACCTCCATTCTGTACATTGACCTCCATTTCCGACATTGACCTCCATTTTCGACATTTACCTCCATTCTGGACATTGACCTCCATTTTCGACATTGACCACCATTCTGGACATTGACCTCCATTTCCGACATTGACCTCCATTCTGGACATTGACCTCCATTTTCGACATTGACCTCCATTCTGGACATTGACCTCCATTTCCGACATTGACCTCCATTCTGGACATTGACCTCCATTTCCGACATTGACCTCCATTCTGGACATTGACCTCCATTTTCGACATTGACCTCCATTCTGGACATTGACCTCCATGCTGGACATTGACCTCCATTCTGGACATTGACCTCCATTCTGGACATTGACCTCCATTTTCGACATTGACCTCCATTTTCGACATTGACCTCCATTCTGGACATTGACCTCCATGCTGGACATTGACCTCCATTCTGGACATTGACCTCCATTCATGACATTAAACTCCATTTCCGACATTGACCTCCATTCTGGACATTGACCTCCATTTCCGACATTGACCTCCATTCTGGACATTGACCTCCATTCTGGACATTGACCTCCATTTTCGACATTGACCACCATTCTGGACATTGACCTCCATTTCCGACATTGACCTCCATTCTGGACATTGACCTCCATTTTCGACACTGACCTCCATTCTGGACATTGACCTCCATTTCCGACATTGACCTCCATTCTGGACATTGACCTCCATTTCCGACATTGACCTCCATTTTCGACATTGACCTCCATTCTGGACATTGACCTCCATACTGGACATTGACCTCCATTCGGGACATTGACCTCCATTCTGGACATTGACCTCCATTCTGGACATTGACCTCCATTTCCGACATTGACCTCCATTCTGGACATTGACCTCCATTTTCGACATTGACCTCCATTCTGGACATTGACCTCCATTTCCGACATTGACCTCCATTCTGGACATTGACCTCCATGCTGGACATTGACCTCCATTCGGGACACTGACATCCATGCAGGACATTGACCTCCATTCTGGACATTGACCTCCATTCTGGACATTGACCTCCATTCTGGACATTGACCTCCATTCTGGACATTGACCTCCATTTTCGACATTGACCTCCATTATGGACATTGACCTCCATTCTGGACATTGACCTTCATTCTGGACATTGACCTCCATTTTCGACATTGACCTCCATTCTGGACATTGACCTCCATTCTGGACATTGACCTCCATTCTGGACATTGACCTCCATCTGGACATTGACCTCCATTCCGGACATTGACCTCCATCTGGACATTGACCTCCATTCTCGACATTGACCTCCATTCGGGACATTGACCTCCATGCTGGACATTGACCTCCATTCTGGACATTGACCTCAATTCTGGACATTGACCTCCATTCTCGACATTGACCTCCATTCTCGACATTGACCTCCATTCGGGACATTGACCTCCATTTCCGACATTGACCTCCATTCTGGACATTGACCTCCATTCTTGACATTGACCTCCATTCTGGACATTGACCTCCATTTTCGACATTGACCTCCATTCTGGACATTGACCTCCATACTGGACATTGACCTCCATTCGGGACATTGACCTCCATTCTGGACATTGACCTCCATTTTCGACATTGACCTCCATTCTGGACATTGACCTCCATGCTGGACATTGACCTCCATTCTGGACATTGACCTCCAGGACGGGTGAGACGGACATTGACCTCCATCCTGGACATTGACCTCCATTCTGGACATTGACCTCCAGGACGGGTGAGACGGACATTGACCTCCATTCATGACATTGACCTCCATTTCCGACATTGACCTCCATTCTGGACATTGACCTCCATACTGGACATTGACCTCCATTCAGGACATTGACCTCCATTCTGGTCATTGACCTCCATTCTGTACATTGACCTCCATTTCCGACATTGACCTCCATTCTGGACATTGACCTCCATTTTCGACATTGACCTCCATTCTGGACATTGACCTCCATTCTGGTCATTGACCTCCATTCTGTACATTGACCTCCATTTCCGACATTGACCTCCATTCTGTACATTGACCTCCATTTCCGACATTGACCTCCATTTTCGACATTTACCTCCATTCTGGACATTGACCTCCATTTTCGACATTGACCACCATTCTGGACATTGACCTCCATTTCCGACATTGACCTCCATTCTGGACATTGACCTCCATGCTGGACATTGACCTCCATTCTGGACATTGACCTCCATTCTGGACATTGACCTCCATTTTCGACATTGACCTCCATTTTCGACATTGACCTCCATTCTGGACATTGACCTCCATCCTGGACATTGACCTCCATCCTGGACATTGACCTCCATTCTGGACATTTACCTCCAGGACGGGTGAGACGGACATTGACCTCCATCCTGGAGATTGACCTCCATTCTGGACATTGACCTCCAGGACGGGTGAGACGGACATTGACCTCCATTCATGACATTGACCTCCATTTCCGACATTGACCTCCATTCTGGACATTGACCTCCATACTGGACATTGACCTCCATTCATGACATTGACCTCCATTCTGGTCATTGACCTCCATTCTGTACATTGACCTCCATTTCCGACATTGACCTCCATTCTGGACATTGACCTCCATCCTGGACATTGACCTCCATACTGGACATTGACCTCCATTCTGGTCATTGACCTCCATTCTGTACATTGACCTCCATTTCCGACATTGACCTCCATTCTGGACATTGACCTCCATTTTCGACATTGACCTCCATTCTGGACATTGACCTCCATTTCCGACATTGACCTCCATTCTGGACATTGACCTCCATTTTCGACATAGACCTCCATTCTGGACATTGACCTCCATGCTGGACATTGACCTCCATTTTCGACATTGACCTCCATTCTGGACATTGACCTCCATACTGGACATTGACCTCCATTCGGGACATTGACCTCCATTCTGGACATTGACCTCCATTCTGGACATTGACCTCCATCCTGGACATTGACCTCCATCCTGGACATTGACCTCCATTCTGGACATTTACCTCCAGGACGGGTGAGACGGACATTGACCTCCATCCTGGACATTGACCTCCATTCTGGACATTGACCTCCAGGACGGGTGAGACGGACATTGACCTCCATTCATGACATTGACCTCCATTTCCGACATTGACCTCCATTCTGGACATTGACCTCCATACTGGACATTGACCTCCATTCAGGACATTGACCTCCATTCTGGTCATTGACCTCCATTCTGTACATTGACCTCCATTTCCGACATTGACCTCCATTCTGGACATTGACCTCCATTTTCGACATTGACCTCCATTCTGGACATTGACCTCCATTCTGGTCATTGACCTCCATTCTGTACATTGACCTCCATTTCCGACATTGACCTCCATTCTGTACATTGACCTCCATTTCCGACATTGACCTCCATTTTCGACATTTACCTCCATTCTGGACATTGACCTCCATTTTCGACATTGACCACCATTCTGGACATTGACCTCCATTTCCGACATTGACCTCCATTCTGGACATTGACCTCCATGCTGGACATTGACCTCCATTCTGGACATTGACCTCCATTCTGGACATTGACCTCCATTTTCGACATTGACCTCCATTTTCGACATTGACCTCCATTCTGGACATTGACCTCCATCCTGGACATTGACCTCCATCCTGGACATTGACCTCCATTCTGGACATTTACCTCCAGGACGGGTGAGACGGACATTGACCTCCATCCTGGAGATTGACCTCCATTCTGGACATTGACCTCCAGGACGGGTGAGACGGACATTGACCTCCATTCATGACATTGACCTCCATTTCCGACATTGACCTCCATTCTGGACATTGACCTCCATACTGGACATTGACCTCCATTCATGACATTGACCTCCATTCTGGACATTGACCTCCATTCTGTACATTGACCTCCATTTCCGACATTGACCTCCATTTTCGACATTTACCTCCATTCTGGACATTGACCTCCATCCTGGACATTGACCTCCATCCTGGACATTGACCTCCATTCTGGACATTGACCTCCAGGACGGGTGAGACGGACATTGACCTCCATCCTGGAGATTGACCTCCATTCTGGACATTGACCTCCAGGACGGGTGAGACGGACATTGACCTCCATTCATGACATTGACCTCCATTTCCGACATTGACCTCCATTCTGGACATTGACCTCCATACTGGACATTGACCTCCATTCAGGACATTGACCTCCATTCTGGTCATTGACCTCCATTCTGTACATTGACCTCCATTTCCGACATTGACCTCCATTTTCGACATTTACCTCCATTCTGGACATTGACCTCCATTTTCGACATTGACCACCATTCTGGACATTGACCTCCATTTCCGACATTGACCTCCATTCTGGACATTGACCTCCATTTTCGACATTGACCTCCATTCTGGACATTGACCTCCATTTCCGACATTGACCTCCATTCTGGACATTGACCTCCATTTCCGACATTGACCTCCATTCTGGACATTGACCTCCATTTTCGACATTGACCTCCATTCTGGACATTGACCTCCATGCTGGACATTGACCTCCATTCTGGACATTGACCTCCATTCTGGACATTGACCTCCATTTTCGACATTGACCTCCATTTTCGACATTGACCTCCATTCTGGACATTGACCTCCATGCTGGACATTGACCTCCATTCTGGACATTGACCTCCATTCATGACATTAAACTCCATTTCCGACATTGACCTCCATTCTGGACATTGACCTCCATTTCCGACATTGACCTCCATTCTGGACATTGACCTCCATTCTGGACATTGACCTCCATTTTCGACATTGACCACCATTCTGGACATTGACCTCCATTTCCGACATTGACCTCCATTCTGGACATTGACCTCCATTTTCGACACTGACCTCCATTCTGGACATTGACCTCCATTTCCGACATTGACCTCCATTCTGGACATTGACCTCCATTTCCGACATTGACCTCCATTTTCGACATTGACCTCCATTCTGGACATTGACCTCCATACTGGACATTGACCTCCATTCGGGACATTGACCTCCATTCTGGACATTGACCTCCATTCTGGACATTGACCTCCATTTCCGACATTGACCTCCATTCTGGACATTGACCTCCATTTTCGACATTGACCTCCATTCTGGACATTGACCTCCATGCTGGACATTGACCTCCATTCTGGACATTGACCTCCATTCTGGACATTGACCTCCATTTTCGACATTGACCTCCATTTTCGACATTGACCTCCATTCTGGACATTGACCTCCATGCTGGACATTGACCTCCATTCTGGACATTGACCTCCATCCTGGACATTGACCTCCATCCTGGACATTGACCTCCATTCTGGACATTTACCTCCAGGACGGGTGAGACGGACATTGACCTCCATCCTGGAGATTGACCTCCATTCTGGACATTGACCTCCAGGACGGGTGAGACGGACATTGACCTCCATTCATGACATTGACCTCCATTTCCGACATTGACCTCCATTCTGGACATTGACCTCCATACTGGACATTGACCTCCATTCATGACATTGACCTCCATTCTGGACATTGACCTCCATTCTGTACATTGACCTCCATTTCCGACATTGACCTCCATTTTCGACATTTACCTCCATTCTGGACATTGACCTCCATCCTGGACATTGACCTCCATCCTGGACATTGACCTCCATTCTGGACATTGACCTCCAGGACGGGTGAGACGGACATTGACCTCCATCCTGGAGATTGACCTCCATTCTGGACATTGACCTCCAGGACGGGTGAGACGGACATTGACCTCCATTCATGACATTGACCTCCATTTCCGACATTGACCTCCATTCTGGACATTGACCTCCATACTGGACATTGACCTCCATTCAGGACATTGACCTCCATTCTGGTCATTGACCTCCATTCTGTACATTGACCTCCATTTCCGACATTGACCTCCATTTTCGACATTTACCTCCATTCTGGACATTGACCTCCATTTTCGACATTGACCACCATTCTGGACATTGACCTCCATTTCCGACATTGACCTCCATTCTGGACATTGACCTCCATTTTCGACATTGACCTCCATTCTGGACATTGACCTCCATTTCCGACATTGACCTCCATTCTGGACATTGACCTCCATGCTGGACATTGACCTCCATTCGGGACACTGACATCCATGCAGGACATTGACCTCCATTCTGGACATTGACCTCCATTCTGGACATTGACCTCCATTCTGGACATTGACCTCCATTTTCGACATTGACCTCCATTATGGACATTGACCTCCATTCTGGACATTGACCTTCATTCTGGACATTGACCTCCATGCTGGACATTGACCTCCATTCTGGACATTGACCTCCATTCTGGACATTGACCTCCATCTGGACATTGACCTCCATTCCGGACATTGACCTCCATCTGGACATTGACCTCCATTCTCGACATTGACCTCCATTCGGGACATTGACCTCCATGCTGGACATTGACCTCCATTCTGGACATTGACCTCAATTCTGGACATTGACCTCCATTCTCGACATTGACCTCCATTCTCGACATTGACCTCCATTCGGGACATTGACCTCCATTTCCGACATTGACCTCCATTCTGGACATTGACCTCCATTCTTGACATTGACCTCCATTCTGGACATTGACCTCCATTTTCGACATTGACCTCCATTCTGGACATTGACCTCCATACTGGACATTGACCTCCATTCGGGACATTGACCTCCATTCTGGACATTGACCTCCATTTTCGACATTGACCTCCATTCTGGACATTGACCTCCATGCTGGACATTGACCTCCATTCTGGACATTGACCTCCAGGACGGGTGAGACGGACATTGACCTCCATCCTGGACATTGACCTCCATTCTGGACATTGACCTCCAGGACGGGTGAGACGGACATTGACCTCCATTCATGACATTGACCTCCATTTCCGACATTGACCTCCATTCTGGACATTGACCTCCATACTGGACATTGACCTCCATTCAGGACATTGACCTCCATTCTGGTCATTGACCTCCATTCTGTACATTGACCTCCATTTCCGACATTGACCTCCATTCTGGACATTGACCTCCATTTTCGACATTGACCTCCATTCTGGACATTGACCTCCATTCTGGTCATTGACCTCCATTCTGTACATTGACCTCCATTTCCGACATTGACCTCCATTCTGGACATTGACCTCCATTTTCGACATTGACCTCCATTCTGGACATTGACCTCCATTTCCGACATTGACCTCCATTCTGGACATTGACCTCCATTTTCGACATAGACCTCCATTCTGGACATTGACCTCCATGCTGGACATTGACCTCCATTTTCGACATTGACCTCCATTCTGGACATTGACCTCCATTCGGGACATTGACCTCCATTCTGGACATTGACCTCCATTCTGGACATTGACCTCCATCCTGGACATTGACCTCCATTCTGGACATTGACCTCCATTTTCGACATTGACCTCCATTTTCGACATTGACCTCCATTCTGGACATTGACCTCCATGCTGGACATTGACCTCCATTCTGGACATTGACCTCCAGGACGGGTGAGACGGACATTGACCTCCATTCATGACATTAAACTACATTTCCGACATTGACCTCCATTCAGGACATTGACCTCCATTCTGGTCATTGACCTCCATTCTGTACATTGACCTCCATTTCCGACATTGACCTCCATTCTGGACATTGACCTCCATTTTCGACATTGACCTCCATTCTGGACATTGACCTCCATTTCCGACATTGACCTCCATTCTGGACATTGACCTCCATTTTCGACATAGACCTCCATTCTGGACATTGACCTCCATGCTGGACATTGACCTCCATTTTCGACATTGACCTCCATTCTGGACATTGACCTCCATACTGGACATTGACCTCCATTCGGGACATTGACCTCCATTCTGGACATTGACCTCCATTTTCGACATTGACCTCCATTCTGGACATTGACCTCCATGCTGGACATTGACCTCCATTCTGGACATTGACCTCCAGGACGGGTGAGACGGACATTGACCTCCATTCATGACATTAAACTACATTTCCGACATTGACCTCCATTCTGGACATTGACCTCCATTTCCGACATTGACCTCCATTCTGGACATTGACCTCCATTCTGGACATTGACCTCCATCCTGGACATTGACCTCCATTCTGGACATTGACCTCCAGGACGGGTGAGACGGACATTGACCTCCATCCTAGACATTGACCTCCATTCTGGACATTGACCTCCAGGACGGGTGAGACGGACATTGACCTCCATCCTGGACATTGACCTCCATTCTGGACATTGACCTCCAGGACGGGTGAGACGGACATTGACCTCCATTCATGACATTGACCTCCATTTCCGACATTGACCTCCATTCTGGACATTGACCTCCATACTGGACATTGACCTCCATTCAGGACATTGACCTCCATTCTGGTCATTGACCTCCATTCTGTACATTGACCTCCATTTTCGACATAGACCTCCATTCTGGACATTGACCTCCATGCTGGACATTGACCTCCATTCTGGACATTGACCTCCATTCTGGACATTGACACCCATTCTGGACATTGACCTCCATTCTGGACATTGACCTCCATCTGGACATTGACCTCCATTCTGGACATTGACCTCCATCTGGACATTGACCTCCATTCTCGACATTGACCTCCATTCGGGACATTGACCTCCATGCTGGACATTGACCTCCATGCTGGACATTGACCTCCATTTTCGACATTGACCTCCATTTCCGACATTGACCTCCATTCTGGACATTGACCTCCATTTTCGACATTGACCTCCATTCTGGACATTGACCTCCATGCTGGACATTGACCTCCATTCTGGACATTGACCTCCATTTTCGACATTGACCTCCATTCTGGACATTGACCCCCATACTGGACATTGACCTCCATTCTGGTCATTGACCTCCATTCTGTACATTGACCTCCATTTCCGACATTGACCTCCATTCTGGACATTGACCTCCATTTTCGACATAGACCTCCATTCTGGACATTGACCTCCATTTCCGACATTGACCTCCATTCTGGACATTGACCTCCATTTTCGACATAGACCTCCATTCTGGACATTGACGTCCATGCTGGACATTGACCTCCATTTTCGACATTGACCTCCATTCTGGACATTGACCTCCATACTGGACATTGACCTCCATTCTGGACATTGACCTCCATGCTGGACATTGACCTCCATTCTGGACATTGACCTCCATTCTGGACATTGACCCCCATTCTGGACATTGACCTCCATTTCCGACATTGACCTCCATTCTGGACATTGACCTCCATTTTCGACATTGACCTCCATTCTGGACATTGACCTCCATTCTGGACATTGACCTCCATGCTGGACATTGACCTCCATTCTGGACATTGACCTCCATTTTCGACATTGACCTCCGTTCTGGACATTGACCTCCATTTCCGACATTGACCTCCATTCTGGACATTGACCTCCATGCTGGACATTGACCTCCATTCTGGACATTGACCTCCATTCTGGACATTGACCTCCATTTTCGACATTGACCTCCATTCTGGACATTGACCTCCATGCTGGACATTGACCTCCATTTTGGACATTGACCTCCATTTTCGACATTGACCTCCATTCTGGACATTGACCCCCATACTGGACATTGACCTCCATTCTGGTCATTGACCTCCATTCTGTACATTGACCTCCATTTCCGACATTGACCTCCATTCTGGACATTGACCTCCATTTTCGACATAGACCTCCATTCTGGACATTGACCTCCATTTCCGACATTGACCTCCATTCTGGACATTGACCTCCATTTTCGACATAGACCTCCATTCTGGACATTGACGTCCATGCTGGACATTGACCTCCATTTTTGACATTGACCTCCATTCTGGACATTGACCTCCATACTGGACATTGACCTCCATTCTGGACATTGACCTCCATGCTGGACATTGACCTCCATTCTGGACATTGACCTCCATTCTGGACATTGACCCCCATTCTGGACATTGACCTCCATTTCCGACATTGACCTCCATTCTGGACATTGACCTCCATTTTCGACATTGACCTCCATTCTGGACATTGACCTCCATTCTGGACATTGACCTCCATGCTGGACATTGACCTCCATTCTGGACATTGACCTCCATTTTCGACATTGACCTCCGTTCTGGACATTGACCTCCATTTCCGACATTGACCTCCATTCTGGACATTGACCTCCATGCTGGACATTGACCTCCATTCTGGACATTGACCTCCATTCTGGACATTGACCTCCATTCTGGACATTGACCTCCATTTTCGACATTGACCTCCATTCTGGACATTGACCTCCAGTCTGGACATTGACCTCCATTTCCGACATTGACCTCCATTCTGGACATTGACCTCCATTTTCGACATTGACCTCCATTCTGGACATTGACCTCCATGCTGGACATTGACCTCCATTCTGGACATTGACCTCCATTCTGGACATTGACCTCCATTTTCGACATTGACCTCCATTTTCGACATTGACCTCCATTCTGGACATTGACCTCCATGCTGGACATTGACCTCCATTCTGGACATTGACCTCCATTCTGGACATTGACCTCCATTTTCGACATTGACCTCCATTCTGGACATTGACCTCCATTCTGGACATTGACCTCCAGGACGGGTGAGACGGACATTGACCTCCATTCATGACATTAAACTACATTTCCGACATTGACCTCCATTCTGGACATTGACCTCCATTTTCGATATTGACCTCCATTTTCGACAATGACCTCCATTCTGGACATTGACCTCCATTTCCGACATTGACCTCCATTCTGGACATTGACCTCCATTTTCGACATTGACCTCCATTCTGGACATTGACCTCCATGCTGGACATTGACCTCCATTCTGGACATTGACCTCCATTCTGGACATTGACCTCCATTTTCGACATTGACCTCCATTTTCGACATTGACCTCCATTTCCGACATTGACCTCCATTCTGGACATTGACCTCCATTCTGGACATTGACCTCCATCCTGGACATTGACCTCCATTCTGGACATTGACCTCCAGGACGGGTGAGACGGACATTGACCTCCATCCTAGACATTGACCTCCATTCTGGACATTGACCTCCAGGACGGGTGAGACGGACATTGACCTCCATCCTGGACATTGACCTCCATTCTGGACATTGACCTCCAGGACGGGTGAGACGGACATTGACCTCCATTCATGACATTGACCTCCATTTCCGACATTGACCTCCATTCTGGACATTGACCTCCATACTGGACATTGACCTCCATTCAGGACATTGACCTCCATTCTGGTCATTGACCTCCATTCTGTACATTGACCTCCATTTTCGACATAGACCTCCATTCTGGACATTGACCTCCATGCTGGACATTGACCTCCATTCTGGACATTGACCTCCATTCTGGACATTGACCCCCATTCTGGACATTGACCTCCATTCTCGACATTGACCTCCATCTGGACATTGACCTCCATTCTGGACATTGACCTCCATCTGGACATTGACCTCCATTCTCGACATTGACCTCCATTCGGGACATTGACCTCCATGCTGGACATTGACCTCCATGCTGGACATTGACCTCCATTTTCGACATTGACCTCCATTTCCGACATTGACCTCCATTCTGGACATTGACCTCCATGCTGGACATTGACCTCCATTCTGGACATTGACCTCCATTTTCGACATTGACCTCCATTCTGGACATTGACCCCCATACTGGACATTGACCTCCATTCTGGTCATTGACCTCCATTCTGTACATTGACCTCCATTTCCGACATTGACCTCCATTCTGGACATTGACCTCCATTTTCGACATTGACCTCCATTCTGGACATTGACCTCCATTCTGGACATTGACCTCCATGCTGGACATTGACCTCCATTCTGGACATTGACCTCCATTTTCGACATTGACCTCCGTTTTGGACATTGACCTCCATTTCCGACATTGACCTCCATTCTGGACATTGACCTCCATGCTGGACATTGACCTCCATTCTGGACATTGACCTCCATTCTGGACATTGACCTCCATTTTCGACATTGACCTCCATTCTGGACATTGACCTCCATGCTGGACATTGACCTCCATTCTGGACATTGACCTCCATTCTGGACATTGACCTCCAGGACGGGTGAGACGGACATTGACCTCCATCCTAGACATTGACCTCCATTCTGGACATTGACCTCCAGGACGGGTGAGACGGACATTGACCTCCATCCTGGACATTGACCTCCATTCTGGACATTGACCTCCAGGACGGGTGAGACGGACATTGACCTCCATTCATGACATTGACCTCCATTTCCGACATTGACCTCCATTCTGGACATTGACCTCCATACTGGACATTGACCTCCATTCAGGACATTGACCTCCATTCTGGTCATTGACCTCCATTCTGTACATTGACCTCCATTTTCGACATAGACCTCCATTCTGGACATTGACCTCCATGCTGGACATTGACCTCCATTCTGGACATTGACCTCCATTCTGGACATTGACCCCCATTCTGGACATTGACCTCCATTCTCGACATTGACCTCCATCTGGACATTGACCTCCATTCTGGACATTGACCTCCATCTGGACATTGACCTCCATTCTCGACATTGACCTCCATTCGGGACATTGACCTCCATGCTGGACATTGACCTCCATGCTGGACATTGACCTCCATTTTCGACATTGACCTCCATTTCCGACATTGACCTCCATTCTGGACATTGACCTCCATTTTCGACATTGACCTCCATTCTGGACATTGACCTCCATGCTGGACATTGACCTCCATTCTGGACATTGACCTCCATTTTCGACATTGACCTCCATTCTGGACATTGACCCCCATACTGGACATTGACCTCCATTCTGGTCATTGACCTCCATTCTGTACATTGACCTCCATTTCCGACATTGACCTCCATTCTGGACATTGACCTCCATTTTCGACATTGACCTCCATTCTGGACATTGACCTCCATTCTGGACATTGACCTCCATGCTGGACATTGACCTCCATTCTGGACATTGACCTCCATTTTCGACATTGACCTCCGTTCTGGACATTGACCTCCATTTCCGACATTGACCTCCATTCTGGACATTGACCTCCATGCTGGACATTGACCTCCATTCTGGACATTGACCTCCATTCTGGACATTGACCTCCATTTTCGACATTGACCTCCATTCTGGACATTGACCTCCATGCTGGACATTGACCTCCATTCTGGACATTGACCTCCATTTTCGACATTGACCTCCATTCTGGACATTGACCCCCATACTGGACATTGACCTCCATTCTGGTCATTGACCTCCATTCTGTACATTGACCTCCATTTCCGACATTGACCTCCATTCTGGACATTGACCTCCATTTTCGACATAGACCTCCATTCTGGACAGTGACCTCCATTTCCGACATTGACCTCCATTCTGGACATTGACCTCCATTTTCGACATAGACCTCCATTCTGGACATTGACGTCCATGCTGGACATTGACCTCCATTTTTGACATTGACCTCCATTCTGGACATTGACCTCCATACTGGACATTGACCTCCATTCTGGACATTGACCTCCATGCTGGACATTGACCTCCATTCTGGACATTGACCTCCATTCTGGACATTGACCCCCATTCTGGACATTGACCTCCATTTCCGACATTGACCTCCATTCTGGACATTGACCTCCATGCTGGACATTGACCTCCATTCTGGACATTGACCTCCAGGACGGGTGAGACGGACATTGACCTCCATCCTGGACATTGACCTCCATTCTGGACATTGACCTCCAGGACGGGTGAGACGGACATTGACCTCCATTCATGACATTGACCTCCATTTCCGACATTGACCTCCATTCTGGACATTGACCTCCATACTGGACATTGACCTCCATTCAGGACATTGACCTCCATTCTGGTCATTGACCTCCATTCTGTACATTGACCTCCATTTCCGACATTGACCTCCATTCTGGACATTGACCTCCATTTTCGACATTGACCTCCATTCTGGACATTGACCTCCATTCTGGTCATTGACCTCCATTCTGTACATTGACCTCCATTTCCGACATTGACCTCCATTCTGGACATTGACCTCCATTTTCGACATTGACCTCCATTCTGGACATTGACCTCCATGCTGGACATTGACCTCCATTCTGGACATTGACCTCCAGGACGGGTGAGACGGACATTGACCTCCATTCATGACATTAAACTACATTTCCGACATTGACCTCCATTCAGGACATTGACCTCCATTCTGGTCATTGACCTCCATTCTGTACATTGACCTCCATTTCCGACATTGACCTCCATTCTGGACATTGACCTCCATTTTCGACATTGACCTCCATTCTGGACATTGACCTCCATTTCCGACATTGACCTCCATTCTGGACATTGACCTCCATTTTCGACATAGACCTCCATTCTGGACATTGACCTCCATGCTGGACATTGACCTCCATTTTCGACATTGACCTCCATTCTGGACATTGACCTCCATACTGGACATTGACCTCCATTCGGGACATTGACCTCCATTCTGGACATTGACCTCCATTTTCGACATTGACCTCCATTCTGGACATTGACCTCCATGCTGGACATTGACCTCCATTCTGGACATTGACCTCCAGGACGGGTGAGACGGACATTGACCTCCATTCATGACATTAAACTACATTTCCGACATTGACCTCCATTCTGGACATTGACCTCCATTTCCGACATTGACCTCCATTCTGGACATTGACCTCCATTCTGGACATTGACCTCCATCCTGGACATTGACCTCCATTCTGGACATTGACCTCCAGGACGGGTGAGACGGACATTGACCTCCATCCTAGACATTGACCTCCATTCTGGACATTGACCTCCAGGACGGGTGAGACGGACATTGACCTCCATCCTGGACATTGACCTCCATTCTGGACATTGACCTCCAGGACGGGTGAGACGGACATTGACCTCCATTCATGACATTGACCTCCATTTCCGACATTGACCTCCATTCTGGACATTGACCTCCATACTGGACATTGACCTCCATTCAGGACATTGACCTCCATTCTGGTCATTGACCTCCATTCTGTACATTGACCTCCATTTTCGACATAGACCTCCATTCTGGACATTGACCTCCATGCTGGACATTGACCTCCATTCTGGACATTGACCTCCATTCTGGACATTGACACCCATTCTGGACATTGACCTCCATTCTGGACATTGACCTCCATCTGGACATTGACCTCCATTCTGGACATTGACCTCCATCTGGACATTGACCTCCATTCTCGACATTGACCTCCATTCGGGACATTGACCTCCATGCTGGACATTGACCTCCATGCTGGACATTGACCTCCATTTTCGACATTGACCTCCATTTCCGACATTGACCTCCATTCTGGACATTGACCTCCATTTTCGACATTGACCTCCATTCTGGACATTGACCTCCATGCTGGACATTGACCTCCATTCTGGACATTGACCTCCATTTTCGACATTGACCTCCATTCTGGACATTGACCCCCATACTGGACATTGACCTCCATTCTGGTCATTGACCTCCATTCTGTACATTGACCTCCATTTCCGACATTGACCTCCATTCTGGACATTGACCTCCATTTTCGACATAGACCTCCATTCTGGACATTGACCTCCATTTCCGACATTGACCTCCATTCTGGACATTGACCTCCATTTTCGACATAGACCTCCATTCTGGACATTGACGTCCATGCTGGACATTGACCTCCATTTTCGACATTGACCTCCATTCTGGACATTGACCTCCATACTGGACATTGACCTCCATTCTGGACATTGACCTCCATGCTGGACATTGACCTCCATTCTGGACATTGACCTCCATTCTGGACATTGACCCCCATTCTGGACATTGACCTCCATTTCCGACATTGACCTCCATTCTGGACATTGACCTCCATTTTCGACATTGACCTCCATTCTGGACATTGACCTCCATTCTGGACATTGACCTCCATGCTGGACATTGACCTCCATTCTGGACATTGACCTCCATTTTCGACATTGACCTCCGTTCTGGACATTGACCTCCATTTCCGACATTGACCTCCATTCTGGACATTGACCTCCATGCTGGACATTGACCTCCATTCTGGACATTGACCTCCATTCTGGACATTGACCTCCATTTTCGACATTGACCTCCATTCTGGACATTGACCTCCATGCTGGACATTGACCTCCATTCTGGACATTGACCTCCATTTTCGACATTGACCTCCATTCTGGACATTGACCCCCATACTGGACATTGACCTCCATTCTGGTCATTGACCTCCATTCTGTACATTGACCTCCATTTCCGACATTGACCTCCATTCTGGACATTGACCTCCATTTTCGACATAGACCTCCATTCTGGACATTGACCTCCATTTCCGACATTGACCTCCATTCTGGACATTGACCTCCATTTTCGACATAGACCTCCATTCTGGACATTGACGTCCATGCTGGACATTGACCTCCATTTTTGACATTGACCTCCATTCTGGACATTGACCTCCATACTGGACATTGACCTCCATTCTGGACATTGACCTCCATGCTGGACATTGACCTCCATTCTGGACATTGACCTCCATTCTGGACATTGACCCCCATTCTGGACATTGACCTCCATTTCCGACATTGACCTCCATTCTGGACATTGACCTCCATTTTCGACATTGACCTCCATTCTGGACATTGACCTCCATTCTGGACATTGACCTCCATGCTGGACATTGACCTCCATTCTGGACATTGACCTCCATTTTCGACATTGACCTCCGTTCTGGACATTGACCTCCATTTCCGACATTGACCTCCATTCTGGACATTGACCTCCATGCTGGACATTGACCTCCATTCTGGACATTGACCTCCATTCTGGACATTGACCTCCATTCTGGACATTGACCTCCATTTTCGACATTGACCTCCATTCTGGACATTGACCTCCAGTCTGGACATTGACCTCCATTTCCGACATTGACCTCCATTCTGGACATTGACCTCCATTTTCGACATTGACCTCCATTCTGGACATTGACCTCCATGCTGGACATTGACCTCCATTCTGGACATTGACCTCCATTCTGGACATTGACCTCCATTTTCGACATTGACCTCCATTTTCGACATTGACCTCCATTCTGGACATTGACCTCCATGCTGGACATTGACCTCCATTCTGGACATTGACCTCCATTCTGGACATTGACCTCCATTTTCGACATTGACCTCCATTCTGGACATTGACCTCCATTCTGGACATTGACCTCCAGGACGGGTGAGACGGACATTGACCTCCATTCATGACATTAAACTACATTTCCGACATTGACCTCCATTCTGGACATTGACCTCCATTTTCGATATTGACCTCCATTTTCGACAATGACCTCCATTCTGGACATTGACCTCCATTTCCGACATTGACCTCCATTCTGGACATTGACCTCCATTTTCGACATTGACCTCCATTCTGGACATTGACCTCCATGCTGGACATTGACCTCCATTCTGGACATTGACCTCCATTCTGGACATTGACCTCCATTTTCGACATTGACCTCCATTTTCGACATTGACCTCCATTTCCGACATTGACCTCCATTCTGGACATTGACCTCCATTCTGGACATTGACCTCCATCCTGGACATTGACCTCCATTCTGGACATTGACCTCCAGGACGGGTGAGACGGACATTGACCTCCATCCTAGACATTGACCTCCATTCTGGACATTGACCTCCAGGACGGGTGAGACGGACATTGACCTCCATCCTGGACATTGACCTCCATTCTGGACATTGACCTCCAGGACGGGTGAGACGGACATTGACCTCCATTCATGACATTGACCTCCATTTCCGACATTGACCTCCATTCTGGACATTGACCTCCATACTGGACATTGACCTCCATTCAGGACATTGACCTCCATTCTGGTCATTGACCTCCATTCTGTACATTGACCTCCATTTTCGACATAGACCTCCATTCTGGACATTGACCTCCATGCTGGACATTGACCTCCATTCTGGACATTGACCTCCATTCTGGACATTGACCCCCATTCTGGACATTGACCTCCATTCTCGACATTGACCTCCATCTGGACATTGACCTCCATTCTGGACATTGACCTCCATCTGGACATTGACCTCCATTCTCGACATTGACCTCCATTCGGGACATTGACCTCCATGCTGGACATTGACCTCCATGCTGGACATTGACCTCCATTTTCGACATTGACCTCCATTTCCGACATTGACCTCCATTCTGGACATTGACCTCCATTTTCGACATTGACCTCCATTCTGGACATTGACCTCCATGCTGGACATTGACCTCCATTCTGGACATTGACCTCCATTTTCGACATTGACCTCCATTCTGGACATTGACCCCCATACTGGACATTGACCTCCATTCTGGTCATTGACCTCCATTCTGTACATTGACCTCCATTTCCGACATTGACCTCCATTCTGGACATTGACCTCCATTTTCGACATAGACCTCCATTCTGGACATTGACCTCCATTTCCGACATTGACCTCCATTCTGGACATTGACCTCCATTTTCGACATAGACCTCCATTCTGGACATTGACGTCCATGCTGGACATTGACCTCCATTTTCGACATTGACCTCCATTCTGGACATTGACCTCCATACTGGACATTGACCTCCATTCTGGACATTGACCTCCATGCTGGACATTGACCTCCATTCTGGACATTGACCTCCATTCTGGACATTGACCCCCATTCTGGACATTGACCTCCATTCTGGACATTGACCTCCATGCTGGACATTGACCTCCATTCTGGACATTGACCTCCATTTTCGACATTGACCTCCATTCTGGACATTGACCCCCATACTGGACATTGACCTCCATTCTGGTCATTGACCTCCATTCTGTACATTGACCTCCATTTCCGACATTGACCTCCATTCTGGACATTGACCTCCATTTTCGACATAGACCTCCATTCTGGACATTGACCTCCATTTCCGACATTGACCTCCATTCTGGACATTGACCTCCATTTTCGACATAGACCTCCATTCTGGACATTGACGTCCATGCTGGACATTGACCTCCATTTTTGACATTGACCTCCATTCTGGACATTGACCTCCATACTGGACATTGACCTCCATTCTGGACATTGACCTCCATGCTGGACATTGACCTCCATTCTGGACATTGACCTCCATTCTGGACATTGACCCCCATTCTGGACATTGACCTCCATTTCCGACATTGACCTCCATTCTGGACATTGACCTCCATTTTCGACATTGACCTCCATTCTGGACATTGACCTCCATGCTGGACATTGACCTCCATTCTGGACATTGACCTCCATTTTCGACATTGACCTCCGTTCTGGACATTGACCTCCATTTCCGACATTGACCTCCATTCTGGACATTGACCTCCATGCTGGACATTGACCTCCATTCTGGACATTGACCTCCATTCTGGACATTGACCTCCATTTTCGACATTGACCTCCATTCTGGACATTGACCTCCATGCTGGACATTGACCTCCATTCTGGACATTGACCTCCATTCTGGACATTGACCTCCATTTTCGACATTGACCTCCATTTTCGACATTGACCTCCATTTCCGACATTGACCTCCATTCTGGACATTGACCTCCATTTTCGACATTGACCTCCATTCTGGACATTGACCTCCATGCTGGACATTGACCTCCATTCTGGACATTGACCTCCATTTTCGACATTGACCTCCATTCTGGACATTGACCCCCATACTGGACATTGACCTCCATTCTGGTCATTGACCTCCATTCTGTACATTGACCTCCATTTCCGACATTGACCTCCATTCTGGACATTGACCTCCATTTTCGACATAGACCTCCATTCTGGACATTGACCTCCATTTCCGACATTGACCTCCATTCTGGACATTGACCTCCATTTTCGACATAGACCTCCATTCTGGACATTGACGTCCATGCTGGACATTGACCTCCATTTTCGACATTGACCTCCATTCTGGACATTGACCTCCATACTGGACATTGACCTCCATTCTGGACATTGACCTCCATGCTGGACATTGACCTCCATTCTGGACATTGACCTCCATTCTGGACATTGACCCCCATTCTGGACATTGACCTCCATTTCCGACATTGACCTCCATTCTGGACATTGACCTCCATCTTCGACATTGACCTCCATTCTGGACATTGACCTCCATTCTAGACATTGACCTCCATGCTGGACATTGACCTCCATTCTGGACATTGACCTCCATTTTCGACATTGACCTCCGTTCTGGACATTGACCTCCATTTCCGACATTGACCTCCATTCTGGACATTGACGTCCATGCTGGACATTGACCTCCATTTTCGACATTGACCTCCATTCTGGACATTGACCTCCATACTGGACATTGACCTCCATTCTGGACATTGACCTCCATGCTGGACATTGACCTCCATTCTGGACATTGACCTCCATTCTGGACATTGACCCCCATTCTGGACATTGACCTCCATTTCCGACATTGACCTCCATTCTGGACATTGACCTCCATCTTCGACATTGACCTCCATTCTGGACATTGACCTCCATTCTAGACATTGACCTCCATGCTGGACATTGACCTCCATTCTGGACATTGACCTCCATTTTCGACATTGACCTCCGTTCTGGACATTGACCTCCATTTCCGACATTGACCTCCATTCTGGACATTGACCTCCATTCTGGACATTGACCTCCATGCTGGACATTGACCTCCATTCTGGACATTGACCTCCATTTTCGACATTGACCTCCGTTCTGGACATTGACCTCCATTTCCGACATTGACCTCCATTCTGGACATTGACCTCCATGCTGGACATTGACCTCCATTCTGGACATTGACCTCCATTCTGGACATTGACCTCCATTTTCGACATTGACCTCCATTCTGGACATTGACCTCCATTCTGGACATTGACCTCCATTTCCGACATTGACCTCCATTCTGGACATTGACCTCCATTTTCGACATTGACCTCCATTCTGGACATTGACCTCCATGCTGGACATTGACCTCCATTCTGGACATTGACCTCCATTCTGGACATTGACCTCCATTTTCGACATTGACCTCCATTTTCGACATTGACCTCCATTCTGGACATTGACCTCCATGCTGGACATTGACCTCCATTCTGGACATTGACCTCCATTCTGGACATTGACCTCCATTTTCGACATTGACCTCCATTCTGGACATTGACCTCCATGCTGGACATTGACCTCCATTCTGGACATTGACCTCCAGGACGGGTGAGACGGACATTGACCTCCATTCATGACATTAAACTACATTTCCGACATTGACCTCCATTCTGGACATTGACCTCCATTTTCGACATTGACCTCCATTCTGGACATTGACCTCCATGCTGGACATTGACCTCCATTCTGGACATTGACCTCCAGGACGGGTGAGACGGACATTGACCTCCATTCATGACATTAAACTACATTTCCGACATTGACCTCCATTCTGGACATTGACCTCCATTTTCGACATTGACCTCCATTTTCGACAATGACCTCCATTCTGGACATTGACCTCCATTTCCGACATTGACCTCCATTCTGGACATTGACCTCCATTTTCGACATTGACCTCCATTCTGGACATTGACCTCCATGCTGGACATTGACCTCCATTCTGGACATTGACCTCCATTCTGGACATTGACCTCCATTTTCGACATTGACCTCCATTTTCGACATTGACCTCCATTCTGGACATTGACCTCCATGCTGGACATTGACCTCCATTCTGGACATTGACCTCCATTCTGGACATTGACCTCCATTTTCGACATTGACCTCCATTCTGGACATTGACCTCCATGCTGGACATTGACCTCCATTCTGGACATTGACCTCCAGGACGGGTGAGACGGACATTGACCTCCATTCATGACATTAAACTACATTTCCGACATTGACCTCCATTCTGGACATTGACCTCCATTTTCGACATTGACCTCCATTTTCGACAATGACCTCCATTCTGGACATTGACCTCCATTTCCGACATTGACCTCCATTCTGGACATTGACCTCCATTTTCGACATTGACCTCCATTCTGGACATTGACCTCCATGCTGGACATTGACCTCCATTCTGGACATTGACCTCCATTCTGGACATTGACCTCCATTTTCGACATTGACCTCCATTTTCGACATTGACCTCCATTTCCGACATTGACCTCCATTCTGGACATTGACCTCCATTCTGGACATTGACCTCCATCCTGGACATTGACCTCCATTCTGGACATTGACCTCCAGGACGGGTGAGACGGACATTGACCTCCATCCTAGACATTGACCTCCATTCTGGACATTGACCTCCAGGACGGGTGAGACGGACATTGACCTCCATCCTGGACATTGACCTCCATTCTGGACATTGACCTCCAGGACGGGTGAGACGGACATTGACCTCCATTCATGACATTGACCTCCATTTCCGACATTGACCTCCATTCTGGACATTGACCTCCATACTGGACATTGACCTCCATTCAGGACATTGACCTCCATTCTGGTCATTGACCTCCATTCTGTACATTGACCTCCATTTTCGACATAGACCTCCATTCTGGACATTGACCTCCATGCTGGACATTGACCTCCATTCTGGACATTGACCTCCATTCTGGACATTGACCCCCATTCTGGACATTGACCTCCATTCTCGACATTGACCTCCATCTGGACATTGACCTCCATTCTGGACATTGACCTCCATCTGGACATTGACCTCCATTCTCGACATTGACCTCCATTCGGGACATTGACCTCCATGCTGGACATTGACCTCCATGCTGGACATTGACCTCCATTTTCGACATTGACCTCCATTTCCGACATTGACCTCCATTCTGGACATTGACCTCCATTTTCGACATTGACCTCCATTCTGGACATTGACCTCCATGCTGGACATTGACCTCCATTCTGGACATTGACCTCCATTTTCGACATTGACCTCCATTCTGGACATTGACCCCCATACTGGACATTGACCTCCATTCTGGTCATTGACCTCCATTCTGTACATTGACCTCCATTTCCGACATTGACCTCCATTCTGGACATTGACCTCCATTTTCGACATAGACCTCCATTCTGGACATTGACCTCCATTTCCGACATTGACCTCCATTCTGGACATTGACCTCCATTTTCGACATAGACCTCCATTCTGGACATTGACGTCCATGCTGGACATTGACCTCCATTTTCGACATTGACCTCCATTCTGGACATTGACCTCCATACTGGACATTGACCTCCATTCTGGACATTGACCTCCATGCTGGACATTGACCTCCATTCTGGACATTGACCTCCATTCTGGACATTGACCCCCATTCTGGACATTGACCTCCATTTCCGACATTGACCTCCATTCTGGACATTGACCTCCATTTTCGACATTGACCTCCATTCTGGACATTGACCTCCATTCTGGACATTGACCTCCATGCTGGACATTGACCTCCATTCTGGACATTGACCTCCATTTTCGACATTGACCTCCGTTCTGGACATTGACCTCCATTTCCGACATTGACCTCCATTCTGGACATTGACCTCCATGCTGGACATTGACCTCCATTCTGGACATTGACCTCCATTCTGGACATTGACCTCCATTTTCGACATTGACCTCCATTCTGGACATTGACCTCCATGCTGGACATTGACCTCCATTCTGGACATTGACCTCCATTTTCGACATTGACCTCCATTCTGGACATTGACCCCCATACTGGACATTGACCTCCATTCTGGACATTGACCTCCATACTGGACATTGACCTCCATGCTGGACATTGACCTCCATTCTGGACATTGACCTCCATTCTGGACATTGACCCCCATTCTGGACATTGACCTCCATTTCCGACATTGACCTCCATTCTGGACATTGACCTCCATTTTCGACATTGACCTCCATTCTGGACATTGACCTCCATTCTGGACATTGACCTCCATGCTGGACATTGACCTCCATTCTGGACATTGACCTCCATTCTGGACATTGACCTCCATTCTGGACATTGACCTCCATTTTCGACATTGACCTCCATTCTGGACATTGACCTCCATTCTGGACATTGACCTCCATTTTCGACATTGACCTCCATTTTCGACATTGACCTCCATTTCCGACATTGACCTCCATTCTGGACATTGACCTCCATTTTCGACATTGACCTCCATTCTGGACATTGACCTCCATGCTGGACATTGACCTCCATTCTGGACATTGACCTCCATTTTCGACATTGACCTCCATTCTGGACATTGACCCCCATACTGGACATTGACCTCCATTCTGGTCATTGACCTCCATTCTGTACATTGACCTCCATTTCCGACATTGACCTCCATTCTGGACATTGACCTCCATTTTCGACATAGACCTCCATTCTGGACATTGACCTCCATTTCCGACATTGACCTCCATTCTGGACATTGACCTCCATTTTCGACATAGACCTCCATTCTGGACATTGACGTCCATGCTGGACATTGACCTCCATTTTCGACATTGACCTCCATTCTGGACATTGACCTCCATACTGGACATTGACCTCCATTCTGGACATTGACCTCCATGCTGGACATTGACCTCCATTCTGGACATTGACCTCCATTCTGGACATTGACCCCCATTCTGGACATTGACCTCCATTTCCGACATTGACCTCCATTCTGGACATTGACCTCCATCTTCGACATTGACCTCCATTCTGGACATTGACCTCCATTCTAGACATTGACCTCCATGCTGGACATTGACCTCCATTCTGGACATTGACCTCCATTTTCGACATTGACCTCCGTTCTGGACATTGACCTCCATTTCCGACATTGACCTCCATTCTGGACATTGACCTCCATGCTGGACATTGACCTCCATTCTGGACATTGACCTCCATTCTGGACATTGACCTCCATTCTGGACATTGACCTCCATTCTGGACATTGACCTCCATGCTGGACATTGACCTCCATTCTGGACATTGACCTCCATTCTGGACATTGACCCCCATTCTGGACATTGACCTCCATTTCCGACATTGACCTCCATTCTGGACATTGACCTCCATCTTCGACATTGACCTCCATTCTGGACATTGACCTCCATTCTAGACATTGACCTCCATGCTGGACATTGACCTCCATTCTGGACATTGACCTCCATTTTCGACATTGACCTCCGTTCTGGACATTGACCTCCATTTCCGACATTGACCTCCATTCTGGACATTGACCTCCATGCTGGACATTGACCTCCATTCTGGACATTGACCTCCATTCTGGACATTGACCTCCATTCTGGACATTGACCTCCATTCTGGACATTGACCTCCATTCTGGACAGGACATTAATTGACCTCCATTCTGGACATTGACCTCCATTCTGGACATTGACCTCCATTCCGACATTGACCTCCATTCTGGACATTGACCTCCATTCTGGACATTGACCTCCATGCTGGACATTGACCTCCATTCTGGACATTGACCTCCATTCTGGACATTGACCTCCATTTTCGACATTGACCTCCATTCTGGACATTGACCTCCATGCTGGACATTGACCTCCATTCTGGACATTGACCTCCAGGACGGGTGAGACGGACATTGACCTCCATTCATGACATTAAACTACATTTCCGACATTGACCTCCATTCTGGACATTGACCTCCATCCTGGACATTGACCTCCATCCTGGACATTGACCTCCATTCTGGACATTGACCTCCATCCTGGACATTGACCTCCAGGACGGGTGAGACGGACATTGACCTCCATTCATGACATTGACCTCCATTTCCGACATTGACCTCCATTCTGGACATTGACCTCCATACTGGACATTGACCTCCATTCAGGACATTGACCTCCATTCTGGACATTGACCTCCATTCTGTACATTGACCTCCATTTCCGACATTGACCTCCATTTTCGACATTGACCTCCATTCTGGACATTGACCTCCATTCTCGACATTGACCTCCATTCTGGACATTGACCTCCATTCTCGACATTGACCTCCATTCTGGACATTGACCTCCATGCTGGACATTGACCTCCATTCTGGACATTGACCTCCATTCTCGACATTGACCTCCATTCTCGACATTGACCTCCATTCGGGACATTGACCTCCATTTCCGACATTGACCTCCATTCTGGACATTGACCTCCATTCTGGACATTGACCTCCATTCTGGACATTGACCTCCATTTTCGACATTGACCTCCATTTTGGACATTGACCTCCATACTGGACATTGACCTCCATTCGGGACATTGACCTCCATTCTGGACATTGACCTCCATTCTGGACATTGACCTCCATACTGGACATTGACCTCCATGCTGGACATTGACCTCCATTCTGGACATTGACCTCCAGGACGGGTGAGACGGACATTGACCTCCATTCATGACATTAAACTACATTTCCGACATTGACCTCCATTCTGGACATTGACCTCCATTTCCGACATTGACCTCCATTCTGGACATTGACCTCCATTCTGGACATTGACCTCCATCATGGACATTGACCTCCATTCTGGACATTGACCTCCGGGACGGGTGAGACGGACATTGACCTCCATCCTGGACATTGACCTCCATTCTGGACATTGACCTCCAGGACGGGTGAGACGGACATTGACCTCCATCCTGGACATTGACCTCCATTCTGGACATTGACCTCCATTCTCGACATTGACCTCCATTCTGGACATTGACCTCCATGCTGGACATTGACCTCCATTCTGGACATTGACCTCCATTCTCGACATTGACCTCCATTCTCGACATTGACCTCCATTCGGGACATTGACCTCCATTTCCGACATTGACCTCCATTCTGGACATTGACCTCCATTCTGGACATTGACCTCCATTTTCGACATTGACCTCCATTCTGGACATTGACCTCCATTCTAGACATTGACCTCCATGCTGGACATTGACCTCCATTCTGGACATTGACCTCCATTTTCGACATTGACCTCCGTTCTGGACATTGACCTCCATTTCCGACATTGACCTCCATTCTGGACATTGACCTCCATGCTGGACATTGACCTCCATTCTGGACATTGACCTCCATTCTGGACATTGACCTCCATTTTCGACATTGACCTCCATTCTGGACATTGACCTCCATTCTGGACATTGACCTCCATTCTGGACATTGACCTCCATTTCCGACATTGACCTCCATTCTGGACATTGACCTCCATTTTCGACATTGACCTCCATTCTGGACATTGACCTCCATGCTGGACATTGACCTCCATTCTGGACATTGACCTCCATTCTGGACATTGACCTCCATTTTCGACATTGACCTCCATTTTCGACATTGACCTCCATTCTGGACATTGACCTCCATGCTGGACATTGACCTCCATTCTGGACATTGACCTCCATTCTGGACATTGACCTCCATTTTCGACATTGACCTCCATTCTGGACATTGACCTCCATGCTGGACATTGACCTCCATTCTGGACATTGACCTCCAGGACGGGTGAGACGGACATTGACCTCCATTCATGACATTAAACTACATTTCCGACATTGACCTCCATTCTGGACATTGACCTCCATCCTGGACATTGACCTCCATCCTGGACATTGACCTCCATTCTGGACATTGACCTCCATCCTGGACATTGACCTCCAGGACGGGTGAGACGGACATTGACCTCCATTCATGACATTGACCTCCATTTCCGACATTGACCTCCATTCTGGACATTGACCTCCATACTGGACATTGACCTCCATTCAGGACATTGACCTCCATTCTGGACATTGACCTCCATTATGTACATTGACCTCCATTTCCGACATTGACCTCCATTTTCGACATTGACCTCCATTCTGGACATTGACCTCCATTCTCGACATTGACCTCCATTCTGGACATTGACCTCCATTCTCGACATTGACCTCCATTCTGGACATTGACCTCCATGCTGGACATTGACCTCCATTCTGGACATTGACCTCCATTCTCGACATTGACCTCCATTCTCGACATTGACCTCCATTCGGGACATTGACCTCCATTTCCGACATTGACCTCCATTCTGGACATTGACCTCCATTCTGGACATTGACCTCCATTCTGGACATTGACCTCCATTTTCGACATTGACCTCCATTTTGGACATTGACCTCCATACTGGACATTGACCTCCATTCGGGACATTGACCTCCATTCTGGACATTGACCTCCATTCTGGACATTGACCTCCATGCTGGACATTGACCTCCATTCTGGACATTGACCTCCAGGACGGGTGGGACGGACATTGACCTCCATTCATGACATTAAACTACATTTCCGACATTGACCTCCATTCTGGACATTGACCTCCATTTCCGACATTGACCTCCATTCTGGACATTGACCTCCATTCTGGACATTGACCTCCATCCTGGACATTGACCTCCATTCTGGACATTGACCTCCAGGACGGGTGAGACGGACATTGACCTCCATCCTGGACATTGACCTCCATTCTGGACATTGACCTCCAGGACGGGTGAGACGGACATTGACCTCCATCCTGGACATTGACCTCCATTCTGGACATTGACCTCCAGGACGGGTGAGACGGACATTGACCTCCATTCCCGACATTGACCTCCATTTCCGACATTGACCTCCATTCTGGACATTGACCTCCATTCTGGACATTGACCTCCATGCTGGACATTGACCTCCATTCTGGACATTGACCTCCATTCTGGACATTGACCTCCATTTCCGACATTGACCTCCATTCTGGACATTGACCTCCATTCTGGACATTGACCTCCATCCTGGACATTGACCTCCATTCTGGACATTGACCTCCAGGACGGGTGAGACGGACATTGACCTCCATCCTAGACATTGACCTCCATTCTGGACATTGACCTCCAGGACGGGTGAGACGGACATTGACCTCCATCCTGGACATTGACCTCCATTCTGGACATTGCCCTCCAGGACGGGTGAGACGGACATTGACCTCCATTCATGACATTGACCTCCATTCTCGACATAGACCTCCATTCTGGACATTGACCTCCATTTCCGACATTGACCTCCATTCTGGACATTGACCTCCATTTTCGACATAGACCTCCATGCTGGACATTGACCTCCATTCTGGACATTGACCTCCATTCTGGACATTGACCTCCATTTTCGACATTGACCTCCATTCTGGACATTGACCTCCATTCTGGACATTGACCTCCATTCTGGACATTGACCTCCATTTCCGACATTGACCTCCATTCTGGACATTGACCTCCATTTTCGACATTGACCTCCATTCTGGACATTGACCTCCATGCTGGACATTGACCTCCATTCTGGACATTGACCTCCATTCTGGACATTGACCTCCATTTTCGACATTGACCTCCATTTTCGACATTGACCTCCATTTCCGACATTGACCTCCATTCTGGACATTGACCTCCATTCTGGACATTGACCTCCATCCTGGACATTGACCTCCATTCTGGACATTGACCTCCAGGACGGGTGAGACGGACATTGACCTCCATCCTAGACATTGACCTCCATTCTGGACATTGACCTCCAGGACGGGTGAGACGGACATTGACCTCCATCCTGGACATTGACCTCCATTCTGGACATTGACCTCCAGGACGGGTGAGACGGACATTGACCTCCATTCATGACATTGACCTCCATTTCCGACATTGACCTCCATTCTGGACATTGACCTCCATTCTGGACATTGACCCCCATTCTGGACATTGACCTCCATTCTGGACATTGACCTCCATCTGGACATTGACCTCCATTCTGGACATTGACCTCCATCTGGACATTGACCTCCATTCTCGACATTGACCTCCATTCGGGACATTGACCTCCATGCTGGACATTGACCTCCATGCTGGACATTGACCTCCATTTTCGACATTGACCTCCATTTCCGACATTGACCTCCATTCTGGACATTGACCTCCATTTTCGACATTGACCTCCATTCTGGACATTGACCTCCATGCTGGACATTGACCTCCATTCTGGACATTGACCTCCATTTTCGACATTGACCTCCATTCTGGACATTGACCCCCATACTGGACATTGACCTCCATTCTGGTCATTGACCTCCATTCTGTACATTGACCTCCATTTCCGACATTGACCTCCATTCTGGACATTGACCTCCATTTTCGACATAGACCTCCATTCTGGACATTGACCTCCATTTCCGACATTGACCTCCATTCTGGACATTGACCTCCATTTTCGACATAGACCTCCATTCTGGACATTGACGTCCATGCTGGACATTGACCTCCATTTTCGACATTGACCTCCATTCTGGACATTGACCTCCATACTGGACATTGACCTCCATTCTGGACATTGACCTCCATGCTGGACATTGACCTCCATTCTGGACATTGACCTCCATTCTGGACATTGACCCCCATTCTGGACATTGACCTCCATTTCCGACATTGACCTCCATTCTGGACATTGACCTCCATTTTCGACATTGACCTCCATTCTGGACATTGACCTCCATTCTGGACATTGACCTCCATGCTGGACATTGACCTCCATTCTGGACATTGACCTCCATTTTCGACATTGACCTCCGTTCTGGACATTGACCTCCATTTCCGACATTGACCTCCATTCTGGACATTGACCTCCATGCTGGACATTGACCTCCATTCTGGACATTGACCTCCATTCTGGACATTGACCTCCATTTTCGACATTGACCTCCATTCTGGACATTGACCTCCATGCTGGACATTGACCTCCATTCTGGACATTGACCTCCATTTTCGACATTGACCTCCATTCTGGACATTGACCCCCATACTGGACATTGACCTCCATTCTGGTCATTGACCTCCATTCTGTACATTGACCTCCATTTCCGACATTGACCTCCATTCTGGACATTGACCTCCATTTTCGACATAGACCTCCATTCTGGACATTGACCTCCATTTCCGACATTGACCTCCATTCTGGACATTGACCTCCATTTTCGACATAGACCTCCATTCTGGACATTGACGTCCATGCTGGACATTGACCTCCATTTTTGACATTGACCTCCATTCTGGACATTGACCTCCATACTGGACATTGACCTCCATTCTGGACATTGACCTCCATGCTGGACATTGACCTCCATTCTGGACATTGACCTCCATTCTGGACATTGACCCCCATTCTGGACATTGACCTCCATTTCCGACATTGACCTCCATTCTGGACATTGACCTCCATTTTCGACATTGACCTCCATTCTGGACATTGACCTCCATTCTGGACATTGACCTCCATGCTGGACATTGACCTCCATTCTGGACATTGACCTCCATTTTCGACATTGACCTCCGTTCTGGACATTGACCTCCATTTCCGACATTGACCTCCATTCTGGACATTGACCTCCATGCTGGACATTGACCTCCATTCTGGACATTGACCTCCATTCTGGACATTGACCTCCATTTTCGACATTGACCTCCATTCTGGACATTGACCTCCATTCTGGACATTGACCTCCATGCTGGACATTGACCTCCATTCTGGACATTGACCTCCATTCTGGACATTGACCTCCATTTTCGACATTGACCTCCATTCTGGACATTGACCTCCATGCTGGACATTGACCTCCATTCTGGACATTGACCTCCAGGACGGGTGAGACGGACATTGACCTCCATTCATGACATTAAACTACATTTCCGACATTGACCTCCATTCTGGACATTGACCTCCATCCTGGACATTGACCTCCAGGACGGGTGAGACGGACATTGACCTCCATTCATGACATTGACCTCCATTTCCGACATTGACCTCCATTCTGGACATTGACCTCCATACTGGACATTGACCTCCATTCAGGACATTGACCTCCATTCTGGACATTGACCTCCATTCTGTACATTGACCTCCATTTCCGACATTGACCTCCATTTTCGACATTGACCTCCATTCTGGACATTGACCTCCATTCTCGACATTGACCTCCATTCTCGACATTGACCTCCATTCTCGACATTGACCTCCATTCGGGACATTGACCTCCATTTCCGACATTGACCTCCATTCTGGACATTGACCTCCATTCTGGACATTGACCTCCATTCTGGACATTGACCTCCATTTTCGACATTGACCTCCATTTTGGACATTGACCTCCATACTGGACATTGACCTCCATTCGGGACATTGACCTCCATTCTGGACATTGACCTCCATTCTGGACATTGACCTCCATACTGGACATTGACCTCCATGCTGGACATTGACCTCCATTCTGGACATTGACCTCCAGGACGGGTGAGACGGACATTGACCTCCATTCATGACATTAAACTACATTTCCGACATTGACCTCCATTCTGGACATTGACCTCCATTTCCGACATTGACCTCCATTCTGGACATTGACCTCCATTCTGGACATTGACCTCCATCCTGGACATTGACCTCCATTCTGGACATTGACCTCCAGGACGGGTGAGACGGACATTGACCTCCATCCTGGACATTGACCTCCATTCTGGACATTGACCTCCAGGACGGGTGAGACGGACATTGACCTCCATCCTGGACATTGACCTCCATTCTGGACATTGACCTCCAGGACGGGTGAGACGGACATTGACCTCCATTCCCGACATTGACCTCCATTTCCGACATTGACCTCCATTCTGGACATTGACCTCCATACTGGACATTGACCTCCATTCAGGACATTGACCTCCATTCTGGACATTGACCTCCATTCTGTACATTGACCTCCATTTCCGACATTGACCTCCATTCTGGACATTGACCTCCATTTTCGACATTGACCTCCATTCTGGACATTGACCTCCATTTCCGACATTGACCTCCATTCTGGACATTGACCTCCATTTTCGACATTGACCTCCATGCTGGACATTGACCTCCATTCTGGACATTGACTTCCATTCTGGACATTGACCCCCATTCTGGACATTGACCTCCATTTCCGACATTGACCTCCATTCTGGACATTGACCTCCATTTTCGACATTGACCTCCATTCTGGACATTGACCTCCATTCTGGACATTGACCTCCATGCTGGACATTGACCTCCATTCTGGACATTGACCTCCATTTTCGACATTGACCTCCATTCTGGACATTGACCTCCATTTCCGACATTGACCTCCATTCTGGACATTGACCTCCATTTTCGACATTGACCTCCATTCTGGACATTGACCCCCATACTGGACATTGAGCTCCATTTTCGACATTGACCTCCATTATGGACATTGACCTCCATTCTGGACATTGACCTCCATTCTGGACATTGACCTCCAGGACGGGTGAGACGGACATTGACCTCCATTCATGACATTAAACTCCATTTCCGACATTGACCTCCATTCTGGACATTGACCTCCATTCTGGACATTGACCTCCATACTGGACATTGACCTCCATTCTGGACATTGACCTCCATTTTCGACATTGACCTCCATTCTGGACATTGACCTCCATTCTGGACATTGACCTCCATTCTGGACATTGACCTCCATCTGGACATTGACCTCCATTTTCGACATTGACCTCCATTCTGGACATTGACCTCCATACTGGACATTGACCTCCATTCGGGACATTGACCTCCATTCTGGACATTGACCTCCATTCTGGACATTGACCTCCATACTGGACATTGACCTCCATCCTGGACATTGACCTCCATTCTGGACATTGACCTCCAGGACGGGTGAGACGGACATTGACCTCCATCCTGGACATTGACCTCCATTCTGGACATTGACCTCCAGGACGGGTGAGACGGACATTGACCTCCATCCTGGACATTGACCTCCATTCTGGACATTGACCTCCAGGACGGGTGAGACGGACATTGACCTCCATTCCCGACATTGACCTCCATTTCCGACATTGACCTCCATTCTGGACATTGACCTCCATACTGGACATTGACCTCCATTCAGGACATTGACCTCCATTCTGGACATTGACCTCCATTCTGTACATTGACCTCCATTTCCGACATTGACCTCCATTCTGGACATTGACCTCCATTTTCGACATTGACCTCCATTCTGGACATTGACCTCCATTTCCGACATTGACCTCCATTCTGGACATTGACCTCCATTTTCGACATTGACCTCCATGCTGGACATTGACCTCCATTCTGGACATTGACTTCCATTCTGGACATTGACCCCCATTCTGGACATCGACCTCCATTTCCGACATTGACCTCCATTCTGGACATTGACCTCCATTTTCGACATTGACCTCCATTCTGGACATTGACCTCCATTCTGGACATTGACCTCCATGCTGGACATTGACCTCCATTCTGGACATTGACCTCCATTTTCGACATTGACCTCCATTCTGGACATTGACCTCCATTTCCGACATTGACCTCCATTCTGGACATTGACCTCCATTTTCGACATTGACCTCCATTCTGGACATTGACCCCCATACTGGACATTGAGCTCCATTTTCGACATTGACCTCCATTATGGACATTGACCTCCATTCTGGACATTGACCTCCATTCTGGACATTGACCTCCAGGACGGGTGAGACGGACATTGACCTCCATTCATGACATTAAACTCCATTTCCGACATTGACCTCCATTCTGGACATTGACCTCCATTCTGGACATTGACCTCCATACTGGACATTGACCTCCATTCTGGACATTGACCTCCATTTTCGACATTGACCTCCATTCTGGACATTGACCTCCATTCTGGACATTGACCTCCATTCTGGACATTGACCTCCATCTGGACATTGACCTCCATTTTCGACATTGACCTCCATTCTGGACATTGACCTCCATACTGGACATTGACCTCCATTCGGGACATTGACCTCCATTCTGGACATTGACCTCCATTCTGGACATTGACCTCCATACTGGACATTGACCTCCATGCTGGACATTGACCTCCATTCTGGACATTGACCTCCAGGACGGGTGAGACGGACATTGACCTCCATTCATGACATTAAACTACATTTCCGACATTGACCTCCATTCTGGACATTGACCTCCATTTCCGACATTGACCTCCATTCTGGACATTGACCTCCATTCTGGACATTGACCTCCATCCTGGACATTGACCTCCATTCTGGACATTGACCTCCAGGACGGGTGAGACGGACATTGACCTCCATCCTGGACATTGACCTCCATTCTGGACATTGACCTCCAGGACGGGTGAGACGGACATTGACCTCCATCCTGGACATTGACCTCCATTCTGGACATTGACCTCCAGGACGGGTGAGACGGACATTGACCTCCATTCATGACATTGACCTCCATTTCCGACATTGACCTCCATTCTGGACATTGACCTCCATACTGGACATTGACCTCCATTCAGGACATTGACCTCCATTCTGGACATTGACCTCCATTCTGTACATTGACCTCCATTTCCGACATTGACCTCCATTCTGGACATTGACCTCCATTTTCGACATTGACCTCCATTCTGGACATTGACCTCCATTTCCGACATTGACCTCCATTCTGGACATTGACCTCCATTTTCGACATTGACCTCCATTCTGGACATTGACCTCCATGCTGGACATTGACCTCCATTCTGGACATTGACCTCCATTCTGGACATTGACCCCCATTCTGGACATTGACCTCCATTTCCGACATTGACCTCCATTCTGGACATTGACCTCCATTTTCGACATTGACCTCCATTATGGACATTGACCTCCATTCTGGACATTGACCTCCATGCTGGACATTGACCTCCATTCTGGACATTGACCTCCATTTTCGACATTGACCTCCATTCTGGACATTGACCTCCATTTCCGACATTGACCTCCATTCTGGACATTGACCTCCATTTTCGACATTGACCTCCATTCTGGACATTGACCCCCATACTGGACATTGAGCTCCATTTTCGACATTGACCTCCATTATGGACATTGACCTCCATTCTGGACATTGACCTCCATTCTGGACATTGACCTCCAGGACGGGTGAGACGGACATTGACCTCCATTCATGACATTAAACTCCATTTCCGACATTGACCTCCATTCTGGACATTGACCTCCATTTTCGACATTGACCTCCATTCTGGACATTGACCTCCATACTGGACATTGACCTCCATTCGGGACATTGACCTCCATTCTTGACATTGACCTCCATGCTGGACATTGACCTCGATTCTGGACATTGACCTCAATTCTGGACATTGACCTCCATTCTGGACATTGACCTCCATTTTCGACATTGACCTCCATTTTCGACAATGACCTCCATTCTGGACATTGACCTCCATTTCCGACATTGACCTCCATTCTGGACATTGACCTCCATTTTCGACATTGACCTCCATTCTGGACATTGACCTCCATGCTGGACATTGACCTCCATTCTGGACATTGACCTCCATTCTGGACATTGACCTCCATTCTGGACATTGACCTCCAGGACGGGTGAGACGGACATTGACCTCCATTCATGACATTAAACTCCATTTCCGACATTGACCTCGATTCTGGACATTGACCTCAATTCTGGACATTGACCTCCATTCTGGACATTGACCTCCATTTTCGACATTGACCTCCATTTTCGACAATGACCTCCATTCTGGACATTGACCTCCATTTCCGACATTGACCTCCATTCTGGACATTGACCTCCATTTTCGACATGGACCTCCATTCTGGACATTGACCTCCATGCTGGACATTGACCTCCATTCTGGACATTGACCTCCATTCTGGACATTGACCTCCATTCTGGACATTGACCTCCATTCTGGACATTGACCTCCATTCTGGACATTGACCTCCATTTTCGACATTGACCTCCATTCTGGACATTGACCTCCATGCTGGACATTGACCTCCATTCTGGACATTGACCTCCAGGACGGGTGAGACGGACATTGACCTCCATTCATGACATTAAACTACATTTCCGACATTGACCTCCATTCTGGACATTGACCTCCATCCTGGACATTGACCTCCATCCTGGACATTGACCTCCATTCTGGACATTGACCTCCATCCTGGACATTGACCTCCAGGACGGGTGAGACGGACATTGACCTCCATTCATGACATTGACCTCCATTTCCGACATTGACCTCCATTCTGGACATTGACCTCCATACTGGACATTGACCTCCATTCAGGACATTGACCTCCATTCTGGACATTGACCTCCATTCTGTACATTGACCTCCATTTCCGACATTGACCTCCATTTTCGACATTGACCTCCATTCTGGACATTGACCTCCATTCTCGACATTGACCTCCATTCTGGACATTGACCTCCATTCTCGACATTGACCTCCATTCTGGACATTGACCTCCATGCTGGACATTGACCTCCATTCTGGACATTGACCTCCATTCTCGACATTGACCTCCATTCTCGACATTGACCTCCATTCGGGACATTGACCTCCATTTCCGACATTGACCTCCATTCTGGACATTGACCTCCATTCTGGACATTGACCTCCATGCTGGACATTGACCTCCATTCTGGACATTGACCTCCATTTTCGACATTGACCTCCATTTTGGACATTGACCTCCATACTGGACATTGACCTCCATTCGGGACATTGACCTCCATTCTGGACATTGACCTCCATTCTGGACATTGACCCCCATACTGGACATTGAGCTCCATTTTCGACATTGACCTCCATTATGGACATTGACCTCCATTCTGGACATTGACCTCCATTCTGGACATTGACCTCCATTCTGTACATTGACCTCCATTTCCGACATTGACCTCCATTTTCGACATTGACCTCCATTCTGGACATTGACCTCCATTCTCGACATTGACCTCCATTCTGGACATTGACCTCCATTCTCGACATTGACCTCCATTCTGGACATTGACCTCCATGCTGGACATTGACCTCCATTCTGGACATTGACCTCCATTCTCGACATTGACCTCCATTCTCGACATTGACCTCCATTCGGGACATTGACCTCCATTTCCGACATTGACCTCCATTCTGGACATTGACCTCCATTCTGGACATTGACCTCCATTCTGGACATTGACCTCCATTTTCGACATTGACCTCCATTTTGGACATTGACCTCCATACTGGACATTGACCTCCATTCGGGACATTGACCTCCATTCTGGACATTGACCTCCATTCTGGACATTGACCTCCATACTGGACATTGACCTCCATGCTGGACATTGACCTCCATTCTGGACATTGACCTCCAGGACGGGTGAGACGGACATTGACCTCCATTCATGACATTAAACTACATTTCCGACATTGACCTCCATTCTGGACATTGACCTCCATTTCCGACATTGACCTCCATTCTGGACATTGACCTCCATTCTGGACATTGACCTCCATCCTGGACATTGACCTCCATTCTGGACATTGACCTCCATACTGGACATTGACCTCCATTCGGGACATTGACCTCCATTCTTGACATTGACCTCCATTCTGGACATTGACCTCCATTTTCGACATTGACCTCCATTTTGGACATTGACCTCCATACTGGACATTGACCTCCATTCGGGACATTGACCTCCATTCTGGACATTGACCTCCATTCTGGACATTGACCTCCATTCTGGACATTGACCTCCATTCTGGACATTGACCTCCATTTTCGACATTGACCTCCATTCTGGACATTGACCCCCATACTGGACATTGAGCTCCATTTTCGACATTGACCTCCATTATGGACATTGACCTCCATTCTGGACATTGACCTCCATTCTGGACATTGACCTCCAGGACGGGTGAGACGGACATTGACCTCCATTCATGACATTAAACTCCATTTCCGACATTGACCTCCATTCTGGACATTGACCTCCATTTTCGACATTGACCTCCATTCTGGACATTGACCTCCATACTGGACATTGACCTCCATTCGGGACATTGACCTCCATTCTTGACATTGACCTCCATTCTGGACATTGACCTCCATTATGGACATTGACCTCCATTCTGGACATTGACCTCCATTCTGGACATTGACCTCCAGGACGGGTGAGACGGACATTGACCTCCATCCTAGACATTGACCTCCATTCTGGACATTGACCTCCAGGACGGGTGAGACGGACATTGACCTCCATCCTGGACATTGACCTCCATTCTGGACATTGACCTCCAGGACGGGTGAGACGGACATTGACCTCCATTCATGACATTGACCTCCATTCTCGACATAGACCTCCATTCTGGACATTGACCTCCATTTCCGACATTGACCTCCATTCTGGACATTGACCTCCATTTTCGACATAGACCTCCATGCTGGACATTGACCTCCATTCTGGACATTGACCTCCATTTTGGACATTGACCTCCATGCTGGACATTGACCTCCATTCTGGACATTGACCTCCATTCTGGACATTGACCTCCATGCTGGACATTGACCTCCATTCTGGACATTGACCTCCATTCTGGACATTGACCTCCATTTTCGACATTGACCTCCATTTTCGACATTGACCTCCATTTCCGACATTGACCTCCATTCTGGACATTGACCTCCATTCTGGACATTGACCTCCATCCTGGACATTGACCTCCATTCTGGACATTGACCTCCAGGACGGGTGAGACGGACATTGACCTCCATCCTGGACATTGACCTCCATTCTGGACATTGACCTCCAGGACGGGTGAGACGGACATTGACCTCCATTCATGACATTGACCTCCATTTCCGACATTGACCTCCATTCTGGACATTGACCTCCATACTGGACATTGACCTCCATTCAGGACATTGACCTCCATTCTGGTCATTGACCTCCATTCTGTACATTGACCTCCATTTTCGACAAGGACCTCCATTCTGGACATTGACCTCCATGCTGGACATTGACCTCCATTCTGGACATTGACCTCCATTCTGGACATTGACCCCCATTCTGGACATTGACCTCCATTCTGGACATTGACCTCCATCTGGACATTGACCTCCATTCTGGACATTGACCTCCATCTGGACATTGACCTCCATTCTCGACATTGACCTCCATTCGGGACATTGACCTCCATGCTGGACATTGACCTCCATGCTGGACATTGACCTCCATTTTCGACATTGACCTCCATTTCCGACATTGACCTCCATTCTGGACATTGACCTCCATTTTCGACATTGACCTCCATTCTGGACATTGACCTCCATGCTGGACATTGACCTCCATTCTGGACATTGACCTCCATTTTCGACATTGACCTCCATTCTGGACATTGACCCCCATACTGGACATTGACCTCCATTCTGGTCATTGACCTCCATTCTGTACATTGACCTCCATTTCCGACATTGACCTCCATTCTGGACATTGACCTCCATTTTCGACATAGACCTCCATTCTGGACATTGACCTCCATTTCCGACATTGACCTCCATTCTGGACATTGACCTCCATTTTCGACATAGACCTCCATTCTGGACATTGACGTCCATGCTGGACATTGACCTCCATTTTCGACATTGACCTCCATTCTGGACATTGACCTCCATACTGGACATTGACCTCCATTCTGGACATTGACCTCCATGCTGGACATTGACCTCCATTCTGGACATTGACCTCCATTCTGGACATTGACCCCCATTCTGGACATTGACCTCCATTTCCGACATTGACCTCCATTCTGGACATTGACCTCCATTTTCGATATTGACCTCCATTCTGGACATTGACCTCCATTCTGGACATTGACCTCCATGCTGGACATTGACCTCCATTCTGGACATTGACCTCCATTATGGACATTGACCCCCATTCTGGACATTGACCTCCATTTCCGACATTGACCTCCATTCTGGACATTGACCTCCATTTTCGATATTGACCTCCATTCTGGACATTGACCTCCATTCTGGACATTGACCTCCATGCTGGACATTGACCTCCATTCTGGACATTGACCTCCATTTTCGACATTGACCTCCGTTCTGGACATTGACCTCCATTTCCGACATTGACCTCCATTCTGGACATTGACCTCCATGCTGGACATTGACCTCCATTCTGGACATTGACCTCCATTCTGGACATTGACCTCCATTTTCGACATTGACCTCCATTCTGGACATTGACCTCCATGCTGGACATTGACCTCCATTCTGGACATTGACCCCCATTCTGGACATTGACCTCCATTTCCGACATTGACCTCCATTCTGGACATTGACCTCCATTTTCGATATTGACCTCCATTCTGGACATTGACCTCCATTCTGGACATTGACCTCCATGCTGGACATTGACCTCCATTCTGGACATTGACCTCCATTTTCGACATTGACCTCCGTTCTGGACATTGACCTCCATTTCCGACATTGACCTCCATTCTGGACATTGACCTCCATGCTGGACATTGACCTCCATTCTGGACATTGACCTCCATTCTGGACATTGACCTCCATTTTCGACATTGACCTCCATTCTGGACATTGACCTCCATGCTGGACATTGACCTCCATTCTGGACATTGACCTCCATTTTCGACATTGACCTCCATTCTGGACATTGACCCCCATACTGGACATTGACCTCCATTCTGGTCATTGACCTCCATTCTGTACATTGACCTCCATTTCCGACATTGACCTCCATTCTGGACATTGACCTCCATTTTCGACATAGACCTCCATTCTGGACATTGACCTCCATTTCCGACATTGACCTCCATTCTGGACATTGACCTCCATTTTCGACATAGACCTCCATTCTGGACATTGACGTCCATGCTGGACATTGACCTCCATTTTTGACATTGACCTCCATTCTGGACATTGACCTCCATACTGGACATTGACCTCCATTCTGGACATTGACCTCCATGCTCGACATTGACCTCCATTCTGGACATTGACCTCCATTCTGGACATTGACCCCCATTCTGGACATTGACCTCCATTTCCGACATTGACCTCCATTCTGGACATTGACCTCCATTTTCGACATTGACCTCCATTTTCGACATTGACCTCCATTTTGGACATTGACCTCCATACTGGACATTGACCTCCATTCGGGACATTGACCTCCATTCTGGACATTGACCTCCATTCTGGACATTGACCTCCATTCTGGACATTGACCTCCATTCTGGACATTGACCTCCATTTTCGACATTGACCTCCATTCTGGACATTGACCCCCATACTGGACATTGAGCTCCATTTTCGACATTGACCTCCATTATGGACATTGACCTCCATTCTGGACATTGACCTCCATTCTGGACATTGACCTCCAGGACGGGTGAGACGGACATTGACCTCCATTCATGACATTAAACTCCATTTCCGACATTGACCTCCATTCTGGACATTGACCTCCATTCTGGACATTGACCTCAATACTGGACATTGACCTCCATTCTGGACATTGACCTCCATTTTCGACATTGACCTCCATTCTGGACATTGACCTCCATTCTGGACATTGACCTCCATTCTGGACATTGACCTCCATCTGGACATTGACCTCCATTTTCGACATTGACCTCCAGGACGGGTGAGACGGACATTGACCTCCATCCTAGACATTGACCTCCATTCTGGACATTGACCTCCAGGACGGGTGAGACGGACATTGACCTCCATTCATGACATTGACCTCCATTTCCGACATTGACCTCCATTCTGGACATTGACCTCCATTCTGGACATTGACCTCCATTCTGGACATTGACCTCCATCTGGACATTGACCTCCATTTTCGACATTGACCTCCATTCTGGACATTGACCTCCATACTGGACATTGACCTCCATTCGGGACATTGACCTCCATTCTGGACATTGACCTCCATTCTGGACATTGACCTCCATACTGGACATTGACCTCCATGCTGGACATTGACCTCCATTCTGGACATTGACCTCCAGGACGGGTGAGACGGACATTGACCTCCATTCATGACATTAAACTACATTTCCGACATTGACCTCCATTCTGGACATTGACCTCCATTTCCGACATTGACCTCCATTCTGGACATTGACCTCCATTCTGGACATTGACCTCCATCCTGGACATTGACCTCCATTCTGGACATTGACCTCCAGGACGGGTGAGACGGACATTGACCTCCATCCTGGACATTGACCTCCATTCTGGACATTGACCTCCAGGACGGGTGAGACGGACATTGACCTCCATCCTGGACATTGACCTCCATTCTGGACATTGACCTCCAGGACGGGTGAGACGGACATTGACCTCCATTCATGACATTGACCTCCATTTCCGACATTGACCTCCATTCTGGACATTGACCTCCATACTGGACATTGACCTCCATTCAGGACATTGACCTCCATTCTGGACATTGACCTCCATTCTGTACATTGACCTCCATTTCCGACATTGACCTCCATTCTGGACATTGACCTCCATTTTCGACATTGACATCCATTCTGGACATTGACCTCCATTTCCGACATTGACCTCCATTCTGGACATTGACCTCCATTTTCGACACTGACCTCCATTCTGGACATTGACCTCCATGCTGGACATTGACCTCCATTCTGGACATTGACCTCCATTCTGGACATTGACCCCCATTCTGGACATTGACCTCCATTTCCGACATTGACCTCCATTCTGGACATTGACCTCCATTTTCGACATTGACCTCCATTCTGGACATTGACCTCCATTCTGGACATTGACCTCCATGCTGGACATTGACCTCCATTCTGGACATTGACCTCCATTTTCGACATTGACCTCCATTCTGGACATTGACCTCCATTTCCGACATTGACCTCCATTCTGGACATTGACCTCCATTTTCGACATTGACCTCCATTCTGGACATTGACCCCCATACTGGACATTGAGCTCCATTTTCGACATTGACCTCCATTATGGACATTGACCTCCATTCTGGACATTGACCTCCATTCTGGACATTGACCTCCAGGACGGGTGAGACGGACATTGACCTCCATTCATGACATTAAACTCCATTTCCGACATTGACCTCCATTCTGGACATTGACCTCCATTTTCGACATTGACCTCCATTCTGGACATTGACCTCCATACTGGACATTGACCTCCATTCGGGACATTGACCTCCATTCTTGACATTGACCTCCATTCTGGACATTGACCTCCATTCTGGACATTGACCTCCATTATGGACATTGACCTCCATTCTGGACATTGACCTCCATACTAGACATTGACCTCCATTCTGGACATTGACCTCCATTTTCGACATTGACCTCCATTCTGGACATTGACCTCCATTCTGGACATTGACCTCCATTCTGGACATTGACCTCCATCTGGACATTGACCTCCATTCTGGACATTGACCTCCATCTGGACATTGACCTCCATTCTCGACATTGACCTCCATTCGGGACATTGACCTCCATGCTGGACATTGACCTCGATTCTGGACATTGACCTCAATTCTGGACATTGACCTCCATTCTGGACATTGACCTCCATTTTCGACATTGACCTCCATTTTCGACAATGACCTCCATTCTGGACATTGACCTCCATTTCCGACATTGACCTCCATTCTGGACATTGACCTCCATTTTCGACATTGACCTCCATTCTGGACATTGACCTCCATGCTGGACATTGACCTCCATTCTGGACATTGACCTCCATTCTGGACATTGACCTCCATTCTGGACATTGACCTCCAGGACGGGTGAGACGGACATTGACCTCCATTCATGACATTAAACTCCATTTCCGACATTGACCTCGATTCTGGACATTGACCTCAATTCTGGACATTGACCTCCATTCTGGACATTGACCTCCATTTTCGACATTGACCTCCATTTTCGACAATGACCTCCATTCTGGACATTGACCTCCATTTCCGACATTGACCTCCATTCTGGACATTGACCTCCATTTTCGACATGGACCTCCATTCTGGACATTGACCTCCATGCTGGACATTGACCTCCATTCTGGACATTGACCTCCATTCTGGACATTGACCTCCATTCTGGACATTGACCTCCATTCTGGACATTGACCTCCATTCTGGACATTGACCTCCATTTCCGACATTGACCTCCATTCTGGACATTGACCTCCATTTTCGACATTGACCTCCATTCTGGACATTGACCTCCATGCTGGACATTGACCTCCATTCTGGACATTGACCTCCATTCTGGACATTGACCCCCATTCTGGACATTGACCTCCATTTTCGACATTGACCTCCATTCTGGACATTGACCTCCATTCTGGACATTGACCTCCATTCTGGACATTGACCTCCATTTTCGACATTGACCTCCATTCTGGACATTGACCTCCATGCTGGACATTGACCTCCATTCTGGACATTGACCTCCATTCTGGACATTGACCTCCATTTTCGACATTGACCTCCATTTTCGACATTGACCTCCATGCTGGACATTGACCTCCATTCTGGACATTGACCTCCATTCTGGACATTGACCTCCATTTTCGACATTGACCTCCATTCTGGACATTGACCTCCATGCTGGACATTGACCTCCATTCTGGACATTGACCTCCAGGACGGGTGAGACGGACATTGACCTCCATTCATGACATTAAACTACATTTCCGACATTGACCTCCATTCTGGACATTGACCTCCATTCTGGACATTGACCTCCATTCTGGACATTGACCTCCATTCTGGACATTGACCTCCATTTTCGACATTGACCTCCATTCTGGACATTGACCTCCATGCTGGACATTGACCTCCATTCTGGACATTGACCTCCATTCTGGACATTGACCTCCATTTTCGACATTGACCTCCATTTTCGACATTGACCTCCATTCTGGACATTGACCTCCATGCTGGACATTGACCTCCATTTTCGACATTGACCTCCATTCTGGACATTGACCCCCATACTGGACATTGAGCTCCATTTTCGACATTGACCTCCATTATGGACATTGACCTCCATTCTGGACATTGACCTCCATTCTGGACATTGACCTCCAGGACGGGTGAGACGGACATTGACCTCCATTCATGACATTAAACTCCATTTCCGACATTGACCTCCATTCTGGACATTGACCTCCATTTTCGACATTGACCTCCATTCTGGACATTGACCTCCATACTGGACATTGACCTCCATTCGGGACATTGACCTCCATTCTTGACATTGACCTCCATTCTGGACATTGACCTCCATTCTGGACATTGACCTCCATTATGGACATTGACCTTCATTCTGGACATTGACCTCCATACTGGACATTGACCTCCATTCTGGACATTGACCTCCATTTTCGACATTGACCTCCATTCTGGACATTGACCTCCATTCTGGACATTGACCTCCAGGACGGGTGAGACGGACATTGACCTCCATTCATGACATTAAACTACATTTCCGACATTGACCTCCATTCTGGACATTGACCTCCATCCTGGACATTGACCTCCATCCTGGACATTGACCTCCATTCTGGACATTGACCTCCATTCTGGACATTGACCTCCATTTTCGACATTGACCTCCATTCTGGACATTGACCTCCATGCTGGACATTGACCTCCATTCTGGACATTGACCTCCATTCTGGACATTGACCTCCATTTTCGACATTGACCTCCATTTTCGACATTGACCTCCATTCTGGACATTGACCTCCATGCTGGACATTGACCTCCATTTTCGACATTGACCTCCATTCTGGACATTGACCCCCATACTGGACATTGAGCTCCATTTTCGACATTGACCTCCATTATGGACATTGACCTCCATTCTGGACATTGACCTCCATTCTGGACATTGACCTCCAGGACGGGTGAGACGGACATTGACCTCCATTCATGACATTAAACTCCATTTCCGACATTGACCTCCATTCTGGACATTGACCTCCATTTTCGACATTGACCTCCATTCTGGACATTGACCTCCATACTGGACATTGACCTCCATTCGGGACATTGACCTCCATTCTTGACATTGACCTCCATTCTGGACATTGACCTCCATTCTGGACATTGACCTCCATTATGGACATTGACCTTCATTCTGGACATTGACCTCCATACTGGACATTGACCTCCATTCTGGACATTGACCTCCATTTTCGACATTGACCTCCATTCTGGACATTGACCTCCATTCTGGACATTGACCTCCATTTTGGACATTGACCTCCATCTGGACATTGACCTCCATTCTGGACATTGACCTCCATTTTCGACAATGACCTCCATTCTGGACATTGACCTCCATTTCCGACATTGACCTCCATTCTGGACATTGACCTCCATACTGGACATTGACCTCCATTCGGGACATTGACCTCCATTCTTGACATTGACCTCCATTTTCGACATTGACCTCCATTTTCGACAATGACCTCCATTCTGGACATTGACCTCCATTTCCGACATTGACCTCCATTCTGGACATTGACCTCCATTTTCGACATTGACCTCCATTCTGGACATTGACCTCCATGCTGGACATTGACCTCCATTCTGGACATTGACCTCCATTCTGGACATTGACCTCCATTCTGGACATTGACCTCCAGGACGGGTGAGACGGACATTGACCTCCATTCATGACATTAAACTCCATTTCCGACATTGACCTCGATTCTGGACATTGACCTCAATTCTGGACATTGACCTCCATTCTGGACATTGACCTCCATTTTCGACATTGACCTCCATTTTCGACAATGACCTCCATTCTGGACATTGACCTCCATTTCCGACATTGACCTCCATTCTGGACATTGACCTCCATTTTCGACATGGACCTCCATTCTGGACATTGACCTCCATGCTGGACATTGACCTCCATTCTGGACATTGACCTCCATTCTGGACATTGACCTCCATTCTGGACATTGACCTCCATTCTGGACATTGACCTCCATTTCCGACATTGACCTCCATTCTGGACATTGACCTCCATTTTCGACATTGACCTCCATTCTGGACATTGACCTCCATGCTGGACATTGACCTCCATTCTGGACATTGACCTCCATTCTGGACATTGACCCCCATTCTGGACATTGACCTCCATTTTCGACATTGACCTCCATTCTGGACATTGACCTCCATTCTGGACATTGACCTCCATTCTGGACATTGACCTCCATTTTCGACATTGACCTCCATTCTGGACATTGACCTCCATGCTGGACATTGACCTCCATTCTGGACATTGACCTCCATTCTGGACATTGACCTCCATTTTCGACATTGACCTCCATTTTCGACATTGACCTCCATGCTGGACATTGACCTCCATTCTGGACATTGACCTCCATTCTGGAGATTGACCTCCATTTTCGACATTGACCTCCATTCTGGACATTGACCTCCATGCTGGACATTGACCTCCATTCTGGACATTGACCTCCAGGACGGGTGAGACGGACATTGACCTCCATTCATGACATTAAACTACATTTCCGACATTGACCTCCATTCTGGACATTGACCTCCATCCTGGACATTGACCTCCATTTTCGACATTGACCTCCATTCTGGACATTGACCTCCATACTGGACATTGACCTCCATTCGGGACATTGACCTCCATTCTGGACATTGACCTCCATTCTGGACATTGACCTCCATACTGGACATTGACCTCCATGCTGGACATTGACCTCCATTCTGGACATTGACCTCCAGGACGGGTGAGACGGACATTGACCTCCATTCATGACATTAAACTACATTTCCGACATTGACCTCCATTCTGGACATTGACCTCCATTCTCGACATTGACCTCCATTCTGGACATTGACCTCCATGCTGGACATTGACCTCCATTCTGGACATTGACCTCCATTCTGGACATTGACCTCCATTCTGGACATTGACCTCCATTTTCGACATTGACCTCCATTCTGGACATTGACCTCCATGCTGGACATTGACCTCCATTCTGGACATTGACCTCCATTCTGGACATTGACCTCCATTTTCGACATTGACCTCCATTTTCGACATTGACCTCCATTCTGGACATTGACCTCCATGCTGGACATTGACCTCCATTTTCGACATTGACCTCCATTCTGGACATTGACCCCCATACTGGACATTGAGCTCCATTTTCGACATTGACCTCCATTATGGACATTGACCTCCATTCTGGACATTGACCTCCATTCTGGACATTGACCTCCAGGACGGGTGAGACGGACATTGACCTCCATTCATGACATTAAACTCCATTTCCGACATTGACCTCCATTCTGGACATTGACCTCCATTTTCGACATTGACCTCCATTCTGGACATTGACCTCCATACTGGACATTGACCTCCATTCGGGACATTGACCTCCATTCTTGACATTGACCTCCATTCTGGACATTGACCTCCATTCTGGACATTGACCTCCATTATGGACATTGACCTTCATTCTGGACATTGACCTCCATACTGGACATTGACCTCCATTCTGGACATTGACCTCCATTTTCGACATTGACCTCCATTCTGGACATTGACCTCCATTCTGGACATTGACCTCCATTCTGGACATTGACCTCCATCTGGACATTGACCTCCATTCTGGACATTGACCTCCATTTTCGACAATGACCTCCATTCTGGACATTGACCTCCATTTCCGACATTGACCTCCATTCTGGACATTGACCTCCATACTGGACATTGACCTCCATTCGGGACATTGACCTCCATTCTTGACATTGACCTCCATTCTGGACATTGACCTCCATTCTGGACATTGACCTCCATTATGGACATTGACCTTCATTCTGGACATTGACCTCCATACTGGACATTGACCTCCATTCTGGACATTGACCTCCATTTTCGACATTGACCTCCATTCTGGACATTGACCTCCATTCTGGACATTGACCTCCATTCTGGACATTGACCTCCATCTGGACATTGACCTCCATTCTGGACATTGACCTCCATCTGGACATTGACCTCCATTCTCGACATTGACCTCCATTCGGGACATTGACCTCCATGCTGGACATTGACCTCGATTCTGGACATTGACCTCAATTCTGGACATTGACCTCCATTCTGGACATTGACCTCCATTTTCGAAATTGACCTCCATTTTCGACAATGACCTCCATTCTGGACATTGACCTCCATTTCCGACATTGACCTCCATTCTGGACATTGACCTCCATTTTCGACATTGACCTCCATTCTGGACATTGACCTCCATGCTGGACATTGACCTCCATTCTGGACATTGACCTCCATTCTGGACATTGACCTCCATTTTCGACATTGACCTCCATTTTCGACATGGACCTCCATTCTGGACATTGACCTCCATGCTGGACATTGACCTCCATTCTGGACATTGACCTCCATTCTGGACATTGACCTCCATTCTGGACATTGACCTCCATTTCCGACATTGACCTCCATTCTGGACATTGACCTCCATGCTGGACATTGACCTCCATTCTGGACATTGACCTCCATTCTGGACATTGACCCCCATTCTGGACATTGACCTCCATTTTCGACATTGACCTCCATTCTGGACATTGACCTCCATTCTGGACATTGACCTCCATTCTGGACATTGACCTCCATTTTCGACATTGACCTCCATTCTGGACATTGACCTCCATGCTGGACATTGACCTCCATTCTGGACATTGACCTCCATTCTGGACATTGACCTCCATTTTCGACATTGACCTCCATTTTCGACATTGACCTCCATTCTGGACATTGACCTCCATGCTGGACATTGACCTCCATTCTGGACATTGACCTCCATTCTGGACATTGACCTCCATTTTCGACATTGACCTCCATTCTGGACATTGACCTCCATGCTGGACATTGACCTCCATTCTGGACATTGACCTCCATGCTGGACATTGACCTCCATTCTGGACATTGACCTCCAGGACGGGTGAGACGGACATTGACCTCCATTCATGACATTAAACTACATTTCCGACATTGACCTCCATTCTGGACATTGACCTCCATCCTGGACATTGACCTCCATTTTCGACATTGACCTCCATTCTGGACATTGACCTCCATACTGGACATTGACCTCCATTCGGGACATTGACCTCCATTCTGGACATTGACCTCCAGGACGGGTGAGACGGACATTGACCTCCATTCATGACATTAAACTACATTTCCGACATTGACCTCCATTCTGGACATTGACCTCCATTCTCGACATTGACCTCCATTCTGGACATTGACCTCCATGCTGGACATTGACCTCCATTCTGGACATTGACCTCCATTTTCGACAATGACCTCCATTCTGGACATTGACCTCCATTTCCGACATTGACCTCCATTCTGGACATTGACCTCCATACTGGACATTGACCTCCATTCGGGACATTGACCTCCATTCTTGACATTGACCTCCATTCTGGACATTGACCCCCATACTGGACATTGAGCTCCATTTTCGACATTGACCTCCATTATGGACATTGACCTCCATTCTGGACATTGACCTCCATTCTGGACATTGACCTCCAGGACGGGTGAGACGGACATTGACCTCCATTCATGACATTAAACTCCATTTCCGACATTGACCTCCATTCTGGACATTGACCTCCATTTTCGACATTGACCTCCATTCTGGACATTGACCTCCATACTGGACATTGACCTCCATTCGGGACATTGACCTCCATTCTTGACATTGACCTCCATTCTGGACATTGACCTCCATTCTGGACATTGACCTCCATTATGGACATTGACCTTCATTCTGGACATTGACCTCCATACTGGACATTGACCTCCATTCTGGACATTGACCTCCATTTTCGACATTGACCTCCATTCTGGACATTGACCTCCATTCTGGACATTGACCTCCATTCTGGACATTGACCTCCATCTGGACATTGACCTCCATTCTGGACATTGACCTCCATTTTCGACAATGACCTCCATTCTGGACATTGACCTCCATTTCCGACATTGACCTCCATTCTGGACATTGACCTCCATACTGGACATTGACCTCCATTCGGGACATTGACCTCCATTCTTGACATTGACCTCCATTCTGGACATTGACCTCCATTCTGGACATTGACCTCCATTATGGACATTGACCTTCATTCTGGACATTGACCTCCATACTGGACATTGACCTCCATTCTGGACATTGACCTCCATTTTCGACATTGACCTCCATTCTGGACATTGACCTCCATTCTGGACATTGACCTCCATTCTGGACATTGACCTCCATCTGGACATTGACCTCCATTCTGGACATTGACCTCCATCTGGACATTGACCTCCATTCTCGACATTGACCTCCATTCGGGACATTGACCTCCATGCTGGACATTGACCTCGATTCTGGACATTGACCTCAATTCTGGACATTGACCTCCATTCTGGACATTGACCTCCATTTTCGAAATTGACCTCCATTTTCGACAATGACCTCCATTCTGGACATTGACCTCCATTTCCGACATTGACCTCCATTCTGGACATTGACCTCCATTTTCGACATTGACCTCCATTCTGGACATTGACCTCCATGCTGGACATTGACCTCCATTCTGGACATTGACCTCCATTCTGGACATTGACCTCCATTTTCGACATTGACCTCCATTTTCGACATGGACCTCCATTCTGGACATTGACCTCCATGCTGGACATTGACCTCCATTCTGGACATTGACCTCCATTCTGGACATTGACCTCCATTCTGGACATTGACCTCCATTTCCGACATTGACCTCCATTCTGGACATTGACCTCCATGCTGGACATTGACCTCCATTCTGGACATTGACCTCCATTCTGGACATTGACCCCCATTCTGGACATTGACCTCCATTTTCGACATTGACCTCCATTCTGGACATTGACCTCCATTCTGGACATTGACCTCCATTCTGGACATTGACCTCCATTTTCGACATTGACCTCCATTCTGGACATTGACCTCCATGCTGGACATTGACCTCCATTCTGGACATTGACCTCCATTCTGGACATTGACCTCCATTTTCGACATTGACCTCCATTTTCGACATTGACCTCCATTCTGGACATTGACCTCCATGCTGGACATTGACCTCCATTCTGGACATTGACCTCCATTCTGGACATTGACCTCCATTTTCGACATTGACCTCCATTCTGGACATTGACCTCCATGCTGGACATTGACCTCCATTCTGGACATTGACCTCCATGCTGGACATTGACCTCCATTCTGGACATTGACCTCCAGGACGGGTGAGACGGACATTGACCTCCATTCATGACATTAAACTACATTTCCGACATTGACCTCCATTCTGGACATTGACCTCCATCCTGGACATTGACCTCCATTTTCGACATTGACCTCCATTCTGGACATTGACCTCCATACTGGACATTGACCTCCATTCGGGACATTGACCTCCATTCTGGACATTGACCTCCAGGACGGGTGAGACGGACATTGACCTCCATTCATGACATTAAACTACATTTCCGACATTGACCTCCATTCTGGACATTGACCTCCATTCTCGACATTGACCTCCATTCTGGACATTGACCTCCATGCTGGACATTGACCTCCATTCTGGACATTGACCTCCATTTTCGACAATGACCTCCATTCTGGACATTGACCTCCATTTCCGACATTGACCTCCATTCTGGACATTGACCTCCATACTGGACATTGACCTCCATTCGGGACATTGACCTCCATTCTTGACATTGACCTCCATTCTGGACATTGACCTCCATTCTGGACATTGACCTCCATTATGGACATTGACCTTCATTCTGGACATTGACCTCCATACTGGACATTGACCTCCATTCTGGACATTGACCTCCATTTTCGACATTGACCTCCATTCTGGACATTGACCTCCATTCTGGACATTGACCTCCATTCTGGACATTGACCTCCATCTGGACATTGACCTCCATTCTGGACATTGACCTCCATCTGGACATTGACCTCCATTCTCGACATTGACCTCCATTCGGGACATTGACCTCCATGCTGGACATTGACCTCGATTCTGGACATTGACCTCAATTCTGGACATTGACCTCCATTCTGGACATTGACCTCCATTTTCGACATTGACCTCCATTTTCGACAATGACCTCCATTCTGGACATTGACCTCCATTTCCGACATTGACCTCCATTCTGGACATTGACCTCCATTTTCGACATTGACCTCCATTCTGGACATTGACCTCCATGCTGGACATTGACCTCCATTCTGGACATTGACCTCCATTCTGGACATTGACCTCCATTTTCGACATTGACCTCCATTTTCGACATGGACCTCCATTCTGGACATTGACCTCCATGCTGGACATTGACCTCCATTCTGGACATTGACCTCCATTCTGGACATTGACCTCCATTCTGGACATTGACCTCCATTCTGGACATTGACCTCCATGCTGGACATTGACCTCCATTCTGGACATTGACCTCCATGCTGGACATTGACCTCCATTCTGGACATTGACCTCCAGGACGGGTGAGACGGACATTGACCTCCATTCATGACATTAAACTACATTTCCGACATTGACCTCCATTCTGGACATTGACCTCCATCCTGGACATTGACCTCCATTTTCGACATTGACCTCCATTCTGGACATTGACCTCCATACTGGACATTGACCTCCATTCGGGACATTGACCTCCATTCTGGACATTGACCTCCATTCTGGACATTGACCTCCATTCTGGACATTGACCTCCAGGACGGGTGAGACGGACATTGACCTCCATTCATGACATTAAACTACATTTCCGACATTGACCTCCATTCTGGACATTGACCTCCATTCTCGACATTGACCTCCATTCTGGACATTGACCTCCATGCTGGACATTGACCTCCATTCTGGACATTGACCTCCATTCTGGACATTGACCTCCATTCTGGACATTGACCTCCATTCTGGACATTGACCTCCATTCTGGACATTGACCTCCATTCTGGACATTGACCTCCATTCTGGACATTGACCTCCATTCTCGACATTGACCTCCATTCTGGACATTGACCTCCATTCTGGACATTGACCTCCATTCTGGACATTGACCTCCATTCTGGACATTGACCTCCAGGACGGGTGAGACGGACATTGACCTCCATTCATGACATTAAACTACATTTCCGACATTGACCTCCATTCTGGACATTGACCTCCATTCTCGACATTGACCTCCATTCTGGACATTGACCTCCATGCTGGACATTGACCTCCATTCTGGACATTGACCTCCATTCTGGACATTGACCTCCATGCTGGACATTGACCTCCATTCTGGACATTGACCTCCATTCTGGACATTGACCTCCATTTTCGACATTGACCTCCATTTTCGACATTGACCTCCATTCTGGACATTGACCTCCATGCTGGACATTGACCTCCATTCTGGACATTGACCTCCATTCTGGACATTGACCTCCATTTTCGACATTGACCTCCATTCTGGACATTGACCTCCATGCTGGACATTGACCTCCATTCTGGACATTGACCTCCAGGACGGGTGAGACGGACATTGACCTCCATTCATGACATTAAACTACATTTCCGACATTGACCTCCATTCTGGACATTGACCTCCATCCTGGACATTGACCTCCATCCTGGACATTGACCTCCATTCTGGACATTGACCTCCAGGCTGGGTGAGACGGACATTGACCTCCATCCTAGAGATTGACCTCCATTCTGGACATTGACCTCCAGGACGGGTGAGATGGACATTGACCTCCATTCATGACATTGACCTCCATTTCCGACATTGACCTCCATTCTGGACATTGACCTCCATACTGGACATTGACCTCCATTCAGGACATTGACCTCCAGGACGGGTGAGATGGACATTGACCTCCATTCATGACATTGACCTCCATTTTCGACATTGACCTCCATTTTCGACATTGACCTCCATTCTGGACATTGACCTCCATGCTGGACATTGACCTCCATTCTGGACATTGACCTCCATTCTGGACATTGACCTCCATTTTCGACATTGACCTCCATTCTGGACATTGACCTCCATGCTGGACATTGACCTCCATTCTGGACATTGACCTCCAGGACGGGTGAGACGGACATTGACCTCCATTCATGACATTAAACTACATTTCCGACATTGACCTCCATTCTGGACATTGACCTCCATCCTGGACATTGACCTCCATTTTCGACATTGACCTCCATTCTGGACATTGACCTCCATACTGGACATTGACCTCCATTCGGGACATTGACCTCCATTCTGGACATTGACCTCCATTCTGGACATTGACCTCCATGCTGGACATTGACCTCCATTCTGGACATTGACCTCCAGGACGGGTGAGACGGACATTGACCTCCATTCATGACATTAAACTACATTTCCGACATTGACCTCCATTCTGGACATTGACCTCCATCCTGGACATTGACCTCCATCCTGGACATTGACCTCCATTCTGGACATTGACCTCCATTCTGGACATTGACCTCCATTCTGGACATTGACCTCCATTTTCGACATTGACCTCCATTCTGGACATTGACCTCCATGCTGGACATTGACCTCCATTCTGGACATTGACCTCCATTCTGGACATTGACCTCCATTTTCGACATTGACCTCCATTTTCGACATTGACCTCCATTCTGGACATTGACCTCCATGCTGGACATTGACCTCCATTCTGGACATTGACCTCCATTCTGGACATTGACCTCCATTTTCGACATTGACCTCCATTCTGGACATTGACCTCCATGCTGGACATTGACCTCCATTCTGGACATTGACCTCCATGCTGGACATTGACCTCCATTCTGGACATTGACCTCCAGGACGGGTGAGACGGACATTGACCTCCATTCATGACATTAAACTACATTTCCGACATTGACCTCCATTCTGGACATTGACCTCCATCCTGGACATTGACCTCCATTTTCGACATTGACCTCCATTCTGGACATTGACCTCCATACTGGACATTGACCTCCATTCGGGACATTGACCTCCATTCTGGACATTGACCTCCATTCTGGACATTGACCTCCATTCTGGACATTGACCTCCAGGACGGGTGAGACGGACATTGACCTCCATTCATGACATTAAACTACATTTCCGACATTGACCTCCATTCTGGACATTGACCTCCATTCTCGACATTGACCTCCATTCTGGACATTGACCTCCATGCTGGACATTGACCTCCATTCTGGACATTGACCTCCATTCTGGACATTGACCTCCATTCTGGACATTGACCTCCATTCTGGACATTGACCTCCATTTTCGACATTGACCTCCATTCTGGACATTGACCTCCATGCTGGACATTGACCTCCATTCTGGACATTGACCTCCATTCTGGACATTGACCTCCATTTTCGACATTGACCTCCATTTTCGACATTGACCTCCATTCTGGACATTGACCTCCATGCTGGACATTGACCTCCATTCTGGACATTGACCTCCATTCTGGACATTGACCTCCATTTTCGACATTGACCTCCATTCTGGACATTGACCTCCATGCTGGACATTGACCTCCATTCTGGACATTGACCTCCAGGACGGGTGAGACGGACATTGACCTCCATTCATGACATTAAACTACATTTCCGACATTGACCTCCATTCTGGACATTGACCTCCATCCTGGACATTGACCTCCATCCTGGACATTGACCTCCATTCTGGACATTGACCTCCAGGCTGGGTGAGACGGACATTGACCTCCATCCTAGAGATTGACCTCCATTCTGGACATTGACCTCCAGGACGGGTGAGATGGACATTGACCTCCATTCATGACATTGACCTCCATTTCCGACATTGACCTCCATTCTGGACATTGACCTCCATACTGGACATTGACCTCCATTCAGGACATTGACTTCCATTCTGGACATTGACCTCCATTCTGGACATTGACCTCCAGGACGGGTGAGACGGACATTGACCTCCATCCTGGACATTGACCTCCATTCTGGACATTGACCTCCAGGACGGGTGAGACGGACATTGACCTCCATCCTGGACATTGACCTCCATTCTGGACATTGACCTCCAGGACGGGTGAGACGGACATTGACCTCCATCCTGGACATTGACCTCCATTCTGGACATTGACCTCCAGGACGGGTGAGACGGACATTGACCTCCATTCATGACATTGACCTCCATTTCCGACATTGACCTCCATTTCCGACATTGACCTCCATTCTGGACATTGACCTCCATACTGGACATTGACCTCCATTCAGGACATTGACCTCCATTCTGTACATTGACCTCCATTTCCGACATTGACCTCCATTCTTGACATTGACCTCCATTCTGGACATTGACCTCCATTATGGACATTGAACCTCCATTCTGGACATTGACCTCCATCTGGACATTGACCTCCATTCTGACATTGAACCTCCATTTTCGACATTGACCTCCATTCTGGACAGTGACCTCCATTCTGGACATTGACCTCCATCTGGACATTGACCTCCATCTGGACATTGACCTCCATTCTGGACATTGACCTCCATCTGGACATTGACCTCCATCTGGACATTGACCTCCATTCTGGACATTGACCTCCATTTTCGACAATGACCTCCATTCTGGACATGGACCTCCATACGGGACATTGACCTCCATTCGGGACAGTGACCTCCATTCTTGACATTGACCTCCATTCTGGACATTGACCTCCATTCTGGAAATTGACCTTCATTATGGACATTGACCTCCATTCGGACTTGACCTCCATTCTGGACATTGACACTCCATTCTGGACATTGACCTCCATTTTTGACATTGACCTCCATTCTGACATTGACCTCCATTCTGGACATTGACCTCCATTCTGGACATTGAACCGCCATTTCCTGGACATTGACCTCCATTCTGGACATTGACCTACATTCTGGACATTGACCTCCATCTGGACATTGACCCTCCATTCTGGACATTGACCTCCATCTGGACATTGACCTCCATTCTCGACATTGACCTCCATTCGGAGACATTGACCTCCATGCTGGACATTGACCTCGATTCTGGACATTGACCTCATTCTGGACATTGACCTCCATTCTGGACATTGACCGCCATTTTCGACATTGACCTCCATTCTGGACATTGACCTCCATTCTGGACATTGACCTCCATTTTCGACATTGACCTCCATTCTGGACATTGACTCCATTCTGGACATTGACCTCCATTCTGGACATTGACCTCCATGCTGGACATTGACCTCCATTCTGGACATTGACCTCCATCTTGACATTGCCTCCATTTTCGACATTGACCCTCCATTTTCGACATGGACCTCCATTCTGGACATTGACCTCCATGCTGGACATTGACCTCCATTCTGGACATTGACCTCCATTCTGGACATTGACCTCCATTCTGGACATTGACCTCCATGCTGGACATTGACCTCCATTCTGGACATTGACCTCCATTCTGGACATTGACCCCCATTCTGGACATTGACCTCCATTTTCGACATTGACCTCCATTCTGGACATTGACCTCCATGCTGGACATTGACCTCCATTCTGGACATTGACCTCCATTCTGGACATTGACCTCCATTTTCGACATTGACCTCCATTTTCGACATTGACCTCCATTCTGGACATTGACCTCCATGCTGGACATTGACCTCCATTCTGGACATTGACCTCCATTCTGGACATTGACCTCCATTTTCGACATTGACCTCCATTCTGGACATTGACCTCCATGCTGGACATTGACCTCCATTCTGGACATTGACCTCCAGGACGGGTGAGACGGACATTGACCTCCATTCATGACATTAAACTACATTTCCGACATTGACCTCCATTCTGGACATTGACCTCCATCCTGGACATTGACCTCCATTTTCGACATTGACCTCCATTCTGGACATTGACCTCCATACTGGACATTGACCTCCATTCGGGACATTGACCTCCATTCTGGACATTGACCTCCATTCTGGACATTGACCTCCATTCTGGACATTGACCTCCAGGACGGGTGAGACGGACATTGACCTCCATTCATGACATTAAACTACATTTCCGACATTGACCTCCATTCTGGACATTGACCTCCATTCTCGACATTGACCTCCATTCTGGACATTGACCTCCATGCTGGACATTGACCTCCATTCTGGACATTGACCTCCATTCTGGACATTGACCTCCATTTTCGACATTGACCTCCATTTTCGACAATGACCTCCATTCTGGACATTGACCTCCATTTCCGACATTGACCTCCATCCTGGACATTGACCTCCATTTTCGACATTGACCTCCATTCTGGACATTGACCTCCATTCTGGACATTGACCTCCATTCTGGACATTGACCTCCATTTTCGACATTGACCTCCATTCTGGACATTGACCTCCATGCTGGACATTGACCTCCATTCTGGACATTGACCTCCATTCTGGACATTGACCTCCATTTTCGACATTGACCTCCATTTTCGACATTGACCTCCATTCTGGACATTGACCTCCATGCTGGACATTGACCTCCATTCTGGACATTGACCTCCATTCTGGACATTGACCTCCATTTTCGACATTGACCTCCATTCTGGACATTGACCTCCATGCTGGACATTGACCTCCATTCTGGACATTGACCTCCATGCTGGACATTGACCTCCATTCTGGACATTGACCTCCAGGACGGGTGAGACGGACATTGACCTCCATTCATGACATTAAACTACATTTCCGACATTGACCTCCATTCTGGACATTGACCTCCATCCTGGACATTGACCTCCATTTTCGACATTGACCTCCATTCTGGACATTGACCTCCATACTGGACATTGACCTCCATTCGGGACATTGACCTCCATTCTGGACATTGACCTCCATTCTGGACATTGACCTCCATTCTGGACATTGACCTCCATTCTGGACATTGACCTCCATGCTGGACATTGACCTCCATTCTGGACATTGACCTCCATTCTGGACATTGACCTCCATACTGGACATTGACCTCCATGCTGGACATTGACCTCCATTCTGGACATTGACCTCCATTCTGGACATTGACCTCCATGCTGGACATTGACCTCCATTCTGGACATTGACCTCCATTCTGGACATTGACCTCCATTTTCGACATTGACCTCCATTTTCGACATTGACCTCCATTCTGGACATTGACCTCCATGCTGGACATTGACCTCCATTCTGGACATTGACCTCCATTCTGGACATTGACCTCCATTTTCGACATTGACCTCCATTCTGGACATTGACCTCCATGCTGGACATTGACCTCCATTCTGGACATTGACCTCCAGGACGGGTGAGACGGACATTGACCTCCATTCATGACATTAAACTACATTTCCGACATTGACCTCCATTCTGGACATTGACCTCCATCCTGGACATTGACCTCCATTTTCGACATTGACCTCCATTCTGGACATTGACCTCCATACTGGACATTGACCTCCATTCGGGACATTGACCTCCATTCTGGACATTGACCTCCATTCTGGACATTGACCTCCATTTTCGACATTGACCTCCATTCGGGACATTGACCTCCATTCTGGACATTGACCTCCATTCTGGACATTGACCTCCATTCTGGACATTGACCTCCAGGACGGGTGAGACGGACATTGACCTCCATTCATGACATTAAACTACATTTCCGACATTGACCTCCATTCTGGACATTGACCTCCATTCTCGACATTGACCTCCATTCTGGACATTGACCTCCATGCTGGACATTGACCTCCATTCTGGACATTGACCTCCATTCTGGACATTGACCTCCATTTTCGACATTGACCTCCATTTTCGACAATGACCTCCATTCTGGACATTGACCTCCATTTCCGACATTGACCTCCATTCTGGACATTGACCTCCATTTTCGACATTGACCTCCATTCTGGACATTGACCTCCATGCTGGACATTGACCTCCATTCTGGACATTGACCTCCATTCTGGACATTGACCTCCATTTTCGACATTGACCTCCATTTTCGACATGGACCTCCATTCTGGACATTGACCTCCATGCTGGACATTGACCTCCATTCTGGACATTGACCTCCATTCTGGACATTGACCTCCATTCTGGACATTGACCTCCATTTCCGACATTGACCTCCATTCTGGACATTGACCTCCATTTTCGACATTGACCTCCATTCTGGACATTGACCTCCATGCTGGACATTGACCTCCATTCTGGACATTGACCTCCATTCTGGACATTGACCCCCATTCTGGACATTGACCTCCATTTTCGACATTGACCTCCATTCTGGACATTGACCTCCATTCTGGACATTGACCTCCATTCTGGACATTGACCTCCATTTTCGACATTGACCTCCATTTTCGACATTGACCTCCATTCTGGACATTGACCTCCATGCTGGACATTGACCTCCATTCTGGACATTGACCTCCATTCTGGACATTGACCTCCATCTGGACATTGACCTCCATTCTGGACATTGACCTCCATCTGGACATTGACCTCCATTCTCGACATTGACCTCCATTCGGGACATTGACCTCCATGCTGGACATTGACCTCGATTCTGGACATTGACCTCAATTCTGGACATTGACCTCCATTCTGGACATTGACCTCCATTTTCGACATTGACCTCCATTTTCGACAATGACCTCCATTCTGGACATTGACCTCCATTTCCGACATTGACCTCCATTCTGGACATTGACCTCCATTTTCGACATTGACCTCCATTCTGGACATTGACCTCCATGCTGGACATTGACCTCCATTCTGGACATTGACCTCCATTCTGGACATTGACCTCCATTTTCGACATTGACCTCCATTTTCGACATGGACCTCCATTCTGGACATTGACCTCCATGCTGGACATTGACCTCCATTCTGGACATTGACCTCCATTCTGGACATTGACCTCCATTCTGGACATTGACCTCCATTTCCGACATTGACCTCCATTCTGGACATTGACCTCCATTTTCGACATTGACCTCCATTCTGGACATTGACCTCCATGCTGGACATTGACCTCCATTCTGGACATTGACCTCCATTCTGGACATTGACCCCCATTCTGGACATTGACCTCCATTTTCGACATTGACCTCCATTCTGGACATTGACCTCCATTCTGGACATTGACCTCCATTCTGGACATTGACCTCCATTTTCGACATTGACCTCCATTTTCGACATTGACCTCCATTCTGGACATTGACCTCCATGCTGGACATTGACCTCCATTCTGGACATTGACCTCCATGCTGGACATTGACCTCCATTCTGGACATTGACCTCCATTCTGGACATTGACCTCCATTTTCGACATTGACCTCCATTCTGGACATTGACCTCCATGCTGGACATTGACCTCCATTCTGGACATTGACCTCCAGGACGGGTGAGACGGACATTGACCTCCATTCATGACATTAAACTACATTTCCGACATTGACCTCCATTCTGGACATTGACCTCCATCCTGGACATTGACCTCCATTTTCGACATTGACCTCCATTCTGGACATTGACCTCCATACTGGACATTGACCTCCATTCTGGACATTGACCTCCATTTTCGACATTGACCTCCATTTTCGACATTGACCTCCATTTCCGACATTGACCTCCATTCTGGACATTGACCTCCATTTTCGACATTGACCTCCATTCTGGACATTGACCTCCATGCTGGACATTGACCTCCATTCTGGACATTGACCTCCATTCTGGACATTGACCCCCATTCTGGACATTGACCTCCATTTCGACATTGACCTCCATTCTGGACATTGACCTCCATTCTGGACATTGACCTCCATTCTGGACATTGACCTCCATTTTCGACATTGACCTCCATTTTCGACATTGACCTCCATTCTGGACATTGACCTCCATGCTGGACATTGACCTCCATTCTGGACATTGACCTCCATTCTGGACATTGACCTCCATCTGGACATTGACCTCCATTCTGGACATTGACCTCCATCTGGACATTGACCTCCATTCTCGACATTGACCTCCATTCGGGACATTGACCTCCATGCTGGACATTGACCTCGATTCTGGACATTGACCTCAATTCTGGACATTGACCTCCATTCTGGACATTGACCTCCATTTTCGACATTGACCTCCATTTCGACAATGACCTCCATTCTGGACATTGACCTCCATTTCCGACATTGACCTCCATTCTGGACATTGACCTCCATTTTCGACATTGACCTCCATTCTGGACATTGACCTCCATGCTGGACATTGACCTCCATTCTGGACATTGACCTCCATTCTGGACATTGACCTCCATTTTCGACATTGACCTCCATTTTCGACATGGACCTCCATTCTGGACATTGACCTCCATGCTGGACATTGACCTCCATTCTGGACATTGACCTCCATTCTGGACATTGACCTCCATTCTGGACATTGACCTCCATTTCCGACATTGACCTCCATTCTGGACATTGACCTCCATTTTCGACATTGACCTCCATTCTGGACATTGACCTCCATGCTGGACATTGACCTCCATTCTGGACATTGACCTCCATTCTGGACATTGACCCCCATTCTGGACATTGACCTCCATTTTCGACATTGACCTCCATTCTGGACATTGACCTCCATTCTGGACATTGACCTCCATTCTGGACATTGACCTCCATTTTCGACATTGACCTCCATTTTCGACATTGACCTCCATTCTGGACATTGACCTCCATGCTGGACATTGACCTCCATTCTGGACATTGACCTCCATGCTGGACATTGACCTCCATTCTGGACATTGACCTCCATTCTGGACATTGACCTCCATTTTCGACATTGACCTCCATTCTGGACATTGACCTCCATGCTGGACATTGACCTCCATTCTGGACATTGACCTCCAGGACGGGTGAGACGGACATTGACCTCCATTCATGACATTAAACTACATTTCCGACATTGACCTCCATTCTGGACATTGACCTCCATCCTGGACATTGACCTCCATTTTCGACATTGACCTCCATTCTGGACATTGACCTCCATACTGGACATTGACCTCCATTCGGGACATTGACCTCCATTCTGGACATTGACCTCCATTCTGGACATTGACCTCCATACTGGACATTGACCTCCATGCTGGACATTGACCTCCATTCTGGACATTGACCTCCAGGACGGGTGAGACGGACATTGACCTCCATTCATGACATTAAACTACATTTCCGACATTGACCTCCATTCTGGACATTGACCTCCATTCTCGACATTGACCTCCATTCTGGACATTGACCTCCATTCTGGACATTGACCTCCATTTTCGACATTGACCTCCATTCTGGACATTGACCTCCATGCTGGACATTGACCTCCATTCTGGACATTGACCTCCATTCTGGACATTGACCTCCATACTGGACATTGACCTCCATTCTGGACATTGACCTCCATGCTGGACATTGACCTCCATTCTGGACATTGACCTCCATTCTGGACATTGACCTCCATTTTCGACATTGACCTCCATTCTGGACATTGACCTCCATGCTGGACATTGACCTCCATTCTGGACATTGACCTCCAGGACGGGTGAGACGGACATTGACCTCCATTCATGACATTAAACTACATTTCCGACATTGACCTCCATTCTGGACATTGACCTCCATCCTGGACATTGACCTCCATTTTCGACATTGACCTCCATTCTGGACATTGACCTCCATACTGGACATTGACCTCCATTCGGGACATTGACCTCCATTCTGGACATTGACCTCCATTCTGGACATTGACCTCCATACTGGACATTGACCTCCATGCTGGACATTGACCTCCATTCTGGACATTGACCTCCAGGACGGGTGAGACGGACATTGACCTCCATTCATGACATTAAACTACATTTCCGACATTGACCTCCATTCTGGACATTGACCTCCATTCTCGACATTGACCTCCATTCTGGACATTGACCTCCATGCTGGACATTGACCTCCATTCTGGACATTGACCTCCATTCTGGACATTGACCTCCATTTCCGACATTGACCTCCATTCTGGACATTGACCTCCATCCTGGACATTGACCTCCATTTTCGACATTGACCTCCATTCTGGACATTGACCTCCATACTGGACATTGACCTCCATTCGGGACATTGACCTCCATTCTGGACATTGACCTCCATTCTGGACATTGACCTCCATACTGGACATTGACCTCCATGCTGGACATTGACCTCCATTCTGGACATTGACCTCCAGGACGGGTGAGACGGACATTGACCTCCATTCATGACATTAAACTACATTTCCGACATTGACCTCCATTCTGGACATTGACCTCCATTCTCGACATTGACCTCCATTCTGGACATTGACCTCCATTTTCGACATTGACCTCCATTCTGGACATTGACCTCCATACTGGACATTGACCTCCATTCGGGACATTGACCTCCATTCTGGACATTGACCTCCATTCTGGACATTGACCTCCATACTGGACATTGACCTCCATGCTGGACATTGACCTCCATTCTGGACATTGACCTCCAGGACGGGTGAGACGGACATTGACCCTCCATTCATGACATTAAACTACATTTCCGACATTGACCTCCATTCTGGACATTGACCTCCATTCTGGACATTGACCTCCATTTTCGACATTGACCTCCATTCTGGACATTGACCTCCATGCTGGACATTGACCTCCATTCTGGACATTGACCTCCATTCTGGACATTGACCTCCATTTTCGACATTGACCTCCATTTTCGACATTGACCTCCATTCTGGACATTGACCTCCATGCTGGACATTGACCTCCATTCTGGACATTGACCTCCATGCTGGACATTGACCTCCATTCTGGACATTGACCTCCAGGACGGGTGAGACGGACATTGACCTCCATTCATGACATTAAACTACATTTCCGACATTGACCTCCATTCTGGACATTGACCTCCATCCTGGACATTGACCTCCATCCTGGACATTGACCTCCATTCTGGACATTGACCTCCAGGCTGGGTGAGACGGACATTGACCTCCATCCTAGAGATTGACCTCCATTCTGGACATTGACCTCCAGGACGGGTGAGACGGACATTGACCTCCATCCTGGACATTGACCTCCATTCTGGACATTGACCTCCAGGACGGGTGAGACGGACATTGACCTCCATCCTGGACATTGACCTCCATTCTGGACATTGACCTCCAGGACGGGTGAGACGGGCATTGACCTCCATTCATGACATTGACCTCCATTTCCGACATTGACCTCCATTCTGGACATTGACCTCCATACTGGACATTGACCTCCATTCAGGACATTGACCTCCATTCTGGACATTGACCTCCATTCTGTACATTGACCTCCATTTCCGACATTGACCTCCATTCTGGACATTGACCTCCATTTTCGACATTGACCTCCATTCTGGACATTGACCTCCATTTCCGACATTGACCTCCATCCTGGACATTGACCTCCATTTTCGACATTGACCTCCATTCTGGACATTGACCTCCATTCAGGACATTGACCTCCATTCTGGACATTGACCTCCATTCTGTACATTGACCTCCATTTCCGACATTGACCTCCATTCTGGACATTGACCTCCATTTTCGACATTGACTTCCATTCTGGACATTGACCTCCATTTCCGACATTGACCTCCATTCTGGACATTGACCTCCATTTTCGACATTGACCTCCATTCTGGACATTGACCTCCATTTTCGACATTGACCTCCATTCTGGACATTGACCTCCATTCTGGACATTGACCCCCATTCTGGACATTGACCTCCATTTTCGACATTGACCTCCATGCTGGACATTGACCTCCATTCTGGACATTGACCCCCATTCTGGACATTGACCTCCATTTTCGACATTGACCTCCATTCTGGACATTGACCTCCATTCTGGACATTGACCTCCATGCTGGACATTGACCCCCATTCTGGACATTGACCTCCATTTTCGACATTGACCTCCATTCTGGACATTGACCTCCATTCTGGACATTGACCTCCATTCTGGACATTGACCTCCATTTTCGACATTGACCTCCATTTTCGACATTGACCTCCATTCTGGACATTGACCTCCATGCTGGACATTGACCTCCATTCTGGACATTGACCTCCATGCTGGACATTGACCTCCATTCTGGACATTGACCTCCATTCTGGACATTGACCTCCATTTTCGACATTGACCTCCATTCTGGACATTGACCTCCATGCTGGACATTGACCTCCATTCTGGACATTGACCTCCATTCTGGACATTGACCTCCATTCTGGACATTGACCTCCATTTTCGACATTGACCTCCATTTTCGACATTGACCTCCATTCTGGACATTGACCTCCATGCTGGACATTGACCTCCATTCTGGACATTGACCTCCATGCTGGACATTGACCTCCATTCTGGACATTGACCTCCAGGACGGGTGAGACGGACATTGACCTCCATTCATGACATTAAACTACATTTCCGACATTGACCTCCATTCTGGACATTGACCTCCATCCTGGACATTGACCTCCATCCTGGACATTGACCTCCATTCTGGACATTGACCTCCAGGCTGGGTGAGACGGACATTGACCTCCATCCTAGAGATTGACCTCCATTCTGGACATTGACCTCCAGGACGGGTGAGACGGACATTGACCTCCATTCATGACATTGACCTCCATTTCCGACATTGACCTCCATTCTGGACATTGACCTCCATACTGGACATTGACCTCCATTCAGGACATTGACCTCCATTCTGGACATTGACCTCCATTCTGTACATTGACCTCCATTTCCGACATTGACCTCCATTCTGGACATTGACCTCCATTTTCGACATTGACCTCCATTCTGGACATTGACCTCCATTTCCGACATTGACCTCCATCCTGGACATTGACCTCCATTTTCGACATTGACCTCCATGCTGGACATTGACCTCCATTCTGGACATTGACCTCCAGGACGGGTGAGACGGACATTGACCTCCATTCATGACATTAAACTACATTTCCGACATTGACCTCCATTCTGGACATTGACCTCCATCCTGGACATTGACCTCCATTTTCGACATTGACCTCCATTCTGGACATTGACCTCCATACTGGACATTGACCTCCATTCGGGACATTGACCTCCATTCTGGACATTGACCTCCATTCTGGACATTGACCTCCATACTGGACATTGACCTCCATGCTGGACATTGACCTCCATTCTGGACATTGACCTCCAGGACGGGTGAGACGGACATTGACCTCCATTCATGACATTAAACTACATTTCCGACATTGACCTCCATTCTGGACATTGACCTCCATTCTCGACATTGACCTCCATTCTGGACATTGACCTCCATGCTGGACATTGACCTCCATTCTGGACATTGACCTCCATTCTGGACATTGACCTCCATTTCCGACATTGACCTCCATTCTGGACATTGACCTCCATCCTGGACATTGACCTCCATTTTCGACATTGACCTCCATTCTGGACATTGACCTCCATACTGGACATTGACCTCCATTCGGGACATTGACCTCCATTCTGGACATTGACCTCCATACTGGACATTGACCTCCATGCTGGACATTGACCTCCATTCTGGACATTGACCTCCAGGACGGGTGAGACGGACATTGACCTCCATTCTGGACATTGACCTCCATTTCCGACATTGACCTCCATTCTGGACATTGACCTCCATTCTGGACATTGACCTCCATTTCCGACATTGACCTCCATTCTGGACATTGACCTCCATCCTGGACATTGACCTCCATTTTCGACATTGACCTCCATTCTGGACATTGACCTCCATACTGGACATTGACCTCCATTCGGGACATTGACCTCCATTCTGGACATTGACCTCCATTCTGGACATTGACCTCCATACTGGACATTGACCTCCATGCTGGACATTGACCTCCATTCTGGACATTGACCTCCAGGACGGGTGAGACGGACATTGACCTCCATTCTGGACATTGACCTCCATTTCCGACATTGACCTCCATTCTGGACATTGACCTCCATTTTCGACATTGACCTCCATTCTGGACATTGACCTCCATGCTGGACATTGACCTCCATTCTGGACATTGACCTCCATTCTGGACATTGACCTCCATTTTCGACATTGACCTCCATTTTCGACATGGACCTCCATTCTGGACATTGACCTCCATGCTGGACATTGACCTCCATTCTGGACATTGACCTCCATTCTGGACATTGACCTCCATTCTGGACATTGACCTCCATTTCCGACATTGACCTCCATTCTGGACATTGACCTCCATTNCCATACTGGACATTGACCTCCATTCGAAATGACATCCATTCTGGACATTGACCCCTCCATTCTGGACATTGACCTCCATACTGGACATTGACCTCCATGCTGGACATTGACCTCCATTCTGGACATTGACCTCCCAGGACTGTGAGACGGACATTGACCTCCATTCATGACATTAAACTACATTTCCGACATTGACCTCCATTCTGGACATTGACCTCCATTCTCGCATTGACCTCCATTCTGGACATTGACCTCCATGCTGGACATTGACCTCCATTCTGGACATTGACCTCCATTCTGGACATTGACCTTCCATTTCCGACATTGACCTCCAATTCTGGACATTGACCTCCATCCTGGACATTGACCTCCATTTTCGACATTGACCTCCATTCTGGACATTGACCTCCATACTGGACATTGACCTCCATTCGGGACATTGACCTCCATTCTGGACATTGACCTCCATTTCTGGACATTGACCTCCATACTGGACATTGACCTCCATGCTGGACATGACCTCCATTCTGGACATTGACCTCCAGGACGGTGAGAACGGACATTGACCTCCATTCATGACATTAAACTACATTTCCGACATTGACCTCCATTCTGGACATGACCTCCATTCTCGACATTGACCTCCCATTCTGGACATTGACCTCCATTTTCGACATTGACCTCCATTCTGGATTGACCTCCATACTGGACATTGACCTCCATTCGGGACATTGACCTCCATTCTGGACATTGACCTCCATTCTGGACATTGACCCTCCATACTGGACATTGACCTCCATGCTGGACATTGACCTCCATTCTGGACTTGACCTCCAGGACGGGTGAGACGGGACATTGACCTCCATTCATGACATTAACTACATTTCCGACATTGACCTCCATTCTGGACATTGACCTCCATTCTGGACATTGACCCTCCATTTTCGACATTGACCTCCATTCTGGACATTGACCTCCATGCTGGACATTGACCTCCATTCTGGACATTGACCTCCATTCTGGACATTGACCTCCATTTTCGACATGAACCTCCATTTCGACATTGACCTCCATTCTGGACATTGACCTCCATGGCTGGACATTGACCTCCATTCTGGACATTGACCTCCATGCTGGACATTGACCTCATTCTGGACATTGACCTCCAGGACTGGTGAGACGGACATTGACCTCCATTCAGACATTAACTACATTTCCGACATTGACCTCCATTCTGGACATTGACCTCCATCCTGGACATTGACCTCCTCCTGGACATTGACCTCCATTCTGGACATTGACCTCCAGCTGGGTGAGACGGACATTGACCTCCATCCTAGAGATTGACCTCCATTCTGGACATGACCTCCAGGACGGGTGAGACGGACATTGACCTCCATCCTGGACATTGACCCTCCATTCGGACATTGACCTCCAGGACGGGTGAGACGACATTGACCTCCATCCTGGACATTGACCTCCATTCTGGACATTGACCGCCAGGACGGGTGAGACGGGCATTGACCTCCATTCATGACATTGACCTCCATTTCCGACATTGACCTCCATTCTGGACATTGACCTCCATACTGGACATTGACCTCCTTCAGGACATTGACCTCCATTCTGGACATTGACCTCCATTCTGTAAATTGACCTCCATTCCCGACATTGACCTCCATTCTGGACATTGACCTCCATTTTCGACATTGACCTCCATTCTGGACATTGACCTCCATTTCCGACATTGACCTCCATCCTGGACATTGACCTCCATTTTCGACATTGACCTCCATTCTGGACATTGACCTCCATTCAGACATTGACCTCCATTCTGGACATTGACCTCCATTCTGTACATTGACCCCATTTCCCCGACATGACCTCCATTCGGACATTGACCTCCATTTTCGACATTGACTTCCATTCTGGACATTGACCTCCATTTCCGACATTGACCTCCATTCTGGACATTGACCTCCATTTTCGACATTGACCTCCATCTGGACATTGACCTCCATTTCGACATTGACCTCCATTCTGTACATTGACCTCCATTCTGGACATTGACCCCCATTCTGGACATTGACCTCCATTTTCACATTGACCTCATGCTGACATTGACCTCCATTCTGGACATGACCCCCATCTGGACATTGACCTCCATTTTCGACATTGACCTCCATTCTGGACATTGACCTCCATTCTGGACATTGACCTCATGCTGGACATTGACCCCCATTCTGGACATTGACCTCCATTTTCGACATTGACCTCCATTCTGGACATTGACCTCCTTCTGGACATTGACCTCCATTCTGGACATTGACCTCCATTTTTCGACATTGACCGCCATTTTCGACATTGACCTCCATTCTGGACATTGACCTCCATGCTGGACAGTGACCTCCATTCTGGACATTGACCTCCATGCTGGACATTGACCTCCATTCTGGACATTGACCTCCATTTGGACATGACCTCCATTTTCGACATTGACCTCCATTCTGGACATTGACCTCATGCCTGGACATTGACCTCCATTCTGGACATTGACCTCCATTCTGGACATTGACCTCCATTCTGGACATTGACCTCCATTTCGACATGGACCTCCTTTTTCGACATTGACCTCCATTCTGGACATTGACCTCCATGCTGGACATTGACCTCCATTCTGGACATTGACCTCCATGCTGGACATTGACCTCCATTCTGGACATTGACCTCCAGGACGGGTGAGACGGACATGACCTCCATTCATGACATTAAACTACATTTCCGACATTGACCTCCATTCTTGGACATTGACCTCCATCCTGGACATTGACCTCCATCCTGGACATTGACCTCCATTCTGGACATTGACCTCCAGGCTGGGTGAGACGGACATGTGACCTCCATCCTAGAGATTGACCTCCATTCTGGACATTGACCTCCAGGACGGGTGAGACGGACATTGACCTCCATTCATGACATTGACCTCCATTCCCGACATTGACCTCCATTCTGGACATTGACCTCCATACTGGACATTGACCTCCATTCAGGACATTGACCTCCATTCTGGACATTGACCTCCATTCTGTACATTGACCTCCATTTCCGACATTGACCTCCATTCTGGACATTGACCTCCATTTTCGACATTGACCTCCATTCTGGACATTGACCTCCATTTCCGACATTGACCTCCATCCTGGACATTGACCTCCATTTTCGACATTGACCTCCATGCTGGACATTGACCTCCATTCTGGACATTGACCTCCAGGACGGGTGAGACGGACATTGACCTCCATTCATGACATTAAACTACATTTCCGACATTGACCTCCATTCTGGACATTGACCTCCATCCTGGACATTGACCTCCATTTTCGACATTGACCTCCATTCTGGACATTGACCTCCATACTGGACATTGACCTCCATTCGGGACATTGACCTCCATTCTGGACATTGACCTCCATTCTGGACATTGACCTCCATACTGGACATTGACCTCCATGCTGGACATTGACCTCCATTCTGGACATTGACCTCCAGGACGGGTGAGACGGACATTGACCTCCATTCATGACATTAAACTACATTTCCGACATTGACCTCCATTCTGGACATTGACCTCCATTCTCGACATTGACCTCCATTCTGGACATTGACCTCCATGCTGGACATTGACCTCCATTCTGGACATTGACCTCCATTCTGGACATTGACCTCCATTTCCGACATTGACCTCCATTCTGGACATTGACCTCCATCCTGGACATTGACCTCCATTTTCGACATTGACCTCCATTCTGGACATTGACCTCCATACTGGACATTGACCTCCATTCGGGACATTGACCTCCATTCTGGACATTGACCTCCATACTGGACATTGACCTCCATGCTGGACATTGACCTCCATTCTGGACATTGACCTCCAGGACGGGTGAGACGGACATTGACCTCCATTCTGGACATTGACCTCCATTTCCGACATTGACCTCCATTCTGGACATTGACCTCCATTCTGACATGACCTCCATTTCCGACATTGACCTCCATTCTGGACATTGACCTCCATCCTGGACATTGACCTCCATTTTCGACATTGACCTCCATTCTGGACATTGACCTCCATACTGGACATTGACCTCCATTCGGGACATTGACCTCCATTCTGGACATTGACCTCCATTCTGGACATTGACCTCCATACTGGACATTGACCTCCATGCTGGACATTGACCTCCATTCTGGACATTGACCTCCAGGACGGGTGAGACGGACATTGACCTCCATTCTGGACATTGACCTCCATTTCCGACATTGACCTCCATTCTGGACATTGACCTCCATTTTCGACATTGACCTCCATTCTGGACATTGACCTCCATGCTGGACATTGACCTCCATTCTGGACATTGACCTCCATTCTGGACATTGACCTCCATTTTCGACATTGACCTCCATTTTCGACATGGACCTCCATTCTGGACATTGACCTCCATGCTGGACATTGACCTCCATTCTGGACATTGACCTCCATTCTGGACATTGACCTCCATTCTGGACATTGACCTCCATTTCCGACATTGACCTCCATTCTGGACATTGACCTCCATTTTCGACATTGACCTCCATTCTGGACATTGACCTCCATGCTGGACATTGACCTCCATTCTGGACATTGACCTCCATGCTGGACATTGACCCCCATTCTGGACATTGACCTCCATTTTCGACATTGACCTCCATTCTGGACATTGACCTCCATTCTGGACATTGACCTCCATTCTGGACATTGACCTCCATTTTCGACATTGACCTCCATTTTCGACATTGACCTCCATTCTGGACATTGACCTCCATGCTGGACATTGACCTCCATTCTGGACATTGACCTCCATGCTGGACATTGACCTCCATTCTGGACATTGACCTCCATTCTGGACATTGACCTCCATTTTCGACATTGACCTCCATTCTGGACATTGACCTCCATGCTGGACATTGACCTCCATTCTGGACATTGACCTCCATTCTGGACATTGACCTCCATTTTCGACATTGACCTCCATTTTCGACATTGACCTCCATTCTGGACATTGACCTCCATGCTGGACATTGACCTCCATTCTGGACATTGACCTCCATGCTGGACATTGACCTCCATTCTGGACATTGACCTCCAGGACGGGTGAGACGGACATTGACCTCCATTCATGACATTAAACTACATTTCCGACATTGACCTCCATTCTGGACATTGACCTCCATCCTGGACATTGACCTCCATCCTGGACATTGACCTCCATTCTGGACATTGACCTCCAGGCTGGGTGAGACGGACATTGACCTCCATCCTAGAGATTGACCTCCATTCTGGACATTGACCTCCAGGACGGGTGAGACGGACATTGACCTCCATTCATGACATTGACCTCCATTTCCGACATTGACCTCCATTCTGGACATTGACCTCCATACTGGACATTGACCTCCATTCAGGACATTGACCTCCATTCTGGACATTGACCTCCATTCTGTACATTGACCTCCATTTCCGACATTGACCTCCATTCTGGACATTGACCTCCATTTTCGACATTGACCTCCATTCTGGACATTGACCTCCATTTCCGACATTGACCTCCATCCTGGACATTGACCTCCATTTTCGACATTGACCTCCATGCTGGACATTGACCTCCATTCTGGACATTGACCTCCAGGACGGGTGAGACGGACATTGACCTCCATTCATGACATTAAACTACATTTCCGACATTGACCTCCATTCTGGACATTGACCTCCATCCTGGACATTGACCTCCATTTTCGACATTGACCTCCATTCTGGACATTGACCTCCATACTGGACATTGACCTCCATTCGGGACATTGACCTCCATTCTGGACATTGACCTCCATTCTGGACATTGACCTCCATACTGGACATTGACCTCCATGCTGGACATTGACCTCCATTCTGGACATTGACCTCCAGGACGGGTGAGACGGACATTGACCTCCATTCATGACATTAAACTACATTTCCGACATTGACCTCCATTCTGGACATTGACCTCCATTCTCGACATTGACCTCCATTCTGGACATTGACCTCCATGCTGGACATTGACCTCCATTCTGGACATTGACCTCCATTCTGGACATTGACCTCCATTTCCGACATTGACCTCCATTCTGGACATTGACCTCCATCCTGGACATTGACCTCCATTTTCGACATTGACCTCCATTCTGGACATTGACCTCCATACTGGACATTGACCTCCATTCGGGACATTGACCTCCATTCTGGACATTGACCTCCATTCTGGACATTGACCTCCATACTGGACATTGACCTCCATGCTGGACATTGACCTCCATTCTGGACATTGACCTCCAGGACGGGTGAGACGGACATTGACCTCCATTCTGGACATTGACCTCCATTTCCGACATTGACCTCCATTCTGGACATTGACCTCCATTCTGGACATTGACCTCCATTTCCGACATTGACCTCCATTCTGGACATTGACCTCCATCCTGGACATTGACCTCCATTTTCGACATTGACCTCCATTCTGGACATTGACCTCCATACTGGACATTGACCTCCATTCGGGACATTGACCTCCATTCTGGACATTGACCTCCATTCTGGACATTGACCTCCATACTGGACATTGACCTCCATGCTGGACATTGACCTCCATTCTGGACATTGACCTCCATTCTGGACATTGACCTCCATACTGGACATTGACCTCCATGCTGGACATTGACCTCCATTCTGGACATTGACCTCCAGGACGGGTGAGACGGACATTGACCTCCATTCATGACATTAAACTACATTTCCGACATTGACCTCCATTCTGGACATTGACCTCCATTCTCGACATTGACCTCCATTCTGGACATTGACCTCCATGCTGGACATTGACCTCCATTCTGGACATTGACCTCCATTCTGGACATTGACCTCCATGCTGGACATTGACCTCCATTCTGGACATTGACCTCCAGGACGGGTGAGACGGACATTGACCTCCATTCATGACATTAAACTACATTTCCGACATTGACCTCCATTCTGGACATTGACCTCCATCCTGGACATTGACCTCCATTTTCGACATTGACCTCCATTCTGGACATTGACCTCCATACTGGACATTGACCTCCATTCGGGACATTGACCTCCATTCTGGACATTGACCTCCATTCTGGACATTGACCTCCATACTGGACATTGACCTCCATGCTGGACATTGACCTCCATTCTGGACATTGACCTCCAGGACGGGTGAGACGGACATTGACCTCCATTCATGACATTAAACTACATTTCCGACATTGACCTCCATTCTGGACATTGACCTCCATTCTCGACATTGACCTCCATTCTGGACATTGACCTCCATTCTGGACATTGACCTCCATTTTCGACATTGACCTCCATTCTGGACATTGACCTCCATGCTGGACATTGACCTCCATTCTGGACATTGACCTCCATTCTGGACATTGACCTCCATACTGGACATTGACCTCCATTCTGGACATTGACCTCCATGCTGGACATTGACCTCCATTCTGGACATTGACCCCCATTCTGGACATTGACCTCCATTTTCGACATTGACCTCCATGCTGGACATTGACCTCCATTCTGGACATTGACCTCCATTCTGGACATTGACCTCCATTCTGGACATTGACCTCCATTTCCGACATTGACCTCCATTCTGGACATTGACCTCCATTTTCGACATTGACCTCCATTCTGGACATTGACCTCCATGCTGGACATTGACCTCCATTCTGGACATTGACCTCCATTCTGGACATTGACCCCCATTCTGGACATTGACCTCCATTTTCGACATTGACCTCCATTCTGGACATTGACCTCCATTCTGGACATTGACCTCCATTCTGGACATTGACCTCCATTTTCGACATTGACCTCCATTTTCGACATTGACCTCCATTCTGGACATTGACCTCCATGCTGGACATTGACCTCCATTCTGGACATTGACCTCCATTCTGGACATTGACCGCCATTCTGGACATTGACCTCCATCTGGACATTGACCTCCATTCTGGACATTGACCTCCATCTGGACATTGACCTCCATTCTCGACATTGACCTCCATTCGGGACATTGACCTCCATGCTGGACATTGACCTCGATTCTGGACATTGACCTCAATTCTGGACATTGACCTCCATTCTGGACATTGACCTCCATTTTCGACATTGACCTCCATTTTCGACAATGACCTCCATTCTGGACATTGACCTCCATTTCCGACATTGACCTCCATTCTGGACATTGACCTCCATTTTCGACATTGACCTCCATTCTGGACATTGACCTCCATGCTGGACATTGACCTCCATTCTGGACATTGACCTCCATTCTGGACATTGACCTCCATTTTCGACATTGACCTCCATTTTCGACATGGACCTCCATTCTGGACATTGACCTCCATGCTGGACATTGACCTCCATTCTGGACATTGACCTCCATTCTGGACATTGACCTCCATTCTGGACATTGACCTCCATTTCCGACATTGACCTCCATTCTGGACATTGACCTCCATTTTCGACATTGACCTCCATTCTGGACATTGACCTCCATGCTGGACATTGACCTCCATTCTGGACATTGACCTCCATGCTGGACATTGACCCCCATTCTGGACATTGACCTCCATTTTCGACATTGACCTCCATTCTGGACATTGACCTCCATTCTGGACATTGACCTCCATTCTGGACATTGACCTCCATTTTCGACATTGACCTCCATTTTCGACATTGACCTCCATTCTGGACATTGACCTCCATGCTGGACATTGACCTCCATTCTGGACATTGACCTCCATGCTGGACATTGACCTCCATTCTGGACATTGACCTCCATTCTGGACATTGACCTCCATTTTCGACATTGACCTCCATTCTGGACATTGACCTCCATGCTGGACATTGACCTCCATTCTGGACATTGACCTCCATTCTGGACATTGACCTCCATTCTGGACATTGACCTCCATTTTCGACATTGACCTCCATTCTGGACATTGACCTCCATGCTGGACATTGACCTCCATTCTGGACATTGACCTCCATGCTGGACATTGACCTCCATTCTGGACATTGACCTCCAGGACGGGTGAGACGGACATTGACCTCCATTCATGACATTAAACTACATTTCCGACATTGACCTCCATTCTGGACATTGACCTCCATCCTGGACATTGACCTCCATCCTGGACATTGACCTCCATTCTGGACATTGACCTCCAGGCTGGGTGAGACGGACATTGACCTCCATCCTAGAGATTGACCTCCATTCTGGACATTGACCTCCAGGACGGGTGAGACGGACATTGACCTCCATTCATGACATTGACCTCCATTTCCGACATTGACCTCCATTCTGGACATTGACCTCCATACTGGACATTGACCTCCATTCAGGACATTGACCTCCATTCTGGACATTGACCTCCATTCTGTACATTGACCTCCATTTCCGACATTGACCTCCATTCTGGACATTGACCTCCATTTTCGACATTGACCTCCATTCTGGACATTGACCTCCATTTCCGACATTGACCTCCATCCTGGACATTGACCTCCATTTTCGACATTGACCTCCATGCTGGACATTGACCTCCATTCTGGACATTGACCTCCAGGACGGGTGAGACGGACATTGACCTCCATTCATGACATTAAACTACATTTCCGACATTGACCTCCATTCTGGACATTGACCTCCATCCTGGACATTGACCTCCATTTTCGACATTGACCTCCATTCTGGACATTGACCTCCATACTGGACATTGACCTCCATTCGGGACATTGACCTCCATTCTGGACATTGACCTCCATTCTGGACATTGACCTCCATACTGGACATTGACCTCCATGCTGGACATTGACCTCCATTCTGGACATTGACCTCCAGGACGGGTGAGACGGACATTGACCTCCATTCATGACATTAAACTACATTTCCGACATTGACCTCCATTCTGGACATTGACCTCCATTCTCGACATTGACCTCCATTCTGGACATTGACCTCCATGCTGGACATTGACCTCCATTCTGGACATTGACCTCCATTCTGGACATTGACCTCCATTTCCGACATTGACCTCCATTCTGGACATTGACCTCCATCCTGGACATTGACCTCCATTTTCGACATTGACCTCCATTCTGGACATTGACCTCCATACTGGACATTGACCTCCATTCGGGACATTGACCTCCATTCTGGACATTGACCTCCATTCTGGACATTGACCTCCATACTGGACATTGACCTCCATGCTGGACATTGACCTCCATTCTGGACATTGACCTCCAGGACGGGTGAGACGGACATTGACCTCCATTCATGACATTAAACTACATTTCCGACATTGACCTCCATTCTGGACATTGACCTCCATTCTCGACATTGACCTCCATTCTGGACATTGACCTCCATTTTCGACATTGACCTCCATTCTGGACATTGACCTCCATACTGGACATTGACCTCCATTCGGGACATTGACCTCCATTCTGGACATTGACCTCCATTCTGGACATTGACCTCCATACTGGACATTGACCTCCATGCTGGACATTGACCTCCATTCTGGACATTGACCTCCAGGACGGGTGAGACGGACATTGACCTCCATTCATGACATTAAACTACATTTCCGACATTGACCTCCATTCTGGACATTGACCTCCATTCTGGACATTGACCTCCATTTTCGACATTGACCTCCATTCTGGACATTGACCTCCATGCTGGACATTGACCTCCATTCTGGACATTGACCTCCATTCTGGACATTGACCTCCATTTTCGACATTGACCTCCATTTTCGACATTGACCTCCATTCTGGACATTGACCTCCATGCTGGACATTGACCTCCATTCTGGACATTGACCTCCATGCTGGACATTGACCTCCATTCTGGACATTGACCTCCAGGACGGGTGAGACGGACATTGACCTCCATTCATGACATTAAACTACATTTCCGACATTGACCTCCATTCTGGACATTGACCTCCATCCTGGACATTGACCTCCATCCTGGACATTGACCTCCATTCTGGACATTGACCTCCAGGCTGGGTGAGACGGACATTGACCTCCATCCTAGAGATTGACCTCCATTCTGGACATTGACCTCCAGGACGGGTGAGACGGACATTGACCTCCATTCATGACATTGACCTCCATTTCCGACATTGACCTCCATTCTGGACATTGACCTCCATACTGGACATTGACCTCCATTCAGGACATTGACCTCCATTCTGGACATTGACCTCCATTCTGGACATTGACCTCCAGGACGGGTGAGACGGACATTGACCTCCATCCTGGACATTGACCTCCATTCTGGACATTGACCTCCAGGACGGGTGAGACGGACATTGACCTCCATCCTGGACATTGACCTCCATTCTAGACATTGACCTCCAGGACGGGTGAGACGGACATTGACCTCCATTCATGACATTGACCTCCATTTCCGACATTGACCTCCATTCTGGACATTGACCTCCATACTGGACATTGACCTCCATTCAGGACATTGACCTCCATTCTGGACATTGACCTCCATTCTGTACATTGACCTCCATTTCCGACATTGACCTCCATTCTGGACATTGACCTCCATTTTCGACATTGACCTCCATTCTGGACATTGACCTCCATTTCCGACATTGACCTCCATCCTGGACATTGACCTCCATTTTCGACATTGACCTCCATTCTGGACATTGACCTCCATTCAGGACATTGACCTCCATTCTGGACATTGACCTCCATTCTGTACATTGACCTCCATTTCCGACATTGACCTCCATTCTGGACATTGACCTCCATTTTCGACATTGACTTCCATTCTGGACATTGACCTCCATTTCCGACATTGACCTCCATTCTGGACATTGACCTCCATTTTCGACATTGACCTCCATTCTGGACATTGACCTCCATTTTCGACATTGACCTCCATTCTGGACATTGACCTCCATTCTGGACATTGACCCCCATTCTGGACATTGACCTCCATTTTCGACATTGACCTCCATGCTGGACATTGACCTCCATTCTGGACATTGACCTCCATTCTGGACATTGACCTCCATTCTGGACATTGACCTCCATTTCCGACATTGACCTCCATTCTGGACATTGACCTCCATTTTCGACATTGACCTCCATTCTGGACATTGACCTCCATGCTGGACATTGACCTCCATTCTGGACATTGACCTCCATTCTGGACATTGACCCCCATTCTGGACATTGACCTCCATTTTCGACATTGACCTCCATTCTGGACATTGACCTCCATTCTGGACATTGACCTCCATTCTGGACATTGACCTCCATTTTCGACATTGACCTCCATTTTCGACATTGACCTCCATTCTGGACATTGACCTCCATGCTGGACATTGACCTCCATTCTGGACATTGACCTCCATTCTGGACATTGACCGCCATTCTGGACATTGACCTCCATCTGGACATTGACCTCCATTCTGGACATTGACCTCCATCTGGACATTGACCTCCATTCTCGACATTGACCTCCATTCGGGACATTGACCTCCATGCTGGACATTGACCTCGATTCTGGACATTGACCTCAATTCTGGACATTGACCTACATTCTGGACATTGACCTCCATTTTCGACATTGACCTCCATTTTCGACAATGACCTCCATTCTGGACATTGACCTCCATTTCCGACATTGACCTCCATTCTGGACATTGACCTCCATTTTCGACATTGACCTCCATTCTGGACATTGACCTCCATGCTGGACATTGACCTCCATTCTGGACATTGACCTCCATTCTGGACATTGACCTCCATTTTCGACATTGACCTCCATTTTCGACATGGACCTCCATTCTGGACATTGACCTCCATGCTGGACATTGACCTCCATTCTGGACATTGACCTCCATTCTGGACATTGACCTCCATTCTGGACATTGACCTCCATTTCCGACATTGACCTCCATTCTGGACATTGACCTCCATTTTCGACATTGACCTCCATTCTGGACATTGACCTCCATGCTGGACATTGACCTCCATTCTGGACATTGACCTCCATGCTGGACATTGACCCCCATTCTGGACATTGACCTCCATTTTCGACATTGACCTCCATTCTGGACATTGACCTCCATTCTGGACATTGACCTCCATTTCCGACATTGACCTCCATCCTGGACATTGACCTCCATTTTCGACATTGACCTCCATGCTGGACATTGACCTCCATTCTGGACATTGACCTCCAGGACGGGTGAGACGGACATTGACCTCCATTCATGACATTAAACTACATTTCCGACATTGACCTCCATTCTGGACATTGACCTCCATCCTGGACATTGACCTCCATTTTCGACATTGACCTCCATTCTGGACATTGACCTCCATACTGGACATTGACCTCCATTCGGGACATTGACCTCCATTCTGGACATTGACCTCCATTCTGGACATTGACCTCCATACTGGACATTGACCTCCATGCTGGACATTGACCTCCATTCTGGACATTGACCTCCAGGACGGGTGAGACGGACATTGACCTCCATTCATGACATTAAACTACATTTCCGACATTGACCTCCATTCTGGACATTGACCTCCATTCTCGACATTGACCTCCATTCTGGACATTGACCTCCATGCTGGACATTGACCTCCATTCTGGACATTGACCTCCATTCTGGACATTGACCTCCATTTCCGACATTGACCTCCATTCTGGACATTGACCTCCATCCTGGACATTGACCTCCATTTTCGACATTGACCTCCATTCTGGACATTGACCTCCATACTGGACATTGACCTCCATTCGGGACATTGACCTCCATTCTGGACATTGACCTCCATTCTGGACATTGACCTCCATACTGGACATTGACCTCCATGCTGGACATTGACCTCCATTCTGGACATTGACCTCCAGGACGGGTGAGACGGACATTGACCTCCATTCATGACATTAAACTACATTTCCGACATTGACCTCCATTCTGGACATTGACCTCCATTCTCGACATTGACCTCCATTCTGGACATTGACCTCCATTTTCGACATTGACCTCCATTCTGGACATTGACCTCCATACTGGACATTGACCTCCATTCGGGACATTGACCTCCATTCTGGACATTGACCTCCATTCTGGACATTGACCTCCATACTGGACATTGACCTCCATGCTGGACATTGACCTCCATTCTGGACATTGACCTCCAGGACGGGTGAGACGGACATTGACCTCCATTCATGACATTAAACTACATTTCCGACATTGACCTCCATTCTGGACATTGACCTCCATTCTGGACATTGACCTCCATTTTCGACATTGACCTCCATTCTGGACATTGACCTCCATGCTGGACATTGACCTCCATTCTGGACATTGACCTCCATTCTGGACATTGACCTCCATTTTCGACATTGACCTCCATTTTCGACATTGACCTCCATTCTGGACATTGACCTCCATGCTGGACATTGACCTCCATTCTGGACATTGACCTCCATGCTGGACATTGACCTCCATTCTGGACATTGACCTCCAGGACGGGTGAGACGGACATTGACCTCCATTCATGACATTAAACTACATTTCCGACATTGACCTCCATTCTGGACATTGACCTCCATCCTGGACATTGACCTCCATCCTGGACATTGACCTCCATTCTGGACATTGACCTCCAGGCTGGGTGAGACGGACATTGACCTCCATCCTAGAGATTGACCTCCATTCTGGACATTGACCTCCAGGACGGGTGAGACGGACATTGACCTCCATTCATGACATTGACCTCCATTTCCGACATTGACCTCCATTCTGGACATTGACCTCCATACTGGACATTGACCTCCATTCAGGACATTGACCTCCATTCTGGACATTGACCTCCATTCTGGACATTGACCTCCAGGACGGGTGAGACGGACATTGACCTCCATCCTGGACATTGACCTCCATTCTGGACATTGACCTCCAGGACGGGTGAGACGGACATTGACCTCCATCCTGGACATTGACCTCCATTCTGGACATTGACCTCCAGGACGGGTGAGACGGACATTGACCTCCATTCATGACATTGACCTCCATTTCCGACATTGACCTCCATTCTGGACATTGACCTCCATACTGGACATTGACCTCCATTCAGGACATTGACCTCCATTCTGGACATTGACCTCCATTCTGTACATTGACCTCCATTTCCGACATTGACCTCCATTCTGGACATTGACCTCCATTTTCGACATTGACCTCCATTCTGGACATTGACCTCCATTTCCGACATTGACCTCCATCCTGGACATTGACCTCCATTTTCGACATTGACCTCCATTCTGGACATTGACCTCCATTCAGGACATTGACCTCCATTCTGGACATTGACCTCCATTCTGTACATTGACCTCCATTTCCGACATTGACCTCCATTCTGGACATTGACCTCCATTTTCGACATTGACTTCCATTCTGGACATTGACCTCCATTTCCGACATTGACCTCCATTCTGGACATTGACCTCCATTTTCGACATTGACCTCCATTCTGGACATTGACCTCCATTTTCGACATTGACCTCCATTCTGGACATTGACCTCCATTCTGGACATTGACCCCCATTCTGGACATTGACCTCCATTTTCGACATTGACCTCCATGCTGGACATTGACCTCCATTCTGGACATTGACCTCCATTCTGGACATTGACCTCCATTCTGGACATTGACCTCCATTTCCGACATTGACCTCCATTCTGGACATTGACCTCCATTTTCGACATTGACCTCCATTCTGGACATTGACCTCCATGCTGGACATTGACCTCCATTCTGGACATTGACCTCCATTCTGGACATTGACCCCCATTCTGGACATTGACCTCCATTTTCGACATTGACCTCCATTCTGGACATTGACCTCCATTCTGGACATTGACCTCCATTCTGGACATTGACCTCCATTTTCGACATTGACCTCCATTTTCGACATTGACCTCCATTCTGGACATTGACCTCCATGCTGGACATTGACCTCCATTCTGGACATTGACCTCCATTCTGGACATTGACCGCCATTCTGGACATTGACCTCCATCTGGACATTGACCTCCATTCTGGACATTGACCTCCATCTGGACATTGACCTCCATTCTCGACATTGACCTCCATTCGGGACATTGACCTCCATGCTGGACATTGACCTCGATTCTGGACATTGACCTCAATTCTGGACATTGACCTCCATTCTGGACATTGACCTCCATTTTCGACATTGACCTCCATTTTCGACAATGACCTCCATTCTGGACATTGACCTCCATTTCCGACATTGACCTCCATTCTGGACATTGACCTCCATTTTCGACATTGACCTCCATTCTGGACATTGACCTCCATGCTGGACATTGACCTCCATTCTGGACATTGACCTCCATTCTGGACATTGACCTCCATTTTCGACATTGACCTCCATTTTCGACATGGACCTCCATTCTGGACATTGACCTCCATGCTGGACATTGACCTCCATTCTGGACATTGACCTCCATTCTGGACATTGACCTCCATTCTGGACATTGACCTCCATTTCCGACATTGACCTCCATTCTGGACATTGACCTCCATTTTCGACATTGACCTCCATTCTGGACATTGACCTCCATGCTGGACATTGACCTCCATTCTGGACATTGACCTCCATGCTGGACATTGACCCCCATTCTGGACATTGACCTCCATTTTCGACATTGACCTCCATTCTGGACATTGACCTCCATTCTGGACATTGACCTCCATTCTGGACATTGACCTCCATTTTCGACATTGACCTCCATTTTCGACATTGACCTCCATTCTGGACATTGACCTCCATGCTGGACATTGACCTCCATTCTGGACATTGACCTCCATGCTGGACATTGACCTCCATTCTGGACATTGACCTCCATTCTGGACATTGACCTCCATTTTCGACATTGACCTCCATTCTGGACATTGACCTCCATGCTGGACATTGACCTCCATTCTGGACATTGACCTCCAGGACGGGTGAGACGGACATTGACCTCCATTCATGACATTAAACTACATTTCCGACATTGACCTCCATTCTGGACATTGACCTCCATCCTGGACATTGACCTCCATTTTCGACATTGACCTCCATTCTGGACATTGACCTCCATGCTGGACATTGACCTCCATTCTGGACATTGACCTCCATTCTGGACATTGACCTCCATTTTCGACATTGACCTCCATTTTCGACATTGACCTCCATTCTGGACATTGACCTCCATGCTGGACATTGACCTCCATTCTGGACATTGACCTCCATGCTGGACATTGACCTCCATTCTGGACATTGACCTCCAGGACGGGTGAGACGGACATTGACCTCCATTCATGACATTAAACTACATTTCCGACATTGACCTCCATTCTGGACATTGACCTCCATCCTGGACATTGACCTCCATCCTGGACATTGACCTCCATTCTGGACATTGACCTCCAGGCTGGGTGAGACGGACATTGACCTCCATCCTAGAGATTGACCTCCATTCTGGACATTGACCTCCAGGACGGGTGAGACGGACATTGACCTCCATTCATGACATTGACCTCCATTTCCGACATTGACCTCCATTCTGGACATTGACCTCCATACTGGACATTGACCTCCATTCAGGACATTGACCTCCATTCTGGACATTGACCTCCATTCTGGACATTGACCTCCAGGACGGGTGAGACGGACATTGACCTCCATCCTGGACATTGACCTCCATTCTGGACATTGACCTCCAGGACGGGTGAGACGGACATTGACCTCCATCCTGGACATTGACCTCCATTCTGGACATTGACCTCCAGGACGGGTGAGACGGACATTGACCTCCATTCATGACATTGACCTCCATTTCCGACATTGACCTCCATTCTGGACATTGACCTCCATACTGGACATTGACCTCCATTCAGGACATTGACCTCCATTCTGGACATTGACCTCCATTCTGTACATTGACCTCCATTTCCGACATTGACCTCCATTCTGGACATTGACCTCCATTTTCGACATTGACCTCCATTCTGGACATTGACCTCCATTTCCGACATTGACCTCCATCCTGGACATTGACCTCCATTTTCGACATTGACCTCCATTCTGGACATTGACCTCCATTCAGGACATTGACCTCCATTCTGGACATTGACCTCCATTCTGGACATTGACCTCCATCCTGGACATTGACCTCCATTTTCGACATTGACCTCCATTCTGGACATTGACCTCCATACTGGACATTGACCTCCATTCGGGACATTGACCTCCATTCTGGACATTGACCTCCATTCTGGACATTGACCTCCATACTGGACATTGACCTCCATGCTGGACATTGACCTCCATTCTGGACATTGACCTCCAGGACGGGTGAGACGGACATTGACCTCCATTCATGACATTAAACTACATTTCCGACATTGACCTCCATTCTGGACATTGACCTCCATTCTGGACATTGACCTCCATTTTCGACATTGACCTCCATTCTGGACATTGACCTCCATGCTGGACATTGACCTCCATTCTGGACATTGACCTCCATTTTCGACATTGACCTCCATTCTGGACATTGACCTCCATGCTGGACATTGACCTCCATTCTGGACATTGACCTCCATTCTGGACATTGACCTCCATTTTCGACATTGACCTCCATTTTCGACATTGACCTCCATTCTGGACATTGACCTCCATGCTGGACATTGACCTCCATTCTGGACATTGACCTCCATGCTGGACATTGACCTCCATTCTGGACATTGACCTCCAGGACGGGTGAGACGGACATTGACCTCCATTCATGACATTAAACTACATTTCCGACATTGACCTCCATTCTGGACATTGACCTCCATTCTGGACATTGACCTCCATTTTCGACATTGACCTCCATTCTGGACATTGACCTCCATGCTGGACATTGACCTCCATTCTGGACATTGACCTCCATTCTGGACATTGACCTCCATTTTCGACATTGACCTCCATTTTCGACATTGACCTCCATTCTGGACATTGACCTCCATGCTGGACATTGACCTCCATTCTGGACATTGACCTCCATGCTGGACATTGACCTCCATTCTGGACATTGACCTCCAGGACGGGTGAGACGGACATTGACCTCCATTCATGACATTAAACTACATTTCCGACATTGACCTCCATTCTGGACATTGACCTCCATCCTGGACATTGACCTCCATCCTGGACATTGACCTCCATTCTGGACATTGACCTCCAGGCTGGGTGAGCCGGACATTGACCTCCATCCTAGAGATTGACCTCCATTCTGGACATTGACCTCCAGGACGGGTGAGACGGACATTGACCTCCATTCATGACATTGACCTCCATTTCCGACATTGACCTCCATTCTGGACATTGACCTCCATACTGGACATTGACCTCCATTCAGGACATTGACCTCCATTCTGGACATTGACCTCCATTCTGGACATTGACCTCCAGGACGGGTGAGACGGACATTGACCTCCATCCTGGACATTGACCTCCATTCTGGACATTGACCTCCAGGACGGGTGAGACGGACATTGACCTCCATCCTGGACATTGACCTCCATTCTGGACATTGACCTCCAGGACGGGTGAGACGGACATTGACCTCCATTCATGACATTGACCTCCATTTCCGACATTGACCTCCATTCTGGACATTGACCTCCATACTGGACATTGACCTCCATTCAGGACATTGACCTCCATTCTGGACATTGACCTCCATTCTGTACATTGACCTCCATTTCCGACATTGACCTCCATTCTGGACATTGACCTCCATTTTCGACATTGACCTCCATTCTGGACATTGACCTCCATTTCCGACATTGACCTCCATCCTGGACATTGACCTCCATTTTCGACATTGACCTCCATTCTGGACATTGACCTCCATTCAGGACATTGACCTCCATTCTGGACATTGACCTCCATTCTGTACATTGACCTCCATTTCCGACATTGACCTCCATTCTGGACATTGACCTCCATTTTCGACATTGACTTCCATTCTGGACATTGACCTCCATTTCCGACATTGACCTCCATTCTGGACATTGACCTCCATTTTCGACATTGACCTCCATTCTGGACATTGACCTCCATTTTCGACATTGACCTCCATTCTGGACATTGACCTCCATTCTGGACATTGACCCCCATTCTGGACATTGACCTCCATTTTCGACATTGACCTCCATGCTGGACATTGACCTCCATTCTGGACATTGACCTCCATTCTGGACATTGACCTCCATTCTGGACATTGACCTCCATTTCCGACATTGACCTCCATTCTGGACATTGACCTCCATTTTCGACATTGACCTCCATTCTGGACATTGACCTCCATGCTGGACATTGACCTCCATTCTGGACATTGACCTCCATTCTGGACATTGACCCCCATTCTGGACATTGACCTCCATTTTCGACATTGACCTCCATTCTGGACATTGACCTCCATTCTGGACATTGACCTCCATTCTGGACATTGACCTCCATTTTCGACATTGACCTCCATTTTCGACATTGACCTCCATTCTGGACATTGACCTCCATGCTGGACATTGACCTCCATTCTGGACATTGACCTCCATTCTGGACATTGACCGCCATTCTGGACATTGACCTCCATCTGGACATTGACCTCCATTCTGGACATTGACCTCCATCTGGACATTGACCTCCATTCTCGACATTGACCTCCATTCGGGACATTGACCTCCATGCTGGACATTGACCTCGATTCTGGACATTGACCTCAATTCTGGACATTGACCTCCATTCTGGACATTGACCTCCATTTTCGACATTGACCTCCATTTCGACAATGACCTCCATTCTGGACATTGACCTCCATTTCCGACATTGACCTCCATTCTGGACATTGACCTCCATTTTCGACATTGACCTCCATTCTGGACATTGACCTCCATGCTGGACATTGACCTCCATTCTGGACATTGACCTCCATTCTGGACATTGACCTCCATTTTCGACATTGACCTCCATTTTCGACATGGACCTCCATTCTGGACATTGACCTCCATGCTGGACATTGACCTCCATTCTGGACATTGACCTCCATTCTGGACATTGACCTCCATTCTGGACATTGACCTCCATTTCCGACATTGACCTCCATTCTGGACATTGACCTCCATTTTCGACATTGACCTCCATTCTGGACATTGACCTCCATGCTGGACATTGACCTCCATTCTGGACATTGACCTCCATGCTGGACATTGACCCCCATTCTGGACATTGACCTCCATTTTCGACATTGACCTCCATTCTGGACATTGACCTCCATTCTGGACATTGACCTCCATTCTGGACATTGACCTCCATTTTCGACATTGACCTCCATTTTCGACATTGACCTCCATTCTGGACATTGACCTCCATGCTGGACATTGACCTCCATTCTGGACATTGACCTCCATGCTGGACATTGACCTCCATTCTGGACATTGACCTCCATTCTGGACATTGACCTCCATTTTCGACATTGACCTCCATTCTGGACATTGACCTCCATGCTGGACATTGACCTCCATTCTGGACATTGACCTCCAGGACGGGTGAGACGGACATTGACCTCCATTCATGACATTAAACTACATTTCCGACATTGACCTCCATTCTGGACATTGACCTCCATCCTGGACATTGACCTCCATTTTCGACATTGACCTCCATTCTGGACATTGACCTCCATACTGGACATTGACCTCCATTCGGGACATTGACCTCCATTCTGGACATTGACCTCCATTCTGGACATTGACCTCCATACTGGACATTGACCTCCATGCTGGACATTGACCTCCATTCTGGACATTGACCTCCATACTGGACATTGACCTCCATGCTGGACATTGACCTCCATTCTGGACATTGACCTCCAGGACGGGTGAGACGGACATTGACCTCCATTCATGACATTAAACTACATTTCCGACATTGACCTCCATTCTGGACATTGACCTCCATTCTCGACATTGACCTCCATTCTGGACATTGACCTCCATTCTGGACATTGACCTCCATTTTCGACATTGACCTCCATTCTGGACATTGACCTCCATGCTGGACATTGACCTCCATTCTGGACATTGACCTCCATTCTGGACATTGACCTCCATACTGGACATTGACCTCCATTCTGGACATTGACCTCCATGCTGGACATTGACCTCCATTCTGGACATTGACCTCCATTCTGGACATTGACCTCCATTTTCGACATTGACCTCCATTCTGGACATTGACCTCCATGCTGGACATTGACCTCCATTCTGGACATTGACCTCCAGGACGGGTGAGACGGACATTGACCTCCATTCATGACATTAAACTACATTTCCGACATTGACCTCCATTCTGGACATTGACCTCCATCCTGGACATTGACCTCCATTTTCGACATTGACCTCCATTCTGGACATTGACCTCCATACTGGACATTGACCTCCATTCGGGACATTGACCTCCATTCTGGACATTGACCTCCATTCTGGACATTGACCTCCATACTGGACATTGACCTCCATGCTGGACATTGACCTCCATTCTGGACATTGACCTCCAGGACGGGTGAGACGGACATTGACCTCCATTCATGACATTAAACTACATTTCCGACATTGACCTCCATTCTGGACATTGACCTCCATTCTCGACATTGACCTCCATTCTGGACATTGACCTCCATGCTGGACATTGACCTCCATTCTGGACATTGACCTCCATTCTGGACATTGACCTCCATTTCCGACATTGACCTCCATTCTGGACATTGACCTCCATCCTGGACATTGACCTCCATTTTCGACATTGACCTCCATTCTGGACATTGACCTCCATACTGGACATTGACCTCCATTCGGGACATTGACCTCCATTCTGGACATTGACCTCCATTCTGGACATTGACCTCCATACTGGACATTGACCTCCATGCTGGACATTGACCTCCATTCTGGACATTGACCTCCAGGACGGGTGAGACGGACATTGACCTCCATTCATGACATTAAACTACATTTCCGACATTGACCTCCATTCTGGACATTGACCTCCATTCTCGACATTGACCTCCATTCTGGACATTGACCTCCATTTTCGACATTGACCTCCATTCTGGACATTGACCTCCATACTGGACATTGACCTCCATTCGGGACATTGACCTCCATTCTGGACATTGACCTCCATTCTGGACATTGACCTCCATACTGGACATTGACCTCCATGCTGGACATTGACCTCCATTCTGGACATTGACCTCCAGGACGGGTGAGACGGACATTGACCTCCATTCATGACATTAAACTACATTTCCGACATTGACCTCCATTCTGGACATTGACCTCCATTCTGGACATTGACCTCCATTTTCGACATTGACCTCCATTCTGGACATTGACCTCCATGCTGGACATTGACCTCCATTCTGGACATTGACCTCCATTCTGGACATTGACCTCCATTTTCGACATTGACCTCCATTTTCGACATTGACCTCCATTCTGGACATTGACCTCCATGCTGGACATTGACCTCCATTCTGGACATTGACCTCCATGCTGGACATTGACCTCCATTCTGGACATTGACCTCCAGGACGGGTGAGACGGACATTGACCTCCATTCATGACATTAAACTACATTTCCGACATTGACCTCCATTCTGGACATTGACCTCCATCCTGGACATTGACCTCCATCCTGGACATTGACCTCCATTCTGGACATTGACCTCCAGGCTGGGTGAGACGGACATTGACCTCCATCCTAGAGATTGACCTCCATTCTGGACATTGACCTCCAGGACGGGTGAGACGGACATTGACCTCCATTCATGACATTGACCTCCATTTCCGACATTGACCTCCATTCTGGACATTGACCTCCATACTGGACATTGACCTCCATTCAGGACATTGACCTCCATTCTGGACATTGACCTCCATTCTGGACATTGACCTCCAGGACGGGTGAGACGGACATTGACCTCCATCCTGGACATTGACCTCCATTCTGGACATTGACCTCCAGGACGGGTGAGACGGACATTGACCTCCATTCATGACATTGACCTCCATTTCCGACATTGACCTCCATTCTGGACATTGACCTCCATACTGGACATTGACCTCCATTCAGGACATTGACCTCCATTCTGGACATTGACCTCCAGGCTGGGTGAGACGGACATTGACCTCCATCCTAGAGATTGACCTCCATTCTGGACATTGACCTCCAGGACGGGTGAGACGGACATTGACCTTTATTCATGACATTGACCTCCATTTCCGACATTGACCTCCATTCTGGACATTGACCTCCATACTGGACATTGACCTCCATTCAGGACATTGACCTCCATTCTGGACATTGACCTCCATTCTGGACATTGACCTCCAGGACGGGTGAGACGGACATTGACCTCCATCCTGGACATTGACCTCCATTCTGGACATTGACCTCCAGGACGGGTGAGACGGACATTGACCTCCATCCTGGACATTGACCTCCATTCTGGACATTGACCTCCAGGACGGGTGAGACGGACATTGACCTCCATTCATGACATTGACCTCCATTTCCGACATTGACCTCCATTCTGGACATTGACCTCCATACTGGACATTGACCTCCATTCAGGACATTGACCTCCATTCTGGACATTGACCTCCATTCTGTACATTGACCTCCATTTCCGACATTGACCTCCATTCTGGACATTGACCTCCATTTTCGACATTGACCTCCATTCTGGACATTGACCTCCATTTCCGACATTGACCTCCATCCTGGACATTGACCTCCATTTTCGACATTGACCTCCATTCTGGACATTGACCTCCATTCAGGACATTGACCTCCATTCTGGACATTGACCTCCATTCTGTACATTGACCTCCATTTCCGACATTGACCTCCATTCTGGACATTGACCTCCATTTTCGACATTGACTTCCATTCTGGACATTGACCTCCATTTCCGACATTGACCTCCATTCTGGACATTGACCTCCATTTTCGACATTGACCTCCATTCTGGACATTGACCTCCATGCTGGACATTGACCTCCATTCTGGACATTGACCTCCATTCTGGACATTGACCCCCATTCTGGACATTGACCTCCATTTCCGACATTGACCTCCATTCTGGACATTGACCTCCATTTTCGACATTGACCTCCATTCTGGACATTGACCTCCATTCTGGACATTGACCTCCTTGCTGGACATTGACCTCCATTCTGGACATTGACCTCCATTTTCGACATTGACCTCCATTCTGGACATTGACCTCCATGCTGGACATTGACCTCCATTCTGGACATTGACCTCCATTCTGGACATTGACCCCCATTCTGGACATTGACCTCCATTTTCGACATTGACCTCCATTCTGGACATTGACCTCCATTCTGGACATTGACCTCCATTTTCGACATTGACCTCCATTCTGGACATTGACCTCCATTCTGGACATTGACCTCCATTCTGGACATTGACCTCCATTTTCGACATTGACCTCCATTCTGGACATTGACCTCCATGCTGGACATTGACCTCCATTCTGGACATTGACCTCCATGCTGGACATTGACCTCCATTCTGGACATTGACCTCCATTCTGGACATTGACCTCCATTTTCGACATTGACCTCCATTCTGGACATTGACCTCCATGCTGGACATTGACCTCCATTCTGGACATTGACCTCCAGGACGGGTGAGACGGACATTGACCTCCATTCATGACATTAAACTACATTTCCGACATTGACCTCCATTCTGGACATTGACCTCCATCCTGGACATTGACCTCCATTTTCGACATTGACCTCCATTCTGGACATTGACCTCCATACTGGACATTGACCTCCATTCGGGACATTGACCTCCATTCTGGACATTGACCTCCATTCTGGACATTGACCTCCATACTGGACATTGACCTCCATGCTGGACATTGACCTCCATTCTGGACATTGACCTCCAGGACGGGTGAGACGGACATTGACCTCCATTCATGACATTAAACTACATTTCCGACATTGACCTCCATTCTGGACATTGACCTCCATTCTCGACATTGACCTCCATTCTGGACATTGACCTCCATGCTGGACATTGACCTCCATTCTGGACATTGACCTCCATTCTGGACATTGACCTCCATTCTGGACATTGACCTCCATTCTGGACATTGACCTCCATTTTCGACATTGACCTCCATTCTGGACATTGACCTCCATGCTGGACATTGACCTCCATTCTGGACATTGACCTCCATTCTGGACATTGACCTCCATTTTCGACATTGACCTCCATTTTCGACATTGACCTCCATTCTGGACATTGACCTCCATGCTGGACATTGACCTCCATTCTGGACATTGACCTCCATTCTGGACATTGACCTCCATTTTCGACATTGACCTCCATTCTGGACATTGACCTCCATGCTGGACATTGACCTCCATTCTGGACATTGACCTCCAGGACGGGTGAGACGGACATTGACCTCCATTCATGACATTAAACTACATTTCCGACATTGACCTCCATTCTGGACATTGACCTCCATTCTCGACATTGACCTCCATTCTGGACATTGACCTCCATTTTCGACATTGACCTCCATTCTGGACATTGACCTCCATACTGGACATTGACCTCCATTCGGGACATTGACCTCCATTCTGGACATTGACCTCCATTCTGGACATTGACCTCCATACTGGACATTGACCTCCATGCTGGACATTGACCTCCATTCTGGACATTGACCTCCAGGACGGGTGAGACGGACATTGACCTCCATTCATGACATTAAACTACATTTCCGACATTGACCTCCATTCTGGACATTGACCTCCATTCTGGACATTGACCTCCATTTTCGACATTGACCTCCATTCTGGACATTGACCTCCATTTTCGACATTGACCTCCATTCTGGACATTGACCTCCATTCTGGACATTGACCTCCATGCTGGACATTGACCTCCATTCTGGACATTGACCTCCAGGACGGGTGAGACGGACATTGACCTCCATTCATGACATTAAACTACATTTCCGACATTGACCTCCATTCTGGACATTGACCTCCATCCTGGACATTGACCTCCATTTTCGACATTGACCTCCATTCTGGACATTGACCTCCATACTGGACATTGACCTCCATTCTGGACATTGACCTCCATACTGGACATTGACCTCCATTCGGGACATTGACCTCCATTCTGGACATTGACCTCCATCCTGGACATTGACCTCCATTCTGGACATTGACCTCCAGGACGGGTGAGACGGACATTGACCTCCATCCTGGACATTGACCTCCATTCTGGACATTGACCTCCGGGACGGGTGAGACGGACATTGACCTCCATCCTGGACATTGACCTCCATTTTCGACATTGACCTCCATTCTGGACATTGACCTCCATACTGGACATTGACCTCCATTCGGGACATTGACCTCCATTCTGGACATTGACCTCCATTCTGGACATTGACCTCCATACTGGACATTGACCTCCATGCTGGACATTGACCTCCATTCTGGACATTGACCTCCAGGACGGGTGAGACGGACATTGACCTCCATTCATGACATTAAACTACATTTCCGACATTGACCTCCATTCTGGACATTGACCTCCATTCTCGACATTGACCTCCATTCTGGACATTGACCTCCATTTTCGACATTGACCTCCATTCTGGACATTGACCTCCATACTGGACATTGACCTCCATTCGGGACATTGACCTCCATTCTGGACATTGACCTCCATTCTGGACATTGACCTCCATACTGGACATTGACCTCCATGCTGGACATTGACCTCCATTCTGGACATTGACCTCCAGGACGGGTGAGACGGACATTGACCTCCATTCATGACATTAAACTACATTTCCGACATTGACCTCCATTCTGGACATTGACCTCCATTCTGGACATTGACCTCCATTTTCGACATTGACCTCCATTCTGGACATTGACCTCCATGCTGGACATTGACCTCCATTCTGGACATTGACCTCCATTCTGGACATTGACCTCCATTTTCGACATTGACCTCCATTTTCGACATTGACCTCCATTCTGGACATTGACCTCCATGCTGGACATTGACCTCCATTCTGGACATTGACCTCCATGCTGGACATTGACCTCCATTCTGGACATTAACCTCCAGGACGGGTGAGACGGACATTGACCTCCATTCATGACATTAAACTACATTTCCGACATTGACCTCCATTCTGGACATTGACCTCCATCCTGGACATTGACCTCCATCCTGGACATTGACCTCCATTCTGGACATTGACCTCCAGGCTGGGTGAGACGGACATTGACCTCCATCCTAGAGATTGACCTCCATTCTGGACATTGACCTCCAGGACGGGTGAGACGGACATTGACCTCCATTCATGACATTGACCTCCATTTCCGACATTGACCTCCATTCTGGACATTGACCTCCATACTGGACATTGACCTCCATTCAGGACATTGACCTCCATTCTGGACATTGACCTCCATTCTGGACATTGACCTCCAGGACGGGTGAGACGGACATTGACCTCCATCCTGGACATTGACCTCCATTCTGGACATTGACCTCCAGGACGGGTGAGACGGACATTGACCTCCATCCTGGACATTGACCTCCATTCTGGACATTGACCTCCAGGACGGGTGAGACGGACATTGACCTCCATTCTGGACATTGACCTCCATTCTGGACATTGACCTCCATTTTCGACATTGACCTCCATTCTGGACATTGACCTCCATGCTGGACATTGACCTCCATTCTGGACATTGACCTCCATTCTGGACATTGACCTCCATTTCCGACATTGACCTCCATTCTGGACATTGACCTCCATTTTCGACATTGACCTCCATTCTGGACATTGACCTCCATTTCCGACATTGACCTCCATCCTGGACATTGACCTCCATTTTCGACATTGACCTCCATTCTGGACATTGACCTCCATTCAGGACATTGACCTCCATTCTGGACATTGACCTCCATTCTGTACATTGACCTCCATTTCCGACATTGACCTCCATTCTGGACATTGACCTCCATTTTCGACATTGACCTCCATTCTGGACATTGACCTCCATGCTGGACATTGACCTCCATTCTGGACATTGACCCCCATTCTGGACATTGACCTCCATTTCCGACATTGACCTCCATTCTGGACATTGACCTCCATTTTCGACATTGACCTCCATTCTGGACATTGACCTCCATTCTGGACATTGACCTCCATGCTGGACATTGACCTCCATTCTGGACATTGACCTCCATTTTCGACATTGACCTCCATTCTGGACATTGACCTCCATGCTGGACATTGACCTCCATTCTGGACATTGACCTCCATTCTGGACATTGACCCCCATTCTGGACATTGACCTCCATTTTCGACATTGACCTCCATTCTGGACATTGACCTCCATTCTGGACATTGACCTCCATTCTGGACATTGACCTCCATTTTCGACATTGACCTCCATTCTGGACATTGACCTCCATTCTGGACATTGACCTCCATTCTGGACATTGACCTCCATTTTCGACATTGACCTCCATTCTGGACATTGACCTCCATGCTGGACATTGACCTCCATTCTGGACATTGACCTCCATTCTGGACATTGACCTCCATTTTCGACATTGACCTCCATTTTCGACATTGACCTCCATTCTGGACATTGACCTCCATGCTGGACATTGACCTCCATTCTGGACATTGACCTCCATTCTGGACATTGACCTCCATTTTCGACATTGACCTCCATTCTGGACATTGACCTCCATGCTGGACATTGACCTCCATTCTGGACATTGACCTCCAGGACGGGTGAGACGGACATTGACCTCCATTCATGACATTAAACTACATTTCCGACATTGACCTCCATTCTGGACATTGACCTCCATCCTGGACATTGACCTCCATTTTCGACATTGACCTCCATTCTGGACATTGACCTCCATACTGGACATTGACCTCCATTCGGGACATTGACCTCCATTCTGGACATTGACCTCCATTCTGGACATTGACCTCCATACTGGACATTGACCTCCATGCTGGACATTGACCTCCATTCTGGACATTGACCTCCAGGACGGGTGAGACGGACATTGACCTCCATTCATGACATTAAACTACATTTCCGACATTGACCTCCATTCTGGACATTGACCTCCATTCTCGACATTGACCTCCATTCTGGACATTGACCTCCATGCTGGACATTGACCTCCATTCTGGACATTGACCTCCATTCTGGACATTGACCTCCATTCTGGACATTGACCTCCATTCTGGACATTGACCTCCATTTTCGACATTGACCTCCATTCTGGACATTGACCTCCATGCTGGACATTGACCTCCATTCTGGACATTGACCTCCATTCTGGACATTGACCTCCATTTTCGACATTGACCTCCATTTTCGACATTGACCTCCATTCTGGACATTGACCTCCATGCTGGACATTGACCTCCATTCTGGACATTGACCTCCATTCTGGACATTGACCTCCATTTTCGACATTGACCTCCATTCTGGACATTGACCTCCATGCTGGACATTGACCTCCATTCTGGACATTGACCTCCAGGACGGGTGAGACGGACATTGACCTCCATTCATGACATTAAACTACATTTCCGACATTGACCTCCATTCTGGACATTGACCTCCATCCTGGACATTGACCTCCATCCTGGACATTGACCTCCATTCTGGACATTGACCTCCAGGCTGGGTGAGACGGACATTGACCTCCATCCTAGAGATTGACCTCCATTCTGGACATTGACCTCCAGGACGGGTGAGACGGACATTGACCTCCATTCATGACATTGACCTCCATTTCCGACATTGACCTCCATTCTGGACATTGACCTCCATACTGGACATTGACCTCCATTCAGGACATTGACCTCCATTCTGGACATTGACCTCCATTCTGGACATTGACCTCCATTCTGGACATTGACCTCCAGGACGGGTGAGACGGACATTGACCTCCATCCTGGACATTGACCTCCATTCTGGACATTGACCTCCAGGACGGGTGAGACGGACATTGACCTCCATCCTGGACATTGACCTCCATTCTGGACATTGACCTCCGGGACGGGTGAGACGGACATTGACCTCCATTCATGACATTGACCTCCATTTCCGACATTGACCTCCATTCTGGACATTGACCTCCATACTGGACATTGACCTCCATTCAGGACATTGACCTCCATTCTGGACATTGACCTCCATTCTGTACATTGACCTCCATTTCCGGCATTGACCTCCATTCTGGACATTGACCTCCATTTTCGACATTGACCTCCATTCTGGACATTGACCTCCATTTCCGACATTGACCTCCATTCTGGACATTGACCTCCATTTTCGACATTGACCTCCATTCTGGACATTGACCTCCATTCTGGACATTGACCTTCATTCTGTACATTGACCTCCATTTCCGACATTGACCTCCATTCTGGACATTGACCTCCATTTTCGACATTGACCTCCATTCTGGACATTGACCTCCATTTCCGACATTGACCTCCATTCTGGACATTGACCTCCATTTTCGACATTGACCTCCATTCTGGACATTGACCTCCATGCTGGACATTGACCTCCATTCTGGACATTGACCTCCATTCTGGACATTGACCCCCATTCTGGACATTGACCTCCATTTCCGACATTGACCTCCATTCTGGACATTGACCTCCATTTTCGACATTGACCTCCATTCTGGACATTGACCTCCATTCTGGACATTGACCTCCATGCTGGACATTGACCTCCATTCTGGACATTGACCTCCATTTTCGACATTGACCTCCATTCTGGACATTGACCTCCATTTCCGACATTGACCTCCATTCTGGACATTGACCTCCATTTTCGACATTGACCTCCATTCTGGACATTGACCCCCATACTGGACATTGAGCTCCATTTTCGACATTGACCTCCATTATGGACATTGACCTCCATTCTGGACATTGACCTCCATTTTCGACATTGACCTCCATTTTCGACATTGACCTCCATTCTGGACATTGACCTCCATGCTTGACATTGACCTCCATTCTGGACATTGACCTCCATTCTGGACATTGACCTCCATTTTCGACATTGACCTCCATTCTGGACATTGACCTCCATGCTGGACATTGACCTCCATTCTGGACATTGACCTCCAGGACGGGTGAGACGGACATTGACCTCCATTCATGACATTAAACTACATTTCCGACATTGACCTCCATTCTGGACATTGACCTCCATTCTCGACATTGACCTCCATTCTGGACATTGACCTCCATGCTGGACATTGACCTCCATTCTGGACATTGACCTCCAGGACGGGTGAGACGGACATTGACCTCCATTCATGACATTAAACTACATTTCCGACATTGACCTCCATTCTGGACATTGACCTCCATTCTCGACATTGACCTCCATTCTGGACATTGACCTCCATGCTGGACATTGACCTCCATTCTGGACATTGACCTCCATTCTGGACATTGACCTCCATTCTGGACATTGACCTCCATTCTGGACATTGACCTCCATTTTCGACATTGACCTCCATTCTGGACATTGACCTCCATGCTGGACATTGACCTCCATTCTGGACATTGACCTCCATTCTGGACATTGACCTCCATTTTCGACATTGACCTCCATTTTCGACATTGACCTCCATTCTGGACATTGACCTCCATGCTGGACATTGACCTCCATTCTGGACATTGACCTCCATTCTGGACATTGACCTCCATTTTCGACATTGACCTCCATTCTGGACATTGACCTCAATGCTGGACATTGACCTCCATTCTGGACATTGACCTCCAGGACGGGTGAGACGGACATTGACCTCCATTCATGACATTAAACTACATTTCCGACATTGACCTCCATTCTGGACATTGACCTCCATCCTGGACATTGACCTCCATCCTGGACATTGACCTCCATTCTGGACATTGACCTCCAGGCTGGGTGAGACGGACATTGACCTCCATCCTAGAGATTGACCTCCATTCTGGACATTGACCTCCAGGACGGGTGAGACGGACATTGACCTCCATTCATGACATTGACCTCCATTTCCGACATTGACCTCCATTCTGGACATTGACCTCCATACTGGACATTGACCTCCATTCAGGACATTGACCTCCATTCTGGACATTGACCTCCATTCTGGACATTGACCTCCAGGACGGGTGAGACGGACATTGACCTCCATCCTGGACATTGACCTCCATTCTGGACATTGACCTCCAGGACGGGTGAGACGGACATTGACCTCCATCCTGGACATTGACCTCCATTCTGGACATTGACCTCCGGGACGGGTGAGACGGACATTGACCTCCATTCATGACATTGACCTCCATTTCCGACATTGACCTCCATTCTGGACATTGACCTCCATACTGGACATTGACCTCCATTCAGGACATTGACCTCCATTCTGGACATTGACCTCCATTCTGTACATTGACCTCCATTTCCGACATTGACCTCCATTCTGGACATTGACCTCCATTTTCGACATTGACCTCCATTCTGGACATTGACCTCCATTTCCGACATTGACCTCCATTCTGGACATTGACCTCCATTTTCGACATTGACCTCCATTCTGGACATTGACCTCCATTCAGGACATTGACCTCCATTCTGGACATTGACCTCCATTCTGTACATTGACCTCCATTTCCGACATTGACCTCCATTCTGGACATTGACCTCCATTTTCGACATTGACCTCCATTCTGGACATTGACCTCCATTTCCGACATTGACCTCCATTCTGGACATTGACCTCCATTTTCGACATTGACCTCCATTCTGGACATTGACCTCCATGCTGGACATTGACCTCCATTCTGGACATTGACCTCCATTCTGGACATTGACCCCCATTCTGGACATTGACCTCCATTTCCGACATTGACCTCCATTCTGGACATTGACCTCCATTTTCGACATTGACCTCCATTCTGGACATTGACCTCCATTCTGGACATTGACCTCCATGCTGGACATTGACCTCCATTCTGGACATTGACCTCCATTTTCGACATTGACCTCCATTCTGGACATTGACCTCCATTTCCGACATTGACCTCCATTCTGGACATTGACCTCCATTTTCGACATTGACCTCCATTCTGGACATTGACCCCCATACTGGACATTGAGCTCCATTTTCGACATTGACCTCCATTATGGACATTGACCTCCATTATGGACATTGACCTCCATTCTGGACATTGACCTCCATTTTCGACATTGACCTCCATTTTCGACATTGACCTCCATTCTGGACATTGACCTCCATGCTTGACATTGACCTCCATTCTGGACATTGACCTCCATTCTGGACATTGACCTCCATTTTCGACATTGACCTCCATTCTGGACATTGACCTCCATGCTGGACATTGACCTCCATTCTGGACATTGACCTCCAGGACGGGTGAGACGGACATTGACCTCCATTCATGACATTAAACTACATTTCCGACATTGACCTCCATTCTGGACATTGACCTCCATTCTCGACATTGACCTCCATTCTGGACATTGACCTCCATGCTGGACATTGACCTCCATTCTGGACATTGACCTCCAGGACGGGTGAGACGGACATTGACCTCCATTCATGACATTAAACTACATTTCCGACATTGACCTCCATTCAGGACATTGACCTCCATTCTCGACATTGACCTCCATTCTGGACATTGACCTCCATGCTGGACATTGACCTCCATTCTGGACATTGACCTCCATTCTGGACATTGACCTCCATTCTGGACATTGACCTCCATTCTGGACATTGACCTCCATTTTCGACATTGACCTCCATTCTGGACATTGACCTCCATGCTGGACATTGACCTCCATTCTGGACATTGACCTCCATTCTGGACATTGACCTCCATTTTCGACATTGACCTCCATTTTCGACATTGACCTCCATTCTGGACATTGACCTCCATGCTGGACATTGACCTCCATTCTGGACATTGACCTCCATTCTGGACATTGACCTCCATTTTCGACATTGACCTCCATTCTGGACATTGACCTCAATGCTGGACATTGACCTCCATTCTGGACATTGACCTCCAGGACGGGTGAGACGGACATTGACCTCCATTCATGACATTAAACTACATTTCCGACATTGACCTCCATTCTGGACATTGACCTCCATCCTGGACATTGACCTCCATCCTGGACATTGACCTCCATTCTGGACATTGACCTCCAGGCTGGGTGAGACGGACATTGACCTCCATCCTAGAGATTGACCTCCATTCTGGACATTGACCTCCAGGACGGGTGAGACGGACATTGACCTCCATTCATGACATTGACCTCCATTTCCGACATTGACCTCCATTCTGGACATTGACCTCCATACTGGACATTGACCTCCATTCAGGACATTGACCTCCATTCTGGACATTGACCTCCATTCTGGACATTGACCTCCAGGACGGGTGAGACGGACATTGACCTCCATCCTGGACATTGACCTCCATTCTGGACATTGACCTCCAGGACGGGTGAGACGGACATTGACCTCCATCCTGGACATTGACCTCCATTCTGGACATTGACCTCCGGGACGGGTGAGACGGACATTGACCTCCATTCATGACATTGACCTCCATTTCCGACATTGACCTCCATTCTGGACATTGACCTCCATACTGGACATTGACCTCCATTCAGGACATTGACCTCCATTCTGGACATTGACCTCCATTCTGTACATTGACCTCCATTTCCGACATTGACCTCCATTCTGGACATTGACCTCCATTTTCGACATTGACCTCCATTCTGGACATTGACCTCCATTTCCGACATTGACCTCCATTCTGGACATTGACCTCCATTTTCGACATTGACCTCCATTCTGGACATTGACCTCCATTCAGGACATTGACCTCCATTCTGGACATTGACCTCCATTCTGTACATTGACCTCCATTTCCGACATTGACCTCCATTCTGGACATTGACCTCCATTTTCGACATTGACCTCCATTCTGGACATTGACCTCCATTTCCGACATTGACCTCCATTCTGGACATTGACCTCCATTTTCGACATTGACCTCCATTCTGGACATTGACCTCCATGCTGGACATTGACCTCCATTCTGGACATTGACCTCCATTCTGGACATTGACCCCCATTCTGGACATTGACCTCCATTTCCGACATTGACCTCCATTCTGGACATTGACCTCCATTTTCGACATTGACCTCCATTCTGGACATTGACCTCCATTCTGGACATTGACCTCCATGCTGGACATTGACCTCCATTCTGGACATTGACCTCCATTTTCGACATTGACCTCCATTCTGGACATTGACCTCCATTTCCGACATTGACCTCCATTCTGGACATTGACCTCCATTTTCGACATTGACCTCCATTCTGGACATTGACCCCCATACTGGACATTGAGCTCCATTTTCGACATTGACCTCCATTATGGACATTGACCTCCATTATGGACATTGACCTCCATTCTGGACATTGACCTCCATTTTCGACATTGACCTCCATTTTCGACATTGACCTCCATTCTGGACATTGACCTCCATGCTTGACATTGACCTCCATTCTGGACATTGACCTCCATTCTGGACATTGACCTCCATTCTCGACATTGACCTCCATTCTGGACATTGACCTCCATGCTGGACATTGACCTCCATTCTGGACATTGACCTCCAGGACGGGTGAGACGGACATTGACCTCCATTCATGACATTAAACTACATTTCCGACATTGACCTCCATTCTGGACATTGACCTCCATTCTCGACATTGACCTCCATTCTGGACATTGACCTCCATGCTGGACATTGACCTCCATTCTGGACATTGACCTCCATTCTGGACATTGACCTCCATTCTGGACATTGACCTCCATTCTGGACATTGACCTCCATTTTCGACATTGACCTCCATTCTGGACATTGACCTCCATGCTGGACATTGACCTCCATTCTGGACATTGACCTCCATTCTGGACATTGACCTCCATTTTCGACATTGACCTCCATTTTCGACATTGACCTCCATTCTGGACATTGACCTCCATGCTGGACATTGACCTCCATTCTGGACATTGACCTCCATTCTGGACATTGACCTCCATTTTCGACATTGACCTCCATTCTGGACATTGACCTCCATGCTGGACATTGACCTCCATTCTGGACATTGACCTCCAGGACGGGTGAGACGGACATTGACCTCCATTCATGACATTAAACTACATTTCCGACATTGACCTCCATTCTGGACATTGACCTCCATCCTGGACATTGACCTCCATCCTGGACATTGACCTCCATTCTGGACATTGACCTCCAGGCTGGGTGAGACGGACATTGACCTCCATCCTAGAGATTGACCTCCATTCTGGACATTGACCTCCAGGACGGGTGAGACGGACATTGACCTCCATTCATGACATTGACCTCCATTTCCGACATTGACCTCCATTCTGGACATTGACCTCCATACTGGACATTGACCTCCATTCAGGACATTGACCTCCATTCTGGACATTGACCTCCATTCTGGACATTAACCTCCAGGACGGGTGAGACGGACATTGACCTCCATCCTGGACATTGACCTCCATTCTGGACATTGACCTCCAGGACGGGTGAGACGGACATTGACCTCCATCCTGGACATTGACCTCCATTCTGGACATTGACCTCCGGGACGGGTGAGACGGACATTGACCTCCATTCATGACATTGACCTCCATTTCCGACATTGACCTCCATTCTGGACATTGACCTCCATACTGGACATTGACCTCCATTCAGGACATTGACCTCCATTCTGGACATTGACCTCCATTCTGTACATTGACCTCCATTTCCGACATTGACCTCCATTCTGGACATTGACCTCCATTTTCGACATTGACCTCCATTCTGGACATTGACCTCCATTTCCGACATTGACCTCCATTCTGGACATTGACCTCCATTTTCGACATTGACCTCCATTCTGGACATTGACCTCCATTCAGGACATTGACCTCCATTCTGGACATTGACCTCCATTCTGTACATTGACCTCCATTTCCGACATTGACCTCCATTCTGGACATTGACCTCCATTTTCGACATTGACCTCCATTCTGGACATTGACCTCCATTTCCGACATTGACCTCCATTCTGGACATTGACCTCCATTTTCGACATTGACCTCCATTCTGGACATTGACCTCCATGCTGGACATTGACCTCCATTCTGGACATTGACCTCCATTCTGGACATTGACCCCCATTCTGGACATTGACCTCCATTTCCGACATTGACCTCCATTCTGGACATTGACCTCCATTTTCGACATTGACCTCCATTCTGGACATTGACCTCCATTCTGGACATTGACCTCCATGCTGGACATTGACCTTCATTCTGGACATTGACCTCCATTTTCGACATTGACCTCCATTCTGGACATTGACCTCCATTTCCGACATTGACCTCCATTCTGGACATTGACCTCCATTTTCGACATTGACCTCCATTCTGGACATTGACCCCCATACTGGACATTGAGCTCCATTTTCGACATTGACCTCCATTATGGACATTGACCTCCATTATGGACATTGACCTCCATTCTGGACATTGACCTCCATTTTCGACATTGACCTCCATTTTCGACATTGACCTCCATTCTGGACATTGACCTCCATGCTTGACATTGACCTCCATTCTGGACATTGACCTCCATTCTGGACATTGACCTCCATTTTCGACATTGACCTCCATTCTGGACATTGACCTCCATGCTGGACATTGACCTCCATTCTGGACATTGACCTCCAGGACGGGTGAGACGGACATTGACCTCCATTCATGACATTAAACTACATTTCCGACATTGACCTCCATTCTGGACATTGACCTCCATCCTGGACATTGACCTCCATTTTCGACATTGACCTCCATTCTGGACATTGACCTCCATACTGGACATTGACCTCCATTCGGGACATTGACCTCCATTCTGGACATTGACCTCCATTCTGGACATTGACCTCCATGCTGGACATTGACCTCCATTCTGGACATTGACCTCCATTCTGGACATTGACCTCCATTTTCGACATTGACCTCCATTTTCGACATTGACCTCCATTCTGGACATTGACCTCCATGCTGGACATTGACCTCCATTCTGGACATTGACCTCCATTCTGGACATTGACCTCCATTTTCGACATTGACCTCTATTCTGGACATTGACCTCCATGCTGGACATTGACCTCCATTCTGGACATTGACCTCCAGGACGGGTGAGACGGACATTGACCTCCATTCATGACATTAAACTACATTTCCGACATTGACCTCCATTCTGGACATTGACCTCCATCCTGGACATTGACCTCCATTTTCGACATTGACCTCCATTCTGGACATTGACCTCCATACTGGACATTGACCTCCATTCGGGACATTGACCTCCATTCTGGACATTGACCTCCATTCTGGACATTGACCTCCATGCTGGACATTGACCTCCATTCTGGACATTGACCTCCATTCTGGACATTGACCTCCATTTTCGACATTGACCTCCATTCTCGACATTGACCTCCATTCTGGACATTGACCTCCATGCTGGACATTGACCTCCATTCTGGACATTGACCTCCATTCTGGACATTGACCTCCATTCTGGACATTGACCTCCATTCTGGACATTGACCTCCATTTTCGACATTGACCTCCATTCTGGACATTGACCTCCATGCTGGACATTGACCTCCATTCTGGACATTGACCTCCATTCTGGACATTGACCTCCATTCTGGACATTGACCTCCATTCTGGACATTGACCTCCATTCTGGACATTGACCTCCATTTTCGACATTGACCTCCATTCTGGACATTGACCTCCATGCTGGACATTGACCTCCATTCTGGACATTGACCTCCATTCTGGACATTGACCCCCATTCTGGACATTGACCTCCATTTCCGACATTGACCTCCATTCTGGACATTGACCTCCATTTTCGACATTGACCTCCATTCTGGACATTGACCTCCATTCTGGACATTGACCTCCATGCTGGACATTGACCTCCATTCTGGACATTGACCTCCATTTTCGACATTGACCTCCATTCTGGACATTGACCTCCATTTCCGACATTGACCTCCATTCTGGACATTGACCTCCATTTTCGACATTGACCTCCATTCTGGACATTGACCCCCATACTGGACATTGAGCTCCATTTTCGACATTGACCTCCATTATGGACATTGACCTCCATTATGGACATTGACCTCCATTCTGGACATTGACCTCCATTTCGACATTGACCTCCATTTTCGACATTGACCTCCATTCTGGACATTGACCTCCATGCTTGACATTGACCTCCATTCTGGACATTGACCTCCATTCTGGACATTGACCTCCATTTTCGACATTGACCTCCATTCTGGACATTGACCTCCATGCTGGACATTGACCTCCATTCTGGACATTGACCTCCAGGACGGGTGAGACGGACATTGACCTCCATTCATGACATTAAACTACATTTCCGACATTGACCTCCATTCTGGACATTGACCTCCATTCTCGACATTGACCTCCATTCTGGACATTGACCTCCATGCTGGACATTGACCTCCATTCTGGACATTGACCTCCATTCTGGACATTGACCTCCATTCTGGACATTGACCTCCATTCATGACATTAAACTACATTTCCGACATTGACCTCCATTCTGGACATTGACCTCCATTCTGGACATTGACCTCCATTCTGGACATTGACCTCCATTCTGGACATTGACCTCCAGGACGGGTGAGACGGACATTGACCTCCATCCTGGACATTGACCTCCATTCTGGACATTGACCTCCAGGACGGGTGAGACGGACATTGACCTCCATCCTGGACATTGACCTCCATTCTGGACATTGACCTCCGGGACGGGTGAGACGGACATTGACCTCCATTCATGACATTGACCTCCATTTCCGACATTGACCTCCATTCTGGACATTGACCTCCATACTGGACATTGACCTCCATTCAGGACATTGACCTCCATTCTGGACATTGACCTCCATTCTGTACATTGACCTCCATTTCCGACATTGACCTCCATTCTGGACATTGACCTCCATTTTCGACATTGACCTCCATTCTGGACATTGACCTCCATTTCCGACATTGACCTCCATTCTGGACATTGACCTCCATTTTCGACATTGACCTCCATTCTGGACATTGACCTCCATTCAGGACATTGACCTCCATTCTGGACATTGACCTCCATTCTGTACATTGACCTCCATTTCCGACATTGACCTCCATTCTGGACATTGACCTCCATTTTCGACATTGACCTCCATTCTGGACATTGACCTCCATTTCCGACATTGACCTCCATTCTGGACATTGACCTCCATTTTCGACATTGACCTCCATTCTGGACATTGACCTCCATGCTGGACATTGACCTCCATTCTGGACATTGACCTCCATTCTGGACATTGACCCCCATTCTGGACATTGACCTCCATTTCCGACATTGACCTCCATTCTGGACATTGACCTCCATTTTCGACATTGACCTCCATTCTGGACATTGACCTCCATTCTGGACATTGACCTCCATGCTGGACATTGACCTTCATTCTGGACATTGACCTCCATTTTCGACATTGACCTCCATTCTGGACATTGACCTCCATTTCCGACATTGACCTCCATTCTGGACATTGACCTCCATTTTCGACATTGACCTCCATTCTGGACATTGACCCCCATACTGGACATTGAGCTCCATTTTCGACATTGACCTCCATTATGGACATTGACCTCCATTATGGACATTGACCTCCATTCTGGACATTGACCTCCATTTTCGACATTGACCTCCATTTTCGACATTGACCTCCATTCTGGACATTGACCTCCATGCTTGACATTGACCTCCATTCTGGACATTGACCTCCATTCTGGACATTGACCTCCATTTTCGACATTGACCTCCATTCTGGACATTGACCTCCATGCTGGACATTGACCTCCATTCTGGACATTGACCTCCAGGACGGGTGAGACGGACATTGACCTCCATTCATGACATTAAACTACATTTCCGACATTGACCTCCATTCTGGACATTGACCTCCATCCTGGACATTGACCTCCATTTTCGACATTGACCTCCATTCTGGACATTGACCTCCATACTGGACATTGACCTCCATTCGGGACATTGACCTCCATTCTGGACATTGACCTCCATTCTGGACATTGACCTCCATGCTGGACATTGACCTCCATTCTGGACATTGACCTCCATTCTGGACATTGACCTCCATTTTCGACATTGACCTCCATTTCGACATTGACCTCCATTCTGGACATTGACCTCCATGCTGGACATTGACCTCCATTCTGGACATTGACCTCCATTCTGGACATTGACCTCCATTTTCGACATTGACCTCCATTCTGGACATTGACCTCCATGCTGGACATTGACCTCCATTCTGGACATTGACCTCCAGGACGGGTGAGACGGACATTGACCTCCATTCATGACATTAAACTACATTTCCGACATTGACCTCCATTCTGGACATTGACCTCCATCCTGGACATTGACCTCCATCCTGGACATTGACCTCCATTCTGGACATTGACCTCCAGGCTGGGTGAGACGGACATTGACCTCCATCCTAGAGATTGACCTCCATTCTGGACATTGACCTCCAGGACGGGTGAGACGGACATTGACCTCCATTCATGACATTGACCTCCATTTCCGACATTGACCTCCATTCTGGACATTGACCTCCATACTGGACATTGACCTCCATTCAGGACATTGACCTCCATTCTGGACATTGACCTCCATTCTGGACATTGACCTCCAGGACGGGTGAGACGGACATTGACCTCCATCCTGGACATTGACCTCCATTCTGGACATTGACCTCCAGGACGGGTGAGACGGACATTGACCTCCATCCTGGACATTGACCTCCATTCTGGACATTGACCTCCGGGACGGGTGAGACGGACATTGACCTCCATTCATGACATTGACCTCCATTTCCGACATTGACCTCCATTCTGGACATTGACCTCCATTCTCGACATTGACCTCCATTCTGGACATTGACCTCCATTCTGGACATTGACCTCCAGGACGGGTGAGACGGACATTGACCTCCATTCATGACATTAAACTACATTTCCGACATTGACCTCCATTCTGGACATTGACCTCCATCCTGGACATTGACCTCCATTTTCGACATTGACCTCCATTCTGGACATTGACCTCCATACTGGACATTGACCTCCATTCGGGACATTGACCTCCATTCTGGACATTGACCTCCATTCTGGACATTGACCTCCATACTGGACATTGACCTCCATGCTGGACATTGACCTCCATTCTGGACATTGACCTCCAGGACGGGTGAGACGGACATTGACCTCCATTCATGACATTAAACTACATTTCCGACATTGACCTCCATTCTGGACATTGACCTCCATTCTCGACATTGACCTCCATTCTGGACATTGACCTCCATGCTGGACATTGACCTCCATTCTGGACATTGACCTCCATTCTGGACATTGACCTCCATTCTGGACATTGACCTCCATTCTGGACATTGACCTCCATTTTCGACATTGACCTCCATTCTGGACATTGACCTCCATGCTGGACATTGACCTCCATTCTGGACATTGACCTCCATTCTGGACATTGACCTCCATTTTCGACATTGACCTCCATTTTCGACATTGACCTCCATTCTGGACATTGACCTCTATGCTGGACATTGACCTCCATTCAGGACATTGACCTCCATTCTGGACATTGACCTCCATTTTCGACATTGACCTCCATTCTGGACATTGACCTCCATGCTGGACATTGACCTCCATTCTGGACATTGACCTCCAGGACGGGTGAGACGGACATTGACCTCCATTCATGACATTAAACTACATTTCCGACATTGACCTCCATTCTGGACATTGACCTCCATCCTGGACATTGACCTCCATCCTGGACATTGACCTCCATTCTGGACATTGACCTCCAGGCTGGGTGAGACGGACATTGACCTCCATCCTAGAGATTGACCTCCATTCTGGACATTGACCTCCAGGACGGGTGAGACGGACATTGACCTCCATTCATGACATTGACCTCCATTTCCGACATTGACCTCCATTCTGGACATTGACCTCCATACTGGACATTGACCTCCATTCAGGACATTGACCTCCATTCTGGACATTGACCTCCATTCTGTACATTGACCTCCATTTCCGACATTGACCTCCATTTTCGACATTGACCTCCATTCTGGACATTGACCTCCATTCTCGACATTGACCTCCATTCTGGACATTGACCTCCATCCTGGTCATTGACCTCCATTCTGGACATTGACCTCCATTTCCGACATTGACCTCCATTTTCGACATTGACCTCCATTCTGGACATTGACCTCCATTCTCGACATTGACCTCCATTCTGGACATTGACCTCCATGCTGGACATTGACCTCCATTCTGGACATTGACCTCCATTCTGGACATTGACCTCCATGCTGGACATTGACCTCCATCTGGACATTGACCTCCATTCTGGACATTGACCTCCATCTGGACATTGACCTCCATTCTCGACATTGACCTCCATTCGGGACATTGACCTCCATGCTGGTCATTGACCTCCATTCTGGACATTGACCTCAATTCTGGACATTGACCTCCATTCTCGACATTGACCTCCATTCTCGACATTGACCTCCATTCGGGACATTGACCTCCATTTTCGACATTGACCTCCATTCTGGACATTGACCTCCATACTGGACATTGACCTCCATTCGGGACATTGACCTCCATTCTGGACATTGACCTCCATTCTGGACATTGACCTCCATACTGGACATTGACCTCCATCCTAGAGATTGACCTCCATTCTGGACATTGACCTCCAGGACGGGTGAGACGGACATTGACCTCCATTCATGACATTGACCTCCATTTCCGACATTGACCTCCATTCTGGACATTGACCTCCATACTGGACATTGACCTCCATTCAGGACATTGACCTCCATTCTGGACATTGACCTCCATTCTGTACATTGACCTCCATTTCCGACATTGACCTCCATTTTCGACATTGACCTCCATTCTGGACATTGACCTCCATTCTCGACATTGACCTCCATTCTGGACATTGACCTCCATCCTGGTCATTGACCTCCATTCTGGACATTGACCTCCATTTCCGACATTGACCTCCATTTTCGACATTGACCTCCATTCTGGACATTGACCTCCATTCTCGACATTGACCTCCATTCTGGACATTGACCTCCATGCTGGACATTGACCTCCATTCTGGACATTGACCTCCATTCTGGACATTGACCTCCATCTGGACATTGACCTCCATTCTGGACATTGACCTCCATTCTGGACATTGACCTCCATCTGGACATTGACCTCCATTCTGGACATTGACCTCCATCTGGACATTGACCTCCATTCTCGACATTGACCTCCATTCGGGACATTGACCTCCATTCTGGACATTGACCTCCATTCAGGACATTGACCTCCATTCTGGACATTGACCTCCATTCTGTACATTGACCTCCAGGACGGGTGAGACGGACATTGACCTCCATCCTGGACATTGACCTCCATTCTGGACATTGACCTCCAGGACGGGTGAGACGGACATTGACCTCCATCCTGGACATTGACCTCCATTCTGGACATTGACCTCCAGGACGGGTGAGACGGACATTGACCTCCATTCATGACATTGACCTCCATTTCCGACATTGACCTCCATTCTGGACATTGACCTCCATACTGGACATTGACCTCCATTCAGGACATTGACCTCCATTCTGGACATTGACCTCCATTCTGTACATTGACCTCCATTTCCGACATTGACCTCCATTCTGGACATTGACCTCCATTTTCGACATTGACCTCCATTCTGGACATTGACCTCCATTTCCGACATTGACCTCCATTCTGGACATTGACCTCCATTTTCGACATTGACCTCCATTCTGGACATTGACCTCCATGCTGGACATTGACCTCCATTCTGGACATTGACCTCCATTCTGGACATTGACCTCCATGCTGGACATTGACCTCCATGCTGGTCATTGACCTCCATTCTGGACATTGACCTCAATTCTGGACATTGACCTCCATTCTGGACATTGACCTCCATCTGGACATTGACCTCCATTCTCGACATTGACCTCCATTCGGGACATTGACCTCCATGCTGGTCATTGACCTCCATTCTGGACATTGACCTCCATTCTGGACATTGACCTCCATTTTCGACATTGACCTCCATTCTGGACATTGACCTCCATACTGGACATTGACCTCCATTCGGGACATTGACCTCCATTCTGGACATTGACCTCCATTCTGGACATTGACCTCCATACTGGACATTGACCTCCATGCTGGACATTGACCTCCATTCTGGACATTGACCTCCAGGACGGGTGAGACGGACATTGACCTCCATTCATGACATTAAACTACATTTCCGACATTGACCTCCATTCTGGACATTGACCTCCATTTCCGACATTGACCTCCATTCTGGACATTGACCTCCATTCTGGACATTGACCTCCATCCTGGACATTGACCTCCATTCTGGACATTGACCTCCAGGACGGGTGAGACGGACATTGACCTCCATCCTGGACATTGACCTCCATTCTGGACATTGACCTCCAGGACGGGTGAGACGGACATTGACCTCCATCCTGGACATTGACCTCCATTCTGGACATTGACCTCCAGGACGGGTGAGACGGACATTGACCTCCATTCATGACATTGACCTCCATTTCCGACATTGACCTCCATTCTGGACATTGACCTCCATACTGGACATTGACCTCCATTCAGGACATTGACCTCCATTCTGGACATTGACCTCCATTCTGTACATTGACCTCCATTTCCGACATTGACCTCCATTCTGGACATTGACCTCCATTTTCGACATTGACCTCCATTCTGGACATTGACCTCCATTTCCGACATTGACCTCCATTCTGGACATTGACCTCCATTTTCGACATTGACCTCCATTCTGGACATTGACCCCCATACTGGACATTGAGCTCCATTTTCGACATTGACCTCCATTATGGACATTGACCTCCATTATGGACATTGACCTCCATTCTGGACATTGACCTCCATTTTCGACATTGACCTCCATTTTCGACATTGACCTCCATTCTGGACATTGACCTCCATGCTTGACATTGACCTCCATTCTGGACATTGACCTCCATTCTGGACATTGACCTCCATTTTCGACATTGACCTCCATTCTGGACATTGACCTCCATGCTGGACATTGACCTCCATTCTGGACATTGACCTCCAGGACGGGTGAGACGGACATTGACCTCCATTCATGACATTAAACTACATTTCCGACATTGACCTCCATTCTGGACATTGACCTCCATCCTGGACATTGACCTCCATTTTCGACATTGACCTCCATTCTGGACATTGACCTCCATACTGGACATTGACCTCCATTCGGGACATTGACCTCCATTCTGGACATTGACCTCCATTCTGGACATTGACCTCCATACTGGACATTGACCTCCATGCTGGACATTGACCTCCATTCTGGACATTGACCTCCAGGACGGGTGAGACGGACATTGACCTCCATTCATGACATTAAACTACATTTCCGACATTGACCTCCATTCTGGACATTGACCTCCATTCTCGACATTGACCTCCATTCTGGACATTGACCTCCATGCTGGACATTGACCTCCATTCTGGACATTGACCTCCATTCTGGACATTGACCTCCATTCTGGACATTGACCTCCATTCTGGACATTGACCTCCATTTTCGACATTGACCTCCATTCTGGACATTGACCTCCATTCGGGACATTGACCTCCATTCTGGTCATTGACCTCCATTCTGGACATTGACCTCCATTTCCGACATTGACCTCCATGCTTGACATTGACCTCCATTCTGGACATTGACCTCCATTCTGGACATTGACCTCCATTTTCGACATTGACCTCCATTCTGGACATTGACCTCCATGCTGGACATTGACCTCCATTCTGGACATTGACCTCCAGGACGGGTGAGACGGACATTGACCTCCATTCATGACATTAAACTACATTTCCGACATTGACCTCCATTCTGGACATTGACCTCCATCCTGGACATTGACCTCCATTTTCGACATTGACCTCCATTCTGGACATTGACCTCCATACTGGACATTGACCTCCATTCGGGACATTGACCTCCATTCTGGACATTGACCTCCATTCTGGACATTGACCTCCATGCTGGACATTGACCTCCATTCTGGACATTGACCTCCATTCTGGACATTGACCTCCATTTTCGACATTGACCTCCATTTTCGACATTGACCTCCATTCTGGACATTGACCTCCATGCTGGACATTGACCTCCATTCAGGACATTGACCTCCATTCTGGACATTGACCTCCATTCTGTACATTGACCTCCATTTCCGACATTGACCTCCATTCTGGACATTGACCTCCATTTTCGACATTGACCTCCATTCTGGACATTGACCTCCATTTCCGACATTGACCTCCATTCTGGACATTGACCTCCATTTTCGACATTGACCTCCATTCTGGACATTGACCTCCATTCAGGACATTGACCTCCATTCAGGACATTGACCTCCATTCTGTACATTGACCTCCATTTCCGACATTGACCTCCATTCTGGACATTGACCTCCATTTTCGACATTGACCTCCATTCTGGACATTGACCTCCATTTCCGACATTGACCTCCATTCTGGACATTGACCTCCATTTTCGACATTGACCTCCATTCTGGACATTGACCTCCATGCTGGACATTGACCTCCATTCTGGACATTGACCTCCATTCTGGACATTGACCTCCATGCTGGACATTGACCTCCAGGACGGGTGAGACGGACATTGACCTCCATTCATGACATTAAACTACATTTCCGACATTGACCTCCATTCAGGACATTGACCTCCATTCTCGACATTGACCTCCATTCTGGACATTGACCTCCATGCTGGACATTGACCTCCATTCTGTACATTGACCTCCATTTCCGACATTGACCTCCATTTTCGACATTGACCTCCATTCTGGACATTGACCTCCATTCTCGACATTGACCTCCATTCTGGACATTGACCTCCATCCTGGTCATTGACCTCCATTCTGGACATTGACCTCCATTTCCGACATTGACCTCCATTTTCGACATTGACCTCCATTCTGGACATTGACCTCCATTCTCGACATTGACCTCCATTCTGGACATTGACCTCCATTCTGGACATTGACCTCCATTCTGGACATTGACCTCCATCTGGACATTGACCTCCATTCTGGACATTGACCTCCATCTGGACATTGACCTCCATTCTCGACATTGACCTCCATTCGGGACATTGACCTCCATGCTGGTCATTGACCTCCATTCTGGACATTGACCTCCATTCTGGACATTGACCTCCATTTTCGACATTGACCTCCATTCTGGACATTGACCTCCATACTGGACATTGACCTCCATTCGGGACATTGACCTCCATTCTGGACATTGACCTCCATTCTGGACATTGACCTCCATACTGGACATTGACCTCCATGCTGGACATTGACCTCCATTCTGGACATTGACCTCCAGGACGGGTGAGACGGACATTGACCTCCATTCATGACATTAAACTACATTTCCGACATTGACCTCCATTCTGGACATTGACCTCCATTTCCGACATTGACCTCCATTCTGGACATTGACCTCCATTCTGGACATTGACCTCCATCCTGGACATTGACCTCCATTCTGGACATTGACCTCCAGGACGGGTGAGACGGACATTGACCTCCATCCTGGACATTGACCTCCATTCTGGACATTGACCTCCAGGACGGGTGAGACGGACATTGACCTCCATCCTGGACATTGACCTCCATTCTGGACATTGACCTCCAGGACGGGTGAGACGGACATTGACCTCCATTCATGACATTGACCTCCATTTCCGACATTGACCTCCATTCTGGACATTGACCTCCATACTGGACATTGACCTCCATTCAGGACATTGACCTCCATTCTGGACATTGACCTCCATTCTGTACATTGACCTCCATTTCCGACATTGACCTCCATTCTGGACATTGACCTCCATTTTCGACATTGACCTCCATTCTGGACATTGACCTCCATTTCCGACATTGACCTCCATTCTGGACATTGACCTCCATTTTCGACATTGACCTCCATTCTGGACATTGACCCCCATACTGGACATTGAGCTCCATTTTCGACATTGACCTCCATTATGGACATTGACCTCCATTATGGACATTGACCTCCATTCTGGACATTGACCTCCATTTTCGACATTGACCTCCATTTTCGACATTGACCTCCATTCTGGACATTGACCTCCATGCTTGACATTGACCTCCATTCTGGACATTGACCTCCATTCTGGACATTGACCTCCATTTTCGACATTGACCTCCATTCTGGACATTGACCTCCATGCTGGACATTGACCTCCATTCTGGACATTGACCTCCAGGACGGGTGAGACGGACATTGACCTCCATTCATGACATTAAACTACATTTCCGACATTGACCTCCATTCTGGACATTGACCTCCATCCTGGACATTGACCTCCATTTTCGACATTGACCTCCATTCTGGACATTGACCTCCATACTGGACATTGACCTCCATTCGGGACATTGACCTCCATTCTGGACATTGACCTCCATTCTGGACATTGACCTCCATACTGGACATTGACCTCCATGCTGGACATTGACCTCCATTCTGGACATTGACCTCCAGGACGGGTGAGACGGACATTGACCTCCATTCATGACATTAAACTACATTTCCGACATTGACCTCCATTCTGGACATTGACCTCCATTCTCGACATTGACCTCCATTCTGGACATTGACCTCCATGCTGGACATTGACCTCCATTCTGGACATTGACCTCCATTCTGGACATTGACCTCCATTCTGGACATTGACCTCCATTCTGGACATTGACCTCCATTTTCGACATTGACCTCCATTCTGGACATTGACCTCCATTCGGGACATTGACCTCCATTCTGGTCATTGACCTCCATTCTGGACATTGACCTCCATTTCCGACATTGACCTCCATGCTTGACATTGACCTCCATTCTGGACATTGACCTCCATTCTGGACATTGACCTCCATTTTCGACATTGACCTCCATTCTGGACATTGACCTCCATGCTGGACATTGACCTCCATTCTGGACATTGACCTCCAGGACGGGTGAGACGGACATTGACCTCCATTCATGACATTAAACTACATTTCCGACATTGACCTCCATTCTGGACATTGACCTCCATCCTGGACATTGACCTCCATTTTCGACATTGACCTCCATTCTGGACATTGACCTCCATACTGGACATTGACCTCCATTCGGGACATTGACCTCCATTCTGGACATTGACCTCCATTCTGGACATTGACCTCCATGCTGGACATTGACCTCCATTCTGGACATTGACCTCCATTCTGGACATTGACCTCCATTTTCGACATTGACCTCCATTTTCGACATTGACCTCCATTCTGGACATTGACCTCCATGCTGGACATTGACCTCCATTCAGGACATTGACCTCCATTCTGGACATTGACCTCCATTCTGTACATTGACCTCCATTTCCGACATTGACCTCCATTCTGGACATTGACCTCCATTTTCGACATTGACCTCCATTCTGGACATTGACCTCCATTTCCGACATTGACCTCCATTCTGGACATTGACCTCCATTTTCGACATTGACCTCCATTCTGGACATTGACCTCCATTCAGGACATTGACCTCCATTCAGGACATTGACCTCCATTCTGTACATTGACCTCCATTTCCGACATTGACCTCCATTCTGGACATTGACCTCCATTTTCGACATTGACCTCCATTCTGGACATTGACCTCCATTTCCGACATTGACCTCCATTCTGGACATTGACCTCCATTTTCGACATTGACCTCCATTCTGGACATTGACCTCCATGCTGGACATTGACCTCCATTCTGGACATTGACCTCCATTCTGGACATTGACCTCCATGCTGGACATTGACCTCTAGGACGGGTGAGACGGACATTGACCTCCATTCATGACATTAAACTACATTTCCGACATTGACCTCCATTCAGGACATTGACCTCCATTCTCGACATTGACCTCCATTCTGGACATTGACCTCCATGCTGGACATTGACCTCCATTCTGTACATTGACCTCCATTTCCGACATTGACCTCCATTTTCGACATTGACCTCCATTCTGGACATTGACCTCCATTCTCGACATTGACCTCCATTCTGGACATTGACCTCCATCCTGGTCATTGACCTCCATTCTGGACATTGACCTCCATTTCCGACATTGACCTCCATTTTCGACATTGACCTCCATTCTGGACATTGACCTCCATTCTCGACATTGACCTCCATTCTGGACATTGACCTCCATTCTGGACATTGACCTCCATTCTGGACATTGACCTCCATCTGGACATTGACCTCCATTCTGGACATTGACCTCCATCTGGACATTGACCTCCATTCTCGACATTGACCTCCATTCGGGACATTGACCTCCATGCTGGTCATTGACCTCCATTCTGGACATTGACCTCAATTCTGGACATTGACCTCCATTCTCGACATTGACCTCCATTCTCGACATTGACCTCCATTCGGGACATTGACCTCCATTCTGGACATTGACCTCCATTCTGGACATTGACCTCCATACTGGACATTGACCTCCATCCTAGAGATTGACCTCCATTCTGGACATTGACCTCCAGGACGGGTGAGACGGACATTGACCTCCATTCATGACATTGACCTCCATTTCCGACATTGACCTCCATTCTGGACATTGGCCTCCATACTGGACATTGACCTCCATTCAGGACATTGACCTCCATTCTGGACATTGACCTCCATTCTGTACATTGACCTCCATTTCCGACATTGACCTCCATTCTGGACATTGACCTCCATTTTCGACATTGACCTCCATTCTGGACATTGACCTCCATTTCCGACATTGACCTCCATTCTGGACATTGACCTCCATTTTCGACATTGACCTCCATTCTGGACATTGACCTCCATGCTGGACATTGACCTCCATTCTGGACATTGACCTCCATTCTGGACATTGACCTCCATGCTGGACATTGACCTCCATTCTGGACATTGACCTCCATTCTGGACATTGACCTCCATCTGGACATTGACCTCCATTCTGGACATTGACCTCCATCTGGACATTGACCTCCATTCTCGACATTGACCTCCATTCGGGACATTGACCTCCATGCTGGTCATTGACCTCCATTCTGGACATTGACCTCAATTCTGGACATTGACCTCCATTCTCGACATTGACCTCCATTCTCGACATTGACCTCCATTCGGGTCATTGACCTCCATTTCCGACATTGACCTCCATTCTGGACATTGACCTCCATTCTGGACATTGACCTCCATTCTGGACATTGACCTCCATTCTGGACATTGACCTCCATTTTCGACATTGACCTCCATTCTGGACATTGACCTCCATACTGGACATTGACCTCCATTCGGGACATTGACCTCCATTCTGGACATTGACCTCCATTCTGGACATTGACCTCCATACTGGACATTGACCTCCATCCTAGAGATTGACCTCCATTCTGGACATTGACCTCCAGGACGGGTGAGACGGACATTGACCTCCATTCATGACATTGACCTCCATTTCCGACATTGACCTCCATTCTGGACATTGGCCTCCATACTGGACATTGACCTCCATTCAGGACATTGACCTCCATTCTGGACATTGACCTCCATTCTGTACATTGACCTCCATTTCCGACATTGACCTCCATTTTCGACATTGACCTCCATTCTGGACATTGACCTCCATTCTCGACATTGACCTCCATTCTGGACATTGACCTCCATCCTGGTCATTGACCTCCATTCTGGACATTGACCTCCATTTCCGACATTGACCTCCATTTTCGACATTGACCTCCATTCTGGACATTGACCTCCATTCTCGACATTGACCTCCATTCTGGACATTGACCTCCATGCTGGACATTGACCTCCATTCTGGACATTGACCTCCATTCTGGACATTGACCTCCATGCTGGACATTGACCTCCATTCTGGACATTGACCTCCATTCTGGACATTGACCTCCATCTGGACATTGACCTCCATTCTGGACATTGACCTCCATCTGGACATTGACCTCCATTCTCGACATTGACCTCCATTCGGGACATTGACCTCCATTCAGGACATTGACCTCCATTCAGGACATTGACCTCCATTCTGTACATTGACCTCCATTTTCGACATTGACCTCCATTCTGGACATTGACCTCCATTCTCGACATTGACCTCCATTCTGGACATTGACCTCCATCCTGGTCATTGACCTCCATTCTGGACATTGACCTCCATTTCCGACATTGACCTCCATTTTCGACATTGACCTCCATTCTGGACATTGACCTCCATTCTCGACATTGACCTCCATTCTGGACATTGACCTCCATGCTGGACATTGACCTCCATTCTGGACATTGACCTCCATTCTGGACATTGACCTCCATGCTGGACATTGACCTCCATTCTGGACATTGACCTCCATTCTGGACATTGACCTCCATCTGGACATTGACCTCCATTCTGGACATTGACCTCCATCTGGACATTGACCTCCATTCTCGACATTGACCTCCATTCGGGACATTGACCTCCATGCTGGTCATTGACCTCCATTCTGGACATTGACCTCAATTCTGGACATTGACCTCCATTCTCGACATTGACCTCCATTCTCGACATTGACCTCCATTCGGGACATTGACCTCCATTTCCGACATTGACCTCCATTCTGGACATTGACCTCCATTCTGGACATTGACCTCCATTCTGGACATTGACCTCCATTCTGGACATTGACCTCCATTTTCGACATTGACCTCCATTCTGGACATTGACCTCCATTCTGGACATTGACCTCCATCCTGGACATTGACCTCCATTCTGGACATTGACCTCCAGGACGGGTGAGACGGACATTGACCTCCATCCTGGACATTGACCTCCATTCTGGACATTGACCTCCAGGACGGGTGAGACGGACATTGACCTCCATCCTGGACATTGACCTCCATTCTGGACATTGACCTCCAGGACGGGTGAGACGGACATTGACCTCCATTCATGACATTGACCTCCATTTCCGACATTGACCTCCATTCTGGACATTGACCTCCATACTGGACATTGACCTCCATTCAGGACATTGACCTCCATTCTGGACATTGACCTCCATTCTGTACATTGACCTCCATTTCCGACATTGACCTCCATTCTGGACATTGACCTCCATACTGGACATTGACCTCCATTCAGGACATTGACCTCCATTCTGGACATTGACCTCCATTCTGTACATTGACCTCCATTTCCGACATTGACCTCCATTCTGGACATTGACCTCCATTTTCGACATTGACCTCCATTCTGGACATTGACCTCCATTTCCGACATTGACCTCCATTCTGGACATTGACCTCCATTTTCGACATTGACCTCCATTCTGGACATTGACCTCCATGCTGGACATTGACCTCCATTCTGGACATTGACCTCCATTCTGGACATTGACCCCCATTCTGGACATTGACCTCCATTCTGGACATTGACCTCCAGGACGGGTGAGACGGACATTGACCTCCATCCTGGACATTGACCTCCATTCTGGACATTGACCTCCAGGACGGGTGAGACGGACATTGACCTCCATCCTGGACATTGACCTCCATTCTGGACATTGACCTCCAGGACGGGTGAGACGGACATTGACCTCCATTCATGACATTGACCTCCATTTCCGACATTGACCTCCATTCTGGACATTGACCTCCATACTGGACATTGACCTCCATTCAGGACATTGACCTCCATTCTGGACATTGACCTCCATTCTGTACATTGACCTCCATTTCCGACATTGACCTCCATTTTCGACATTGACCTCCATTCTGGACATTGACCTCCATTCTCGACATTGACCTCCATTCTGGACATTGACCTCCATCCTGGTCATTGACCTCCATTCTGGACATTGACCTCCATTTCCGACATTGACCTCCATTTTCGACATTGACCTCCATTCTGGACATTGACCTCCATGCTGGACATTGACCTCCATTCTGGACATTGACCTCCAGGACGGGTGAGACGGACATTGACCTCCATCCTAGAGATTGACCTCCATTCTGGACATTGACCTCCAGGACGGGTGAGACGGACATTGACCTCCATTCATGACATTGACCTCCATTTCCGACATTGACCTCCATTCTGGACATTGACCTCCATACTGGACACTGACCTCCATTCTGGACATTGACCTCCATTTTCGACATTGACCTCCATTCTGGACATTGACCTACATGCTGGACATTGACCTCCATTCTGGACATTGACCTCCATTCTGGACATTGACCTCCATGCTGGACATTGACCTCCATTCTGGACATTGACCTCCATTCTGGACATTGACCTCCATCTGGACATTGACCTCCATTCTGGACATTGACCTCCATCTGGACATTGACCTCCATTCTCGACATTGACCTCCATTCGGGACATTGGCCTCCATACTGGACATTGACCTCCATTCAGGACATTGACCTCCATTCTGGACATTGACCTCCATTCTGTACATTGACCTCCATTTCCGACATTGACCTCCATTTTCGACATTGACCTCCATTCTGGACATTGACCTCCATTCTCGACATTGACCTCCATTCTGGACATTGACCTCCATGCTGGACATTGACCTCCATTCTGGACATTGACCTCCATTCTGGACATTGACCTCCATGCTGGACATTGACCTCCATTCTGGACATTGACCTCCATTCTGGACATTGACCTCCATCTGGACATTGACCTCCATTCTGGACATTGACCTCCATCCTGGACATTGACCTCCATTCTGGACATTGACCTCCAGGACGGGTGAGACGGACATTGACCTCCATCCTGGACATTGACCTCCATTCTGGACATTGACCTCCAGGACGGGTGAGACGGACATTGACCTCCATCCTGGACATTGACCTCCATTCTGGACATTGACCTCCAGGACGGGTGAGACGGACATTGACCTCCATTCATGACATTGACCTCCATTTCCGACATTGACCTCCATTCTGGACATTGACCTCCATACTGGACATTGACCTCCATTCAGGACATTGACCTCCATTCTGGACATTGACCTCCATTCTGTACATTGACCTCCATTTCCGACATTGACCTCCATTCTGGACATTGACCTCCATTTTCGACATTGACCTCCATTCTGGACATTGACCTCCATTTCCGACATTGACCTCCATTCTGGACATTGACCTCCATTTTCGACATTGACCTCCATTCTGGACATTGACCTCCATGCTGGACATTGACCTCCATTCTGGACATTGACCTCCATTCTGGACATTGACCCCCATTCTGGACATTGACCTCCATTTCCGACATTGACCTCCATTCTGGACATTGACCTCCATTTTCGACATTGACCTCCATTCTGGACATTGACCTCCATTCTGGACATTGACCTCCATGCTGGACATTGACCTCCATTCTGGACATTGACCTCCATTTTCGACATTGACCTCCATTCTGGACATTGACCTCCATTTCCGACATTGACCTCCATTCTAGACATTGACCTCCATTTTCGACATTGACCTCCATTCTGGACATTGACCCCCATACTGGACATTGAGCTCCATTTTCGACATTGACCTCCATTATGGACATTGACCTCCATTCTGGACATTGACCTCCATTCTGGACATTGACCTCCAGGACGGGTGAGACGGACATTGACCTCCATCCTAGAGATTGACCTCCATTCTGGACATTGACCTCCAGGACGGGTGAGACGGACATTGACCTCCATTCATGACATTGACCTCCATTTCCGACATTGACCTCCATTCTGGACATTGACCTCCATACTGGACATTGACCTCCATTCAGGACATTGACCTCCATTCTGGACATTGACCTCCATTCTGTACATTGACCTCCATTTCCGACATTGACCTCCATTTTCGACATTGACCTCCATTCTGGACATTGACCTCCATTCTCGACATTGACCTCCATTCTGGACATTGACCTCCATCCTGGTCATTGACCTCCATTCTGGACATTGACCTCCATTTCCGACATTGACCTCCATTTTCGACATTGACCTCCATTCTGGACATTGACCTCCATTCATGACATTGACCTCCATTTCCGACATTGACCTCCATTCTGGACATTGACCTCCATACTGGACATTGACCTCCATTCAGGACATTGACCTCCATTCTGGACATTGACCTCCATTCTGTACATTGACCTCCATTTCCGACATTGACCTCCATTTTCGACATTGACCTCCATTCTGGACATTGACCTCCATTCTCGACATTGACCTCCATTCTGGACATTGACCTCCATCCTGGTCATTGACCTCCATTCTGGACATTGACCTCCATTTCCGACATTGACCTCCATTTTCGACATTGACCTCCATTCTGGACATTGACCTCCATGCTGGACATTGACCTCCATTCTGGACATTGACCTCCATGCTGGACATTGACCTCCATTCTGGACATTGACCTCCATTCTGGACATTGACCTCCATCTGGACATTGACCTCCATTCTGGACATTGACCTCCATCTGGACATTGACCTCCATTCTCGACATTGACCTCCATTCGGGACATTGACCTCCATTCAGGACATTGACCTCCATTCTGGACATTGACCTCCATTCTGTACATTGACCTCCATTTTCGACATTGACCTCCATGCTGGTCATTGACCTCCATTCTGGACATTGACCTCAATTCTGGACATTGACCTCCATTCTCGACATTGACCTCCATTCTCGACATTGACCTCCATTCGGGACATTGACCTCCATTTCCGACATTGACCTCCATTCTGGACATTGACCTCCATTCTGGACATTGACCTCCATTCTGGACATTGACCTCCATTCGGGACATTGACCTCCATTTTCGACATTGACCTCCATTCTGGACATTGACCTCCATACTGGACATTGACCTCCATTCGGGACATTGACCTCCATTCTGGACATTGACCTCCATTCTGGACATTGACCTCCATACTGGACATTGACCTCCATGCTGGACATTGACCTCCATTCTGGACATTGACCTCCAGGACGGGTGAGACGGACATTGACCTCCATTCATGACATTAAACTACATTTTCGACATTGACCTCCATTCTGGACATTGACCTCCATTTCCGACATTGACCTCCATTCTGGACATTGACCTCCATTCTGGACATTGACCTCCATCCTGGACATTGACCTCCATTCTGGACATTGACCTCCAGGACGGGTGAGACGGACATTGACCTCCATCCTGGACATTGACCTCCATTCTGGACATTGACCTCCAGGACGGGTGAGACGGACATTGACCTCCATCCTGGACATTGACCTCCATTCTGGACATTGACCTCCAGGACGGGTGAGACGGACATTGACCTCCATTCATGACATTGACCTCCATTTCCGACATTGACCTCCATTCTGGACATTGACCTCCATACTGGACATTGACCTCCATTCAGGACATTGACCTCCATTCTGGACATTGACCTCCATCCTGGACATTGACCTCCATTCTGGACATTGACCTCCATCTGGACATTGACCTCCATTCTGGACATTGACCTCCATCTGGACATTGACCTCCATTCTCGACATTGACCTCCATTCGGGACATTGACCTCCATGCTGGTCATTGACCTCCATTCTGGACATTGACCTCAATTCTGGACATTGACCTCCATTCTCGACATTGACCTCCATTCTCGACATTGACCTCCATTCGGGACATTGACCTCCATTTCCGACATTGACCTCCATTCTGGACATTGACCTCCATTCTGGACATTGACCTCCATTCTGGACATTGACCTCCATTCTGGACATTGACCTCCATTTTCGACATTGACCTCCATTCTGGACATTGACCTCCATACTGGACATTGACCTCCATTCGGGACATTGACCTCCATTCTGGACATTGACCTCCATTCTGGACATTGACCTCCATACTGGACATTGACCTCCATCCTAGAGATTGACCTCCATTCTGGACATTGACCTCCAGGACGGGTGAGACGGACATTGACCTCCATTCATGACATTGACCTCCATTTCCGACATTGACCTCCATTCTGGACATTGACCTCCATACTGGACATTGACCTCCATTCAGGACATTGACCTCCATTCTGGACATTGACCTCCATTCTGTACATTGACCTCCATTTCCGACATTGACCTCCATTTTCGACATTGACCTCCATTCTGGACATTGACCTCCATTCTCGACATTGACCTCCATTCTGGACATTGACCTCCATCCTGGTCATTGACCTCCATTCTGGACATTGACCTCCATTTCCGACATTGACCTCCATTTTCGACATTGACCTCCATTCTGGACATTGACCTCCATTCTCGACATTGACCTCCATTCTGGACATTGACCTCCATGCTGGACATTGACCTCCATTCTGGACATTGACCTCCATTCTGGACATTGACCTCCATGCTGGACATTGACCTCCATTCTGGACATTGACCTCCATTCTGGACATTGACCTCCATCTGGACATTGACCTCCATTCTGGACATTGACCTCCATCTGGACATTGACCTCCATTCTCGACATTGACCTCCATTCGGGACATTGACCTCCATTCAGGACATTGACCTCCATTCTGGACATTGACCTCCATTCTGTACATTGACCTCCATTTTCGACATTGACCTCCATTCTGGACATTGACCTCCATTCTCGACATTGACCTCCATTCTGGACATTGACCTCCATCCTGGTCATTGACCTCCATTCTGGACATTGACCTCCATTTCCGACATTGACCTCCATTTTCGACATTGACCTCCATTCTGGACATTGACCTCCATTCTCGACATTGACCTCCATTCTGGACATTGACCTCCATGCTGGACATTGACCTCCATTCTGGACATTGACCTCCATTCTGGACATTGACCTCCATGCTGGACATTGACCTCCATTCTGGACATTGACCTCCATTCTGGACATTGACCTCCATCTGGACATTGACCTCCATTCTGGACATTGACCTCCATCTGGACATTGACCTCCATTCTCGACATTGACCTCCATTCGGGACATTGACCTCCATGCTGGTCATTGACCTCCATTCTGGACATTGACCTCAATTCTGGACATTGACCTCCATTCTCGACATTGACCTCCATTCTCGACATTGACCTCCATTCGGGACATTGACCTCCATTTCCGACATTGACCTCCATTCTGGACATTGACCTCCATTCTGGACATTGACCTCCATTCTGGACATTGACCTCCATTCTGGACATTGACCTCCATTTTCGACATTGACCTCCATTCTGGACATTGACCTCCATACTGGACATTGACCTCCATTCGGGACATTGACCTCCATTCTGGACATTGACCTCCATTCTGGACATTGACCTCCATACTGGACATTGACCTCCATGCTGGACATTGACCTCCATTCTGGACATTGACCTCCAGGACGGGTGAGACGGACATTGACCTCCATTCATGACATTAAACTACATTTCGACATTGACCTCCATTCTGGACATTGACCTCCATTTCCGACATTGACCTCCATTCTGGACATTGACCTCCATTCTGGACATTGACCTCCATCCTGGACATTGACCTCCATTCTGGACATTGACCTCCAGGACGGGTGAGACGGACATTGACCTCCATCCTGGACATTGACCTCCATTCTGGACATTGACCTCCAGGACGGGTGAGACGGACATTGACCTCCATCCTGGACATTGACCTCCATTCTGGACATTGACCTCCAGGACGGGTGAGACGGACATTGACCTCCATTCATGACATTGACCTCCATTTCCGACATTGACCTCCATTCTGGACATTGACCTCCATACTGGACATTGACCTCCATTCAGGACATTGACCTCCATTCTGGACATTGACCTCCATTCTGTACATTGACCTCCATTTCCGACATTGACCTCCATTCTGGACATTGACCTCCATTTTCGACATTGACCTCCATTCTGGACATTGACCTCCATTTCCGACATTGACCTCCATTCTGGACATTGACCTCCATTTTCGACATTGACCTCCATTCTGGACATTGACCTCCATGCTGGACATTGACCTCCATTCTGGACATTGACCTCCATTCTGGACATTGACCCCCATTCTGGACATTGACCTCCATTTCCGACATTGACCTCCATTCTGGACATTGACCTCCATTTTCGACATTGACCTCCATTCTGGACATTGACCTCCATTCTGGACATTGACCTCCATGCTGGACATTGACCTCCATTCTGGACATTGACCTCCATTTTCGACATTGACCTCCATTCTGGACATTGACCTCCATTTCCGACATTGACCTCCATTCTAGACATTGACCTCCATTTTCGACATTGACCTCCATTCTGGACATTGACCCCCATACTGGACATTGAGCTCCATTTTCGACATTGACCTCCATTATGGACATTGACCTCCATTCTGGACATTGACCTCCATTCTGGACATTGACCTCCAGGACGGGTGAGACGGACATTGACCTCCATTCATGACATTAACCTCCATTTCCGACATTGACCTCCATTCTGGACATTGACCTCCATTTTCGACATTGACCTCCATTCTTCCTGGACATTGGCCTCCATACTGGACATTGACCTCCATTCAGACATTGACCTCCATTCTGGACATTGACCTCCATATCTGTACATTGACCTCCATTTCCGACATTGACCTCCATTTTTCGACATTGACCTCCATTCTTGACATTGACCTCCATTCTCGACATTGACCTCCATTCTGGACATTGACCTCCATCCTGGTCCCATTGACCTCCATCTGGACATTGACCTCCAGTTCGACATTGACCTCCATTTTCGGACATTGACCTCCATTCTGGCATTGACCCTCCATTCTGGACATTGACCTCCATTCTGACAGACCTCCATGCTGGACATGACCTCCATTCTGGACATGACC